>CM076570.1:1545584775-1545850387 GCA_034641835.2 Pinus albicaulis | reverse complement strand
CTTTGTTTTTTCCCTTCCCGCCGATGTGATCTAGCAATCAATTCCTGACCGCTGATCTGCTCTATCATGCCCAGATCCGACGGTCCCAATCGCTCTATTCTCAAAACCCGCCCTTGTACCTTTGACTTCATCATTGAATCCCCATCGTCGATCTAGTTTTAAGATCAACGGTCCTTGCTCCATCGCATCACAAAATTTCTTTTGTCCATTCCCTTTCCCTCCTCCAATTGCGATCCCGCGATTTAATTTGAGCCGTTGAATCCACAAGAACCAACGGCCCAGATTTGATCATGCTCCGCCATAGCCCTTCGACTTTTAAACCTGCCAATTCAATCCTGACCGTTGATCTCTCCTAGATCTAACGGCCCGTGCTTAATCACATTGGCGCATTCCCCTTGTGCCTTCCCTTTGCCTCTGCCGATCTGCGACCCTGCGATCAAATCTAGGTCGTCCATTTCATAGATCTTACGGTCCAAATCAAACCTAAATTCCCTTTGATTATTTCATAAACCCATCAGTGTAATTCTTCGATGAAGATCCACCGTTGATCTTTGCAGATCAACGATCCACATTACATCTGATGTCCGCCCAAACCCCCGTCTCACATTGCTTTCATTTAACCCGAGAAGTAATCTGGACCATCCATCATTCAAATCTCACGGTCCTTATTGAACCCGATAGGCCCAACTCCTTTGGGACCTACCTTCCCCATCGAAAGATCTGGACCATCCTTTCCCATGATCCGATGGTCGGGATCTAAACCACCTTGACCCTGCCCACCATTTTTCGTGCGTGCATCTTATCCCATCGCGCTCTCACTCCCACCATCGGATCTCTCCACCTTTCATCTGACGGCTGAAACTCCATATCACATGATTTCAAACCTGAAAGTTAATGCCAAAAATTTACGCGATATGGGCGGTTTTAAAAGGACATGTGTTAAGCGCAGACCCATATCGCGTTGTTTTGGAAATTTTCTAAAACAACTTTGGAGCAGCACAAGACCAGCGGTTTTTTCAGCCAAAACCGCCTTTCCCCACCACATTAACTTTTTCACCTTTTCTTCTCTGTCATCCATTTTTTCCATCCAACAGCCCAGATCATTCCACAACCTTAAATTTCATTTAAGCCCATTTTCACTTCCGCCAAAGGTTTTCTCCCATTTCTTTTGCAATTTCTTCCATTTTACTATAATATTACCCCTTCGCATTATAAACTCCTCGATTGATCTTGGCCGTTGATCAATCTGGATCAACGGCCCAAACTTAATCTCCTCACCATTTACCCAACCGCCTCCCCATTTAACCCTAGCAAGCAATCCTCACCGTTGGTTGACTTCATCCAACGGTCACGATTAAATATGAGCCTCCAAGGCAGTTTAAACCTATCCACGTAGTATTTTTATAATTTTTGCTTGTATTGTGTAGGTTTTAAAGCTTTTCCATAGTTTTTTAAATGAAATCAAAGGTCGGGGATGATGGTCCCCCAGGCCATTATCCATGAAGACAAGGATCTGCAGGGTTTGAATTATCGATTTATCCGTGCCTCATGAGCACTGATAAAATTATAAAACCCTCTACGCACCTGTGAAACAACAAAAACACAAAGAACCTTAAATTTACAAAGAGTATCAGTGTTAAAGGATAAAATCACAGCAGAGATGAAGAATTAAAGGTTATTAACATAGTTTTGAGGGATCACAATATAAATTTGACTATCAAAAGCCTAATCCACACAATTGAAGATAGTTTGAAGACCAGAAGACAAAGATTAAGCCTAATCAGGCCTAAAACATTGATCAAAAGAAAATTAACAGTGTTTTAGGAAAAAAAGAGGAAAATATCCATCCAAGGACACCTCACAGCCACATCCAAGGGGATAATTGAATCCCCCAGCTACCAAAGAGCCACCTGTAACCTAAAAACAATCAAAGAAGATATAGTTATTTCCCAATTCGAAGATAATTGCATAAAGACACCTAAACAGTTATTACCAAAGAAAGAACAAATTCTAAAACTGTCAGTGAAGTTATTGTAAAGGATAAGTAAGCCTCGAAGTCAATCTTTTTTTCCATTAAGCCTAAAAAAGCAGAAACAGAGTACATAGAACAGAATCATAATTCAATGCTCTCCTGTCTTAGGCCTTGCATGGTTTTCAAGGCTAGGAGTTGCATTTAGTGTAGAATTTATTACACTTCAATCCTAAAAACTCTTCCACCTCCTCATTTCTTCTATAAATATTTTTGAAGATGAGATACGGGTTGGTTGATTGTTCACTAGTTGTAATACTGAAACTCTTTGAAATAATACATAGTCTGTCTGAAATTGAGGAAGAAATTGAAGTCTTGGAAGCTTGATGATGTTGAAACATGCTTGTTCTTGAGAAGGCTCTATCATTGGATCCATGAGCTTGGCTGTTGGTGAAGTATTCTGAATTGTTTGATGTTTTCTCCTATTTTCATTTTGTTCCATCAATGCTCACTACAGTAGGATGAAATTTTTAGGCTAAGAAATGACTCCTAGAAGCACCTTAGACCTTTTCATCCTTCACTGTTTTATGTTTTCTTCTGCTGAGGTATTTTAGAGTCTGCAATCTCTCTCTTTAGTCCTCATGCTTGTTTATTTCTATAATAGTTCAAATATTTGGTTTCAGCGTGATTTATGGCTTTCCTTGCTTGTCTGCTGCCACTTGAAAGTTGTTTTTGAAGTCTCCCTTTGAAGTACCATTGTTTATAGTTAGCCAAGGAGGTTTTTTTTTATCAGGCCCTTTATCCTTGCTCTAACAATTGTTTTAAAGGTCTTTATAGTTGTGATCATAGATGTTTCTAGGCGTTCCCTCTTCTATGACTGTGATTATCAGTGAATCTTTTAGGTTTTCTAAGTCATTTGAAATAAAATCTTTGAAGAAATAGGATGTGCTCCCAAATCTTAGATTTCATTTTGAAATTTTTCTTGAAGTCATTATTTGCTTGAAGTGTGTTTGTAGAATTTATGGTTAGCCCTGTCTATCAAATATCTCTTTATTGTTCAAGTTATGTTTTCAAGTTCCCTTTGTTGAGAATTCAATTTCTCTTTCCAAATCATTGATGTCCATCTCATTCAAAAAACCAAAGGATCCTATGGCCAAGTTAGATTTTCCTTCTGATATCCCATATCCATTGATGAGTTTGTCATAAACCCTTCTTGACTCCATTGCCCAATGAATCTAGCATTTCCCCTTTCTATCTATCTCTCCTAGACCTTTCATGTTCTGCTATGTCATTCAACTAAACAAACAAAAAAACACTTGCACTTAATAAATAGTCTAAAACCAATACTAAAAGCAAACAAGATAAACCTTTGCAAAATAAATAATTTGATAGATCCCTCTCTGAGAACAGGAGGACTAGATCCTAGAACTCTAAATATTGGTTCTAATGTTTCCTTGTCTTTTGATTTTCCAATCTATCAAAACACGAGACACCAACATAATGGCGATCACAGTGGAACCTTTCTGAGTTAGTGACAATCTAAGTACACCTTAGGACTCCAAAAAATCCCTTTGTCTTCAAGAATATCCAATGATTATCCGCCACCTCATCGGTGGGACCACTAAGTTCATAGTTGCCTAGCAAGCTCTTATAGACTCATTAGTCTTTCAAACAACCATATAAACTTAGAAAAACCCAAAAATATTTGAGATTGGCTTCCTAATAAACATGGTGGTGGAACCATTCAATGTTTTACCTTCATAGAAGCTAAAAAGTTTCCACCTGGTGACTCCATTGGCCCCAGTAAGCTTATTACTCATCTAGGTCTCTATTTTTCCTTAGGAATGTGTTAACCAGCCTCGAGGAAGTTTAGAAGCCTAGTCCCATACTAGATAAGACGTTGTGAGAGACAACATTTTCAAAAAAAGTCCCTAAAAACTTTAGCCTTTCTCATTTTTGAAAAAGAAGTTTGGCTTCACATAAGATCAACACTTGATCCCACCCATACCCTAATCCTCCTACAATAGTTGACAATCCAAAGAAAATTATGTGGCAGACTTCTAAATCTATAAAATCATCTGCTGATGGGAGCCTCTTAAGAACAAAATCTATCCCTGAAAACCTTGTTGTCTTAGAGGATTTACACTTTTACTTACATCACACAAAGAACATCTTTAGAACCAGATCTCAACATGATTTAAACCAAACTCATCTTGACATTGCAGATTTGCAACAGAGCTTTAGTAGAGAAGCCTCACCTTCCACTCCTGCTAATTCCCAGCTTCTTCATCACTTTAGCCTTTTTCATAACAAATCTGTTGAAAACCAGTTTGTTGGCCCAAGTGCTTCTTCCACTCCAATCCATACTACCATTGTTCAAAGCACTCCATTTCAGCCCACTTTCCCTTTTGTAAATCTAGCTCTTGTAAATCCACCTTTCTTTCCAGCCATGGCAACATGGTATGCCCCATTATTGTTGCCACAACCTCTGGTTCCCTTACCAAATGATTATCAATCAAAAATTCCCCATTTCACTGCCAATGAACCTACTACTGCCTAGCATCATATAGACAAAATGAATGATGCATTTTATTACATGGAGATACTAGAAGATGAGACCATACAGATGAGAATATTTGCCCAAAGTTTAGGAGGAGAAGTAAAAAAATAGTTTAAAAGCCTAGCTCCTAACAGCATCAATGATCTCCCTGCTTTGCATCAAACATTTATAAACAGATGGGAAATCAAAAGGAATCCTCTCCAAATCTTAGCAGAGGAAAGCAGTCTTAAAATAAATCAAGGGGAGAGTGTTCATTGTTACTCCACCAGGTTTAATAGTATCTATAATGCTCTTCCACCTCACATGAAACACCCCCAAGGCATGGCGTTAGTAAGATATCCTGAAGGTTTTGATGTTGAAATGGCCTATCAACTAAGTGAGAGAGATTACTTAACTCTAGAAGACATGCAGAAAGGAGTTGTGAGTGTAGAAGCAAACATAATTGAGAAAAGAAATAGGTTGAGATCGGAGAAGAGGGTAACCTATAAAGATGACATTCCACCCTCAACCTCATCTTCCAACACCAAAATTGACAACCTAGTGAAAGTAATGGAGAAGATGCTTGAAAATATCAACTTGAATGATAGAGTGCCACCAAGATAACCTCAAAACAACCAAAATAGATATAGAAATCAAAATTATAGAAGAGAAAACAATCAAGATAGGCAAAAAGAAAGTGACCAACAGATTAGACCTCCCTTCCAACAAAATTATTTAGATCAATATGAGGAAGATAGGGAGATTGAAAGGTTGGGAGAAGGTCATGTAAACTTGATTGGATCAGACAGTGGGGATGATGTTTTCCTCACTGAAGAAGAAAAAGGTTTCTTCTCTGATCAAAATACAAATACCTTTGAATATTCTGATGATTATAGATTGGGGTTTGAAAATGAAAAAATGGAGGTTCACAAACAATATGATCTTAGGAGAAAAGGGAACATAGACAATTCAAAGGACAAAAACACCAACACTGCTGTTAAGAAAAATGCAGAAAATCAGCCTAAGAAAACAGCAGACAAACCCAATATTTTGGCTAAAAACCAGATTTAAACAAAGAGAAAAATAGCCAACCAAATGTTGAACAAAGTACCCCAAGCACTTCAGCTAGTGGTCCTAACAAAACAGTCCCAATTACCAGTCCAAACAAAGTTCAGCAAATCAAAATTGTTGAAAGAAAATCAATTGAAAAAACAGATGTAAATATGACCAAATCAATATTTCCTTTTAGCCTTGAGGGAGAGATTGCAAAGATAAAAATTACCATCCCTCTAGCTGAACTAGTAACCCAAGAAGTGTACAAAAACCAAGTTTTGAAAGCTTTGAACCTAGGAAGTGATACTAGCACCTTAAACTTGACAGATGACAAGCCTGAGTTGTTGTTTGGTCCAGAAGTTGAAGGAAAATACCAAGAAGGGGTTGTCCCTCCCTTCTATGTTAGTTTGCATATACATGAGAAAATCTTACACAATGCCATGTTAGACTGTGGAGCTTCACATAATCTTATGCCCAAAGTAGTAATGGAAAGCTTAGGCTTAGAAATTACTAAACCATACAAGGATTTGTATTCCTTTGATTCAAGTAGAGTCAAATGCTTGGGTCTAATCAAAGATTTATGTGTTAACTTATCTCAAATCGCTGCTAAGAGTCTAGTGATGGATATAGTTGTAGCTGACATTCCCCCAAATTATGGCATGCTTTTGTCAAGATCATGGGGAACCAAACTTCAGGGAAGCCTTCAAATGGACATGTCTTATGCCATCATCCCATTTTTTAACCAAAACATAATGTTATACAGGGAATCCCACATGAAATACATGGTTAGAAACATAGATAAACCAAACAATTCTCCAATCTATTCCATTCAGTCAAGCTTAGATTCCTTCATATTATACAATGAGATGAGATCACTCAACAAGAAAAGGAAAACCAAGAGAAAATCAGTTCACCAGAACAATCAAATCTTCCCTCAAATCAAATTTAAAACATTGAAAATCAACAGCAACAAGAGATTGAAAATGAGGCTAATATACTTTGGACAATAAATTTTGATGGATATTGTAATAAAACTAGTGCAGGGGTAGGTGTATGGATTCAAAATACAAATAAGAGATTTTCATATAAACTAGATTTCCCATGCACAAACAATATTACTGAATATGAAGCTCTTCTCCTTGGCTTACAATTGCTTAAACAATTAGTAGCCCAAAGGATATCAATCTTAGGATATTTTGAACTTATCATAAGACAAATAAAAGGAGAATACTCAGCTAGAAACCCAAGACTTAGAGAATATCGAAATGTTGCCCTAGATTTATTAAAAACCTTTGAAAAGTATGAACTCATTTTCATTCCAAGAGCACAAAATCATCTAGCAAATGAACTTGCTTTCAATGCCAACAACTACCAAATACCTGAGATAAATGATTAGCTTAGTGTAAAGGTGAAACACAAGCCTGCAGTGCCTAATGATGAGGATCACTAGCAAGTGTTTGATTCTGACAAACACATAGATGATTTCTTAAAATTAGAGAATGATTTTGTCATACCAAAATTAGAAACCAGCCATAAAGAAAACTGTTTGTATATTGAACAAATCCCAGAAGTTGAAATGACATATTCTGCTGATATAAATCAATATGAGAATCCTTTTGAAGAAGAATTAATTGACTGCGTAGACCAGAAAGACTTGGAAGTTTTACAATGAAAAAATGATACAATTCAAAGGAGTCTCACACCTTTAGAACACCTTTTTGATTTTAATGATGTAGCCAAAGAACCTAGAATGGAGCCTGTGGAAACAGATGTAGAAGAACATAACATAGGTAGCCTAGCAGAACCCAAGATGATTAAACTGTCTAGCACTCTCCCAGCTCACATAAAATTGCAATACATAGATTTGTTTAGAGATTATAAAGATGTGTTTGCTTGGGAATACAAAGATCTGAAATCTTATGACTCTAGCATCATTCAGCACAAAATTCCTCTTAAGGAAAATCAGAAACCTTTCAAACAAAAACTAAGGAGAATAAATCCTTTTTTACTACCTTTAGTTAAGAATGAAATTGAAAAGATGTATGATGTTGAGATTATATTACCCGTTAGATATTCAGAATGGGTGTCCAACTTAGTTTCTGTTAGGAAGAAAACAGGGGAAATCAGGCTCTGTACTGACTTCAGAAATCTAAATAGAGCCTCCCTAAAGGACAACTACCCCTTACCCAAGATGGACCATATACTTCAAAGTGTAGTTGGGTCAAAAAGAATATCACTATTGGATGGGTTCTCGGGTTACAACCAGGTGTTAGTGATCCCAAGTGATCAACTCAAAACTGCTTTTACTACACCTTGGGGCACCTTTATGTATGTCAAGATGCAATTTGGTTTGATGAATGCAGTGGCCACCTTCCAAAGGGCCATGGACATAGCCTTCTCTGAAGATATTGGTTATTTTATAATCATTTACCTTGATGACATAACCATTTTCTCAAAGACTGATGAAGAACATTTGATTCACTTGAGAAAAATTTTTGAGAAGTGTAGGGAATTTGGCTTATATTTGAATCCCAAGAAGACACTCTTTGGTCTCCAAGAAGGTAAAATTCTTGGTCATATAATTTCAGAAGAGGGAATCAAAATAGACCCTAAAAGGATAGATGGCATATTGCAAATCAGCCATCCAAGAAGCCTCAAAGAATTACAATCTTTCATTGGGAATATTAATTTTTTGAGGACGTTTATCCCCAACCTTGCTGACCTATTAAAAAACATTACAAACATGCTTAAGAAAGAGGTAGGTGTGAAATGGACTTTACAAGCTAAACAATCAATTGAACAAGTTAAACAAGCTCTCACTCAAACACCAACCTTGATTAGTCCAGATTTCACCAAAGACGTTTATATCTTTTCTTTTGCATTTGAGCATACAATAGCTGCAGTATTACTCCAAAAGACTGACTTGGGGCAAGAACAACCAATATCCTTCTTTAGTAGGGCCTTAAGAGATGCTCCTCCTAAATATAACATCATGGAGAATCAAGCCTTAGCATTAGTGAAAGCACTAAAAGAATTTAGAGTCTACATTTTACACTCTCACATAATTTCTTTTGTCCCACATACTGTTGTCAAGGATATTCTAAGTCAAGACCCTGATGGTAAAAGGGGAAAATGGATTGCAACTATTCTTGAATATGACTTAGAAATCAGGCCCACCAAACTAGTTAAAGGGAAAGGATTGGCAAAACTTATGGCTGAGTCTAACTTCCAAGCACTAGATATGAACATCGTAGATGTGTTGGAAGAAATAGAAGGATATACTACTCCTTTCATTGAAGAAAAATTTCTGAATTCTCCTTGGTATGCTGACATCATTTATGTGCTTTTATATTTAAATGCCCCTCCTTCTTTGTCTAAAACTAAAGCTATATTTTTGAAACAGAAAGCTTTAAATTATTGCATCTTAGATGGGTATTGTATTGGAAGAATCCTGTTGGAATTTTGCTTAAATGTTTACTTGAAGATTATGCAGGAAAAATCATACATGAGCTGCATGAAGGAGAATGTGGAGGACACCTCTACTAGAAGACCACAACAAACAAAATTCTTAGATCTGGTCACTATTGGCCTACCCTTTTCCCAGACACTCAAAAGTTAGTCATGTCTTGCCATAAGTGTCAATTTTTTTATGGCAAAAGAAAACTCCTTCCCTTACCTTTACATCCTATCAATGTTGAGGCACCCTTTCAACAATGGGGCTTGGACTTCATTGGGGAAATTCACCCATCTTCCTCAGCCCAACATAAGTGGATCCTCACTGCCACTGACTACTTTACCAAATGGATAGAAGCTATACCCTCTAGGAATGCTACTGACTCCGTCATTATCAAGTTCCTTGAAACAAATATCCTATCCAAATTTCGTTTTCCTAGAAAAATCATAATAGATAATGTTGTTGCCTTTAAATCTAAAAGAATGGTTGATTTTTGTCACAAATACCACATTACCTTAGGCCACTCTACTACCTACTATCCCCAAGGAAATGGATTAGGTGAATCCTCCAACAAGAGTCTCATCAATATCATAAAAAAATGTTGGAGCAGAATCAGAAATCATGGCACAGTAAGCTGGTTCATGCCTTATGGGCTAATAGATTAACTACAAAAAAGTCAATAAATATGTCCCCCTATCAGCTGGTTTATGGCATGGATGCAGTATTCCCAACATCATTAGGAGTTTGAGTCATGAAACTCCTTCAAGAAGTGCAAATTGAAGAGAATGACATGCAGAGAAGAATCAACCAAACAATTCATTTACAACAGACTAGAGAAGAATTCTATGAAAGAACACAGTTAGTACAAGAAAATATCAAGAAACTCTTTGATAAAAGGACTAAGGCAAATAATTTCCAAGTTGGAAATGTTGTCCTTAAGTGGGATTCAAGAAGGGAAGAGAAGGGAAAACATGGCAAGTTTGAGAACTTGCGGAAAGGACTCTATATTATTCATGCTGAGAGGGGTCACAATGCGTTTTTCCTGAAAGAATTGAATGGAGAAAAATTATATGGAGGTCCTGTCAATGGCAGGATGCTAAAGTATTAATTCTGCCAAGAGTCATGAGTTTCAAAGCATTTTATTTTTCATTTTAAATATCATAGTCTGAACATTGCATTCAAAGTTAGAAAAATAAAAATACAAAAACAAATAGAAAAGAGAAAAGAGGGCAGATTGTAAAACAAGAAAAGTAGAGCCCCATACCAAAAAAGAGAAACAAAATCTGAAAGTGTGCAAGCTCAAATGCCACTCTAAAAAACACACTTCTAGTTAGTCATACAGTTTAATCAATACTAATTAGCTTTTCAATTTAGTACTGATAGGTTAGTGAATTAGATTTGCCAAACAACTCAATCTTGGCTTATCAGTAAGGTAGATTAGGTTAGAAGAAAGAAGGTTCAAACATGCTCAAAACTTGAACCTATGAGATTGATGAAAAAATGGTTCTAATAAACTCAAAACTTGAACTAGGAAAGAAAGAAAAACAACTCAGACAAAGTCAAAATCAGAGCTGAAGAAAAAGAGAAGGATGTTCTTAAGCATTCAGATCTTAAGCCTTCACATTTTGTTTTAAAAATTTCTGTAAAATTAGTCTATGTGCAGCTTGTTTTTATGCCATAGATCAGCAACAAGTTAGACTGTTCAATTGTGGCTTGTTTGCTTTTAAATTTTTTCTTTTGAATTTAGAGACTAAAAGTCTATCAAACAGTCTAATCCTAACAGACAGTAGTTAGGTAAAGAAGCTTATGAACTCAACTATTTAAACTGAGTTCATGGAGGAATAAGATTAGACATAGATTAGTTTTTTGTTTTTCAAAAGAATAAAATGTTGTTGAAGAGAGTTTTCCAGTCTAAATGCACTCTGAAAAGAAGAAAAAATGTTAGGATCATTAGGAATGGGTAGGTAGACATGTTGTTTTGACAAAATTCCATTGTTTTAAAATTGCTGCAGAGATCAACAAAAAGAAAGGTTGTTGCCCAATGGATTAAGGCACTGGTTTAATAAAAGCCAGAGATTTGCAGCTGAGGTTCTAGACACCTAAAGAACTGGTTTTCTTCCCCAAGTGGAGCCACTATTAGCCGCTAATAAATTCTATTATACCAAAAAGTGGATAATTTTGTTCTTCAAAAAATCTAAGAGATATTTCCCCTTTGGGAACCTATCATCTTTGAAGTTTTTATGAAGATAACTAATATTTTAGTTAAATATTCACTATTGTTTCCCTCATAAACCTGAAAAATCTGTTGTTTGCAAGGGGAAGGATAGCTCAAAAAACCCATTTTCCCCTTCATTTTACCCCTCCTTTCACTCATAAATTGACCTCCATTTTCATCCCCTTCTTTCATAAAAATCCTTCCATAAGCCTCATTTAACCTTCAAAATCACTTCAAGACCCTTTTAAAACCATTCGGTCTCCTACCATTTGGTTTAAAAAACCTTCTTTCCTCTATCGGAACCCTCAAATTGGCTTAAAAACCTTGTTTTTAGCCTAAAAACACTTATATTACGTTATATAGAATTTTTAGCCCCCGAGGGCTTAACTTCTATAACCCCTGCCTCTCATGAGACCATCAGCCCTGCAACCGAGCGCTGAAAGTCCTTAAAACCCTTTTCCGAAACCCAAATTTCCTTTGTTTAAACATAAAAACCCGACTTTCCTTTGATTTTTGGTAAACCCAATAGTTTGAAGTTTCAGTGAATACTGACCATCGATCTAAAACCGATCAACGATCATTGGCCAATCGCATCACAAGCTTCCAACTTACCCTTTGTTTTCTTTCGCCTCAAGCCGATGTAATCCAGCGATCAATTCTCGACCGTTGATCCGCTTTATCGTGTCCAGATCCGACGGTCCATATCCTTCCCCATTCAAAACCTACCCTTCTGCCTTTGGCCTTCACAATTTAATCCTAACCGTCCATCTAGTTTTTAGATCGACAGTCCTCACTCCATCGCATCGCAAAATTTCTTTTGTCCATTCCTTTTCCCTCCTCCGATTGCGATCCCGCAATTTAATCTGATTCTTTGAAATCCACAAGAACCAACGGACCAGATTCAATCGCGTTCTGCCATAGCCATCCGACATTAAAACTCATCGATTCAATCCTGACCATTGATCTCTCCTAGATCTAACGGCCCGCACTTAATCGCATCGGTGCATTCCCTTCGTGCCTTCCCTTTGCCTCCGCCAATTTGTGACCCTACGATCAAATCTGGGCCGTCCATTTCATAGATCTTACGGTCCAGATCAAACCTGACTTCCCTTTGATTATTTCATAAACCCGTGATTGTAATTCCTCAGTAAAGATCTACAGTCGATCTTTGCAGATCAACGGTCCACATTTCACCCGATCTCCGCCTGACCCCCTGCCTCACATTGCAGTCATTTACCCCAAGAAGTAATCTGGACTGTCCATCATTCAAATCCCACGGTCCTTATTGAACCCGATAGGCCCAACTCCTTTGGGACCTACCTTCCCCATCGACAGATCTGGACTGTCCATTCCCGTGATCCGATGGTCGATATCTAAACTGCCTTGTCCCTGCCCACCATTTTTCACCCATGCATCTTATCCCATCGCGCTCTCACTACCACCATCGGATCTCTCTGCCTTTCATCCGACGGCTGAAGCTCCATATCGTGTGATTTCAAGCCTGAAAGTTAATGCAAAAAATTTACACGATATGGGCAGTTTTTAAAATACATGTGTCAAGCACAGACCCATATCACGTTGTTTTGGAAAAATTCTAAAAGCACTTTGGAGCAGCGCGAAACCAGCAGTTTTTTCGGCCGAAACCACCTTTCCCCACCATAGTAACTTTTTCACCTTTTCATCTCTATCGTCCATTGTTTCCATCCAACGGCTTTGATTATGTTTTAACCCCCAAGTCATTTCACCCCACCTATGCTCCCAAAGCATTTCACTGAGCAATATCCTCCATTGATCTCTATTATTTGATACAATCCAATGGCCCAGATCATTCTGCAACCCCAAATTTTATTTAAGCCCATTTTCACTTCCACCAAAGGTTTTCTGCCATTTCTTTTGCAATTTTCTCCAATCCGCTATAACATCACCCCCTCTGCATTATAAAATCTTGATTGATCTCGGTCATTGATCAATCTGATCCAACAACCTAGACTTAATCTAAATCTCATTCATCCAACTGCCTCCCCTTTTGACCCCAGCAATCAATCCCGACCGTTGGTTGATTTCATCCAACGGTCACGATTTAATCTCGTGACCAGAAGCTGTCTAAACCTATTTCCGCAGGATTTTCTTAACTTTTATGTGTTTGTGTAGGTTTTAAAGGTTTCTCAATTGTTTTAAAAGAAAATCGAGGGTTGGGAATGATGATTCCCCAGGCCACTATCAATGAAGAACATGAATATATAGGGTTCAAACAGCAATTTTTACCATGTCTCATGAACATTGGTAATATTATAAAAACCCTTCGCGCACCTGAAACACAGTCAAAGACCATTTATTGAATAAAATCAGCGTTGAAGACAAGAGATTAAAGAGTGTCAGGGTTTAAAAGTTCAAATCAGAGTGTTTAAGAGGATTAAGGCATAAACTCAGAAAATCAAATGTCTGATCCATAGTCAGCAGAGAATGGAGACCCGAAGATGAATATTAAGCCTAATTACGCGTAAAACATAGAACAAAGACATATTAAAGGTGTTTTAGGAAAAACAGAGGAAAATATCAGTCCAAGGACACCTCAGAGCCACCTCAAAGAGGCTAATTGAATCCTCCCCAGCTACCAAAAGCCACCTGCAGCCTTAATAAATCGAAACGAAGGTCTAGTTATTGCCAGAACAAAAGATATTTGTCTAAAGACAGTTGAATATTTATTTCAAACAAAATAAGATATTTTAAACTGTCAGTGAATTTTTTGTAAAGGATAAATAGGCCTCGAAGTCAATATTTTTACCCATTGAGCCTTTAAAAGCATAAACAAAGTAAATGAAATAGAGTTGTAATCCAATGCATTCCTGCCTTATTCCTTGCATGGTTTTCAAGGCAAGGAGTTTCCTTTAGTGTAGAATTTATTACACTTCGATCCTAAAACTCTTCCACCTCCTCATTTCTTCTATAAATACTTCTGAAGAAGATGAGATGTGGATTGATTGTTCTGTATTTGTAATACTAAAACTCTCTGAAATAATACATAGTCTGTCTAAAGTTGAGGAAGAAATTGAAGTCTTGGAAGCCTGATGATGATGTTGCATGCTTGTTCTTAAGAAGGCTTTACCATTGGATCCATGAGCTTGGCTGTTGGTGAAGTATTCTGAACTGTTTAATGTTTTCTCCTATTTTCATTTTGTTCCATAAATGCTTACTACAGTAGGATGAAAGTTTTAGGCTAAGAAATGACTCCTAGAAGCACCTTAGACCTATTCATACTTCACTGTTTCATGTTTTCTTCTGATGAGGTATTTTAGAGTCTTTAATCTCTCTCTTTAGTCCTCATGCTTGTTTATTTCTCTAATAGTTCAAATAGTTGGTTTCAGCATGATTTATGGTTTTCCTTGCTTGACTACTGCCACTTGAAAATTGCTTTTGAAGTCTCCCTTTGAAGTACCATTGTTTATAGTTAGCCAAGGAGGTCTGTTCTGATCATGCCCTTTGTCCTTGCTTGAAAAATTGTTTTAGAGGTCTTTATAGTCATGATCATAGATGTGTTAAGTGTTCTCTCTTCTATGATTGCAATTATCAATGAATCTTTTCTGTTTTCTAACTCATTTGAAATAAAATCTTTGAGGAAATAGGATGTACTCCTGAATCTTAGATTTCATTTTGAAAGTTGTCTCGAAGTCATTATTTGCTTGAAGTGTGTTCATAGAATTTATGGTTAGCCCTGTCTATCAAATATCTCTTTATTGTTCAAGTTATGTTTTCAAGTTCCCTTTGTTGAGAATTCAATTTCTCTTTCCAAATCATTGATTTCCATCTCATTCACAAAACCAAAGTATCTTGTGGCCAAGTTAGATTTTCCCTCTGATATCCCATATCCATTGATGAGTTTGTCATAAACCCTTCTTGACTCTATTTCCCAATGAATCTATCATTTCCCCTTTCTATCTATCTCTCCTAGACCTTTCATGTTCTGCTATGTCATTCAACCAAACAAACAAACAAACACTTGCACTTAATAACTAGTCTAAAACCAATACTAAAAGAAAACAAGATAAACCTTTGCAAAAAAAATAATTTGAGGGATCTTTCTCTGAGAATAGGAGGACTAGATCCAGGAACTCTAAATATTAGTTCTGATGTTTCCTTGTATTTTGATTTTCCAATCTATCAAAACACGGGACATCAACAAGACAAATGAATGTCAATTGGAATTCAAAGATTTGAAGTATAAATTGACCATTGCACCAATTCTTAGAGGTCCTAATTGGGCCTTTCCCTTCCACATCCACATAGATGCATCTGATAAGGCTGTAGGAAGTAGCCTTGGGACAAGTGGAAGGTATGTTATCCTATGTCATATTTTATTAGTAATAGTCTATCCAAAGTTGAACTCAACTACACTACTATTGAAAAAGACCTCTTAGTTGTTGTGCACTCCTTGAACAAGTTTAGGAACTATATCATAGAATACCAAGTTTTTGTACAAATTGGTCATGTAACCATTAATTATTTAATGAAAAAACCTGATGTCAATGCTAGAATCATTAGATGGCTATTCTTGTTGCAACAATTTGATTTGAAAATTATTGATAAGCTAGGAAAGGAAAATGTCATTGTAGATTTCTTGTCTAAACTAACATTGCCTACAAAAAATGAGGATATGATAGATGAACAGCTTCTAGATGAGTACCTATTTTTTATTTAACTAGTGTATCATTTTTTATATATATAAAATTACTTGGTGGTTGTGAGATTCCCTCCTAATCTCTCCTCCAAGGAGAAGAAAATAATTATGAGAAAAAAGTGCTCCCTTCACTTGGATTAGGGGAAATGTTTTTAGATTGGGACCAAATTAGATTTTCAGGGGGTATGTAAGGGAAGATGAGTGATTTGAAAGTCTCTCATATTTGCATGATGGACCCTGTGGCACCCATTTTGTTGCCAAAAGGAAAAAATTCAGAATTCTCCAACCAGACTATTATTGGCCTACTCTACACCAAGAGGTTAGAAAACGCGCTGCTATATGTGATGAATTCCAAAGGATGGGAAATCCTACACCAAAGGATGAAATTCCTATAAACCCTCAAGTGACTCTTGAGCCATTTGAGAAGTGGGGCATGGATTTCATTGGGCCAATTGATCCCCCATTCGGATAAAAGACATACATCATTGTGTGAACTAATTATTTAAAAAAAGGGGATAAAGTAAGGGAAGTAAAAGTATAAAGAGAGCATAAGGTAGTAGAGTTTCTAAGAGAAATCATCTTTTATAAGTTTGGATTCCCAAGGGAGCTGGTCACTAATCAAGGGGCTCAATTCACTTCAAATTTGATTGAGGGAATCATGGATCAACATCACATAAAGCACAAAAAATCCACCCGTGATCATCCTCAAGCAAATGGGTAGGTAAAAGTGTCAAATATAACTTTCGATAAAACATTAACTAAGTTTCCAACAACAGTATAAAGGATTGGGTAATCATATTTCTTGAAGTCACATAGGCTTATAACAACACATGTAAAACCACCACTGGGTTCACTCCCTTTAAGATGGGTTATGGAAAAAAGGCACTATTGTCCATTTAATTTGAGTACAACACCCTAAGAATGGAAACACAATGGGACCTGCACATCACCAAAGCTCAGTAGGAGAGGTTGCAATAGCTCAATGCTCTCAATGAATTTAGGTTGTAGCCTCTCATGCACACTGAGGTGGTTAAATTGCAGAGGAATATTTAGCATGAAAAAAAAAATCATACAAAGGACCTTCCAGGAGGGTGATTAGGCCCTATTGTATGATTCTAGATTCAAGGATTTCCATGGAAATTTGATGACAAGATGGTCAGGTACTTATATGGTGGAAAAGTGTCACGAGAATGACTATGTACAAACCAAAACAATTGATGAAGAAGGAATTCCACTTTTAGTAAATGGCTATAGATTGAATATGTACAAGAAACCTATGTCAAAGGAGGAGTTTACCAATTAAATAAGTATTTGAATGTGTTTGGGAGTCTCAAAACTTAAAATCCATCCATCTTATGATTAGCTAAAAGAGAAGAGAAAAAAAGAGTAAAAAAAAAGGATTAGAAGCGTGGGTGAAAACCTCCATGAGGTACTTACCGATAGATTTAGAACTAAAAACCTCCATGAGGCAGTCCAAGAGTCTTAAAAAATGATGAAAAAAGAAAAATAAAATATCCCCAAGTAAAAACCTCCTCTTAGGCACTTGGGGCAGTCATGTAGGATTGAAAATCTCCTTTGAGGCAGCCTGTAGGTCTCAAAAAGAGAAAAAAAAGGAGGTGGGGGGGGAGGATAAAAAGAGAAAAAAGAAAAGAAAGAGAACACTTACTCACTTTTCTAACATGTTTTTGTTAGAGTAAAATATACAAGGATACAAGTTCAAAACCCCATCTTCATATCCTACAAGCCAACTCTCTGCATGTCTTCCATCACTTCATTGATTTCCCCAGGTTCCTCTATTATCAAATGACCTTCCTCACTCAATTCTTCCTCAATCCTGAATTTCTACAATATTGTAGTGTTTTGCTACAAGATCAGCCTATATGTGCCATAGGATTGTGATCTATACAAAAAGAGTGTATAGATATTGTTTTTTTCACCTAGGAATGAGGGGAAGGGTCCACAATAACCTCATCATCCATTTTCTACACCACTTGGCCTCTCCTCCACCCAAATTTCTACTTTTGTCCATTATAAATACTCATTTTCAACCTTTTTCCATCTCTCTACCCACAAAAATAGCTCTAAACCATTGTCCATGGGATACTCATGAATTATCAATATTTTTGGAGGTAGTACCTAAAGTAAATTTCAATCCTAGGAGGGTATGTGTGACTACTACAGGAAGACACACAATCCTATAGGAATCTGTGAAAACCTTACAAGTCCACAGTTGGAGTAGTAGATTGAAAATACAACCAACATGAAGGCATTTGATGGTCATTGCTTTGGTCTTGATCACCTACAGGACCCTGTGAAAACTATTACAGAATCAGTGTTCACCTACAAGCAACATCCTTTGATCCACCTCCTAAAAAAACTATATTGTCAAGCTTAAATTAGTCAGGTATATTAAAAAAAAATATATTCACAACAAGAAAATGCATGGAGCAAGAAAAATTAGAGGATAACACCTTAAGGGACAAGAAAAGAAACCTTACCTCTATTCAGAAATAACATGTAAATATCCAGTGATTAGCACACCAGTAAGGACTAGCAGGTAGGTATACATACGCAAGACTCCTAACTTCTTCCTTTAAGCGCAAACTAGCCTAAACAATGTTTTGAATGCGTGAGGATGAAATTTTTCGATTTAAGTGGCTTAGTAGTATCATCCAACCTCAATGGGAAGATAGTTTCACCACCATTGTGAGGGGGATTCTTATCCATTTGAATGCATAAATCATTAGCAAGGTGACCACACTTCCCATATGAATAAGCTGGATCAAGGAGGAGAGGAGAAAATTTATCACAAACGAAAATAATGTACTCCTCCCCGAAGAGAAATTGATTGAAGATAAAAATGGAGTTAGAAGAGAGAGCCTACCCTACCCATGGGATGAAGTAGTCTATCACATCTTGAAACACTTGTCCTTTGAGTGGAGACTCACTGTTTTTTATGCCTCTCAATTCAGCATACTTTATGAGTTAATATTCCAAATGGAATTGGCTACCCCAAGAAGACTAAGTTTTTTCCATTTCCTTATTCAGTCCATAGTGGAAATGATCCAAAGGGTAAGAGAATGGAAACATCAATACATTTCTCACAAGAACACTAAAAAAGAAGTGGATACCAACTTGGTAGCCTTAATTACACCAATCAAGGCCAAGGGGAGGAAACCAAATCAATATCCTCTATATTTCAAAAATATGATAAGTAGTAAACTCAACCAAGGGAAGCCTCACCTCCCTCATCAAACCCTATCACCATTGAGGTGTTAGCTAGTCACCAGGAGGTAGAATTGGAAAAGGATAAGAAATTAATTGAAGAATTAACCTCACTCAAAATAAAAATAAAAAACCCCAATCCTCATAAATGAATCCAGACACTGGGGGAGCCAAAATGCAACAACTGCAAGAGGAATCTGCCATGCTACAAGAAGGTAAAAAATTGCTACAAAAAGGAATAAAAGTACTACAGTAAAGAAAGGAAGTGCTACAGGAGAGTTTTTCACAACATAAAGAAGTAGGTGAAGGGTCACAACAGTTGCAAGAACCTGATCCACAACCATATCTTCAGTATTATTACAAATTTTATGAACAAGGGAATATAACACCTACCAAATTTGTAGCCCCCATCCTCTTTGAGCTAGAAAAGAAAGAGGAAGAACCCAAAGATAGATGTAGATTGAAAAGTATAAGATAGTTGATGATGTGGGCCCAATGGAAGAGAAAATGAAAAATATGGGTGAGGAGATGGTTGATTTAATACTAAGAGAGGAAAGCATGAGGAAACAATTGTAGATGGAAAACAATAGATTGAAGGAACAACTATAGGAAAAATAAGGGAAAATTTCTATTATGGAAAGCTTGGTTATGGAGGCTATCTAGCTTAGGAACCCCTCAAAATCATATGCCACATTCCTCAAATATCAACAGCTTCAATTCCAAATAAATAATCTAGCACAATATGGATCACTTCCCTTCCTAGACTACAAACAATTCATTGTTTGTTTCATAGATCTAGTGTAGAGGACAATGCTAAGATGGAAGGATAATATATGCACAATCTCATATTGACTTATATGAACTTCTAGGATCCAAATTATAGGATTGGAGATGTACAATTGGTGAAATTTGGCTCTTGGTTGAATCATGAGGAAGGAAGAGTTGAAGAGACAAAAAGGTTCATGTCTAGGGAAACTGATGATCCCCTATAGGTAAGAGTAGAAATGAGAACCCCTCACCTTGTCATCAACAATCATAGGCTTATATATGAAGACCGCAAATTGGAACCACTTTAAATAGAAAAACAAGATCAATCCACCCTCCACTTTGAGGGCACTTTATAGTTGCTAGGAACCAAGATCCTACAGGCTCGTCAGAGGAGATGGAGCTCCTTACACCATAGCCTAAAAATCAAAGGGTATCACACTCCAGAGAGGTTGAGGAATACTTTGGACAAGACACCCTTTCATAAGATAATAATTCAAAAATTGAAATTCAATTAGGTTGGGCATAAGTTCAACCCTCCTTTTTTGTTATGGATACAAGAAAGAAGAGGGTATATGAAAGAAAAATAAGAATGGGTAGAGATAGAGAAAAATGAATGGTTCCACCCTCGGGATGGCACTCCATCATAGATACCATGGGATGTTAGGATTCCCACTAGGGATATGAATTTATTATAATTAAGTGGATGAGCTTCTCATAGGGTGAGAAAAACCTTCATTAGGGGGGTGATGATGGGCGTCACTAATAATTATATAATAAGGCCCATATATCCCTCCTTCAACGTATATTTACCTCTCTCCTTGCATTTGATAACACATTTTTGAATATAATGTGTTTAATAGGAAGATTAAAGTATGTTTGTCATATATTATTTCCTAACATGATTAATGTTTAGGAAAAGGGTGCATTTATTATGCAGAGATATGTTGGAGGAAGTGGGAGGATATGTAGGAGTATTTTTCCCTACATTTACTCACCTACAACTTGAATTTATCTCTGAATTTACTCAACTACATTTTGAGGATATATTGAAGAACTGATGCACTCAAGGATTGTGACGATCATAGGGAGTTGGGTCCACCTTTATAGGGATTTTTGAGGGAAGAAACCCTCCTTCCAATGAGGCTACCCCCTTAGCCACTTTTGTACAAATACGGGAGCCCAAGGACTTAGAAGGATTTAAATTTTTAGAGAAGAATATTTACTACTAGGTCTAAGAGCTTGTACCTGTCATTTTCAATTTTCATATCATGTACTTGAGCATTGTTTTATATCAATGAAAAGCATCATGTTATCTAAAATATGATTTTTTTTAGAGGTATCGATCCCCTTGAGTTATGGCCCAACCCAAAGGCTCTAGTATCTCTCATTGGTACATTTTATTATGGATATTTCTTTCCCATACTTAGGTTAGAAATATTTCATTTCTTACAAGTTTTTTTACACAAAAATTTGATTTTTCAGATTCATGAATCACCTCTTTTGGAAATTGTGCTTTTAATCCTCATATTGGAAAACATAAGAAGATAGGTTTAATTTTTCATGCAGTAGGAATATTTTGAATAAAATTCAACTCATCATTTTTTTCTAGTTTAATTCTCCACAATTGACATTGCTAGCATGCTTTAGATGTTTTGAAATATTGAGTAATCTTTGTGGTTTGTAGGTCATAATGTTGGATTGCGGGGAATAACACTATCATTTCCACTTTTAATCTTACTAAAAACATCCTATTTCCTTCTTCAAAAGTACTATTCACCAAACACTCATTTCAGATTTGTTAAAGGCCACAATGTGCATTTCTCCTTATGTAATATGTGCCCCTGAGGGGTACTAAGCTTGGAAAGGACCTAATACAACCTCATTCTATCTCCCACTACACTTACTCAACTTAAAACCACCTTCTAAGCCATCATAATTCTCTCATATTTGATCCTCTAGAAAAGCAGGGCAATCTTGTAGCAATTATGTAGCATCTCGTAGCACCGTGAAGAAGCTCTCCAAACTCGACTAGAATTTTCCTCTGAGCTTGTTTTTTTCATTTTGACCCTATGCTCTGGAAACAAGTTTTAGTAAGACTAGAGACCACTTAGGATTTTTATTTTCATCACTGCCATAAATTTTTAAAATTAGGGTTAGTTTAAAGAAGTTCATGTATTCAATTGTATAGGGATGGTTTACGTGATTATTTTCCAATATGCTTAATGAACTTTGTTATTCGGTTCAAATATCCTTTGAATTATTTGAAGTTGATTTATGCTCTTTAATATATGAAATTAGAATATTTTTTCTTTCCTTGTCTTTAGTTTCCTACTAAGGCTAGAGTTTCCATTCCAAGAATTTCCATTTATGTAATTAGATTAGGTTACCATTCGTGCAAGTAGATTAGAATTTACATTTTTTGCAAGTATATTAGCATTTACATTTCTGCAAGTATATTAATTTTTACTTTTTTGCAACATTTCCATTTCCTACAAATAGTTTAGACTTGCATTTCATGCAACATTTTCAATTTTTCAATTAGATTAGGGTTTCCTTTTTGCAGCATTCTTTCATTCTTGCAAGATCTAGATTTATTTTGTAGAATGGTCTCTGTATAGCTTGGTTTTGTTCACTATCTCAGAAGCAACGTTACCCTACTATGTATACAACATTTCCACCTCTTACGTTTATACAAACCCTAGATAGATAAATTAAAGTTGGTAACCCTGTGAGTTGTAACATTCTTGTTGCAATACTAGAGCTCATTATCTTCATTGTTGTTGATCGATTTTTTAATATGGTCATTCTCACAACCTAGAAGAAGAATATCACAACAAAGGCCACTTCCAATATCTTAATTAAAAGGGTGTCCATACGTTTTTGGATACCACAAACCATCATATTATATTGGTAAAGTAGGTTCCTAACTATGTTTTGGTTGAGCCTCTGGTCACTATTGGAAACCAAGCTCACCAAATCCACTACCTTCAACCCCAAAGTGATGGATAAACAAAGGTCATCAACGAGATGATCATGAATATGTTGATGAAAGTATCCTTTATGTTTATAACATATACAACAAATTCCTCCATAGCTCAACCAACCACATCCCTTTTTCAATGGGTTTGGGACTTCAACCATTGGGTTCGCTCGATGTATCCCTCTTACATCCACATAAGGTGGATTATTCCCATGCCCACTCTAAGGCTGAAAAATCCACCAAATTCATTGAATGGATTCAAAATATTCATCGACATGTACATGATCTTTTATATGAATCAAATACTATGTACAAACAACACCATTATCAACACCAAGTGCCACACAAATTCTAGGTGGGGGACAAGGTTTGGTTTCATTTGTAGAATGAATTCCTTACAGAAACCCATAGGAAGCATTCTTCACTATGCTACGGAACATACTCCGTCATCAAGGTTGTGGGTGAAACTTAATTTGAGCTAAGTATTTCCCCCCATCCTTGGCCTACACCTAGTGTTTAATGTGGACCTCCTTCAACCATACTTTCCATCATTATTGGAGAGATTAGAGATAATAGAGAAATTGAAACTTAAATATATAAACCTCGAATACATGGAACAAAAAATATTTGATCAAATCATGGAAACATAGGTTAAGGAAACTAACCAATAGAGGATCTAGATTTATTGGTTTTTCAAATAAAGATAGGTGGCTCACTTAGGGCTAAGTTCAAAAAAAAATTCCCCATATGGTGGGGGCACTCAATTCAATGGAGACAATTTATTCCTAATGGGGGAGGACTAATCTAGGAGGATATCAGTGGGCACCTACTTATGTCACTGGACCAAAGAAAATTTCTCCATAATCACGGTTTTTCTATAGTTTTTAGGGTCGTAAACCTTCAAGCCCATTTTGAGGCTCTAAATGACATTTTTTTTATGTGGTAGTGGCCCAAGTGATATCAATAGGAATGGACTGGGCCTAGTCAATATGTGTACTTCTCATCTAGACCTTTCTAGTGTGACACAGTGCGTTCCAAACATAGATTGTATGTAAAAGTTACAACCCCGAGAATTCGATGTACAAACTAATCCCATCATGGCCACAAACCTTTTGGAATTTCATCTCCTAGATTTCGTATTTTGGATGTTAAGGGTTTCTGTGGGGTTTCCTCATCGTTGCTTTATATTAAAAATGGGCTCTCAACCTCATTGTAATGTGTTATGTCGATTACGCTTAGCCATCACATCTCTTCTCAAAGATAAGCTACCACCATTCGAGGTAGTTTGCCTCATTTTGCATTATTTACAGTTTCAACACATTCCTTTATTAATAGAAGTGAAGTTTTATTGTATTTATATTTTTTTGTTATAAATATATACCATCATTTGTTTCCCTTCATAAATTTGGATGAGTGGTATCAAAGTGGCCTACTTTTTATCTATTTTTCTGTGCGTTTTCCCCACAAGGTCAAGGTATAAGGACATGGAACTCAAACTACTTGATCCTTTGTAATATTTTCCTCACTAACCTCAAAGGCATCCCATGGAAAAAGAAAAGCAATATTAGGGAGTAGTAGATCATATTAAATTATTTCTTAAGGAATCCCTCATGTGACAAAGGAATGAGATGATGGATAATTTTTCTAGATTCTTCAACATATGCCAACAAATGACACATCTTTGTTAAGAAGCCACTTTCGAGGCACCTCCCCCTTCTTAGTACAACTTATTTTTTATATTCCTATATTCAAATGTTGGATAGATACAAATGTTCTTTATAGATTGTTAAATCTACTATAAAGGTATTTTTCTGTCGACAATTTCTCTAATAGAGAAAATATTACCTTTGTACTCCTTAAGGTTATTTCACATGCCAAGTATTGGGTGGAGACTTACTTTGAGCGAAATCCAATATAGGAATATGCAATGTTTGTTGTTATACCCACTTTGGGATCTTTTATGGATGTTATAAAGGAACAATATTACCCTATTAGAAGCTACGATGACTAGTACATGAGATGGACCACACTATGACAAGAGAGGAACCAAAAGTGTTAAAGTTCACAAATATCCCCCATACCTTATCCACCAAGATAGGTATCAAAAAATCTTAGCGACATCTATTGCTTAAGTACCACAGTATGCTACATAGATACCTCCAGAGAGAGATGGAGTTTGTATACATCTCCTCATTGGACATGGTATACCAATATTTTATCAAAATCAAGAAAAAGAATAATCAGAAAAAACAAGAGTTTGGATCTATGAATTCTTCACAGCAAAAGTAGGGCAAAGGAACCACCAACTTATAGAACAAAGGAGAGAGCTAGGATGCATCACCACAGGAAAACCCATCCAAGACAAAAACAAAGAAGGGTAACAAGAAGACAACGAAAGATAAAAAAAAATGGTGTGTGTTCCATAAGAGCCCTTCACACAATACCAATAAATATATCTCAAAGAAATTGTTGGTGGCATAACTGAAATCCTCAAAGTCGGATGCATGTTCCAAATATGAATCAGACCTAAACAATGGAAAGAAAATAATTAATCCAAAACCAAATGCCACTGTCACTGCCACCAAGGACCAGGTAATTGAACTTGAAGAACTGGATGGATGTGAGTTCCTTTTGCACTCACATGTGTGGGAAAAGTGTTCTCCATTGCACTTCGTTGTTGATAGAAAAAGTAAAAAGAACATCATCTCAATAGAGGCCATAAAGTGGTTGGACCTATTAATAAAACCACACACACAACCATACACCATTAGGTGGATCCTCCAAGGGTGAGATCTTTGCGCCAACCAACAATGTTGCTTGCCTTATGACATCAAGCCCTTCAAGGATGAGGTACCCTCCCCATCAATTTTGTGATGTTATTTTAAGCTAGCCATACATATGGAAGCATCATGTTGTATTTTAGACCTCATAATGTTATTATTATTTTCGGTAGACAATGATAAAACATACTAGAGGTAGATCCACCTACCACCATTTCTTTGATATCTGTGAAGAAATTCAAGAAGTTCGTCTTTGAGAATAACAAATTTTTCTTCTTCTTATTTCACTCTCAAAGTGAGAAGAAGTTCATAGCCACATTCATAGCCTCCACACAAGGCCTTTCCATATAGCAAAAACAAGTGGACAAGGTTACGAAAGAATACGAAGATGTCTTGTCCTCACCCACTGGGGTACCTCCTCACTCTGAGTTTAAGCATTCAAGTTGAGTTTTCTTAGATAACCACTCATTCCCCTCTTTTCAATTTTTTAATATACCTGTATTTGGGTGGTCCTCCATCTCTACCTTCAAACTACATGTGAAACTCAACTCTAAATTTATATTATTGAATAACATTATACAATATAATATATATAAAAAAAACTACAACAAAAACAAAATAAACTCGTGTACTTGTTCAGAGTTCTTATATAAATTATATATAATCTTATTAAAAATATGCTTATTTTTTCGAGACTACACAAATATACCTCCAAAATAGTGGAAGAGATTAAGAGAAAAAGAAAATTTAAGATGATAATGAGTTTCGAGGTCATTATTAATCATGTGGGTGACAAAGGTTAAAGTACCAAATGTTTTATTATTTTATAATAAAAAAAATAATATTGCATTTATATTTAACATAAATTCCATATTACAATTCTACGATGATTAAACGTTTATTTTGAATTGATAAAAACAAAATCGTTTTCAATATAAAATTTAGTACAAGTGACAACAACGAGATGACGCCCACTTTGGAATTAGTCACAAAAAGTGTGCATGCAATCATCAAAGTGAAAGCTTAACCTACGGAGAAGAAGTAAACACGCAACACAAAAGCAACACATAAAAGCAAAGCGACGTATTCCTTAGACGCATTGTCCTCCTGAAAACAAAAGAGACAAAAATGTAATAATTGAAGTCCAAAAAACTGAATTATACTCCTTCCAAAACCAACATGGAAGCAAAGGTTCCACTTGCGAATGAACCTTGTGAAGATTCCCCTTCTCCATAAAAATAAAATTGATTTAATGTGTTATTTTCTATTTTAATAAATTTATAAAATTTGTAAATTTATTTTATTGTGATGGATTTAGTTTAATTTTTTTATCTTTTTATTTATTTATTTTTAAATTCGATGATATTAAGTTTTGTCAATCAAAAAATATTTTATTAAGTTCAGCAAAGATTATAATATGGTTGTTTAGATTTTACTATTTTTTCGTTCTCATTTTTACCGGATTTATTGGTTAGAAGAAAATTACAAAAACTAATTACAAAGTGTCAAAAACTATTGAGGGCTCAAAAATGAAAATACCAAAAGGCCCAAAATACTCCTAAGTTGGAGATACAACGAACAAACATTAAGGAACAGACAGATAAGTTGGAGTTGGATTATCGAGTTCATTACCTGGAAAATCTAGAGGTCGAAGTTTGCCACAGACATGAAATTCTATATGAGCCATTCTCCCTTCCAAGTGCTCCAGTAGCTCTCACATTTTCCTCTGGCCCCGTCGAAGTGAAGCCAAATGATCTTGCGTGTTCCACTAATTGTGCTACAAATCATTCATGAAGCATATGACCTCATTCCAGTCATCATAACGATTTTGTCCAAGTTGTTCCAAGAGAGGGGCGATGTGTCAAAGCTGAGAGTCCAAGGCATAGAAAGGAGGAGGAAGGTCAACACGTCTAGAAAAAGGGGCATGATTGAGGGCCACCTACTCCTCTATCTTCACTTCAACTCCACCTTCTCCCCCAAAATTCTCAACTTCCCCTCGGTGCTCTACCCTCTACCCTCTACAATTGGCCCCTCTCCGCACTTGGAATGATTGCCTGTACATGATCAAACCAACCCTAGTTCACTGATGTCACTCCCGGAGGTCACCTTTCCCTTTGAAATTTCCACAACAAAATAATGTCGACTTCCTCCTCTCGACAATTGCAAATCTGACGAAAGAGACTTGACACTCCCCAAAAGTGACAATTTTGGTCCATAAACTCTACGAGAAATCTCGAAGACCCAAAAATCATAGATCGAAGGGAGAAATTGTCATTTCCCACCACTAGCCAAGAATTCCCACTCACTGCAAAAATACTGGAACAAGGAAACACCCAGAATAAGACTCTGATCTTAACGCATTTCCTACCCCTTAGCCTCTTATCTCCATTTTCTTCTAGGGGGTGTATAATTTCAAAAACCAATTTTGGAGTACCCAAAACCAATCCCATGACCCAAGCACCTTCTATCAACCCCCAATTATAGTCGCAAATGACCTTAAAGCCTTGGTGACCCAGACATCCGTCAACTAAAAATGAATGCAGTAAGGAACAAACATAGATACAAAGATTTACCCCTCGACTAAATGAGAGTGATACATTATGAATTCCAAAGGAGCAACCAAGAATACTTTCAGAGTATCCACGACAACACCCAAATTTAGAAGCCCTACACCAGATGCCCAATTCAGGAAGTGTCCCCTCCACATTGAATCCAATCAATGGTATAGAAAACTCTAGTGTTTGGCTTCACCATAATCCCAAACACGGCGCAGCTGGACACAAACAACACCACAAGGGATTCTCCATTTGCACTCTAGAAAAATTATTACATAGATTCACTAGGGACGAAGAAGCATGTACAGGTTAGCAACCTGTGCAAACCTTTCACAACTTCCACCACCCTCATGTATGCACATAACCAAGCTCACAAATAGCATTATTGCTCTCGCCAACCCACATATAAGACTACCACCCCTAATCTCGAACCTTCTATGTGACCCATACTGCATGCACTCAACACACTACATGTCCTTTAGTTGAGTGAGAAAGAGGGGCTATTCCCCGCCTTCAATCCTAATGTGACCATGTTCTTCCACACCCATCACAGAAAATTTTACTTTTAAATATACAAATATTTTTTTTTTAATTCAAAACATTTAAATGATACAAACTTCTGAATTTAAATATATAAATTTTAACACATCTTTCCAAAAATAAAAAATAAAAAAAACCCTATAAAATAATTAAATTACTCTATATATTAAAATATAAAATAATCAAGATAATTATCAAATTTTTATTTTTTACATTTTCTAAGTTATGTGAAACCTAAGATGACCGATACATCTAACCTGTAGCTTGAGTAGCCACCCATGGACATCTAAGTTGTCAAAATTAACGAGGGGTCACAACTAGCCTGGTCGCACCAACCCTTAGCATGGCTAGATTATTTCTCATGGAGGTTCGAACTCGTAACCTTTACATCACAAAATACCTTAACATAACACCATGTCACCATCTTCTTTATCCCATAAGTCAAAATTCTAAATAAAATTAAATAATTAAAAATTATATTAGTATTGAATAAATGTAAAAATTATGTTTTCTCCTAAAATTAGATTTAATCATTAACTAGTGTTTTTATATCTTAATAAAATTATAAAGTTTGTAAATATATTTATCTTTGATTAGTTAGATTATAGTTAAAGATTGAAGTGAGTTAAGTTAGTTATTAAAATTTTAGGTTTAATTTTTTTAAATAGATAAATGATTAGTCAATATTTTAGTATTATTAGAGAATGCATATAAATATTTATCCTTTTTTGAAGTTTTATTTGGCATAAGAAAAAAAATTCTTTAAATTATTAGCTAGTGTTTTATATCTTAATGAATTTATAAATTTATTTTTATTTTATAAATTTGTTTTTTAACTAAGTACAATATTAGTCTTGATTCATCTTAACTTTGAATCTACCAAGAGATGAGAGGGATCAATGTGCAAACGTCTTTTAGAATGAAAATAGATTTGACCTTGGTAGATCCAGAGTTAAAATAAATCTAGGATGGTAGAATATATATATATATATATATATATATATATATATATATATATATATATATGTATGTATGTATGTATGTATGTATGTATGTATGTATGTATGTATGTAGATAGATATGACCAAAACCTATAGCAAAGAAACCACTAACTGTAAATTGACTATTTTACCTCTATTTTATTTTATATATATTCTTATATAAGAATACCGAGGAAAGAAAAAAAACCCTAGCTAGTGCAACCCTAATCATGGCAGATTCCTAACGGTGTTGGATCAGCTGATGGCGGAACCCAGAATAGCCCACGATAGTGGGGCTCTATATGCATAGAGGCGGCTTGGGTCACTGACTGTGGAGAGGCAGCTCAAGGGCGTTTCTTCAAAGAATATAGGTGAGGTTGGAATCCTCAAAAAATAGGGGAATACATGAGGTTAGAGGAGCTACAGGTCATGGAAATCACAATTTAAGGCATGCAAGTTCACGCCCTTGGCATTTTCGAACGGCCTCAACAACCCGACATTCACGTAATAATTTGACCCTCTGCATTGCCCTGCACCCCAATTGTTGCAGTAGACGATCTCAGACATTATGCATATTCGTTGAACCAGACAAGGGTTGTGTGGCAAACTCAGGGTTAATGGTCAAAAATAGCAGCGAGCTTCTCGAAATGCCATTATGGAGGATGTGGAGCTGGACTACTCTTCTGAAAACCTAGAACCGTCACGGATCTGGACAGGTTTCACACATCAACAAAAAGGTGGGTTGTCTTAGGTGGTTGACCTAGAAGCGAACGAACATGTGGACATGGAGCTTGGTGAGTCATCACAAGCTCAACATGCAACTAGGGATCCCTATTAGGCAATAGTAGCGGATTATTTAGAACCCACCCTGGCGGCATTGGTTTCGCCATCTTTATCCATACCCTCTCCATCAATACTCAGGTTATGGGAGCATCAGGCACAAGCAACACTGGATGTGTTTAGTCTAGTCACAGTGGGATTGGGTATTATTGAAGGTACCCTAGATGGCTCCTTTTTATTTGAGCACCTCGGTATCAACCATGCGTAGGAAAGTGACATACCAGCAGATAATCTGATATGCCCTCCTAATGTGGTTGTGTCTGGCTATTTTGAAGGCATCACACAGGTGGTACCAGCGATGGAGGATATCAAGACGTCTGACTCAGACAACGCGCTACCAGAAGGTGAGGGCCATATCCACAATAGCCCTACTCACAAGGCTGGCAAGAAGAAGCATAGGTGCACCAAGAGTCAAAAAGAAAGGAGGACCTTGGTCTTCAGTGAAGGAATTGGTATGCATAAGTTGGAAGAAACCTCACAAACAGTCCTTGTTGGTCATGTACGAGGGAGAAATTACTCTACTACCAAACTCAAGATCTGGACCTCTGAAAGCTGGGAAAATATCTTGGATCAACTTCTTGGGGTTCTCATGATGAACAGAGGCTGTTTTCCCCTCATCTTTCCCCAACCAGAGATGGAAAATTGGGTGCTCACCAAGTACTTGCACATCAAAATGACCCATAGTCCTGCTCAAGATATAGACCGCTCTATTCGATCCTGATAAGGAAAATATGGGGGCAAGACCCATATGTGTGTGTCTTCCTAGACTTCCGCTTCACTTATGGACGAAGGAACCACTTCGATTCATTGGTGAAGACATGGGAATTTATCTAGACCATGAAAAGCCTTATCTAGAGACCAGAAATATCTCAGTGGAAAGGATACTAATCCATTTGGATACCCCCGAAGAATTGGTGGAGAGCTACAATTTTCAGTTCAGGGATATCACTAGGTGCCAAATCTTGGATTACGAGAGGGTACCCTTCTAGTGTCATCGTTTCCATGAAGTAGGGAATTTATACAAGGAATGGCCTTTAATCAGCATGACCAATGTAGAACCATCAAAGGTTTTGGTGCATGTGGGGACCCAAACAGTGGGCATCTGTGAACCAGTCACTGGTCAAGGGAGACCCTCATCTAATCGTGGTTTGTTGCATCTGCCCCATAAGGCACATCCCAAACTTGTGCCTCAAGATCCTCTGGCTCGAGACTCTCATCGTCAAGATGCGAAGGCCGAACCAATCCCGAGTACTACTTTCTCTTCTCCTTATACCATTATTTCTAAATTTAATAGCATTGTATCTTTGGTATTATCACATACTACTTCTAGGGTTGATTTAATAGGATGTAAACTTGATCATATTGTCTACCCTATTGCAACTGCCTCCCGCTTCCACTCCCCATCTAGATCCTCTTACCTTGGTGGGAGACACTAGCATCCAGTCCCTCTCTGAACACTTGGGCAACAACTCTTGTCACCGTCACAACCTTAGATCCTCGGTTAAGGCCTCTGCCCCCCCTGCATATGGTCTTGGTGACGATCCCATAGGTTATCGATCTAAAGCTGTGAGGGGTAGACCAACCTCACTCTCAAGAGAAAACCTCCAGGCATGGAGGTAGCATCACGGAAACAATATTCGGTCAACAGGGCACTTAGAGCAAAGGACACTCGTAACATGGGTGACCCATGATTTTCCTCTCCTTTAATTGCAGGGGTTTAGCAAGTCCTGATAAAAAACTAGCACTTAGAAGGTTGTTGGCACTAGAGAAATTTGATGTAATACTACTTCAAGAAACATTATGGGATGGAGAATATATTCAAAAAAATTTAACCTCCCTGCTCCCAAACTAGAGCTTTCAGACATTGGATGTGAGAGGGCGATCTGGAGGTTGTGAAATGGGTTTCAATAACCGTATCATCCAAGTGGGAAACTGGTGGAGCATAGATGGTATACTCGGTGCTGACATTTCAACCAATGAATAAGACATGCCCACTCGCTTGATAAATGTTTACGTCCCTTGTCACAATAGAGAGGGCTATTAGGATAACATGATGGCCTCGTATATCAAGAAGGAGGATCATATAATCATCGGTGGAGATTTAAATTTTCCCATTGGCATAGCAGAATCATGGGGGCTTAATGCATTACCGGACCCTTTGTCAGAATACTTCAAACAATTAGTTGATGAAGCTGACTTGCTAGATTTGGCTATGCCAAAACAATTTCTTGCATGGAGCAATAGAAGGACTGGGGAGGTAGCCCTTGTGCGCAAACTAGACCGATTTCTCGTCAAGCCCAAGATGGTTGACAGAATTGAAAAGGTTGGGAAATGGGTTGGCTCGGGAGGATCATCTGATCACTCCCCCATTATTATACTTTGAAATCCTTGGGGAGAATTTCAGACCACACACCCCCTTTAAATTTAATTCTAGCTGGCTAGAGGACCCTGCATTTCACCTCCTTGTCAAGAGCTCATGGACCCACTTTGATTGGATGCCAGACTCTGAGCCAGACCGTGTTTTATCCAACAACATGTCCAAGATAAAAGACAAGACAATAAAATGGGCCAAAGAGAGGAAAATATGGGATGAAGAAGCATTTAAAAAGATCAAGAGTGAAATAGAAGGCCTGACGAGAAAAATTTGTCTAGGGTTTCAATACACTGAGGCCAAGAACCATCTAATCCAAATGGAATTGGAGAAAGCTAAACTATTAAGGCAACAGGAGGAAACCTGGAGACTAAAAAGCAGGGCTATCTGGCTCAAAGCGAGAGATGACAACACAAAATTATTCCAGCAATGTGTAAAGGGCAAGAAGAGTGTCAACACTATCAGGGAACTGAAGGGCCACGTAGGTAGGGTGGCCAATAATCATGCCCAGCTTGCAGATATGGGCATAAGACATTTTTTCCATCTCTACAGAGACCCTAGGGTAGCCAACATATCATAAGTACTTCATATTGCCAGGACCATGCAGAGGTATGTCAAGGAGGAGGATATTGAAAACCTTAATGCGCATGTAACTTTAGGTGAATTTGAAGCGGTATTAAAATGGTTTAATAAGGACAAGTGCCTTGTTCCAGATGGATGGCCTATTGAATTGTATCTCACCTTCTTTGAGGACATTGGAAGGGACCTCCTACAATTCATAGAGGAGAGTATAACGACTAGCCATATATATGATGGATTCAATGCTACCTTCATCACCCTCATACTTAAGATTGACAAACCCTTGACAATAAATGACTACAATCATTTATCCCTTTGCAAATGTATTTACAATATCATATCCAAAATCATTGCCAATCGTATCAAGCCCATATTATCTCAACATATATCCAAGGAAAAATTTGCCTTCCTCCACCAAAGGCAAATTCATGAAGCTATTGGTACAGCTCAGGAAGCCCTACACTCAATCAAACTCAAAAGTATTAAAAGCACCATCCTCAAGATTGACCTTGCCAAGGATTTTGACTACACATGCTGGGCCTTCATACAATTCATCCTTCTCCATAGTGGATTCCCTCACTCATTCATCAATTGGATCATGGGATGTATTACTAATGCATCTTTCAGCATTCTCATCAATGGTGCAGCATCTGAATTTTTTCATGCAGGTAGAGGGCTTCGTCAAGGGTGCCCATTATCTTTGCTTCTTTTCTCGCTAATCATGGAATAATTGACCAAGATTTTGGAAACTACCAAGGCTGAGGGGTCAATAAAAGGTGTCAAAATATCTTAATTTATTCATATGACCCACCTATTATTTGTAGATGATGTGCTTATTTTTCTTGAAGGAACCATCCAAGACACCAACAACTTTAGGAGAATTTTGTCTATTTTTTGTGAGGCCATGGGTATGAACCCTAATCACAGTAAGTCTACTATCATAGTGGTGAAATGCTCCATTAAGGAAAGCAGACATGCCCTATTCCATTTTCAATTTGGTCGCAGGGAGATAGAGGATGGCATCAAATATCTGTGATTCTTCCTAAAGCTAAATGACTATAGAATTACTGACTGGAACTGGTTAATCGCAAAAGTTAGAGGAGGGTGAATATATGGAAGCAGAGATGGCTTTCTAGAGCGGGGTATTTAGTGCTTATTAAATCAGTTCTGGAGGAAATTCCTGTCTACTCAATGGCACTGGCCTGGATTCCCAAAGGAGTGACTGCCAAAATCCAGAAAAATTGTAGAAGATTCCTATGGAGTGGGAAGCGGGAGGGAAATACATTTGCTTGGGTTGGTTGGAAGAGGATTGCTAAGCCCAAAATTTGGGGTGGATGGGGGCTAAAAGACCTAAATCTCTTTGCCACAACTCTAGTAGCTAAGATGGGGTGGAAATTACTTAGAGCTATCAGCCTCTGGTAAGAGGTCACTTATTACAAATATATTGCACCTAAAACAACCCTCAACTAGATTAGAGGTACCATCAAATACAAACCCAGATCCTCCATTGTCTAGTGAGCCATTACTAGATCCATCCATATCATCAAGGGAGGACTTGCTTGCAGCATTGGATCGGGTGATAAATTTAAGATTGGAGTGGATGCTTGGTCAGGATCTGGACAGGCATACCAATTACCCTACGCTATAAGACAACTCTTGATGGATTCATGGATACACTAATGATCTCAAGTTGTGGACATGGACAATACCACTTAGATCTCTCATGCATGGAAATTGTCTCAGGAGCTCGTAATTCTCAACATCTAGCAGATTGAGTGGAATAGATATCTCATGGTGCTCCATGCTACTAATATCAGAATTACTGAGAGGGAGGATGAACTGTTATGGGCATTATCGCCTTGACGCATCTACTCACCAAAGGAGGGGTATGTTTCCTTCATTGCGGACCTTGAACCCCATGATAGGCAATGGTGGTGGAGACATCTTTGGAAGCTGAAGGCACCCCCAAAGGCTAGATTATTCATGTGGTGCATACTCACCAACTATGCCCCAACAAATGAAAATCTCACCATGCGCTCCATTCATGGTCCCTCCAAATGTTACCTTTGCAAAATACAGCCTGAGGACATCGATCATCTCTTCCTCTCCTACCCATCCACCAAAATTATTTGGAAACTGTCCACTAATGCTCTGGGCATCATATTGGCACGGCAACACTGTCACTGAGGCGTGGCAGAACTGGTGGCAATCAGCGGCTAGCATGAAAGATAGGAACCTTCCCCTTTTGATATCTTGGGGCATCTAGTTGGGTCGTAACGAGTGCATCTTTCAAAACTCAGTTATTGACTGGCCTCACATATGCAACACCATTACTACACTTTTCCTCTGACTCCCTAATGACGAACCCAACACTCAATGGAGAGTTCTCATCCCTGCACCTATTGATAATTCCTACCCTTGGGCCTATTTTGATGGGGCTTCAAACAACTATGGATGTGGGGGGGCACTCTCTTCCTTTCAGAAGCTCACCATTTTAGGATCAAAATGGGATTGGGACCGGGTACTAACAACTATGTTCAATTCAATAGCCTCAGACTCCTACTTACTTTTACCCGCGAGAAGAGTTGCAACACGATTCAAATTTTTGGGGATTCCAATATTGTAATTAACTAGTTCAACAATGAGGCCCGATGTCATGTTCATACACTTAGAGGATTGTTGGACAAGTTAATGACTCTTAAATCACTTTTTGACTCCATTACTGTTTCTCATATTTACAAGGAAAGGAACCAGATAGCTGACCAACTTTCCAAAGAAGCCTCACAGTTAGAAGGGGCCAATGGTTAATTATTGAACAAGATGAACAAGATGTGTATCAGTAATTCCACAGGCCCTTCATAGAGGATGCAGATGAATATGGGGCAATCTGATTTGGTTGTCGATTTTTGGCCAGTTTATTATCATTTTTTTTCCACTTTTTCTTATGTAGATATTTATTTTCACATCCACAGTATTGTTTTTAAATGTTATTTCACTAATCTTCGGAACAATATGACTGTAAGAATGATCTTTTATATTGTAAAAAAAAAATACCAAGGAAAAAACTATAAGTTAACCTATAACGAAAAAACAACCAACCATAAATTGAATATTATACCTCTATTTTATTTTAATTATTAATTCTTTTTTCTTTTCTTTTGTAATTTGATCTAACAAAATGTTTACAAGGTACAATATTACAACATCCCTATTATATTTGGAGAATGCTTTTTGACTCTAATTAAAAATAAAAATAAATAAATTATTTAATGTTTTATTTTAATTAATTGAAGTAGTCAAAGTTATATAAAGATGAATTTAAATAATTAGTTAATAATTTGGTATTAATTGAATATATATGAATATTCCCTTCTCTCAACTTTCTAACAATTTAAATAATTCGTGTTTTTTTATATTTAATTAATTTATAAATTTTGAATATTAGTTTATTTTGGTCCGTCGAAGTAAAATGCTCAAGATAGCTAGCTATATTTCAGGTTAATTAGTGCACTTTTTTATTTTAATAAATTTTATAGATTTGTTTTATTTTTTATAAATTTTATAAATTTGTTTTATTTTTGGGTTCCACGAACGGGTAATCAATCAACGCAGAGCATGAAAAATAAGATCGGTTTGAAGTGTCTGAGATCCATCCAGCAGAGTTTCTTTTGTTTGGAATTCGCTTGGGTGTGGAGGAAGACCTTTTGAAGTGCGAAGATACTGTTACTGCGAATCCATCGTCTAAATCATTAAAAAAACTTTTTGATTCGCTTGGGTGATCTCCTATTGCGGGTGGAGGACAACGTTTTTCATGGGAGAAGTGCGAAGATCTTGTTACTGCGCATCCAACATCTAAAAGTTTAAGGAGGATAGCCAAAGGGTTTGCATTTTTATTGGGTATCTGCACACATGCTAGTTAGTCATTGATGTACTTATACAGACAGAATGCCGCATCGAGGACTATTCTGTTGTTGAAATGATAATTTCATGCCGAATGAAAATATTTTCTTCATACATTTCGGGAGCCGACGTCGAGGAACATTTCAGTTTCTGAATCCATGCAATTTCCAATCAAGTCTACGACTCTCCGCCCCACCAATAAGAGTGTGGAACGTATGAAATTTGAATAAAAACATGAAGTTTGCATAGACACTTAAACTTGTGCATTAATTGCAGAATCTATATTGACTTTCGAACACTTGCAAGTGTTCATAGTCAATTCAGAATTTGCGATCTGATCTAAAATTCTCCGGGATCTGATCTGCAATTTTCAGCGATCTGATCTGATGGCATGGTTATGATTCGGGGATCTGATCTGAAATACATAACTGCATTGTTTGATTCGGCGATCTGATCTGAAATACATAGATGCATTTTTTGATTAGCCAATCTCATCTGAAATTCTCAGCTATCTGATCTGAAATTTTCATCCCTGGAGGAGATAACGCAGAGATATGGCTAGGGTTAGGGTTTTTCAAGATTTCTTTTGTTTTGGGATTAGCTTGGGTGATCTCCTATTGAGCACGATATTTTTCACCAAGGGAAGTGTGAAGATTTTGAATTAAAGTAGACCCAAAAATTACAGTAACCAAGAACTGAGGGTTGAGCATGATTGAATACAGTCGAAAATACAACTATGACAGGTGCATAGGTTCCTACTTACCTTCTTGTGAAGTTTTGTTTATTTATATAATGAGTATTTAAAATTATTTTACTTTTTATGAGTACATAGAATTTTGAGAAAGACTAAAATAAAAAAGAGAAAATCATTTAAAACTAGAGTTAATTATAATGCTTCACAATAACCAAAAATTATTAGAAAATAAAGTAATCACACTCTACAAGGAATGAAAATGAAAGGTAGAATTCAAGAAATAGAAGATAGTAAACAAGTAATGGTTAAAGAAAATGACACTTTGAAAAACTAAATTAAAAATCTAAAAGAGCAACTACATAATAATTGAGCCCTAAATAACAGAGAGAATAAATTAGATTTTAAACCTATAAAAAAAGAAATTAATAAACTAAATGTACTCAACCATGAGCATCCCAAAAGAGTCTTACACCTTATAATTGTTGGTATAGAAAAAAAAACAATGAAGACACATTAGAAATAGTTAAAGGACTATTAAAAAAAAAACTCAAATTTAAACAACTTATCTCATCGAAGCAATAATGGTAGGAAATATACTTTAACATAAACATAGACTCATCCATGTCAAGGTGAGTTGTAATTACCATAAATTAGATATACTCAGGAAATCCCCAAGCCTAAAAGGAATGAGAATCTTTATAAATGAAGATTTCATTCCAAAAGACCAAGTTTAACCTAGGAAAATATTCCTAAAGGTCAAGAAGCCAATAAAAGAAGAGAAATGGGAAATAATTTGGAATAGAAAAGCTATTATTATAGATAAAGTCTCAAACATGAGTGATAAATAGGGACTAGTATCACTCTTTATTCTCGTTTGGAATTGTCATGGTTTTCCATGGTGTAAAGGTCTTATGTTAAGTTGGATCCTGAGTGATATTGATCTTATTCTTTTAGTTGAAACTTGGGAACATAACGAGTCTAGGATTCCTCACCCTAATGGTTTCACTCTTTGTTCGGTTTGGAATAAGAAATCCTCTAGGAGGGGTTTTGGTGGTATAGCGTGTTATATAAAGAACATTGTTTCCTCCCACATCTGGTTTCATAAAATCGACCCCTTCAATCAGTACATTTCGATCGACATCTCCGATTTCACCACCAATATGATCTTTCTTGCAATATGTTATTTCGCCCTATCAACTCTACATCATATAAGAAAAACAACTTGGATAAGAATTGTCGTTTCAATACCTTAGAAAAATACATATATATAACCTAAGGAATTAAGGTAATATCTTTTTTCTTGGGGACTTTAATGCTCGGACTGCTACTAAACAAGCCATTATTTTAAGTAACAACTCAAACCCCAACCCCTTATGGATTGATGAAGATGGTAACTTAGCTGATAGATTCAAGAGAAAGTTTGAAGACATAATCAAGAACTTATTAGACACCGAAGTCCTCAAAATTTTTAGATCCCATGACCTAATAATTTGTTATGGTATTAACAATTGGCCTCTCTCAGGTCATATGACTTGTTTCCATGGGAAGGGTAGCAATGTTGTGGATTATGCGATTTTTGACACCCATGTCCTCAACTTCATTACAAACTTTGAGCTACTTAACGGGTACAAGCCTAACTCTAACCATGGGCCTTTGTCTTTATCCCTCAATAATCTTATGCCTACCACCCACATGGAGGAAATTAGTGAAATAAAAAGACACATTCATTTCAAAGAAGTAATGTTGACATTTTCTTAAGGGATTTAGAAAGGGATTTAGGCTCCCTAAATTATAATAACAACATTGATCAAATTTATTTTAAATTTACTACTACCTTTCCACTACCATTAGCAAGTTCTCTAATGAGACTTCATATAAGAAGAATAATAGAAGTTCCAATCCTTGGGATGACAAAGATTGTAAAATTCCCAGGAAAGTGATCAGAGATGCCCCTAATGAAATAATTAAGCTCCAGAACATAATTACATATAAAACTCTCATCAATATGAAGAAGAGGTCATTTATTAATAAGAGATAAGAGCTTCTTCTCCATATTTCTAAATTTGCACCCATAATTTTTTGGTGGAATGTACTTGTTCGTAAAACTAAGGATAGGCATTCTATCCCCTTAGAAATTTGGGACAACTATCTTAAGAAGTTGTATGACTCTCTAGACACCATGGGCACCATCTAAACCACTCCTATTAAATAAGATATATTATCTCTGAAATACATTGAATCTGGGATTAATAAGCTCTCTAATGGCAAAGATAAAGATATTGAAGGATACCAAGATGAGATCTTTAAAATGGAAATATCTATCATCATTTCTCATCTCCACAAGCTACTCAATTTGGCTGTAAAGGATGGCTTCCCTAAGTTTTGGATGCAAAGCCTTATTATACCTATCTTTAAAAATGGGGAAAAAAGTGTTCCCTCTAACTACAGGACCATTATGATTAGCCACATCTTAGCCAAACTACATGGGCTCCTTTTGGAAAATAAGCTTAACCTTTGGCTTGAAAACCATGGTAAAAGGGATAAAGAGAAAGATGGTTTTAAGAGACATCACTTGACTATGAACCACCTTGTCACTCAACCACCTTGTCACTCTCAGGATCATTGCAGAGGAATTCCATAATAGTAAAGTCGATCTCTTCTATTGTTTTGTGGACTTTAGAAAAGCTTTCAGCATTGTTCCTTGAAATAATCTCTGGGAGAGACTTGAAGAGATCATGGTCCCTCCTTATCTAAGGATCGATGTGATCCGCCTCTATGAGACTGTCATTGCCAAGCTTAAGACCAACGAATGGTGGTCTAAATATATTAAATGTAATATCGGGGTTAAGAAATGGTGTCACCTATCCCCTGCCCTTTTTGGTATTTACATCGATAAGCTAGATGAGTGTCTGGAGACTGTGGGTCGCAAGGGCACCGAGCTCGCTAGTACAATCATTACTCTTTTCCTTTATGTTGATGATATCATTATTCTGCAAAAATCCATGATGACCTAAAAAGCAACTTAATACTCTTCATGTCTACTACTCCAATATGGATATGAAAGTTAATATTGACAAGACTAAAGTCATGATCATTAAATCGAAAAATATCACCCATGGTAGTTTCATCTATGATAACCATTTTTTAGAGCGGGTTTCTTCTTATAAATATTTCGGTATTGACTTTCCTCATTAGCTCAACTAGAATTATAGCATTGAGAGAATGATTATTGGAGGTTGGAAAGCTTATTACGAGCTTGAAAACAATTGTATACTAGTTGATCTTTGCATTTGGAGTAAAAAAAGGTTCCTCTTTGAGACACTCGTCACCCCTGTTTTCTTATACGAAAGTGAGGTTTGAGGTTGCAGGATATCTAGAGAGTCATGGAGAAAGATTGGGATGATTCAAAAGAAATTCATAACCTATAACCTCAAGATCAAGGGAAATATTCCCTATCATATCCTCTTGATTGAAATCGGTCTTTCACCCATTGAAAGTATGACTATGTTTAGATATTTGATGTATAAGAAGCTTTACAGCATGGAATCCAAGAGGCTCCCAAAAATTGCTTCTAACTTCGATAAAAAAACCACACCTGCACCTCAAGCACGGGTGGCATAAGGATACCAAATCTTAGCTCAACCATTGGGAGATTAAGGAGAAGATCACCATGAAAAGTAAGAATAGTGTTGAAGATATTATTACCTCCAATTTTAAGGACACGTTGTGGGATGATAAGAAGTTGAAGGGTAAAAGGAAGTTAAGATACTAAAAGGAGGTGATCAACCCCACCCTTGATAACCAGAATTATCTCTCTGTGTTGACCAACATTAAGAATAAAATGAACATCGCTAGGATAAGAACTAATTCTCATGATCTTCTAGGTGAAACCTAGCGGTGGTCTACTCCCAAGACTCCCTGTGACGATAGAATATATCATATTTATGATACTAATATGGTGGAAGATGAAAAACACTTCCTTTTAGACTGCTCGACTCTTACTCACATCCGCTCTCAATTCCGTATCATCAACCACACCTCAAATCTTCTTTACTTATTAAGCTAACCCAACTATAACGATCTTGAAGCACTTATTTCCCTTCTCCTTTATCACAAAAACAATATTTTGAAGAATCACAATTAGACTATTTTTCGTTTCTTGTTGGTCTTAGTGGACACTAATAATCATCATCATCATCATAAATTAAGTTAGTTATGAAAATTTGAAGTTTATTTTTTTAAAATGTATAAATAAAATTGGATAATTAATCAATATTTAAGTATTATTATTGGAATTTAACAAATTTAATATATATTAAAATTGATGAATTAGATGTTGAAAATGATATAATTTCTTTAAGTTGTAAAAAATATTAAGGTATTTACAATGTATGATTTAGCATAGTGTAAGTAATAAATGAAATAAACTTTTTTAGGGTAATTTTAACCAAAATCTTATAAAGATTTTTCAAAATATGAGTTTAAGTTATTTAATCTGTAGAATTATAGTGCCCCTGTTTTTCACATGCTAAATCCATTAATATATTCAAAAATGTATTTTAAATTACAAAAAGTCACAATTTTACTTAAAATTTTATCACCAAATTCCTATAAAAAAACTCATTTTGTTTATAAAATAAACTACACTATATATGATTTTGGAGATCAATTTCAACCTTAACATAAATTTCAAATAATAAAATAAAAAACATAAAATAAATAATTAAACATCAATGGTTTATCCAACTTCAACAAAGATGAATAGTTGACCGTGCATTCTAAATCCTATATAATTTTGATGTAAGAATTCACATGTCTAGTTAGTGAAAAAATATGTATTTAATTATTCATTCTTGATTCATCTTTCAAATAATGGTTTCCTTCGTGACATTTTAGCTTAAATAAAAGTACTTTTATTCAATGAATTGTCCTATCCTTTGGTCATTATTTTGTAAGATGTAACATATTTACTAAACAGAGTTATCATTTAATGGCTCGTTCATCACTAATCATCATTTTGTAACATAATGGCTAAACGGAAATGTCCATATCTAGTTATTTATCTTTTAAAGTTTATTCATAACAACGTAACCAAACAAACATGTTTTTTAATTATTTAATTTTATAATAATTTAGCAAAATCTTGACAATTTAACCTTGATTTATATTTCAATAATAATTTTAGTACCACTTAGCCTAACAAAAATGATTTGTTGAATTATTTCACATGGATCATTTCGTACTTAGTCACAAATAAGTAATTGTTTTCACTTTTCAAACGTTCTTTCACAACAGCTTTACTAAATATAAATATAAATATTTGTTTTTAATGATTTCTCATGGTTTACTTCAAAAAAAAAAAATTTCCCTAATTCCATGGTTAATCATCGTATCATGATACTCTGATCAAATAAAAGTGAATACTTTTATGTTTATCTTAATTTATTTTTCTAAGGTTGTTTCTAATTAATTTGGCTAAATAAAAAATGTGTATATTTAATAAATTGTATACTTAATTTATTTATTTTTAAGATTTTATTTAGTATGGGAAATATTTTATAATATTTTATTTTGTAAAAAAAATGAAATAATGAAAACATAAATATAAATAATTATATATTAAAATAAAGTTCATGGTATTCACTTATGGTATTGATTTATGATATTTATATGGAATACAAATTATTTAAGGGGGAAAGCCTCTTTAAAGAAGCAAAGAATAATCTAGGTTTATTTTAACTCTTGATTTACTCGGTAATTTTTGATTTACCAAGTAATTCTTGATTTACTAAGCACCTGGAGAAATCAAATCTCTTGAGATCGAAAAAATAATAATTACCCTAACTCAACTATTTAACAATGTATTATGACAATATAATTAGATTTAATCTAGTTTCAAATAATATATTGAATTGTGTTCAAGTAATGTATATTTATATATTTTGTTATTTTTATTTATTTATTTATTTTTATTTTTATTTTGATATTTTTATTTTTATTTTTACATTTATATTTATTGTTATGTTCATATTTATATCTATTTATTTATTTATTTATTATTTTTATATTTTATTTTTTATTTTTATTTATTATTTATTATTTATTTATTTATTTATTATTTTTATTATTTATATTTTTTTATTTATTTTTTTTTGGTTAAACTAGCCATTATTTTTATTGTTTATTATTTATTTATTTATTTTTATTTATTTATTTAGTTATTTATTTTTTGGTCAAACTAGCCATTATTGTACAACAGCTATTTGGAGCGTCTTTATCTATTTAAGCTGAGTCCTAGATTAGATTTCGCATCTTGTCCTGATGATGAACCACACTGGCTGGTTCAAAACGCATCGACACAAATTTCTCCAATGTGATTTTCACCGAAAGATTTGATACATAAGAAATGTGTGTATTCAATTATTCATTTTTTATCTATTTTAACCAAATAAAATTTTCAAGCTCAAACTTTTTTTTCCTTCCAAACAAGTGTGTTACAATTTGAATAAATAAAAATGTTTCCTTCAATAATTTTATCTTATTTAATTATTAAATAATATTTTAGTAATAAAAATGTTAAATAATATTTATTATTTAATACTAATAAAATAATTTTGAGTGAGTGAGAAGAATAACTGAAACTCTTTCTATTCCTAAAAATAATATAATAATGAATAATTACTCTAAAACTAAAATATGCGTGTTGTTCCTATACAAATATTTTATATACTAGATAAATATAACATATAATTTAATATTTTTTTCACATTTAATTTTTCTGCCTAGAAATAATTTTATACTAGTTCATACCAAATGTTTTATCCCTGTCCTTTTATTCAAAGCCATGTCACCCCATTTTAATCACACAAAATTGTTTGTGTGCGCTTTTATACCAAAATTTGAATTTTGATATTATTAATAAAAATATTAATTTAATTTTTTAAATGTTGGTTTATATGGATTACATATAATAAATATTCTAAATGTTCGTTTATATTTTCAAGTTTAAATTATTTTATATTAAATCAATTTTTAAATAATATAGGCCGCACAAATTGCATAATTTCCACGAATTTTCCCACTGGTGACACGAAATGTGCTAATATCAGGACACGGAATGTGCTAATGTTTCAAATGGGGCAATTCATCTATTTATTGATGGGTCCAAAGGGCCAAGACTCCCCCAAATAATTCTTTCTGCAATGGTATCCATTATCAAATTGCAATTTCTATGTATTTCTGTATAATTCTCATACGAATTACCACCCTGCTTCACCTGTATTTAATATTCTATGCAATTGGTCGATTTACATGTAAAAAGGAACTCTTAGCATCCATTTGAACCAATCAAAAAGTTCCATCTTTGCAAGTAGGGCTGGTGCAATTCATTAACACCCCATATGTGAATATAGTCATTAAACCTATTAACATTTCATCACATTTTTTTTTTATTTTTTTTTTGTGGTTGATGAACTAAGTGACAACATTAATACTTGTTACTAATGAAGGCAATGTTTAACATGCTATATGTGAATTTAGTCATGTAAATCCATTGACATTTCATCACGTTCATTCTTTGTGGTTGATGAATTAAGAGACAACATGAATACTCGTTTCCAATTAGGGCAATGTTTGTATTCACTAATTATTTAATTTGTCAACCCAATGTCTATTTGACTTACGAGGCCCTTGGTGTCGTATACACAAACATTAAAGTTCCCACCAATTTTTTACGTAGAAGACTTAATTCAAAGGAAACCTCAATCAAAGCCAAACTTCTCTACCTCGGTCCAGCTACGCGGTGCCTCACATATCAAAATACGAGTTTGATACCTAAATCAGTTTCAATGTTCCAATTAGAGTTAAGAAAATATGCAAGGATATGGTTTTGTAGCAACCACTATTGATTTCACATCACTACTCCTCGTTTCACAACAATTAGGTCATCTCCCTTCACACTTAAAATTAAAAATTGGTCCAAAGAAATATAGGAAAGGAAATTCAATAAACTTCAACACTCCGTGGGAAATGAAATTTACACACACACACACACATGTTGGAGTTTAACACAGTGCAAACATTAAATTAACACACAGCAGAACAACACATCACATAAGAGACACAGGAGTTTTACCGTGGTTCACCCAAACCTCATGGGCTACGTCCACACAACAGGGCAATGGCAGTCTTTATTAATCAAAACAGGAGATTACATAATTCAAACACCCACTCCAAAACATCCGTATGGCTATCTGTTATATAGCAGGAGAATCTAACAGCTCTCAACTCAAATTTAGCTAGCATTAACTCCCTCCCAACAAACTGGAGTTAATCTAGCAACAATTTCCTAATTTTTGTCACCTACTGAGATTTTTTCTATTCTATTCAAAACAGAAAATCTCAACAATCTCCACCTTGACAACAATTAGCCTGATGCCCTGTTCTTTATTATTTATCTTTTCTGCAAGCCAAGAGAAGCCAAACACCAACGCATCTTCTCTAACAAAACTGGTTTCGTGAACATGTCTGCACAGTTTTCTTTTGTATGCACCTTTTCAAGAGAGACTCCCCTTTCAGTAATAACCTGTCTTACAAAATGGTACTTAATTGGAATATGCTTTGACTTACTATGATAGGCCGGATTCTTAGCCAAATGTATTGCACTTTGGCTATCACATAGTAACCTGATGTTGTCCTGCAACCTACCAAATTCACCAAGCAAACCTTTCAACCAAACCGCCTCTTTGCCAGCATGAGAAGAAGCAATGTATTCTGCTTCAGTAGTGGATAAAGAAACAATGTTCTGTAGCTTCGACATCCAGCTAATAGCTCCACCTGCAAGAGTAAAGACGTACCCTGAAGTTGACCTTCTCTTATCCAAATCACCTGCAAAATCAGAATCAACATATCCACAAACATATTCACTGCTCTTATTGTAAGTGATACAATAACTACTTGTGTCTCTCAAGTACCGAAGCACCCATTTCACTGCTGACCAGTGTTCTTTACCCGGATTTGCCATGTACCTGCTGACAACCCCAACTGCATGTGAAATATCTGGTCGAGTACAAACCATCGCATACATCAAACATCCTACTACATTAGCATATGGAATTCGAGACATATAATCCTTTTCTTCATTTGTATTAGGACATAAACCCGAAGAAAGCTTGAAATGGGAAGCGAAAGGGACTAAAACAGGCTTCACATCATTCATACAAAACCTCAAAAGTATCTTCTCAACATACTTCTGTTGTGATAGCCATAGCTTACCATTGCTCCTGTCTCTGAAAATCTCCATGCCCAAAATCTGTCTTGCTGCTCCTAGATCTTTCATATCGAATGTCCTTGCCATCTGAGTCTTCAACCTGTTGATTTCATCAATGCTTTTGCTTGCTAAAAGCATATCGTCAACATACAATACTAAGATAATGAACATGCCATTTTTCAATTGCTTGAAATACACACAATGATCATATTCACTTCTAACATATTTCTGACTCAACATGAAAGAATCAAACTTATTATACCACTATCGAGGCGACTGCTTCAGGCCATATAATGACGTCTTGAGCCTGCAGACAAATTTCTTATTGCGATGCTGAACAAACCCTTCCGGTTGTTCCATATAAATTTCCTCATCTAGATCTCCATGTAGAAAAGCAGTCTTAACATCTAGTTGCTGTAACTCTAAATCAAACAAAGCAACTAAAGCTAACACAATTCAAATTGAAACTATTTTAACAACTGGTGAAAAAATCTCATGAAAGTCTATGCCTGCTTTCTGAGAAAACCCTTTTGCGACCAGTCTCGCTTTGTACCTGTCCTCCGTATCATTCACACCCCGTTTCAGCTTGTAAACCCATTTACACCCCACAATTTTCCTGTCTTTCGGAAGCTCAACCAGATCCCATGTGCCGTTCTTACTCAAGGCCATCATTTCGTCCTTCATGGCTGCTTTCCACTTGTCACTATTCGAACCTTCTATTGCTTCCTGATAGCACAGAGGTTCATCATCGTTAGTGGTCAAAGAAACTGAAGTAACATAATCATCATACCTTACGGTAGTAGTTTGATTCTTATCGACCTCCTTAAGGATGTTTCTGGTGCTTCCACAATTTGCTGACTACCACCTGTAGGATCTTCTTCATGACCACCACCTGAGACCTGTTCACGCTCTATATCTGAACCCTGTTCATAACTAGTATCTGAAACCTGTTCATGACTAGAATCTGAACTATGGTCATCATGACTATCATTAGAAGTGCTGTCAAACTGAATGTGCTGAAAATCAAATACATCATCCTGTTTCAATCTACTATCTACATCTAACTGTACAAGAGAGGATTCATCAAACTTTACATCTCTGTTGATGATGATTTTGCGGGTAGTAGGATCCCACAATCTATATCCCTTTGTTCCAACACCATACCCAACAAAGACATACATTTTAGACTTTGGATCTAACTTAGTTCGCTGATGTTTAGGCACTAGAGCATATGCATCACAACCAAACACTCTGAGTTTAGAATAATCACAAGGGTGTCCTTTCCATACCTCTTGCGGAATCTTGCAGTCTATCGCCGTTGATGGAGACCGATTTATCACATAACAAGCTGTAGCCACAGCTTCCGTCCACAACTCCTTTTGCAACCCGGCGTTACTCAGCATACTCCTTGCTCTCTCTAGAAGAGTCCTGTTCATGCGTTCAGCAACTCCATTTTGCTGAGGAGTATAAACCGTGGTCTTATGTCTCTCGATCCCTGCATCCTTGCAATAGCTGTCAAACTCCTTGGAAATAAACTCACCACCATTGTCAGTTCTTAAACACTTTATTGTTCTACCAGTGCTGTTTTCTACCAATGCTCTAAACTGCTTGAAAACTGAAAAAACATCAGACTTCCTTTTCAACCATGTAGACCCACACCTTCCTAGAAAAGTCATCAATGAACGACACAAAATATGACGAGCCACCATATGATGCTGTAGGGGCTGGACCCCAAACATCTGAATGAATATAATCAAGTATCCCTTTACTAGTATGTTTGCCTGTTTTAAATTTTTATTTACTTTGTTTTCCAAACAAGCAATGCTTACAGAAATCTAACTTTCCAGACCTTAGATTAGGAAGTAACTTGCGATCAGCCAAAATTTTCAACCCTCTTTCGCTCATATGGCCCAACCTTTGATGCCATAGGTGAATGGAACTACTGTCATGTTCAGACACCGTAGACACATGAACTGACCCTGTTCTTCCTTCTAACTGAAACAGATTTCCTACTTTCTTGGCTTTCATTACTAGTAAAATACCTTTATAGATTTTCATAACTCCACCTTGAATTACAGTTTTATATCCAGCCTGATGTAGGTATCATTGTAGTGGGGTGCACTGTTGTCACAAGTTTATGTCTCACATCATTTAACAATTCGTTGTGCCATCGACAGCTGCGGTTGTATACTTTATCCCCAGCAACTATTTTTTTCAGCAATGTTCACCTGCTTGCACTGATACATGTGCCTTTGATCTCTATTCTTAAACCATTCTCATAAATACATATGGTTTGGTCTGCAGGAATCTAACAACCAATGTTGATCATGATTTGACATATTAACAGACAACACTTCGTCGCTCATACCTGAACCAGATGCCGAACCTGTATCTGTCGCATTTGCCTCCTTCTTCTCTGTTGAAGAGTCTCCTTTCTTCTCTGTTTGCTGTCTCTTCCAGCAGTCTTTCTTCAAGTGCCCCGATTTGCCACAAAACCAGCACTTCACTTTGCTCTTCTTCCCTTTCGACTTTGAACGTGAATCGCTGCGCTTACCGGAGCGTCTTTCTCTAGAACGACCTCTAGCCATCATTGCCTCTGATGTAGAGGTGTCAGCATTCGACTTCTTCCTTGTCTCCTCAGACAATGCAGTAACCCTACATCTGGTAAACTCAGGAGCTGGTGACCTCACGCAGAAGCTTATGAATCGCACAAAGTGATCCCGATTGGAGTAATGTGCAGCAGAGTTGTTCCTTTATCTCCCGAATCAATTTTTCTTGACTGCAATAATTGCATACCAATAGAGTAGTAGAAACATTCAGATGATCGATATGGCAATTGCAACTCCTTCATCATGTATCACGAAGTACCCTTCGGGGAGAGTCCAGATTGTCAAGGACTTAGTCTTTCCATAGAGCTTCTCGACTTGTCACGGCACCTGCGGCGGTCTTCTCTGACACAATGTTGAACAGAACGTCATCTGCCAGGCACAACCGAATTGCGCTCAGAGCTCTGTCATCCAAATCAACCCATTCATCCTCCGTCATGGAAGAAGGCCTTTTGCTCCTCCCCAACAGCGCTTTTGCCACGCCTTGTTGAACCAGCATATCGTGCATCTTTACCTTCCAGATCTCGAAGTTGTTCTTGCCATTGAATTTCTCAATTTCAAACCGGGCATTTTGAGTTTTCGCCATCTTGTTTCAGCAAAAAAACACAGTAATCTCCAGAACCAATTTTCAAAATAAAGAATGCCCCTTTTAATTAAAAAATGCCTTTAAAAAAAAAAATTGCCCTTGTTTTCCTTTAAGTGCCTCTCACTTCCTTTTAAAAAAAAATTTATCCTTGACCTTGCCTTTAAAAAATGCCTTTCACTTCATACAAAGTCCTCAAATCGATTTATATAAATCGATGTTTTTTAAAAAAAACTTTCACCTTTCATACCATATGCAATGGTAATGTAAATTACAAATCGATTTTAAAAAATTCACCTTTAACCTTTTTTAATAAAGGCCCTTTCATACCATATGCAATGGTAATGTAAATTACAAATCGATTTTTAAAAAATGCACCTTTAACTTTTTTTTAATAAAGGCATATAATAAAACAAATCGATTTTCAATGCCACCACTCAAATCGATTTTAAAACTTTACATAAACTCCATTTTGAAATACCAAATGAAAAATGGCAATCGATTTTCAATACAATCGATTTTAATGTTTATGGTATTGTTTTTTTTTTTTTAAAATTAAATCGATTTCAATCCAAATCGATATCAAACGAAACTTGCCTTCAAATCGCGCTCAACTTTGCTTGCACAACTCACAATCCTTGAACATGCAGAAGCAGCTGCCTTGCTGCTCACGTTAGTGCGTTCTAAGTCGTATGCCGTCAATTCTGCTGGCGTGAATCACGACTAATTGAAAAATGCAAAGTCTCTGTTGGCCTGACTCCCGACGCATAGAAAATGCAATCATTTCAATGCTGCAAACAGGCAAACACGCGTTCAGAAGTAAGGGTTTAACTCTGCTTTAACGCAGCCTTCTTTCTGCGCTGATCCAGGTTTGATACCACAGTCAACAACGTATGCTGGCAGAACAAGCACCAGCGCCTCCATGCCTCCACGCACAGGTTTGAACAGCAATCAACAGCACCAGCACTCCAACAGAAAGCTCTGATACCAATTGTTGGAGTTTAACGCAGCGCAAACATTAAATTAACACACAGCAGAACAACACATCACATAAGAGACACAGGAGTTTTACCGTGGTTCACCCAAACCTCATGGGCTACGTCCACACAACAGGGCAATGGCAGTCTTTATTAATCAAAACAGGAGATTACATAATTCAAACACCCACTCCAAAACATCCGTATGGCTATCTGTTATATAGCAGGAGAATCTAACAGCTCTCAACTCAAATTTAGCTAGCATTAACTCCCTCCCAACAAACTGGAGTTAATCTAGCAACAATTTCCTAATTTTTGTCACCTACTGAGATTTTTCCTATTCTATTCAAAATAGAAAATCTCAACAACACACTTTGCATAAATTAAACTTGGTCAGTCCAATCTATTTTGAAATTAAATAAAACACACAACTGAATAAGAAATGAACATAGTACAAGACCTTACCCCGAGTGAGCCGAACTCAACGTTTTGCCTATGCCTGAGAGCTTATGAATTCACCAACACAACCTCAATAAGAAAACCAAAGCACCCACTGGAAATAGTTTTATATTGAAGGAAACAGAATTATAACACAAGTTCACCCAATGTCTATCATATGTTTCAAGGTATATATATTTATATGACGGGGGGGATCTAAGTCCCAACAGACCATTTGCAATTAGAGGATGCTTAACCAAAATAGTTTGTCATGTAATACATTGACTGTCTAAGTAAAGAGTGGACATAACGAGGAGATCATGCAAACAATAACTCATTCATTCCTCGTTATTGTAATGATTGTTACACATTGAGGCACTTCAAATACTCTTGAAGTTCTTGTGTGACAATTTGTCAGAAAACAAGCATCATCCTCAGACTCAAATGGAATCCCCCATAACAGACCAACTATGGTTGGTCATGTGCACAACATCCTTATAATGATATACATGTGGTTATACCCTTATGCTCTGAATTTCTCGCAAATACCCAAATTTGAGTTCATTTTCTTGTTATGGCATATAATAGAGCTTGTTGATACCATTTGTTCATTTCCTATGATTATCAACATAGTCGTTAGTCATATGACCTCAATTGCACACCTTCATTGACTTGAGTTAGTGCATATATATATATATATATATATATATATATATATATGATCGGTTCCACCTAAATATCTTGCCCCATCATGAACAAGATACCTCCACCCCATGATTTTACCACTTGCCACTTCCTCCTCCTATAGCCCTCCAAATATTATGTACACTTACCAAAATTTAACTCCTACACTAACACCCCAGAAATTTCAAAACATACTCATGATACCCCTTCCCTTGGCACCAGATCATAACATTTTATAGAGGGAAAAGTCTCTCCAATGGCAAGGGGAAAGTATCACGAATGGTAGCTTTGGACTGAAATCCAATACACTAGCCAATCTCTTTACTCCCCTTCATAGTGGAACGAGTGAAGCTTGAATGTTAGAGAGAGTACAATTGTGTGAATCCATCAATGAGGATTCTATGGAAATTTCTACTTATCATCTTGACAAATTTAGGTGTACCATCCCTAAGGGAGAGGTGATGTGGCTACTTTACCCACCCTGACACATTGTCTAAGGTTTTGAGAGGTAAAAAATATTCAAAAAATCCTCCCTATGGGCCTTAACTGCATATCCCCTAAGGACATGTCACTAGAGTGCATGCCAAAAATATCCACTTCAAAGGAAGAATCATTTGAATAATTGACTAGGTTGATATTGGGATCCATAGTAGTCTCATCATCCGAAAACTAAAAACCCGTATGTGTCCCTCCAAAGTGTTTGCTTTCTATCAACTCACATTCCTCATCCTTACCTATCATTATCCATCAAGTGTTTCATTCCATATATGTCCATATTACATAAATATACCAAAAATAAGTAACAAAAGAGATGAAGAGAAGAGGACAATTCATTGTGACAGTGAGCTTATGTCAATAATAATAAATTGATTGTCTATGTACACACATTCATCCAACATCATGTTATGACAAAGTTTAGTGCACCAAAGAAACATGAAAGAGTATTAACATGACTGCACTTTGGCACTACTCAATAAATTTATAACATTGAATTTGCATAGTTAAGATTATTGATACATCCATCGCAACAACAATTTGCATTATAAGTCACATTAAAGTTTTCCCTTAATTTTATTTTATTATAAAACCATCAAATTTACATACCCATACATACACATTTTTTAAAACATAATATTTTCTAGTACTCAACTTATTTAAGAATAAAGTTAATTGATTATTAGATTTTTTAAAAACTACATCCTTCAAAAATTAATTAATCAAATAAATACAAAAACATAATTACCAAATTTTAAATCCATATTATCATTAAAATAAACAATCCAACTTATTAATAATCTAATAAACTTTCATGATATATACAATATTGTACTAATCCTTATCATTATTTTTATTTTTCATGTATAACTGTATTTTTGAAAATATATTTAAAATAAATAAATAAATAAAAAGTTATCACCTGTCTCTTTAAAACTTTATAAGTTTAAAAGTTTGTTTTCACTTTTACAATTTAAAACAATATGATTTCCCCCTCTAAGATTGATTTCCCTTGCCTTTTAAGATTTAACTTTTTGAGGTATGATTTCCCAAGACTGAGATTTGATGAAGTGAAGTATACGCCACACCAACTTGTAGCCACATGTTTATTTGCCAACCCATATGTCAAACCACCGTCCTTTCAAGTAGAGAAGCAACACAAAAACATCATATAAAAGCAAAGTAAGGTATTCCTTAAATGCATGGTCCTCCAAACATCAAAAGAGACGAAAGAGTATGAACCACCGTCATTTTACCTATAGAGTTGAACACGAAAACAACAAATAAAAGCAAAGCAAGGTATTCCTAAAACGGATCGTCCAAAAGGAGACAACAGCAGAAGAGACAAAAGATTATGCGTACAAAAAGATTCTTCTTTCTTTGGTTGGGTAAAATTGGCTTAATTTATAATTATAATTTCTTTTCGCTCATAAGTAGAATGGTAATTGGGTAGTTTCGTAGTTTTTGTCACCAAACTTATTTTTGTATGAATATTAATTAATTTAGATGATCTTATCAAAAAAATTATGATATTTGTATTGAGCCTTGGTCAAATCAATTTTTATTATGGATAGTTTTTTTTTTATTTCGAGGAATCACGAGTATCTTAACAACACACTCTTCATAGTAAAACTAATTTTAGTTAAGTCAATTAGCTTAAATATTAACTATAGCTATAATTAATATTTTTATATTCTAATAAATTTATAAATTTAATTTATTTGATTATAATTAAACAATCAATTAGTTATTTAAATTCTTTTTTTAAATATAAAAAATAAAATTGAATAATTAATCAATGTCATGGTACTATTAAAATATATATAAAATATTCTCATTTCCTTAATTTTAGTGTTTATATATATATATATATATATATTCAAACAAATAGGTATGAGAGTTTTATAAAAAAAGAGCGTTCGAATCTAGCCCAAAATTGTTATACTTTTTCAAAAGTGTCAATATTTCTTGTGCTTTGATATTGAGTAGTAAGACTCAATCTAATCTCTCAAGTGATTTCCTCATGAAACAAAAATTCCAATCTCATTCCAGCTAAAAATTCCAAAATACTCCTAAAATCAAAATGCATTTACATTTATTTTCCACTACTTTTTATTTAATTTTCACTGACTTCTGGTTTTTCGTGGCCAAATATTTTTCCCTTTCTTCCCCACCTTAACCCAATCCACATTTTTTATTGCATCCCGTGCATCACCTTTTGATGAATGAGCCTTGTTGTCTTTAGTTTCTTCCTTATCTGTCTAGTCTTCTCAAAAAGTTTCTTTTCCAGGTATTTTTATTGGGGATTCAAAGGGTTATTTGACTTTCATTAGGGTGTGTTGTGCTCCCACTGTCGTTAAATCCCGTGGGTCCTAGTGCACTTCTTCTTGTCTCGTTTAATATTCTTTAACAATAACTACTTCATGTTTTTCTTTTGGTTCCTTTTTACCCTAAGTCTCTAGGTTTTAGCTCCTTCCCACCATATTGGCCTCTAGTTATTTTCCGGACTCTGTTATTCTACAAACACCTTGGAAAAATTGTTATTACATGTCCTATTTCATCACATGATCTACATCGAAATGATACATTTTCATAATCAATATTTTAAACCCACACATAACCTGGATCTGTAATATTAATCTCAACATGAAAAATCTTATTGAAATCCATCTCAACACATATTCGAGCATATGGTTTTATAAAAAATGATCATTTCTGGGCTATAGCAATAAAACTTCCCTAATGCATTACTATAGAAGATAACATTGGGAGGTTCCAAAAATGGAGGGGAAGGTTTAGAATCCTTACCCAAATAGATTTCATGGAGAATAATATCATTAGTGGATTGACTAGGACTTCATAAAATGTCAATGTTCTCAAAACCAAGGCCCAAATTCACAAATATTTTGCATATCCTCAATATTATCAAAAACTACAACAAAATTCCCTAAAGAAAAGAGAAAATATTTAGATCATCAATCTATAGGGGTTTCCATGTTTCAAAATCCATTTGTGGAGATCAAAAATTGTAGCCAGATCCTAAACCCATTAAACTTACATACTAAACAATGTTCCAATTAAAACAAAAAACAAAATCAACCCTAAAAATATCATTTTCCATGAAAATATTAAAAAACAAAACTTCCTACATAACCAAAAAAATATCTCTCAATTTCAACAAAAAACTATACGAAAATATGACATAAACTACCCTTCCTTTAATGTATCTCAATTTCAACATAACACTATACAAAAATGTGACATGAACTACCATTCCTTCCATAGAAACAAGCTTCGTCTTTCAATCACTAGAATTTAGTGAACTACAAAAACCTTTGCCAATGCTAATTTCTCCAAATTTAATTTAAAATATCAATTAATGCTTTTATATTTTAGTAGATTTGTAAATTTCTTTTATTTTATTTGGGTTATGTTTAAAAAGAAATTTTCTCATTTCCATTATTTTTTTTACATAAAAATAAAATTAACTTAAAATATTAAGTGATTTTATATTTTTTATATTTTAATGGATATATAAATTTTGTAAATTTGCGAAATTTTCTTATTCCCTTTATTTATTAAAATATTAATTTTGTAAATTTACGAAATTTTCTCATTTCCTTTATTTTATTGTGCATAAAAATAAAAGTAACTTAAATGATTTATTAGAGCTTTTATTTTTTAATAGATATATAATTTTTGTAAATTTATTTTATTTAAATTATGGTTAAAAAATAAAATAGTTAAGTTAGTAATTGGAAATGGATAGTTAACTTAAATAGATAAATAAAATTTAATAATTAATCAATATTTTAAAATTTATTATTTTATAAAACAAAAACATTTTATTGTGTAATCTTTAAATTATTATTATTATTACAAATAAATATTCTCCTTATCCTAATTTTATAATACATAAAAACAAAATTAATGTTTTATATTTTAATAATTTTATAAATTAGTTTTTATAGATTAATTGAAAAGTGAGGTCATTTAAAAAATATATATTAATAAAATTAAATATCAATATCATAAAAATATTGGAAGATTTTTTATTTTTATTCTATTTTCATTATTATTTTTTTGGTAAGTAAGCATATGTACATTATATTAACATGGCGAAAAATACAGTGTATAACCTTGAGAGAAGCCACTGCCTTTGAGCAAGAAAACCGGAGAAAGAAACCAAAATTCACTGCCCTAGAAGGGGAAAACAAAGTTCAAGTTTTTTAGGTAATTTACAGTTAAAAAAAAGTTGACAGTGAGCAAAATTTGAAACACTAAGCCTAGTGGTTTCATGTCACTTGCCTATAAACTGGCATAGATAAGGAACATAATTGAGACTGTAAGCCTCATGGCTCCATAACAAGTGCACATAGACCAAGCCAAAATTATGGCTTCGTGACAGTGGCCAATAAAACAAACCATGCTAAATTTTACCAACCTAATGGGTGCCATGGTGCCCGAGAGGTTAGTGCATGCCCCACTGGAGTTGCATTGAAGTCGTGCTGGATCTGCCATGAACTTTGGCATTTCTAGTGAGCTTACACATTTCCAGAGTCCACTGGAACTTCTTCCAAAATTTAGGATCCATAAGGACTAGGACAACGAGGAGGGAGCGTCAACTACCGAAGGGAGGGAAAATGCGCAAAGGGAGGAGAGGTTGTCAGGGCTTTGTTGAGAGGCGAAGAGGACAAGCCAACTAGAGGGGAACGTGAGGGGGAAAAAGTGGGGGAGGAGGGTGAAGGGATGTTGGGGGGATAATCAATCTTAAGATCTCTAGCCAAGAGCTTGAGGGAGGAGGAGGAGTGGCAACGTTGGGTAGAGATTTCTACAATCCAGCTGGCGGCCTTCGATTTTTCCTTCTCCCTCTCCCTAATATTGTGAGTGAGGAGGTTACAGAGGGCCTAGAGCATTGGAAGATCTTTGTGATTCTAGTACTCCTCCATAATAATCACCTTTCTTCTTATTTAATCAGGAATACCATAATCTAAAAGAGCCGCAATGGAGGCCTTGTCAAAGGTGGCAAGGGGACGTCCACAACCCATACTTCTGCTTGGGTGTCGTCCCATTCCTTTGTCACTGCTTATGTTTGGATGGAAAATTTAGGCGACATAGAGCATTGGGCGGAAGGAATGATGGGAGCCTTGAGAAGAAACACCAGGGGGAGAAACTGTCAAGAGGCCATGTCTTTTGGAATTTTAATGCCAAATTTGACAAATGGAAGAGCAGGGTACAGGGCCAGGGAATGAATGCAAAGAGATTTATTACTCATGAATTCCATCTATTGAGTGACTTGTGCCATGTGTTGAGCGACCTGTGCCATGTGTTAAGCGTCGCCAATTGTGTTAGGAAGGCATGTCGAACCTCCCATAAGCACTGAAATCCAAGGATTTTATTTTGATTAATTAAATTATAATAACTTAATTAATAAAATAATTGATTGTGCTAAGAAGGCATGTTGAGCCTCCCATAAGAACTTAGATCCAAGGATTTTATTATGATTAATTAATTTATATTATTAAATCTAAGACTTTTATGATCCATAATGTAGATAAATTTTTTTCTGGCCTAGAAATTTAGTGTTGTTTGCACTCTTGCTACCCGGACTCTAAGAATCTTCGATGACAACCACCTATAGTCAGATAAATACCATCTTCTTGATGTCTTTGAAAATAATGGGTATAATAGATTCTGGGGCCTTAAATCCTTTCAAAAATCCTATAAAGGGTTAAGTGGAAAAATTTCTCGTGTGGACCCTATCTCTAAGGTTAACCTCCCATTCATCCAAGGAACCACAGACAGGATTGAACATGTCGTTAGGAGAAATAATGTCTCCTCATCATTCAAACCCCTTTGTACAAGTAGAAATCCTCTTGGTTCTGCTAACGACCCTATCGACCCTAAGGACAAGAAAGTTGTATTCCTGGTTCCTTGTTCTTTTGGTGTTCCCTATATTGGAGAAATAGGTCAATCCATTAAGAAAATAATCCAAGAGGATGCTGCAGACATTAGGCACAATCGTTCCCGTGCTTCATCTTTAGCAGAACATGCGGAAAAATATTGTCACCATATATGTATTAAGGACTCTAGCATCATTGCTAAGGTTGATCATTTCCACCATAGGAAACTTAGAGAGGCTATTGAGATTGAGAGGCACACTAAGAATCTTAACAGAGATGATCGTTGGAAATTAAGAAAGAGTTGAACTCCATCTATCTTGAAGTGATTCCCTCCCATCTCACTTGGATTCTTATTGTGTTTTGGCTCCATGTTTTCTTTCGGTGTATTTTTCCCTTTTAGTTTTTATTTTCTTCATCATTATTTCTAAATCATCCCCTATCCTTTCGTTTTTTTATTTTATTTTTAACTTTTCTTCCTTTTATTATATATATTATATCCTTCTTACCCTTATTTTTAGTTAAATTATTTATTTTTAAGATATTTTTAATATTCTTTAATATATATATATTATGGATAATAAAATAATATTTTAAAATTTGAAAATTATTTAACATTAATTAACGAAATTAAATTAATTAAATAAATAAATAATTACCTAATTCTCTAATGGGTAGTTTTTAATGACTATTTTTAACACTTATATCCGGACAATGATGCATCCATACTATTTATTCAAGAAAATTAGTAAAATTATTCACCTTGTTCTGTGGATGAACCACTTTAGTTGGTTTGAAACGTCAACTAAATCTTAATAATGTGATTATTCTGAAAGACATTTATCCAAATTATATTAATTTAATTAATAAAATAAATTTATTTTATTAAATATATTATAATTAAATAATTATTGAATGGTGTGTTATTTATTGGAATAAATAAAGATCTCATTTTCCCTACCTTTAATGTGCATAAAAATAAAATTGTCTTACACAATTAATAAATGTGATGCATAATAAAAATACCGATTAATTGTGGATAATAATTTTTTTTATTTAGACGAGTTGGGTTATTGTTGATGAGTGAAGTACATAAAAATAAAATTGTCTTGAACAATTAATTGGTATTTTTATATTATCTTATTTTATAAATTTGTTTTATTTAGGTTAGTTGTATTATTTTTATTTTTTTTCCAAAAGAAAAAATCGAACTTTTTATTGAGAAAATAAAGAGTTATATTGCACATACATTGAAGCATTCATTTTACTCTGTGACTCATAAGAGAATCACCCGCAAGAGACAGACTGAATGAGGTTTAGCTATGCCAAAAAAACATGAAAACGGATAAGTAGTTGATAACCATACAAAAACATGTATGACCCATGTCTATTCCTGGGCCCTCCTCTTATGAGGATAAACCAACACAAACAGGAACAGAACGACAACCTTTTCAAAAAACCTCAGTTCGAAAAAATAATCACACTTTTGTAGTATCAAATTTTCAGAAATTAATGTTATGGAACCTTTTGCTCAAGTAATTGTAAAGTGTCATATATACATATAAAAAATAAATGTGATCAAATTTAAACCATGGATTAGAATTTAGATAAAAGGAAGTCGATATGTCTCCACTAACCCTTCTGGGTTTATTTATCTAATTTTCCAGCTGCCCATATCCTATTTTATACCTTCCTTAAAAAGGATGGTTGCCTATGCGTTGTGTTTCCTGTAAATATGGCACACAGAGATGTAACTGAAATGTTCTTTCAAAAGCCAAAGTTCCTCAAGAATAGGATTTAGAAAATAATTTTGAGAAATGAATTCCTTATTGAACCATATTATGAAGTTTTGTGAATCTCCAAAGATTCAGACAGAGAGATGTCCCAGGTGAATAAGCCAGCATAATAGGTGGTGAAGATATTTGAGCTCCACAAAGTTGTTTGTACCATGACCCAGGCCTACCGAGGCTTCCAACCTTTTACACAAACTGACATGAACCACTAATCCTAGCCCATAAAGATTTTCTGGATTTGATTCTCCATCAAAGTATTCCCACAAGATTTCACCTCTTATATGTTCAAGTTTGATCACTTTGGGTTTTGATTTGGGTTTTTGAATCGGGATTAGCTTGTAAATGGCTGCACTCTCAGTTGCTACATCGTGATGTGAGGTCCCCTAATATTTAAAGATACTTTTGTTCCTGGCTAACCAAATCCCCCAAGAGATTAGAAGTGGAAGCACTTTCCAGTTTTCATCCTGGCATCTATTCCACCAACCCTGCCAAACATATTTTGCATTTACCCCATTTCATATCTGAGACTTCCCAAGAAGCTTTAGTGTTTTTGAACAAACTGACTTGCTATAGGGGAAATGGAAAAACAGATGAGATACTGATTCTAACTCCGATTTGTAGAGAGAACACAATCATGGCCCCTCTTTCTTCCTTTTTTGAATATTATCCCATGTTGGCACTTTTTTCCTCAATATACACCAGAAGAATTTCCTGGATTTTTCTGGACATTTTAGTTTCTAGAGCAGCTTCACCCACCATTCTGGTGCCTCCCACCCCTTCCTAGACATAAGATAAGAGTATCCAAGCTTTGGAGGATATCTCCCTGAAGGGGCATGGACCCATCTCAGTTCATCTAGCCAATATCTGAGATGGACATTTGAATGCACAAGTTCATTCGTGTAGTTTTTCCATACCTCGTTCCAATGGTGATCTAATTGCATGTCCTCTCCTAAATTCCAATCTTGTTGTCATATCGACGAGAACCCAGTCTTTTCTATTTGACTTAAGAAAGTATACCCTTTGGAGGATAGATGGGCTCTTAGATCTTCTGGCAATGAGAACCCCTCATTGTAGCCTACCCAGGGGTCCAAACCAATTCTAACTTGGTCACCTTTCTTAATCTGCCACACCAACCCCTCCTCAATGATTTTTCAGTGATCCAAGGGTGGATTTCCAAACCACCAATGCCTAGAAGAGTTTTTTTTTAGGGATTTGCATCCATTCAATCAAAGATGTTGGGTCAATTTATTTTCTTTTTATAACCATTGTCCAGAGGTTTTCCTTTGAGAGGATTCTCCAGCCAAATTTTGCTGCCAGGGATGACACAAAATAAGGAAGGTATTTTATCCCCCAGCCCCCCAAGCCCTTTGGTCTACCTATCTTGTCCCATGCCACCCATGGGAGAACTGCCTCATCCTTTGATCCTACCCATAGGAATTTGGTACAAGTTTTCCTGATCCTCTCCAAAATTCCTTTTGGCATCCAAGTTAGCACGACCAAGATACCGAGATAGCCATTAGTACTCACTTGATTAACACCATCTTTCCTACTCTGGAAAGCCATTTATAACTCCAATGGTTTACCCTTTTTTCATGTTTTTCCACCATCCACATCCAATCTAGTGATTTGTAGGAATCAGGATTAAGGAAAAAACCTAAGTCTTTGAAGCTTCCGTCCATCCTCTCAATCTCAAAGGGGAGCTCCCCTGAGATCCTTCTGCTTTCCTCTCCCAAGAAGCCTTCCAATAAAATTGTGGATTTCTATACATTGATGCTCATACTAGTGGTTATGAGGAAAAGTTCAAGTATAGGTTTTATCTATTTGATGTCCCTCCAGCTACCATCACTAAAGAGGAGGATGTCATCAACAACAAAAAAACGAATGATATGGAGGTTTATCACTACTCTAATACCCTGTATGCCCCCCCTTCTTTTGGCTTCTACCAACATCTGACTTAATCCTTTTGCTGCTAGAAGAAATAACAGCAGTGACAAAAGGGCACCCCTACCGAAGTCCTCTTTAGCTTTTGAAAAAACGAGATGTTGCCCCATTTATCAGCACCGCAAAGCTAACATTAGCAATGCATCCCATCACCCAATAGGTAAAGTCTACGCTGAAGCCCAGATGATTCAACAACATACTTATGTATAACCAACTTATCTTGTCATAGGCCTTTGATAAATCAATTTTAACAATCATCCCTTTTCTCCTACTTCTTCTAATGATGTGCAGTGCTTCTTGAGAAACTCCAGTTGCTTCATGTATTTTCCTTCCATCCAAAAACCCAATTTTTTTTTTCAAGGATCGGCTTTAGTCTGACTTCTATGAATTTTGCAATGATTTTGTATATGCAATTACATAGACAGATAGGTTTGAAGTCATCAAAAGAGCCTGGCTTTCTGACTTAGGTATAAGGGCCAATAAAGTCAAATTAAGAGGTTTGAAAACTACTCCTTTTATCCTTGATTCTTCCACAAGTCATGTTAAGTCCTCCCCCACTGATTCAAAAAAGTGTTGGAAAAATTATATTTTCCACCCATATGACCCAGGGCTCTAGTTCATTTACATTGATTTAAGCACACCTTCCACCTCATCCTTTGTCACCGGGCTTGAAAGCATCTCATTTTCCTCTTCCTCAACATAACTGGGAAAGAATTGTGCCACCCGCACCACTTCAATTATAGTCACTACAGTTGTGGATTTAAATATATTACTAAGGTGGTTCCTTCCTATGGTAGCCAAGTCCTGAAAATATTTTTCTATCCTATCCTCCTCCATCTTCATCCCCAAGATAGTGTTTATATTATTTCTACCTTTGGCATAGTTATGGAAGAACTTAGATTTTTCATCCCCCCTGACAAACAAATTTCTCTACTATTTAATCTCCATTGTTTTTCTCTTTCCAGGTAAAATTTCTTTCATTATATCCCCAAGATTTTAATTTTACCCCTTTTCTCGAGTGTTTCATACCCATCTTCCTCTAGAATCTCCATTCTGGCCAACTCCTCTCCTATCCATTTTAACTGTAGAATTTATACAATATATATGTATATCTTGGATTCACCTATTCTAAAAATATGCTAAAGTTAAATATTGAATCACTTATACAGAAATTTGCAAAATTAAAAAAACACAATCACCAATTACAATATCATGAAGAAAGATCAATCACACACAACACAGATAATTTCTTGAGGAAAGCTTACAGCTAAAAACCCCACTATCTTCTATTGTATATTATATCATGGATCATGAAACAATTACATACAAAACTCCAATCACAAGAGCTCTCAGTACATCAACTAATTGTCTCACACTTTCATACAAAAATTGGAAAATCACATGCTTAATTGACTATCCCCAGACAGCCTACCTCCACTACGCAATCCCTGCTGAAATAAATCCTTGAATTGATGCCTTCTTGCCTGCCTTGACTGCGCAATCATCATGGGCACATCCAATATGTGTGTGCTTGCTTGTGTGCAAGTGGATAATGTCACAACTGATAGTTTACTTCCCTTTCACCTAGAACCCAACTGAGTCTCCACTGGATCTAGCATGCATGTAGTTGATAATAGTAAATTTTCAGTTGCATGTGAGACCACTAATTGTGAATTAATTAATAATTAATTCACTTGATCTCTCACTAGTGTATCTTCAGTTACAACTAGGACAACTGAGTTTAACTCACTTAATTGAGTTAAACTACTTACAACTTGCACAACTCATGCACCTGTGCACTTCCAACTTTGTTACAACTCAAATCACTCAGTTACAACTAAATTCAACCTGCATGTCCCACAAACCAACCACTTAACTTGAAATTCACTTAGCTAACTGATTTTCCACTTCACTTAACAATTTCCAAGTCCACATTGAGAATAGATTACAGTTTAATGACCATCTAAATGAAGGGATAATAAAGATAGACATGCATCTATAAACAAACATGTATTCTATAAATAGATATGCACATACATATATAAATAGACATACACCTAAAAATAGCCTGAGGCCCCATCCTAGTGTAGGTGATTAATTTCCCTAGGATAAAGAATTTTTCTTGCTGAATCTCAACACTCCCTCTCAACAAGAAAGGGATTATCCTTCACCCCAATCCTATCTCTATGGTGTTCGAATTTTCTCCTGGTGAGCACCTTTGTCAGAATATTTTCATCCTAATCTTCTGTGGGAATGTACTGAAGCAACATAATTCTCCTCTGCACATAATCTTTGAGATGATAGTACCATATATCTATATGCTTAGATCTATCATGAAACACAAGATTAATCGAGAGCTTATTGAAACTCTGATTATCACAATGAATCACTATCCAATCCATATGAGAACAAAAAAAACCAACCAAGATCTCTCTCATCCAGATAGCCTCACATGCAGCTTGACTTGCTACCATGTATTCTTCTTCCGCCGAACTGAGTACCATGGATCTCTGCTTCCTGTTGCACCAAGAAACAACTATAGATCCAATGCTAAAGATCCCCCCTGATGTGTTATTTTTGTTCGTTAGACTTCTAGCCCAATCTTCATCTATGAAGCCATGAAACTTCACTCCATCCATTTGTCTATACCATAAACCATACTTTGATGTGCCCCTCAGGTATCTTAGGACATGCTTCCCCACCTTCCAAAAGAGATTGGTAGGCTTAACCATAGCTTGACTCAGCTAGTTAACGACATAGCAAATGTCAGGTCTTGTGTTCACTATATACATTAGCGAAACCACTAACTGTTGATAGATAGTAGCATCCATTACCTCTATAAAAGTAGCATCCTCTTTCCTCCAGTTTCCTGGAAGAGGAGTATCCATGGGTTTGCAACCCTCCATGTTAAACTTATCCAGTATCTCCTTTACGTACTTGCCTTGAGACACAAAAATTTCACTATCTCGCTACCATATTTCCAATCCAAGGAAATAATGAAGGAGGCCCAGATCCTTCTTTTTGAACTCCATTGCAAGATCCTCCTTGCATGAGCGTATTAGCTGTTCATCACCAGTCAATATTAAATCATCAACATAAAGAATAATAAATTTCTATATGAGTGTACCAAGCATGGGGTTCTTGCTTCAACCCATATAGAGGTCTTTTGAGTCAACACACATGCGACTCGTTGTTTAAGATCTTAAAACCTTCAGGCTACTCTATGTACACCTATTCCTTAATGATACCATTAAGAAATTCAATTTTCACATCCATCTGATGAATGCGTCAGCCCATCTGTGTTGATAGTGCAAGGATGGTCCTTATGGAAGAGTAACTTGTGACAGGTGCAAAGGTCTCATCATAATCTATCCCCTCAATCTGTGAGAAGCCCCAAGCCACAAATATTGCCGTGTATTTCTCCACACTCCTATCAACAAATTTATTTACTTGTAGATCGATCTTGAACCTACCACTAATTTATCAACCAGTCTTGGAACAATTTCCCAAGCATTGTTTTTAACAATGCAGTCATACTCCTCCACCATTGCATAAACCCAAGTAGACTGCTGCACTTCTTCCTGAAAGGAAGATGATTCATTCACAATACATTTGATCATGAGAGCCATGTATCCAGTAAATTGGTAAGGAGATTGTCTCTGTCTGCACTGTGAACTAGGGGCTCCTACATTCTATGCAGCATCAAGTCTCAACCTATCAGCTTTCGTGGTGCCTTCTGACATTTAAGATGCATGGCACTACATGAGTGGCTTCGTCCACTCCATGAACCTTCTCCTATGGATGATCCACATATAGAGACTCATCTTTGGGAACTAGCGGTTCCTCCTCCGCATGCAAATAAAGCTCCCTCTCAAGCGACAACCGCATGGCTTTCCCCTCATCAAATTTTATATCTCATCGCACAACAGTCATTTTTTTGTTTGGAAAATATAAATGAAAATCATGGGGTGTTTCTGTGTACCCCACAAAAATCCCAACTTCAGCAGTCGGTTCCAGCTTCTTCCTAGCATGCTTGGTGACATGCACATAAACATATGAGCCAAAAATATTAAAATGTGGAACATCTCGTTTCTTACTAGTGAAATATTCTCCAGGTGTACTCATTCCAAGTACTCTATGAGGACAACGGTTTTTCACATAGACTGCAGTGTTGCATGCTTCCACCCACAAATGCAACGGTAGGCCCTGATCATGCAACATCACTCATGCTGCACCCGCAATCATTATTTTCTTCCTCTCTGCGAACCTATTCTGTTGTGGGTTATGAGGCGCTATGAGTTCTCCTCGAATTCCTTCTTTGCTGCAGAAGCTCTTGAATTCGTTAGAGATGTATTCTCCACCATTATCGCTCCTAAGAGACTTCACTTGCTTCCCCAACTCTTTCTCCACCAATGCCTTAAACTCACAAAATTAGAGAATGTTTGATCTTTATTCTGCATGAATAAGATCCAGCATTTACGAGAAAAGTCATCGACAAATATTACATAGTACTTATGTTTTGTTGTTGAAGCAACTGAGAATGGACCACACACGTCTGTGTGAACTCTCTCAAGGGTCCCTGAATAACATTTCTCCTTCTCATAGAAGGTGGACTTTACATACTTCCCCATGGTGCAACCCTTGCACTGATCTAACTGAGCAAGTGTTCCCATTGGAATTCCAGTAGATATTTGTTGCATGACTTTCAAGGCTCCATGATGAAGATGGCCCAATTTCCTGTGCCATAATTCACCCTCATCCTCGCTCACCACTTTTTCTACATTGCCCATCATGGGAGCACAACCATCTTCCTCCATCTTGTAGATATTCTTAACTCGAATCCCTATCCTCTTGGTTTGACCCATTTTTTTATGTCGCAGGAAATATTTTCCATCAATAAAAAGAACTTCATAGCCTCTGTCCTCCAACATTGCGACTGAGACCAAATTTTTCTTCAGGCATGGTACATGCATAACATATTTTAATTTAAATGGTTTACCTGACTCCCTCTGAAAGGTAATAGTACCAATCCTGGTAGCACTGTACGCTCCGTTGTCACCCATCTCAATATGAATCTGGAGATCTTTCTCCTCCAAGTCACTAAAATTTTCCTTATCTCCCGTCATGTGAAAGGAAGCACCACTATCCAAATACCACACCAATCCCAATGCACTTGACACCATGCATGAAATCAAGGAGAAGTCAAGCTCAAATTTTGAGGCAAGGGACTCACCAACTATAGCTCCAAATTCCTTCTTGTTCTTCTTCTTTTATGGACAGTTAGTAGAAAAATTCCTATGTTTGTGACAGTGAAAACACTTCACCTTGGACATGTCCTGCTTCTTACATTTAGACTCAGATTTAGAATGGAATTTCTTCCCCTTCCCCTTCTTCACCTTGGAAGCCAAAGCACAATCCTCTTCATCATCATGCTTTGATGAAGAGTTGTCTCTGGTGTTACGCCTGAACTCCTCCTGCACCAAATGTAACCACAGTCGTTCCCAATTCGACAATTTTTCCTGTCCGTTGACAGAGTCTTCATAAATGTTCCAACCCTTAGGAAGTCCTAGAAGATCCAAACTCACCAAATCATCATCAGCGACTATTATTACCACACTCCCCAGTTCATCTGGACATTAGACAAACTTTGTGAGATACTTTGGAATGGTGTCGTGCTTTTCCATCTTGATCTTCCTGAGCTTATCTTTGAGCACCAATTTCCTTTGGTCACTAATTATTTGGAATATATCTATCAAAGCCTTCCACATAGCATGTGGTGTCGATTTCCCATGAAGGCTTGAGACAATGTGGTCTTGTACTCCCTCCAATAGGATCCTCCTTGCCTTTGCCACTTTCTTTTGCCATGCATCAATATTGACAACATTTGCAACATCTGGCTTAGGAACATATTTTTCAATGAATTCCTTCAAGCCATTGTATTTGAGTACCGCCTCCATCCCGTCCTTCCAAGAAATTTAGTTCAAGCAGCCCTCGAGTGCATACTCTAACCTCAAGTCATTGAAAGCCATTTCGACCTTGAATTAGTTGTAGCACCAAGAAAGTCTTTCTACAAATTCGAATTCTATCCAACAACAAACTCAGCTCCTACTTCACTTCTGCAATTTCAATATGCATGTATATCTTGGATTCACCCGATCTAACAATATGCTAAATTTAAATACTGAATCACTTCTACAAATCTTTGCAGAATTAAAAAAACACAATCGTCAATTACAATATCATGAATAAAGATCAATCACACACAACATAGATAATTTCTTGGGGAAATCGTATAGCTAAAAACCCCACTATCTTATATTTTATATTATATCATGGATCATGAAACAATTACATACAAAACTCCAATCACAAGAGCTCTCATTACATCAGCTAATTGTCTCACACTTTCATACAAAAATTGGAAAATCACTTGCTTAATTTCCAGTCTCTAGACAACCTGCCTCCACTACGCAATCCCTTTTGAAAGAAATCCATGAATTGATGCCTTCTTTCCTGCCTTGACTACGCAATCCTCATGGGCACATCCAATTTGTGTGTGCTTGCTTGTGTGCAACTGGATAATGTCACATCTGATAGTCTACTTCCATTTCACCTAGACCTCAACTGGGTCTCCACTGGATCTGACATGCATGTAGTTAATAATAGTAAATATTCAGTTGCATGTGAGACCACTGATTGTGAATTAATTAATAATTAATTCACTTGATCTCTCACTAGTGTATATTCAGTTACAACTAGCACAACTGATTTAAACTACTTACCACTTGCACAACTCATGCACCACTGCACTTCCAACTCTGTTACAACTTGAATCATTCAGTTACAACTAAATTCAACATGCATGTCCAACCAACCAACCACTTAACTCGAAATTCACTTAGCTAACTAATTTTCCACTTCAATTAACTATTTACAATTCCACATTGAGAATAGATTACAGTTTAATGTCCATCTAAATTAAGGGATAATAAAGATATACATGCATCTATAAATAGACATGCATTCTATAAATAAATATGCACATACATATATAAATAGGCATACACCTAAAAGTAGGCTGAGGCCCCATCCTAGTGTAGGTGCTTAATTTCACTAGGATCAAGACTTTTTCTTGTTGAATCTCAACATTAACCGCTCCTCCTCTTTCTCCTTTCTCCTTTTTGCCCACTCTATGGTGGCTTTCTGCATTCTTTCAGGTTTTCCTAGAAGTGGGAAACTTTGTTTGAACCCTACTCTTCCCCCTGAGTCCTCTGAGGCCTTGAAAATGGATCTGTAAGATTCCTCTTTAATCCATCCAATGTTAAATTTGAAAGACAACCTTGGGTTTTCATTAGATCCTTTGAGTTCTAGGAGGATAGGATGATGATCCAAGCACCCCACCCCTTTCAAATCCATTGTCTAAGCATAGGGATTCTATCCACAAGCTTATATTTAATTAGGAACCTATATAACCTCTTCGCAACCTTAGCTTCACTTATTCTCCAGTTCCACCAGGTTGGTCTCATGTTAAGGAGGTTTATGTCAATGAGCTTGCCAACTATAATTTTATTTGAGAAATATTCTGACATAGGGTCAGTACGATAAGTAGGACCCTAGGTTTCCACCTGGCCAATTGAGAAAATTGAGATCCCCTCCTATGATCATATTCAATTGGACCATAAGGGATTTTGTCCACAGCTCATTTCATAAGGCCATCTAGTCCTAGGATGGCCTGTATATATTCAAACTGAGAAGGTTTGTGCATAGTTCGATAGAATAGGCTTCAAGAGCTAGGGTCTGCTCCATTCCCCATGAACTAATCGTTTTGAATTTTCCTTCTTTGAAACTTAGGGCAGGACCCTCAGACCTTCCTTTAGCATCCAAGCACTAGAAATACCATCTCGGGCATAGCTTGGTAATGGTTGGTTTTACACCTTCACCTTCTCCCAACGTTTCTTGGAGCATTATTACATCCGGGCCATATTTGGTAATTAAGGTCTTGAGTGCTATTTTTTGGGATACTAGCCATCCCTCTACAGTTGAGTGAAAGAATAATAATTTTTTCACCACTCCTGGGGTATGCACTATTGTAACTACCCTTGTTAAATACCTCTGCTTGCCATATGTTATGTCATATCTCTAATCTGGGCTTTGGATAGGCTATATTTCCTTCTCCTATGTTTTGGACCCAAAGTAGGATCCAAGATGTTCCCTATTCCCCCTACGACTTCCACTTCCAGGAGTTTAAGAAGGATAGAGAAAGGGTTTGCATTTTTATTGGGTATTTGAACACATTCTAGTTAGTCATTGAGGTGTTTATACAGTCAGAATGTCACATCAAGGATTAATCTGTTTTTGAAATGCATTAAACATGATTTCACGACGAATGAAAATATTTTCTTCATATATTTCAGGATTTGACGTCGAAGGAAATTTCAGTGTTTGAATACATGCATTTTCTATCAAGACTACAACTCTCCTCCCCACCAATAAGAGTGTGGAAGGTATGAAATTTGAATAAAAACATAAATTTATGCATGTTTGCATAGACACAGAAACTTGTGCTTTAATTGCAAAATATATATTCACTTTCGACACTTTCAAGTGTTCATAGTCAATTCAGAATTTGTGATCTGATCTGAAATTTTTGACGTTGTGATCTGTAATTTCTGACGATCTGATCTGATGCCATGGTTATGATTCAGTGATATGAACTGAAATACATAGCTTCATTGTTTGATTCAGCAATCTAATTTGAAAATTTAGGCCAATATGATTTGAAATACATAGATGCATTATTTTATTTGCCGATCTGATTTGAAATTCTCGGCAACCTAATCTGAAATTTTCAGCCCTAGAGGATATAACGCAGAGATCTGGCTATGGTTTGGGTTTTTCATGATTTCTTTTGTTTTAGGATTCGCTTGGGTGATCTCCTATTACAGGTGGAGGAAGACCTTTTTCACTCAGAGATGTGTGAAGATCTTGTACTGAAGCATATCTAAAAATTACAATAACTAAGTGTTAAAGATTGAGCGAGGATTGAATACCGAGCAAGACAAAATCAATAGAAAATACAATTCTAATAGATGCATACGTTCCTACTTACCCTCTTGTTAAGTTTTGTTTATTTACATTATGATTAATTCCCCTTATATTTTTAAACCCCCCTCTAGAAAAGGGATACCAAGTAAAATTACCCTAAAGAGTCTTTATGAGTACATTGAATATTTATAAAGATGAAGAGAAGAAAGGGAAAACCATTTTAAACTAGAATTAATTGCAATGCTTGAAAATAACCACAAATCATTAGTGTTATGTGGGATTTTGGAATACGAATAAAACATTATTCCCTAGATGTAGTGCTCATCTAGAACAACAGGTTAAATACTTTGCAACTAATTTTCCTAATTGTGAATAAACACACAAAACAGATCAAAGAACTTACTTGGAGTCCTAGCGCTTCCTATTCTCCTTTTGTTCCTCTTGCTGTAGCTTCAAATCTGAGCTAAGTCGCCAAAATATTCTCTACAAAGATGAACACTAAACAAAAAAAGATAGCAATAATACATATTTCTATTCAATTTATTCAGTTATATCAATAAAACATGAACCATATGCATCAAATAAGAATTCATAACATGAAATACATGACCTTATAGAGATACATATGTGGGAAAGTAAGCATCAATATTTACTAATGGATAGAAGGGGAGGTTACAACCCAGTGATTGATTTAGTGTCACCATCTACAGCAGCATCCCGGCCTCATCACAATGCATATCTCTTCAGCAGCATGTCACTCAAATCAATTCCTCAATTGAAATTCCACCAGCATTTCTCTACTCAAATTCTTCCTTATAAAACACTAAGATTTGTTCTCAATTTATAGAGGAGCTGAAGGTAGTTTTACAATCAATGAATTTCTAATAATAGGCAAGACATGTTTTGAGTATCAAAGTTATCAAATGGACACATGGATTCGAAGTTTGACACATGTGAACTCTTCTAGAAGGCATTGGCCAAGTGAAGATTCTGGGACAATCAGAATTTCGCTCCCAATGTGACCAACGCACCCATGAGTGTCAGGAAGTGCTTTGAAAAGTACCCTTGAATGGGGTTACTGGCATATGCAACACACTTATTACCTTTAGAGGTAGCGTTGGTGAGCTCTCATATGATATATTATAAACTTCAAATCTTGTAAACCTTTGAAGATGAAAGTCATGAATGATTTGTCTTGTTCTTTGTCTTAGGGCATATAGCAACTGAAATGATAGGCGATGATAGACCCTAATCATTGGTCCTGGAGATGATGTCCAGTTAACCAGGTCATTGGGAATGATGCCCAAATTTACCTATAACAATTAGAAACTAAAATAATCACACTCAATACTGAACTCCAAGGAATGCAAGGTAGAATTCAAGAAATAGAACATAATAAATAGGAAATGGTAAAGAAAATGACACTTTGAAAAGCGAGATTAAAAATCCAAAAGAGAAACTACATAATAACTCATCCCTAGATAATACAGAGAATAAATCAGATATTAAACCCATAAAAGAATAAATTAATAAACTAATTGTACTAGACCACGAGCATCACAAAAGAGACGTACACCTTATAATTGCTGGTATAGAAGAAAAAAAATAATGAAGACACATTAGAAATAGTTAAAGAACAATTAAAGACAAAATCTCAAATTCAAACAACTTATCTCATCGAAGCTATAAGGGTAGGAAAGAGACTTGAGCATAAAAATAGACTCATCCATGTCAAGGTTAGTTGTAGTGACCATAAATTAGATATACTCAGAAAATATCCTAGCCTAAAAGGAAAGGTTTCTTTATAAATGAAGATCTCATTCTAGAAGACCAATATGAACTTAGGAAATAAGCCCAAAAGGTCAAGGAGGTAAGAAAAGAAGGGAAATGGGAAATCATTAGCAATAGAAAAGTTATTATTATAGATGGAGACTCAAACACGAGTGACAAATAGGGACTAGCATCACTCCATATCGTCTTCTATAATTGTTGTGGTTTTCCATGGTATAAAGGTCCTATGTTAAGTTGGATCCCAAGTGATATTGATATTATTCTTATAGTTGAAACTTGGGAACATAATGAAGCTAGGGTCCCTCACCTTGATGGTTTTAATATTTTTTCAATTTGGAATAATAAATCCTTTAGGAGGGGTTTTCGTGGTATAACCTGTTATATAAGGAATATTGTTTGCTCCCACTCCTAACTTCATAAAACTAACCCCTTTAATTAGTACATTTGGATCGAGATCTATGATTATACCACCAATAGGACCTTTCCTAGAATCCACTATTTCGCTCATATCAACTCTACATCCTATAAGAAAGGAAAACTAGACAAGAATTTTCCTTTCAATACCTTAGAAAAAGACATATACAACCTAAGGAATGAAGATAATATCCTTTTTCTTGGGGACTTTAATGCTCGAACTAATACTAACCAAGCTATTATGTTAAGTAACAACTCTAACCTTGACCCCTTGTGGCTTGATGAAGAAACTATGAAGATATAATCGAGAAATTATTCGACATCGAGCTCCTCGAAATTTGTAGTTCCTAGGACCTAATAATTTGTAATGGTATTAACAAGTGGCATATATCTAGTCACATGAATTTTTTCCATGGGCTGGGTAGGAATGTCATGGATTATGTGATTTTTGACACCCAATGTCCTCAATCATATCACAAAATTTGAGCTACTTAACGAGTACAAGCCTCACTCTAACCATGGACCTTGGTCTTTATCCCTCAATCTTGTTATGCATACCACCCACATGCAAGAGACCAGTGAAATAAAATGCACATTTGCTTTGATAGAAGTAATGTCGACCTTTTCTTAAGGGATTTAGAAAGGAATTTATGCTCTTTGACTTATAATAAAAACATTGATCAAAATTATTGCCATTTTACTACTACCCTTTCCACTACCATTAGCAAGTTCTCAAATGAGACTTTGTATAAGAAAAATAATAGAACTTTGGATTCTTGGTATGAAAAAGATTGTAAAATTGTCGGGAAAGCGATTAGAGACACCCCTAATGAAACCATTAAGCTCCAGAATATAAGTATATATAAATATCTCATCAAGAGGAAGAAGAGATCATATATTTATAAGAGACAAGAGAATCTTCTCCAAATTTCTAAAGTTGCACCTAGAAATTTTTCGTGGAATTTGTGTGTTCATAAAACTAAGGATAATCATTCTACCCCCTTAGAAAATTGGGCCAGTTATCTTAAGAAGTTGTATGACTCTCTGGACACCATGGGCACCATCTTAAACACTCTTATTAAGGAAGATATGTTCTCTCTGGAAGACATTGAGTCTGGGATAAATAAGCTCTATAATAGGAAAGCTAAAGATATTGAAGGATACCAAGCTGAGATCTTTAAACTGGGAAGATCTATCCTCATTCCTTGTCTCCAGAATATTGTCAATTTGGTTGTAAATAATGTCTTCCCTAAGTTTTGGACGCAAAGCCTTATTGTAACTATCTTTAAAAATGCGAACAAAAGTGTTCCCTCTAACTACATGACCATTATGATAAGCCACATTTCTAGCCAATCTATATGGGCTCCTTTTGGAAAAAATTCTTAGCCTTTAGCTTGAAAACCACGGTAAAAGGGCTAAAGGGAAAGCTGGTTTTGGATACATCACTCGACTATCAACTACCTTGTCACTCTTAGGATCATTGTAGAGGAATGTCACAATAGTAAAGTCAATCTCTTATATTTTTTGTGGATTTTAGAATATCTTTCGACATTGTTCCTCAAGATAAGCTCTGGGAGAGATTTGAAGAGATCATGGTCCCTCCTGATATGAGGATGGTTGTGATTCGCCTCTACGATACTGTCATTTCCAATATTAAGACCAACGACAAGTGATCTAAATAGATTAAATGTAATATCGTGGTTAAGCAAGTGTGTCCCCTATCCCCTACCCTTTTTGGTATTTACATTGGTAAGCCATTGATGAGTGTCTGGATATTGCAGGTTGCAAGGGCACTCAGCTCACTGGTACAATGATTACTCTTCCCTTTTTTGTTGATGATATCGTTATTCTTGAAAAAATCCATGATGACCTAGACAAGCTGCTTAAGACTCTTCATGTCTATTTCTCCCATATGGGTATCATAGTTAATACCGAAGAGACTAAATTCATGACCATTAAATCCAAAAATATCATCCATGGTAGTTTCGTCTATGATAACCATTATTTAGAGCATGTTTCTTCTTATAAATATTTGGGTATTGATGCTCCCCATCAGCTCAAATAGAATTATAGCATCAAGAAAAGAATTATTGGAGGTTGGAAATCTTATTATGATCTTGAAAACAATTGTAAACTAATCGATCTTTGCATTTGAAGTAAAAAAAGGTTCTTATTTGAGACTCTCATCACCCTTGTTGTCTTATACGGATGTGAGTTTTGGGGTTGCAATATATCTAGAGAGTCATAGAGAAATATTTAGATGATTCAAACGAAATTCATAACCATTAACCTCAAGATCAAGGGAAATATTCCCTATCCTATCCTGTTTATCGAATCTGGTATGTCCCCCATTGAAAGTATGCATATGTTTAGATACTTTATGTATAAGAAGAAGTTTTACAACATGGAATCCAAGAGGCTCCCAAAAATTTCTTCTAACTTTAGTCAAAACCCCCACCCGCAGCTCAAGTGCAGGTGGAATAAGGATGCCCAATCTTGGCTCAAACATTGGGGGATTAAGGAGGAGATCATCATGGGAAGCAAGGATAGTGTTAAAGATACTATTACCTCCAATTTTAAGGACAACCTGTGGGATGATAAGGTGTTGGAGGGTAAAAGGAAGTTAAGATACTATAAGAAGGTAATCAACCTCACCCTTGATAACCATAATTCTCTCTTTGTGTTGACCAACACTAAGAATAAAATGAACATTTCTAGGATAAGAACTAATTCTCAGGGGCTTCGAAGTGAAACCAGACAGTGGTCTACTCCCAAGACTCCCTGGGACAATAGAATCTATCAAATTTGTGATACTAAGATGGCGGAAGATGAGAAACACTTCCTTTTAGACTCTACAGCTCTTACTCACATTCACTCTCAATTCCCTATCATCAGCCACACCTCCAATCTTCTTGACTTATTAAGCCAACCCAACTATAGTGATATTGGAGCGCTTCTTTCCCTTCTCCTTGATCACAAAAACAATATTTCGAAGAATCAAAATTAGATTCTTTTTCTTTTCTTGAGGTCCGATAGACCACAATGGTCTTAGTGGATGTTAATCATCATCATCATAATAATAATAATAATAAATGAAGTTAGTTATGAAATTTTAAAGTTTTAATTTTTTTAAATATATAAATAAAATTGGATAATTAATCAATATCTAAGTATTATTATTGGAATTTAATAAATTGAAATTGATGAATTAAATGTTGAAAATGATATAATTTATTTAAGTTGTAAAAAATATTAAGATATTTACAATGTATGATTTAGTATAGTCTAACTAATAAATGAAATGACTTTTTTTAGGGTAATTCTTACTCTTCAATAGAGATAGACCAGGATGAGACCTATGGAGAGATATAACCAAAATTTTATAGAGATTTTTCAAAAGTTGAGTTTAAGTTTATTAATATGTAGGATTCTAGTCCCTCTGGTTTTTTCAAGGTGCTAAATCCATTTATGTATTAAAAAATATATTTTAAATAAAAAAAGAATATAATTTTACTTGAAATTGTATCACGAGATTTCTGTGAAAAATACCATTTTATCTATAAAATAAACTGCGCCATATGTTATTTTTGTGGTCAATTCCACCCTTATCACAAAGTTCAATTTATTTTTCCAGATATAAATATAATTTATTTGTGTTCAATTATATTTTCTTCCCTAATTCCATGCTTCATCATTGTATCAAGATAATGTGATAAAAAAAGGGAATATTTTTATGTTAATCTTGATTTATTTTTGGAAAGTTGTTTCCAATTAATTTGACTAAATAAAAAATATGTATATATTTATAAATTTTATTCTTAATTTATTTCGTGAAGTTTTATTTAGAATGGAAAAGATTGTGTAATGTCTTATTTTATAAATAATAAAATTAAAATAATGAAAATATAAATATAAATAACCATATATTAAAGTAAAAATAGTTTATTGGCTCATGGTAGTCACCCATAGTATTGATTTATAATATTTATGTGGAATATAAATTATTTAAGAGGAAAGGCTCTTTAAAGGGGCAAAGAACAATCTAAGTCCATCTTAAGTCTTGATTTACCAAGCACATAATCAAATCTCTTGAGATACAAAACCTTTTTCAAGTAAAAAAAGAAAAAATAAAATTGATTATGCTAACTCAACTATTTAACAATATATTTTAGAAATATACTCAAATAAAAATGTGTGTGTTCAATTATTCCTTTAAACTTTTTTTTCCCTTTCAAACTAGTGTGCTACTATTTATATAAATAAGAATATTTCTATTCAATAATATTTAAATTTTTATTTCCTTTTCAAACTAGTGCTTTACCATTTGAATAAATAAGAATATTTTTATTTATCTAATTTAGCTATTAAATATTTATAATTTATTGTTAATTAAATTGTTTTAAGTGAAAGAATAATTAAAACTCATTTCATTCCTACAAATATCATAATAATTGATAATTACTCTCAAATTAAATTATACATATTCTTCATATAAAAATATTTTGTAGACTCAATAAATAAATAAAACATATAATTTAATAATTTTTTTAAAATAATTATATTATAATTAGTTTTCCAATAAAAAAATACTCCTAATATTTTACCTTCCATTTATTCCCAAAAATAGTTTTAAAATTTTCTTACTTGTGATTTTCAACCAAAATTTTTATACAAATTTTATAATAGTTGATACAAAATATTTTATCCCTATCTTTTTATTCAAAACCATTTTTCCACATTTTAATCAAACAAAATTGTTTGTATATGCGTTTATTTCAAAATTTGAATTTCTATAATATTAATAAAATATTAATTTACTTTTTTAAATATGGGTTTATATGGATTATATATAATAAAAATTTAAATTATTTTATATTAAACTAATTTTTTTAAAATAAATTTTTAAAATTAAAATTCTTACTCATTATGTTTATGGGTATTTTGATAAGGCAAATACTTTGATAAGACACTCTGTAAATGTTATTAGTTTCAAATTTTGTGGAAAAAAATTTAGCAATATTGAAAGTCAGTGTGGGTCAGGTTGAGTGCAATCTTTTTGTGACTTTGATGACTAAAATGCTCTAAGTCACTACTCAAGCCATATGTTAAATGTGCTAATCATCTCAAGACTGAGGTTATCTAACAAAATCATAAAGAAGAACATCTCAAAACTCACAATACCTAACAAAACCAAAAAAATAATTCACATCCACCACCTAAAGTTATAATATACCTTCAAAAAACTACAGACAGATACGGAAAAGAGTTTCAGTCAATCAGACAGATCTTTGATTTGTATTGCAAGTCCACTCTTATAACATATATTATATAAAAAAAATTGCATAGTCAATGCCAGGTGGTTGCATTTTGCCTTAACGCATATTAAAAATAAAAATAAAAACATAGCAATTGCCAGGTGGTTGCATTTTGCTTGAACACGAAGAAGTCATCAACGTTATTTTCAGTTTAAAGTCCTTGTTTGGAAAATAAAAACATATGCTCAATATTCAAATTTAGAGCAAATAAATTCCATTCTAAATACATCTGCAACAATCCCACGACATCTCCAACGTCTGGGTGCACAAGAAGATGAATCTCAGCCGCAAGATGACAATCCACGACCTTCGACCTTTGTCCATTAAATAATATAGACCGCATAATTTCCACGAATTTTCCCACTGGTAACACGGAGTGTGCTAATATCACGACATGAGGCAAGAGCAGTGTTTGGATCGATCCAATGGGGGAATTCATCTATTTATTGATGGATCCAAAGGGCCTAGATTCCCCAAATCATTCGTTCTGCAATGGTATCATGATCAAATTGCAATTTCTATATAGTTCTATATAATTCTCATACGAATTACCACCCTGTTTCACCTGTATTTAATATTCTTTGCAATTGGTCGAAAAATCCATCCTTTTGATTGAGATTTATATGTAAAAAAAGAACTCTTAACATTCATTTGATGATACTCTCATCTAATAAACAACAAATCAAAAAATTCCATCTTTGCAAGTAGGGCAAAGGTCTTGGTGCAATTAAATTTTTTTATTGATAAATAGTTCATCTCTAAGTCTTTCATTAACACCCCATATAATTATGTAAGCCTATTAACATTTCACCACATTAGTATTTTGTGGTTGATGAATTAAGTGACAAAATTACTACTTGTTTTTAATTAAGGTAATGTTTAACACTTCATATGTGAATCTTGTCATGTAAACCCATTGACATTTCACCACGTTCATTTTTGGTGGTTGATGAATTAAGAGACAATACAATTATTCATTTGTAATTAAGGAAATGTTTGTATTCACTAATCATTTAATTTGTCAACCCAATGTGTATTTGACTTATGAGGCCCTTGGTGTAGTATACACGAGCATTAAAGTTCTCACCAATTCTATACGTAGAAGACTTAATTCAAAGGAAACCTCAATCAAAGCGACACTTCTCTGCCTTGGTCCAGCTACGTGGTGCCTCACATATCAAAAACTTAGTTCAATACCTAGATCAGTGTCATTGTTCCAATTAGGATTAATAAAATATGCAAGGATATGGGTTTGTAGCAACCATTATTGATTTCACAGCACTACTCCTCGTTTCACAACAATTAGGTCATCTCCCTTCACACTTAAAATTAAAACTTGGTCCAAAGAAATATAGGAAAGGAGATTCAATAAAATTCAACACTCCGCGGGAAATGAAATTAACACACAGACACACACTTTGCATAAATGAAACTAAGTTGATCATATATATTCTACAATTAAATGAAACACACAACTGAATAAGAAATGAACATAGTACAAGACCTTACCTCAAGTGAGTCCAACTCAACGTTTGGCCTATGCTTGAGAGCTTATGAATTCACCAACACAACCTCAGTAAGCAAACCAAAGCATCCATAGGAAATAATTTTATATTAAATGAAACAAAACTATAGCATAATTTCACACATTGTCTATCATATGTTTCAAGGTATATATATTTATATGGTGGGGGGAATCTAAGTCCCAATAGACCATTCACAATTAGAGGATGCTTAAACAAAATATTTTATCATGTAATGCATCGATTCTCTAAGTAAAGAGTGGAAATAACAAGGAGACCATGCAAATAATAACTCGTCTGGCCGTCAGTATTGTAATGATTGCTACGCGTTGAGACACTTCATACATTCTTCAAGTTCTTGTGTGGCAATTTGTTAGACAACAAACATCTTCTCAAACTCAAATGGAATCCCCCATACCAGACCAACTATGGTGGGTCATGTGCACAACGCCCTTATAATGATATACAGGTGGTTATACTTATGCTCTAAATTCCTCGCAAATACCCAACTTGAGTTCATTTTCTTGCTATGAAATACAATAGAGCTTGTAGATACCATTTTGTCTTTTCCTATGATTATCAACATACTCGTTAGTCATATGAACTCAATTGCACATCTTCGCTGACTTGAGTTAGTTCCTATATATATATATGATCTGTGCCACCTAAATATCTTCCCCCATCACTAACAAGATACCTCCACCCCATGATTTTATCACTCTTCACTTCCTCCTCCTATAGCCCACCAAAGATTATGTACTCTTACCAAAATTCAACTCCTACACTAACACCCCAGAAATTACAAAACATACTCATGATAACCCCTTCCCTTAGCATCAAATCATAACATGTTATAGAGGGAAAAGTATCTCCAATGGCAAGGGGGAAGTTTCTGGAATGGCTGCTTTGAAGTGAAATCCAAGGCAAGGGCCAATGTCTTTACTCCCCTTCATAGTGGAACGAGTGAAGCTTGAATGTTAGGGAGAGTAAAATTGTGTGAATCCATCAATTAGGATTCTATGTAAATTTCCATTTATCATATTCAAAAATCTAGGTGTACCATCACCAAGGGAGAGGTGATGTGGCTAATTTACCCATCTTCGTCACATTGTCTAAGGTTTTGAGAGGTAAACAATATTCAAAAAATCCCCCCTGTGGACCTTAAATGCATATCCCCTAAGGACATGTTACTAGAGTGCATGCCAAAAATATCCTCTTCAAAGAAGAATCATTTGAATAATTGACTAGGTTGATATTGGGATCCATAGTAGTCTCATCATCCAAAAACTAAAAATCCCTATATCTCTCTCCAAAGGGTTTGCTTTCTATCAACTCACATTCCTCATCCTTACCTATCTTTATCCATCAAGTGTTTCATTTCATATATGTCCATATTACATAAATATATCGAAAATAAGAAACAAAAGAGATGAAGAAAAGAAGACAATTCATTGTGATAGTGGGCTTATATGAATAATAATATATTGATTGTCTATGTGCACACATTCATCCAACATCGTGTTATGACAAAGGTTAATGCACCAAGGAAACATAAAAGAGTATTAACATGATTGAACTTTGCCGCTACTCAGCAAATTTATAGCATTGAATTTGCGTAATTAAGATTATTGATACTTCTATCCCAATATCAATTTGCATTATAGTAAGACACATTAAAATTTTCCCTTACAATATACATCTTATAATTTTATTTATTATAAAACCATCAAATTTATATACCTATACTTACACATTTTTTAAAACATAATATTTTCTATTACTCAACTTATTTAAAAATAAATTTAATGGATTATTATGTCTTTTAAAAACTACATCCGAACAAAAATCAATTAATCAAATATATACAAAAACATAATTACCCAAGTTTAAATCCATATTATCATTAAAATAAGCAATCCAACTTATTAATAATCTAATAAACTTTCATGATATATACACTAATGTACTAATCCTTATCATTATTTCTTCATGTATAATTGTTTTTTTTTAAATATATATGAAAAAAAAATTAAAAAAAAATCATCACCTCTCTCTTTAAAGCTTCATAAGTTTGAAAGTTTGTTTTCACTTTTAAAATTTAAGAGGGATATGATTTCCCCCTCTAAGATTCGATTTCCCATGCCTTTTAAGATTTAACTCTTTGAGGTATGATTTCCCAATATTGAGATTTGATGAAACGAAGTATACGCCACACCAACTTTTAGCCACACGTTTATTTGCCAACCCATATGTCAAACCACCGTCCTTCTAAGTAGAGAAGCAGCACAAAAACATCAAATAAAAGCAAAGTAAGGTATTCCTTAAATGCATGGTCCCCTAAACAGAAAAACAGACAAAAGAGTATGAACCACCGTCATTTTACCTAGAGAGTTGAACACAAAAACCACACATAAAAGCAAATAAAAGCAAAGCAAGGTATTCCTTAAATGGATTGTCCGAAAGGAGACCACCATAGAAGAGACAAAAGATTATGCGTACAAAAAAGTTTCTTCTTTATTTGGTTTGGTAAAATTAGCTTAATTTATAATTATAATTTCTTTTTGCTTATAAGTAGAATGGTAATGGGGTAGGTTCGTAGTTTTTGTCACTAAACTTATTTTTAGTATGAAAATTAATTAATTAGATATAATTTTATCAAAAGTTCATGATATTTTACATAATATATAGATATATATTTTGTTTGGTAATATAGGTTTTTACGTGATTTCACATTAAATTTATGTTGCATCTAAGTCATCAAAATCACTAGGGGCATCTAAGTAGTCAAAATCACCTGTGAATGGGAGTCAGCCTGCATCAAACCAACCCTTATCATGGATGGATTATTTTTTTCCTTTGGAAAGCAAGGTATTCCTTAAATAAATTGTCCAAAAAGAGACGAGCAAGGTGTTCCTTAAATGGATTGTCCAAAACGAGACAACCGCATGAGAAGCATCTAAGTCGTCAAAGTCAAAATCACCTATGGATCGCACTCGGCCTTGGTCAAACCAACCCTTATCATGGATGGATTTATTTTTTTCCTTCTAAGGATTGGAACGATTGCCATTTTCATCACTAGTGTCTTAACAACACACTCTTGGCCATAGAACCAAACCCCTATTAACAATATTTATATATTTTTGTTAAGTCAATTATCTTAAATATTAATTATAGCTATAATTAATATTTTTATATTCTAATAAATTTATAAATTTAATTTATTTGGTTATAATTAACTAAATTATAATTAAATAATCAATTAGTTATTTAAATTTTCTTAAATATAAAAATAAAATTGAATAATTAATCAATGTCATGGTACTATTAAAATATATATAAAAGATTCTCATTTCCTTAATTTTAGTGTTCATAAAAAGAAATTTTTTTTTTTCAAACAAAAAGGTGTGAGAGTTTTATTAAAAAAGAGTGTTGGAATCGAGCCCATAATTTTTATACTTTTTAAAAAGTGTCAATATTCATTGTGCTTTGAGACTGAGCAGTGAGACTCAATCCATTCCTTCAAGCTATTTCCTCATGAAACAAAAATTCCAATCTCATTCCAACTAAAAATTTCCAAAATACTCCTAAAATCAAAATGCATTTGCATTCCATTCTCCACTACTTTTTATTTAATTTTGAGTCACTTTTGGTTTTTCTTGGCCAAATATTTTTCCCTTTATTCCCTACCTTAACCCAATCCACATTTTATTTTTCATCCAATGGATCACCTTTTGATGAATGAGCCTTGTTATCTTTAGTTTCTTCCTTATCTGTTTGGTCTTCCCAAGAAGTTTCTTTTCCAACTGTTTTTCTTGGGTAGGGTTCATTGTGCTCCCACTATCGTTAAATCTGGTGGGTCCTCGTGCACTCTCCCACTATCATTAAATTCGATGGGTCCTTATGCACTTCTTCTTGTCTGCTTTCTATTTGCTTCGGTGAATATTCTTTAACAATAACTTCTTCATGTTTTTATTTTGGTTCCTTTTTACCCTAAGCCTCTTCGTTTGATCTCCTTCCCACTATATTGGCCTCCAGTTATTTTCAGGACTTTGTTATTCTACAAACACCTTGGGAAATTCGTTATTACATGCCATGTTTCATCACATGCTCTACATCTAAATGATACATTTTCATAATCAATATTTAAAGCCCACACATAGCCTGGAGCCATAAGATTAATCTTAACAGAAAAAACCTTGTTGAAATCCATCTCAACACATATTCGAGGATATGGTTTTATAAAAAAAGATCACTGGACTATAGCAATAAAACTTCCCTAATGCATTACTAATAGAAGATAACATTGGGAGGTTCCAAAAATGCAGGGGAAGGCTTGGAATCCTTACCCAAAAATGCAAGGGAAGGTTTAGAATCCTTACCCAAGTAGAATTCATGGAGAATAATATCCTTAGTGGATTGATCAGGACAATATTTCCCCAAAACGAAGGCCCAGATTCACAAATATTTTTCTTATCCTCAGAATTATCAAAAACTACAACAAAAAATCCATTTGAATAGGAGTTTCCATGTTTCAAATTCCATTTTTGGAGATCAAAAAATTGTGGCCAAAACCTAAACCCATTAAATTTGCATACCAAACAATGTTCGACTAAAATAAAAATCAACCCTAAAGAAATCATTGTCCATAAAAATATTAAGAGAATGTATCTCAAATTCAACATAACACTATACTAAAATGTAGCATGAACTATTATACTAAAACGTAACATAAACTATCATTCCTTAAATGTATCTCAATTTCAACATGGCATTATAAGAAAATGTAGCATGGACTACCATTCCTTCAATAAAAACAAATTTTGTCTTTGAATCACTCTAATTCAGTGAAGTACCCAAAAAAAAACCTAGCCACTACTAATCTCTCCAAATTTAATTTAAATTATTAATTAATTCTTTTATATTTTAATAGATTTGTAAATTTTGTAAATTTCGTTTATTTTATTTAGGTTATGGTTAAAAAGAAATTTTCTCATTTCCTTTATTTTATTGTGCATAAAAATAAAATTAACTTAAATGATTAATTAGTGCTTTTATATTTTAATAAATATATAAATTTTGTAAATTTATTTTTATTTAAATTAGGGTTTTTATGGTTAAAAAGAAATGTTCTCATTTCCTTTATTTTATTGTGCATAAAAATAAAATTAACTTAAATTATTAATTAGTGCTTTTATATTTTAATAAATATATAAATTTTGTAAATTTATTTTATTTAAATTAGGGTTAAAAAATCAAATAGTTAAATTAGTAATTGGAAATTGATTAATTATTTTAAATATATAAATAAAATTTAATAATTAATCAATATTTTAAAATGTATTATCTTATAAAAAAACATTTTATACACTAATTTAATTTTGACTTATTTTTAAATTATTATTATTATTACACATAAATATACTCTTTATCCTAATTTTATAACACATAAAAACAAAAGTAATGTTTTTATATTTTAATAAATTTATAAATTGGTTTTATAGATTAATTTAAAAGTGAAGTCATTTAAATTTTTTTATAAATAAAATTAAATATTAATATCATAAAAATATTGGAAGATTTTTTGTTTTTATTTTATTTTGATTATTTTCTTGGTAAGTATATCTACATTATATTAACATGGCGAAAAATACACAGTGTACAACCTTCAACCTTCTGCCTCTGAGCAAGAAAACCTAAGAGAGAAATAAAAAATTCTCTTCTGTAGAAGGGGAAACCAAAGTTCAAGCTTTTGAGCTAGTTTACAATTAAACACATGTTGACAGTGGGGAAACTTTAGAACACTAAGCCTAGCAGTTTCGTGTCACTTGCCTATAAACTAGCGTAGATAAGGAACAAAATTAAGACTGTGAGCCTCATAGCTCCATACCAAGTGCACATAGATCAAGCCAAAATAATGGCTTCATGACATTGGCTAGTAAAACAAACCATGTTGAATTTTACCAACCTGATGCATGCCATGGTGCCTGAGAGCTTAGTGCATGCCGCACTGGAGCCGTATTGAAGTCATGCGGGATCTTCCATGAACTTTAGCACTTCCGGTGAGCATACACATTTCTAGATTCCACTGGAACTTCTTCCAAAATGTAGGATCCATAGGGACTGGGACAACCAGAAGGGAGCGTCAACTGTCGAAGGAAGGGGAAATGGGAAAAGGGAGGGGTTGCCAGGGCTTCGTTGAGAGGCAAAGAGGACGAGCCAACTAGAGAGGAACATGAGGGGGACAGAGTGGAGGAGGAGGGTGAAGGGATTTTTTTTTTGGGGGGGAGGGTATAGTAAATCTTAAGGTATCTATCTAGGAGCTTGAGGGAGGAATAGTCACAATGGTAGGGAGGGAGTTCTACAATCCAACCAACGAACTTTGATTTTTCCTTCTCCCTCTCCCTAAGCTAGTGAGTGAGGAGGTTACAGAGGGCCTAGAGCATTGGAATACCTTTGTGAGTATGTTACTCCTCCATAACAATCACCTTTATTATTATTTGATCAGGAATACCCTAATCGAAAAGAGCAGCAATGGAGGCCTCATCAAAGGTGGTGGGGGCGGGGGGGGGCATCCACAACCCATACTTCTGATTAGAAATTTTCCCCTTCCTTTTTCACTTCTCATGGTTCGATGTAAAAGGTTAAGTGACATAGATCAGTGGTCGAAAGGAGTGGAGGGAGCCTTGAGAAAAAACACCCTTCCTTTTTCACTTCTCATGGTTGGATGTAAAAGGTTAAGCGACACAGATCAGTGGTCGAACGGAGTGGAGGGAGCCTTGAGAAGAAACACCGGGGGGAGAAACTGTCGAGAGGCCATGTCTTTTGAGATTTTAATGCCAGATTTAACAGACTGGAGAGCATGGTACAGGGTTAGGGAATGAATGTAGAGAGATTTATTACTCATGAACCAGGGGGAGTAACTGTCGAGAAGCCATGTCTTTTGGAATTTTAATGCTAGATTTGACAAACTAGAGAGTAGGGTACAGGGCCAAGGAATGAATGCAGAGAGATTTATTATTCATGAACCGAGGGGGAGAAACTGTCGATAAGGCATGTCCTTTGGGATTTTAATGCCATATTTAACACACTATAGAGCAGGGTACACGACCAGGGAATAAATGTAGAGAGATTTATTACTCATGAATGCCATCATTTGAATGACTTGTGCCATGTGTTAAGCATCGTCAATTGTGTTAAAAAGGCATGTCGAGCCTCCCATAAGCACTCAGATCCCAGGATTTTATTTTCATTAATTAAATTATAATAACTTAATCAACAAGGCTACAAGGTAGCTACTACCTGTCGCTTAGTTTAAATATAGTAATGTTGCAATGTGATCTTGATGCATAGAAACTTCATGAATTTGTTAAAAAGAAACGAGATTTGTAGAACCCAACAACTTTATCAAATTTGAATGGAATTGCCTATTCAAGGGCAAGATCGCCCAAATCAGCAGCCCATGGGTTCCATGATAAATATTTCATCAGTTATGATTTAAAAACAGAGTGCATCATCCAAGAGAATTGGACTTTCTATTTGCACTATATAGTTTAAAACTTTAAACAATAAAGAATTTAAACTATATGCGATGTTGAAGTTCATTATGCATTTCTTATGTCTATTTTGAAGATAGAAATTCATATTTAATACTTGATTGAGCTTGTCTATGTTGCAGAATATAATTTTGATAGATTTGTCCTAAAATGAGAAATCCTATACTTTTTCCTGTGAACTTTTGGATATATTATGTGAAAATCCAAGTTTCGTTGAGTCACTAAATTGACTCTTTGTGGTGGTTTCGCTAAGTTGTTGAAAAGGCCAAGCATTGTGACTTTGATTATACCATGTATGATATTTCAAGAAATTAATCTTTAGTGATTGACATTGTTGAACTTCATCTATCGTTGAGTTAATTTTATTCTTAACATTTTCACTACATTAGGTTCTGTGTATTTGATATTGTCTTAGGAACTCTTCACATTGACTTATATTTCGATTATGAAGTTTACCTAGCCCAATTTATGAATATGCATGTGTTCTGTAGGTTTCAAATCCTCAATATAACATCATTAGGTGGTTTTCCCTAAAAGATAAATATAACATTCCCTAATACTACTAAATTTCAAGTAGAATGTGATCCATTTTGCATTCATAGTCAATGCAAGAAATAGAATTTAATATGTGGAATTAGCCGAAAGAGGAAGAGAAATTCTGCTTGCCAAAACTACGAACCGGACGGGCACAGTTCCAACCTAGCTTGCAAAAGCTCGCTGGTAGAGTGTCAACTTTATAAAATTCCCATGGAATTTGTCATTCAAGGGTGAGGTCTTCCAAATCAGGAGGACAAGGTTTCCATGATTAATATTTCACTAGCTAATATTTAAAAACAGAGTCCATCATCCAAGGGAATTGGACTTTCTATACTTTATTTTTAAACTATTCGTAGTATATAGTTTAAAACTTTAAACAATAAAGCATTTAAACTGCATGCAATGTTGAAGTTGATTCTACATTGCGTATGTCTATTTTGAAGATATAAATTCATATTTAATACTTGATTGAGCTTTTCTATGTTGCAGTATATAATTTTGGATGGATTTGTCTTGGAATGGGAAATCCTATACTTTTTCCTGTGAAATTTTGGATATATTATGCGAAAATACAAGTTTCGCTGAGTCGCTCAGTTGAGTCTTTGTGGTGGGTTCACTAAGTTGTTGACAAGGCCAAGCTATGTGACTTTGATTATAATATGTATGATATTTCAAGAAATCGACTTAATTGCAAGTATAATGTCATCCACTTTGCATTCAGAATCAAAGAAACAAAGGGAATTTAATATGTGGAATTACCCGAAAGAGTAAGAGAAATTATCCTCGCTAGACCTAACTTGCAAAAGCTCGCTTGCAGAGTGTCAAGTCCCAGGGTAAATCCACTTACAGACGTCTTGGGAAAAAAATAAGAATTTCTAGGATCAACAACAGAAAATCTAAAGAGCAGAAATAAAATTGACAATGGTTCAAGAAAAATAACAACTGCAAAGTAGAAACTCGCACAAGTCCCATAATTGCAGAGATTCTGTAAAAGCAATAAACCTTCAAGATGTGAATCTAAACAAAAAAATAAATAACTCTCATCCTTATTACAGACTTGCCTGAACTAGATGCCATACACATAATTAAATGTTAATAATGGAACCATAAACATTATTAATGTTGTAAAATTTTCTCAAGTGAAAACAACAAGAACTTAAGCATCAGAAGTTTCTCCTAGTAGAAAGGAAGAATTTATTTAACGCCAATGCTAAGAGAGGTGAACCAATCAAAAAAAGAAATTGTTGAGCTCACAAAAGGCATAATAAGTTTCCCTTTGGTAAAATGATAAGTTTATACAATGCAAGTACTGTGAAGAGTGAACGAACCAATTTATACAATGCAAGTACTGCACATCAACTTAGTAAACTTCAATCAACATATAATTAACAAATGTTATTTAACAAATTTTGAACTGATATGCAACCCATATATCAATTAAATAGAAGCATAGATGCCAAACAGGGTAGATAGTAGTTGACGCCAATAAGCTACATAGAAATCTGCGACTTGAGATTGAAGAGAGATTTTAACTAAACTACATGCCTAATTCCACAATGAATTTCAAGTGTGTTGAAGAGATAATGTTAAAAAAATCAATAAATAAATAATTGTAAAATAACATCATAGCCAAGGAAAGTTATATCTAATTCGACAACAGTGAAATCAATTCCTACAGAAGAAAATTGTTCCTATTGGCATTATAAATACATTCAAGACATCTTTAAATAGATTTATAATATTTATATATATAAAGTCAGATTGTAAAGATAGGTTTTATTCATTAAACATATATGTACAAAGTCTAAAAATATTTGTAAAGCCTAATGGAAAAGTTATATTCCTTAAATATACATATATTAAGTCTGAAAGTATCTGCAAATAGCTAGAAGAAAGACTATAAATATAACTAGTGATTTTTGTTACTAATTGCTCTGTGAAATTTTTTTTTTCATGTGTGCATTTTTATGCTTTCTTGTTCTAGCAAAATGTTGCAGACATGCTGCACTTTGCGAGAGGAGGATCTGAGCAGTAAAATCTAGTACAAATTTTGAGAAGAGCTTTGGACTGATTTCTGGATTACTATGTGTTCTTGTTGTAGCCAATGTTTGTAGAAGTGCTAGGGCAGCAAAGAAGAGGGAAAAATTAGTACAAATCTTGCTATTTTGGATAACATAATTTAAAGTGCATATATCTGATTTTTACTTGAAAGATGAAGAATAATTACAAGAATACCTAGCTTTGGTAGGGCTTTCATTGCTGTCAACAGATTGGATCGCATTATCTTCGTTGATTGTAAATGTACCATTTATTTTGAAATCGCGTAGCATATACATGGTTGCTTGTTTCTTTTGAACATAGTCTTGAAAAGACATTCGTGCTAGGTTGGGAAGTAATTGTTTCAAGAGCAATTTGTTTCTGATGCAACATTGCAAGCTGGTGTTGCTAGACTTGATTATGAAATTAAGACACTGTGAATAGGAAAAGGACAAATTTTTATTACACTTAAGGCAATTAACTGTTGTCTCCTCTATCATTGTAGAGGTTGGTGTTGGTGAATTGCATCCACGACAAACTGGTTCAAATGGCATAGAATAAATTCTTACAGTTGTCAATGTTCCTTTTATCTGTTCATAGAGGAGGAAAAGTAGTATATGTCAAAATGGAAAGAGATGAACAAAAAATTGCATATTTAGAAGTAGAGGTATTGTTTCATTTGTACTTACAGAGAATGTTGGAGGGTTCAATTTTCTAAGTTCTTCTACTGCTTCTGCATTCAATTTTTTGATGAATTTAGCTTGCGTTGTTCGAAGTGTTCTCTCCTTGAGTTCTTTCCTGTTTGTTATGTTTTTGAATAACATAATTGAAAAATGGCCTTTTTTCAATTCTTGTTCAATTTCACTGTAGAGTGGTGCAAATGTTTCAAATAACTACAACTGCAATAGAAGACAAAAGGTTATTTTTTTTTTTCAAAGGGAATTGAAATGTAGGATGGAACTAGCAATATAAAAACAATGAAAAGTAATTTATCTTACCGTTGCTCTATTGTCATCGAAATTTCCATCTTTAATTTGCAATGTATATTGCAAACCATTTTTTTGTGCAGTTGTCACAACTGTAGCAATTGTTCCAATTGGATATGTTTATGTATTTGTTGTAAGGTGTTTTACTGTTGTATCTGGAATGAATTTGTAATCTTTGCAAATCGGTGGTATGTTGTATACAGTGCTTAGTTCAGTTAGTAGCAGAATCCAATCACAATCACTGCGGTCATAATTTGTTTTAGGAATAACTTTAAAATTTGTAATAGATATTGCTTTTCCTGGTGATATTTTTTATTCATGTTCTTCAATGAGCTCAGTTGGTATGGAAAATGTGATTATCATAATTCCTTCAGCATCTGTCAAATCTGCACGTAGTATTTGACGTGCTTTGTGGACTTTATCAAGGTATGTGCTATAAATTACCATAACATCTCCATTGAACATTTTTCCAGTTTTGCGAATGTTTAGTTCTTCAATTGTAACTGGGACTAAATATGATTCTTTTGATCTATGTATTGATGATGTTGATGTGGCAAAAGAGACAGTTAGAAGTAAAATACATTTTTGATAAATATAAATGCTATGTCAATGGCACCTATAAAAATTTGTTTCAAATTTACTTACTTGTTTGATTTAGTTGCAACTGATGTTTGTTGTTTTTTGTCTATTGTAGCTTGTTCTCCAGAGTTGCGAGATGAAAAAGATGCAACATCATTGAATGGTGTGCTTGAACGCGACAATGAAGCGTCTGCTAAATTTTAACAACTAAAAATAAAAATAAAAGTATAAGCCTATTCTATATCGTAGTGGAAATCGAGTATTAGTTACTCAAAGAAAGATTAATTGCATTTAAAAAATTCGATAATGGAAAACTTATAAATTATACAATATTAAACTCAAAAAACTCTATTAGTGCAACAGAGATATACACTGATCTGAGTTGCAAATATTAAAAGTTGTGTGCCTGAGAGAGAAAATGATTCTTAAATACAGTGATGGGCTTCCAACAACAACCATCTTGACCGTAATATAAAAATTAATGGTGATTTCCAATAGAGTTGACTTTTGAAAATTTTCCTTGACAGGTGAAGACAACCGACCCGTAGCAGCATATCACATGGTTAAATGTGCGGTCTAGTCACAGTGTGGATGAAAACATTTGAACTACATATTATGAATTAGTCGATACCTATGAAGATTATATAGCAATAAAAGAGCAAGTTGATAATTTGTAAATTCCAGACAGTGGATAAGGTTATAAGACTCATCAAGTCTAGTACTTTAGAAACGTGTAAATGCATGTGATACAGATGCATGAAAGTTCGGGTACTACTGATTGGCATCAAAACATTGATAAACATTCACTCAGTAATACTAATCAGGAATTCAGTTCAACAAGAAATCAAGAATTCAACCAGTAATTAGTAATATACACATGAATTCAATTAGAAATCAAAATAAGAGGAATTAAATCAGGGCAATTAAGAGCTTAATTGAGGTATACGTCAATTGTGCTATAGCTAAATGGATCTAGTTTCATCAAGAATTCCCACCAACCACGTATTAATTTACATTGTTATTATACCACAGTGTTGGATTTTTTTTCCAGTTGAAGTAGGAGCTCGATCGATCATTTTTAGTCAAACATTTCCAGCAAATAAGTATTCAATGATGTTGTTTGCGTAACATGGTGCCTTAGTTTTTGTTTTCATAACTAGGAAGTTGATCAAGCTCCCTTTCCAATGGTGTTAATTAATATGGGTGGTTGGGAATTTACATAATAAATATGTCAATCAAGATATATCTCAATTGAGCTCCTTCTACCACCCAACCAAAAATAAAATAGAAACACCATAACACAAAAGAATAAAAAAAAAAAATCATATAGATAAAATTATAGAGACAACAAAGAATATTAAGGGAAATAACAATAAGATTGGAAACATTCTCCTCAAATTGTACAATGTGAATTAAAATGCATATGGATTATAAAATGATTGAGTTTGATGTAATTGAAATAGAGTTATAATTTTGCAAAGAATTTAATTTCTATTTAATATTATCTCTATTACAATTTAGAGATTGGCAACAAGAAACATGGGAAATTGGAGGAGATGTTAGTGAAAAAGGGCTCAAATGTCAAATGAAGAGGAAGCCCGAGAAGTTTCTAGAGAAAGGATGAGGAAAAGGAAATAAAGGTTGAAAGAAAAAGAAAAAGAAGAAGGTTGGGGTTGACAGAACTATGCATGCAACAATTCTCATGCAAATAAGAAGTTGATTATGATTGTCAACTTTAAGCATGGAACATTATTGAGATGATGAAAAGGGAAACAAATTATATGCTAGTCCTAAAATATCGTAGAGAATAAGGTTCAGCACTCTGTAGTATCTATTGTTAGATAACTCCAAAATGATTATATATAGTCTGCAATTTGCGATGGAGGGTGTGTCATGTGTACATGAAAATATTCCAATGAATTGAAAGACAAATTCAAGGATTAAAATGAATTCTATGATGCTTGAGAGTTAAATAATGGATGCATAATATAATTCTATATGAACAACAGTCCTATGGAAGTCAGTGCTAGAAATATAAGAACAGGTCTCGCAATAGTTTCATAGAAAGAAATAAATAGTTAAACATAGAGATATGTCTATACATATGCATCGAAGAGTAAGTAAGTTGGGCATAATAAGAAAACCTGGATGTGTTTGTTTCTTTTTGTGAATTGTCTTTGCATGTTTGACTCATTGTATAAAGCAATAGAAATCTGCAAGACATACAATTAGAAGTCAAAGTGATAGTAGTGTTATGTAAAAATAAGCAATTCTATGTGTTAGAAGAAGTAAATGTTTTTTAGTAATATTTATTGAACTGTGTTGGAAGAAGTAAATGTTTTTTTTTTGTTGAAGCTTATTTGTTATTTGTGACATTGTTAAAAAGCTATAATGCAACTTTCAAAAACTTATTCAGAAACAAATTAAAAGTATCATTGGTAATAATACTCAATATTGATTTCATTTGTATAATAAGGACATGGGTAGGCAAGTGTGACAATATTGACTAGAAAAGGCATTAGACTAGTTTCATTTGCACTATGTTTTTGTTGCATTTTTGTCTTCAATGATGAGACAAATAGTATCATGGTTGGTCCAATATGTATCTAACCTGAAAGTCTTATAGCTACAAGTTATGTTTGACCATATGTGATCAATGATTGATATTTTTTTATTGCTATTTGTCTCTAAAAGAAAATGAAGGTTGTAATTGTACATATACGATCTTAGTTTGTTTGTTTTGTTGTTGCTTTCAAACATATTGATGTTCAAATCACTAACAGTTGCTATTGTTTGATTTGAATGTATGCTGCATAATGCTTTTGAAAGAAGGTGCAATGTATCGCTCAATGCTGCATATGGTGCAACATAGGCATTGAGAACTATAGTATCCATGTCATGAAGAAGCATATTTGCTAGTGTAGCTTCAACGTTTTTTTCTTCAAAGTGAATATGTTTCAAAATCTTTATATTCTTTTTCATACAAATTAGCAAACCATGTTTACTATAATTTGATATGCAATTGAATGTTTCAAGTCTTTTTAGTAACATTGGATCTTTCAAATGTGTTTCTTGTAAACATAGGATGTCAGATTGCATTAGATCATAGTCATTTAACAAATCATCAATATGTATTTGTAAACTGCGGGTGTTTAGAGAAAGAATTGAAATGTATGCTTTTGTTTCTAATAACGAATAATTTTAGTCTAGTTGCCACTTTGTGTTTTTTTGTAAATGTTCCATTTCAAGAGAAAATTTGTGTTGAATTCGGAAGTTTTCTTTCTTAAGTGGACTAAGAAAATACAATGATTCTATGTTTCTCACATGAGAGAGAGTTGTATATACTAATCCATGGCGTCATATTCCTAAAATATCAAATGCAAGATTGTCTAGTGTTAAGCCTTGTGATCTATGTATTGTACGTGCACATGCTAGTTGGACTACAAATTGTTTTCTGATTTTCAAGTTGCCTGTTTTTGCTAATACAGAAACTGGCTTTGTTGTGCGCAATATGGGAGTCCAATCACTACAAATTTGTTGGATATATAGAAAAGAAAATTCATGTGCTTGTCGATGGCCAACATTTTCATCATAGAATTTGATCTATATTACATCGAAGTTGTCTAATTTTACATATGCTTTAATGATACCATCTGCACCGTTAACTAGACCATCTTGTGAGTCATAGTTTCCTGCATATATTTCAACTAACATGTTAATTTTTAGGACAATTTGTGAAGGAAATGTTTCTATGTGTGCATGAGATGGTATGTTTCCATGGTTTTCTTCTTCGTAATCAATTGCATCAATTACAATTTAATCACCAGGAACAATAGACAAGATTTTCTTGTTATGTAATGTTACATCTCTATTCCTAAAAAATAGATAAGGGAAAGTAGGATCATTAGGAGCATTTTGAATACAATTTCTATTCACGTAATTCAAATCAGCTTCTGTTTGATTATTTATACGCATCCTATTCAAAATAGTAATGAATATTTCATTTGTTTGACACATTGCAATGTGTAATTCATAGTACTTTACATGTTCTTGCCAAAATTCATATGTTATTGGTTGCCTTCTTATTGTAGGTTGTTCAAATATTAGTGAATCTTGTATAGGTTGTGCTTGGTACAGGTCGCCACAAAATATGATATCAATGTTTCCAAAGTATTTTGTTTGATTATGCATAATGTTTCTTAGTCGATCATCAATTTGATATAGAAAACAACTTCCAATCAAAGATACTTCATCAATGAGAACGACCCTTAATTCTTCGTAAAGTTGTGTTAAGTTGTCTAATACATCATTGCTAAGTGGAATAAAACTAGATTTGTTGAAAGGCATTAGCAATGTAGAATGAATTGTGACTCCACCTACATTATATGCATCTTTACCTGAATATGCTAATATCAAACCCTTTGGTTTCAAAGGGTTTGTATTGTAATGTTTGTTGTAAATGCGCATGAGCATTTGAAAGATTGCTTTTGCTGTGAATGTTTTTCCAGTGCCAGCTTCTCCAGTCAAAAATAAGTAGAGTGGTTTGTCTATGTTATTTCATTTTTTCATTGCAATGTCTTTGAGAATTGCTTGTTGTTCTCTATTAAGCATTCTCCTAATCTTGTAGTATTATTCGTTGCTAAGCATAAATGGATGTTCTGTGAATTGAAAACCAATGTTAAGATGTCTTTTTTTTTTCATGGCATTGGAGGAATTTCAAATCTTTAGCCAAGTCATACTTCTCAGTAACATCATTGGATATTTGAGGTTTTTTTATTGTGTGATTAGAAGTTGCAGTGTTGTTATCAATTTCTTGAATTGCTTCTTCCAAATCACCCCATTTCTTGTTCATGTTGTATGTGAACTTAGTTTCATTGCTCTTTATTGTGTTCTTATGCAACATGTATGCACTCTTCCATGTCGGCAAGTCTTTCTTTAGCGCATCTTCATCGTTTTCGAATGGAACATATAGAAAAAAAAATTCTTTGTAATAGTTTTCATAGTCATTGTGTTTTTTGTATTTGATGAATCGAATTACTTTTTCTTTTTTCCTTTTTGATATTGGTGTCCCATCTTTTCTATACTTTGATACAAATTCAGCTAAACATATATGCTTAATAGCATTAGGCCTATTGATATAGTAATCAATTATAGAACTGCACATAACATCTTCAGATTTGTCAGGAATTTGTTTCAGAAGAATGGCTGGTTTAAGTATAAATGTGCTTTCATCTGTTGGTGTTGTGTTTATAAAGTTGCATTCTCTTGAACTATGATTCAATGGTAGGGAGAGAGCTATGTGGACTACTTGTTGAGCTGAAATTTGTTGAAGGTTAAGCAAGGAATTCCCTAGAGATCGTATCATTTGAATAGCATCGATTTTGCTCTTTTCATGTTCTTGTTGTATCCTTTTGAATGCATTTTTCATAGATCTGTCAACTTTGGTCATATATGAACTACAATATGAAGCTACAACGTATTCATTTAGAAAATATTGAGCATCTGTATTTGCACTCCATAGGTGTGGCATATTGAATACAAAGCTATTATTCCATATTTCTGATGGTTTTCGTTGCAAGAACCCCATTGGTTGTGTTAATGTACTTTGTATTAATTCGATGTAATCAGTTTCTGTTAATTGTAATTCATCTAAGAAATTTTCATGACTAGTTGATTTGTCATAGTTTTTGTTCTAAGGTGCTTTGCAAGGACAAAACTTTTTCATTTATTGAGTCATCTAGCGAAGTAATTGGTTCAAGAATCCTTGTTCTTTTCATTGGTGGCATTGGAAATTTGTATCTACAATGTGATGCTTTTCTTTTTTTACAGCTTTTGGTATGATGATGTTCATGTATCTTTGTGAGTTCTGGATCAAGGTGTTTTGTGCTACAAGTTATATAGTTGTCCAAGAAGTTTTCAATTTCTAAGTTACTATTAATTCCATATACTGGAGCATTTTCTATCCATATAAGAGCATGTTCATGTGCACTACCTCTATTTTTGAACTCAGTTACAAAGTAGTAATCTAATATTTTGCCAAGAAATGTATTATCTTGACAGATCAATTACTTCAGTGCATTTGTCTTATGTCTATAGTAACGTGTATATGTTACTGGGTCCTTTCTAACAAGATAATCAATGTTGTATTCCTCAATTGTTTCAATGTGTTTCTTTTTTTTTCTATTGCTATGCAATTTAGTAAGAGTTTCTACTAGTGGACTCCAATGATGCTCTGCACTTGTAAATGTAACAAAGAAAGTTGGAGGACCTAATTGTCGTATCATTTCAAATATATGTTTTTGCATTTGTTGATGGTAATCAGAAGAAATTCTCATGTGTTTGAAATCTATGTATCCAATGTGACCTTTTAGTAAATTTTCTAAGTTGGGCGTGTACTTAACATCTTTTGCTAACAACTTTCTTCCTTGTAGTTTTCCTTTCCTTATTCATACTGAAATGCATGACATGACCTTTTCAATGATTATTCGCATTGTCTTGAAGAAAAAATTTGTGATGTGATAGGAAAAGTGACCACTGCAATGCATTAGTTCCCACTTTACTATTTCTTGGTAACAAAATATTTGTACTACATCATGGTCACATGGATCTCCAAAGAATAGTGTTGGGAAACTCATTTCTTCTGCATTTTTGTCTTTGAATATACCAAGTGGTCGTTGTCCCTCAGCTAGTGCTATTTTAATGATCCTGTCTTGTAAATCATGAATTCGTTGTGAAGTTGTCAATCCATGTACTAAGGTCTCAGTTGGTCTTTCACTTTTCAAAATGTTATCCGTTTCACTTTTGCTATCAATGTTCTCATCCTTGGATGTATTATCTTTATTGTTCAATTCAAGCATATGATTCCAATTGCTATTAATGGAAATGTTTTCAGTTGTATATAAATTTTGAGAACATAGTTCTTTAAGTGCTCTCATGACAGTATGCACACGTACTTTTCCTATCTGATATGCATTCTTGTATTCTAGTCATCGTTTTAATGCAGTAGCAATTTTCATTGTATTGTTTATGAATTGTGGCAATGCTTTTTAGACAATGTCCATCTGGACAGGTACATTAATTATTGAACTAGTTAAGCCCATTTGTGATTGCTTGTTGCCACATTGTCTTATTTGTGCAAAAGGAATTCTTAATGTGACAAGTCTTTCCTCAAGCTCTGAAAGTGTTGTTATAGTTCGCAATGGCTTATTACTTCTTATTTGTTCAGGTGTTGCAAAGTGAGGCAACTTTGCATTGGCAAGTGCTATTTTGCAAGATCTACAGATGACATTTAAACGCAATGTCTTCTTTTTTCCAGATATGTTTATGTACATTTTTTATAACTCAAGTCCAATGCTTGAGATGTTCTTTCAAAATTACAACCTCTTACATATTGGACATTTGGTTTTTTGTGTGTCTTCAATTTTTTGTTTGTAAATTTCTATGGGAGTACTCTTTCGTGACGAACAATTTTTATTCGTTATTTTATTTCTATTTTCTTCAATTTTATTTGGGTTATTTGTACATATCATTTGTTTCAATTTGCACAAGTCTATTCTATTCTTGGTGTTTTCATGCATTTGTACTATTCTATGCTGCAGATTGCACTGATTTGTATTTTGATTTGATAGTAGTGGTTCATAATGAATGTGTGATGTACTTGTTTCGAATGATAATATGTTGTACGTTTAATTGAAATTTTCTTTTGATGGGTAGTAATTGACAATAGTTTTACTGGTAAATGACCATCTTTGTATGTTTACATTGAATATGATCGATGTCCATTGGAAGCAAAATGATGTTCCCTCAACTCCTCCTTTTTCATATGGCATTGCCATATTAATTCGGTACTGTTGCCAGCCTGCAACCATTGTTTGAATTTGTATAGTTTCATTTGTTAAGTGTTTTTCTATACAATTTAATGCATCTTCGTTCCTACCCATCAGTGCATTGCAAAAAGATTGGACAATGTAGAGTCTGAAAGACTGTTCATCAAATTCAAGTGCTATTAAATGAAAAATTGCACTGAACATGCTATTGGCACATTTTGACATTGTTGTTTTTGCTATGTGCAATCCATGAATTTTCATTTCATGAACAATGGATTCATAATGGTTTTCAAGATATTGGCAAAGAGGCGACAATGAATAATTTGGGATGAATTTGCATCTAGGTAATCTTTTGTGTAATAGAGGTTCAAAATGTCCACTAATAATATCTGTATCATGAAACAAAATGTTTAGTGGAATTGTATCTAGATCATGATTGAAGAACAAATACCTTGTTTTCATTGTTAGTGACCAGACTCCAATTGGTATGTTCAACCACTTTGATAGCCATCGTATGCAAAATGTGGCTCCCCATAGGCCTCTTTCAGATTGGAAATCGCTATTAGAAGAAGAAAAACGCATTTTATGAAGGTATGTGTCAACATCGTGAATTCCATGAAGTTGATATAACATGACAGGATCTAGTTCACATTGGTATGATTCTTTTGCCTCTGTATCATTGCGCTGTAGACAATTGAGAAAATGGTCTATTATTCCATTGCGCAGTTCAATGGACGAGTAACGAAAGTGCAGAAGAACTTCAAATGCATTAAACAAACAATCTCCAGCAGTATATGCAAATTGTTGTAGTCTGAAAAGACTATGCTTCATTAAAACGATATCAATATTAGCATCTATGCGATGTTTTTTTGTTGAATGGTAGTTTTCAATGTCTATGATTTCAACCTTTTTTTGTATGTATTTATTCTTCAGATTCGTATGGTGATTTGTTTACTAACTACTATGTATGTTAGATTTTTTTTTTCTCAAAGCCGAGAGAAGGTTCTACAATATTTTTTTATTTATTGAATATATTTCTATCATAATGTTTACTAGCACAAAACACTAATTTTACTTTTATATTGTATGTTTGATTTCAAACAATAAAATAAGGGAAGCAAAGTTGCAAGTAACTAGTTCCTATTTTTCACCTCTCTGTATTTTAAAAGTATCACTGCAAAATAAAGAACATGCAACATTGATTATTGTCTCTGAAGACATGAATCCCACATAGAAGCTATGTATTCTAGAAATGATTGACTTTTGTATACAATAGAAAGCATGAAATACATATTGTATGTGTCTTGATTAGTAAGATTAATCTTGTTAGTTCTGAACAACACACTTGTAATTACGAATATGTATGTACAGTCACATATGGACCGTAGCATAATAGCATCTATGAGGCAACAACATGCTTCACTCAAAAATCTTCGATTTAGGGAATTTTTTTGTTTTTAATAACATGAAATATCCTTTTTTTCAGGTATAATATGACAATAAATTTAAGTGACCGGTCAAATGTAGTACTCAACATAAATGTGAGAATCGACTTAATTATAACAAAGCATTCATCCGTTATGCAAGCCCCAACTTTACTGCACCAAAGCATGTACTTGCAAGTCAATGTGGCAAGAATTGGGCAAGATAGGTCAACATAATATGTACTAATTTTAGCATTATATTTTGAAAATTTGCTGGTTACACCACCTTTCGTGATAAGATAAAATATTCGTTTGAATGAAAAATAAATGTGTTGTATAATGATTGCTAACAACCAGTCATTGTTCTATGTGCATTAACAAATATGGTGTATACAAAAAAAACATTTGGACCATCTAAAGTCATATCTATACGACCTGGTACGACGTCTACATTTAAAGTATTCATCGTTTGTTTTCTTCTTTGATTTCGTTCATGTTGATGTTTGACAACCACTTATTACTTTCTGCATACTAACAAATGTGTTGCATACAACAACAACATTTGCACCATTTGAAGCTACAGCTAAACCACTTCTTACAAGGTCTACATGTGAAGTATCCACCACTTGTTTTCTCCATTGCTTTGTTTCTACAATCTACTTTGGTATTAGCGGCCTCTTCTTCTTCTATCAGTTGTTGTAGCATCTTTGAAAGTTGCATGGCACTACATTTCATCATTCCAAATTGATAGATTCCACTCAATGCAGCAAGTGGAGCCTAACTTTTTTAAAACATCAAGAAAAAACAACAATTTAGCTATCCAAAGAAATCAACTGGCTGAAGAATAAGAGGAATACCAGAAGTTGAAACGTAGACATCAAGAAAAACAATATTTTAACCATCCAATTGGGTAGTTGAGAGAAATTATTTGAATAAACAAATTTTGGTAACCGGTGGAAGATAATGTGAATAATAGATGGCATAGAACAATCTTGAAATAGACTATATGACCTGTAAAAAGAAAATTTTTCTTCTGTTTCCACATGGTAGTTTCCCTTTGTATTCTGTAGTAGATATTTTTCCACTACTTCGTAAACTTCCTTTTTCATATCTGAAATTTGAAACAATTGAGATATCCACGTGCCTATATTCAATTTTCTGAATATCGAACTCATGGGTAAAATAGGAAGTATCAAAGTGAATGGGATTTCAATTCATGAAATCATATTCTTAATACGACTAGATTTTTACTCACAAAAAATTTCAAAGAAACAACTTTTTCACCATTAAGTATCTTAACAAAATACTTATTACTATCTAGTTTACCCTACAGTAATGATTATTTAGATAACCATTTTAATTAATTAAATGTTTTTTTTAATATCGTAATTCTATATTATACCACCCTATAATTATTCTCAAAAAGATTAATCTACTATCAATTATTTTTTTTATAAAAAACAAAAACTAAACAAAAAGTCTAATTTATTATTATTTTTTTCTCAATGAAAATAAAAATATATAGGTAAACTATAGCAAATGCTAAATTTTCCATTTTAAGATCCTATAATAATAACTTAAAATACATAGGTAAACTATAGCAAATGCTAAATTTTCCATTTTAAGATCCTATAATAATAACTTAGGGCATGGGACTAAGACTACCACCACCATAGGTCCATAGCAATAAGACTAAGGTGACTATTTGGGTAGCTGCTCTAATCTGCTATAAATCTCTAGGCTATAGTGTAAGAACTACTATTTTCAGTAAGCTATAACTACATAAGCTATAAATTACCCTTTCCTTTGCATCTGTTCTACTAGCTACTTCTGTTTTGACTGCTCCTAGTGCTGCTTTTACTTGATCAATTAAACCTGTGACTTTTATTGGGTGCCTTGTCTTCTGGAGGCAATTCTTTAAAGATTAATTCTGACTAACTTTCAACTGAGGTGCTTGCATTTTCTTGCCTTCATAATATGCACACGACCCAATAATTTCTTGGAGGATACCGATAACTACAAAACAGCCTGAAATTTAATTTATTTCATAGAGTTTTGTTTCTGGCCCTGTCTTGTGAGTAGCCATCATAATTAAATTAGTCACAAATGAGTTCATCTCATGTACTCTGACAGTCCAGTCAAGAGGAAATGTTGTTTTGCTACTTGGCGGGTTCCGTTTCCTTTCTCTCTCCTGTTGTCATCACATTTAACATTTGTTTTGACTCTGCATGCCTTTGGATGTTATTTAACGTTTAGAAACTCCGTCATTTCCCATGGAATGCAAAAACCATGCAACCATGCAATAAAGGCCTTCGAATTTTGCAACATAAAGTGAAGGTCGAAGGGTTTTCAGATAGAAATGATAATAATGGTGTTAATATGTTGTTTTATGAGCAAGAGCATAGCTTTTGATCTGGTAACACCGAAACTAGAAATGAAGTGGAATTTGATTCAGAAAATGATGATGATAATGATCTACATTTTCAATGAACGGGGGCTTTAGTAAAGAGAGCCGTCCTAAGGGAAATGATTTTGAATCCTCCGAGCCTGATACAAATGGTATTCTCATGCTAGGGACCCAACAAAATTCTTCTTTCTATGTTTTCTTTGAAGTATATATTCTTGAGAAGTACTTCTAGAAACTACGTGAATTTGTTAAAAAGAAACGAGATTTGTAGAACGCAACCACTTTATCAAATTCAAATGGAATTGCCCATTCAAGGGCGAGATCGCCCAAATCTGGAGCCCATGAGTTCCATGATTAATATTTCATCAGTTATCATTTAAAATTAGAGTCCATCATCCAAGAGAATTGGACTTTCTATTTCCAGTATATAGTTTAAAACTTTAAACAATAAATCATTTAAACTATATGCGATGTTGAAGTTCATTGTGCATTGCTTATGTCTATTTTGAAGATAGAAATTCATATTTAATACTTGATTGAGCTTGTCTATGTTGCAGAATATAATTTTGATGGATTTGTCCTGAAATGAGAAATCCTATACTTTTTCCTATGAAATTTTGGATATATTATGTGAAAATCCAAGTTTTGTTGAGTCACTCAGTTGACTCTTTGTGGTGGTTTCGCTAAGTTGTTGACAAGGCCAAGCCCTGTGACTTTGATTATACCATGTATGATATTTCAAGAAATCAACCTTTAGTTATTGACGTTCTTCAACTTCATGTATCGTTGAGTTAATTGTATCCTTAACATTTTCACTACATTAGGTTCTGCCTATTTGATACTTATACTACATTTTGCTTCAAATCAGAATATCTCAAGTCTCCCCGAGATGGTGTATGCTTTTTTAAGCCTATAAATTTTCGATTCCTTAGAATTCAACTCAATTCTTATCAACATAGTCATTCTAGATACAACTAGATGGGCCTTGAGATAATAGAAAATAAACACATCGATTCACTCTATATTTAATGGGTGGCCTCAGTTGGAAAAGTGTCTTAGGAACTCTACACATTGACTTATATTTCCATTATGAATTTTACCTAGCCCAATTTATGAATATGCATGTGTTGTACAGGTTTCAAATCCTCAATATAACATTGTTAGGTCATTTCCTCTAAAAGATGAATAAAACATTCCCTAATGCTGCTAAATTTCAAGTAGAATGTCATCTATTTTGCATTCATAATCAATGCAAGAAACGGAATTTAATATGTGGAATTACCCGAAAGAGGAAGAGAAATTATCCTCGCCAGAACTGCTAACTGGACGTGCATAGTTCCAACCTAGCTTGCAAAATCTCACTGGCAGAGTGTCAACTTTATAAAATTCGCTGGAATTTCGCATTCAAGGGTGAGGGCTTCCAAATCAAGAGCACAAGGTTTCCATGATTAATATTTCACTCGATTGAGCTTGTCTATGTTGCAGCATATAATTTTGGATGGATTTGTCTTGAAATGGAAAATCCTATACTTTTTCTTATGAAATTTTGGATATATTGTGCGAAAATACAAGTTTCGCTAAGTCACTCAGTTGACTCTTTGTGGTGGGTTCGCTAAGTTTTTAACAAGGCCAAGCCCTGTGACTTTGATTATAATATGTAAATTGCAAGTAGAATGTCATCCATTTTGCACTGAAAATCAAAGCAAAAAAGGGAATTTAATATGTGGAATTTCCCGAAAGAGTAAGAGAAATTATCCTTGCTAGACCTTCCGACCGGAGGTGCAGAGTTCCAGCCTGACTTGCAAAATATCGCTTGCAGAGTGTCGAGTGCCACGGTAAATCCACTTGCAGACGTCTTGAGAAAAAACCAACAATTTCAACGGTCAACAACAGAAAATCTAAAGAGCAGAAATAAAATTGACAGGGGTTCAAGCAAAATAACAACTGCAAAGTAGAAACTCACACAAGTCCCATAATTTTATGCCATTTAAATTTGAATTAATGGTTGTTAATACCAAGAGATCTACATGGGGTGTCTACCACATCGACTAGATCCTCCAACTCAGTTATGTACTTGCATAATTAATATCATAAATTCCATATTTGATGCTGAAAACCTTATTGTTGATAATGATTCTATGTATAATCAATAACATTAAAATATAAATTAATTTATTCATCCAAGTAGACAGAGACGATGATACAAGTAATAAAATATTCATGCATCACAATTTTATTTATGACGTTCTTATTAGCATGTGGCTGATGTGTACTTGCTAATGTTATATATCACTATGGGTTAGTCTAGAGAAGTTCACCACTGATGTCAAGTTCCTTGGGAGTCAGGTTCATTCATGACTGTACAATATATGGTACAAACATAACTTAATTTATTCGTCCAAATATAGTAATGTTGCATCACAATATTATTTATGATGTTCTTATTATTAGCATGTGGCTCATGTGTACACACTAATGTCACAAGTCCCATAATTTTATGCCATTTAAATTTGAATTAATGGTTTTTAATGACTATAAAAATTTACTATTAAATAATAAAATTTTGTATTGATAAACATCTAGGCTTCTCCAACCTAAAAAGAATACATATGAAATTAGACACATTCAGACACATATTAACATAAAAGAGCATTATATATTTAAATTTATTGATAAATAATGTGTTGATATAATTTTCATAAACATTTATAAATATTAAAAAGTGCCTTAATATTTTTAAAAAAATACTAATAATATAAAATATTTTTATATTTTTAAAAATAATTAAAATATATTTTTAATAATTTAAAAAAACAATTTTATAATTTAAAACTATAAAAAAAATGAAGTAAAAATAACAAATAAACCCTCTGGAAAATAAATAACTACAATGAAACACTTTTACCATATTCCAGTGAGGGCTACTCAGAGTGCAGGGGATAAATCAATAACTCGTTTCCCACTAAAAGGGTTGTATACGAATGGAGTGTAGGAAATAATAAGGATCGTTGATAACCTATTCCTAATTAAAAGAATTGTATCCAGATGGTGCCCATATATGTTTATATATTTCAGAATAAAAAACACTGTGCATTATATATCAAAAAATCTCTGATACTTAATAATAAATATGATCTGTAATATGTTTTCATAATTTTCGATTATCATTCAAAGATTTATACAGATTGCGGTAACAGAAATGAAAGGAATGTCAACTATTTCATGACTCATTTCCATTTCGCCAATCACCTATTGGATAAAAGCTATGGAGTAAAGGGAAACTTGTCTCCATTCTACTATCAGTTCGGCTTATAGATAAGGCTGACAAAAATATTTATTAGGATGAAAGTCTGACTATATAGAAAATACTGCGAAATTTATTTTGCTAAAAGTCTAAGTAGATAGTAAATATACTGAGACTGTAGAGTATGATTAAATATAATATGTATGATATTTCAAGAAATCCACTAAATTGCAAGTAGAATGTCATCCATTTTGCACTCAGAATCAAAGCAAGAAAGGGAATTTAATATGTGGAATTACCTGAAAGAGTAAGAGAAATTTTCCTTGCCAGACCTTCGAACCGGGGGCACACAGTTCCAGCCTGACTTGCAAAAGCTCGCTTGCAGAGTGTCAAGTCCCATGATAAATCCACTTGCAGATGTCTTGAGCAGAAAATAACAATTTCGAGGGTCAACAACAGAAAATCTAAAGAGCAGAAATAAAATTGATATGGTTCAAGCAAAATAACAATTTCAAAGTAGAAACTCGCACAAGTCCCATAATTTTATGCCATTTAAATTTAAATTAATGGTTGTTCATACCAAGAGATCTACATGGGGTGTCTACCACATTGACTAGATCCTCAAACTCAGTTTTGTACTTGTATAATTAATATCATAAATTCGCCGAAAACCTTATTGTTGTTGTTGATAATGATTCTATGTATAATAAATAACATTAAAATATAAATTAATTTATTCGTCCAAATAGAGTACAATATTGTAAAATTACCTAACGCTTCTGCATCCAAAACTCAAATTTGAACTTAAAACCTATATTCCATGGCCGCGTGTATTCACTATTACGAAGTAGATGTGAATATGATGAATAAAAAATGGAAAAGGAGAGGATCGTGCTCTATCGCAACGAGAAATTTACCATACCCTTAGTATAGCAATGGGAAGAATGGTATATTAATAGAAAACTTTAATTAATGAAGATATAGTTGGACTTGACATAATATTGCATATGTTTTGTAATTTATTATATATATTTTATATGTTTTTCAATTTATCACATATATTATCATTATATTCATGCAAATTTCTTCCTTTTTGGAATAAATATTAGAGATTAATAAAAAAAATTATAAATGGTTTTACTTTTATATTACATAGTGTATATTCCGATATTATATAATGGAGAACAATGTAATTAAATATTAATATAAAAAATTATATACAAAGGGAAAAAAAATACCTAGTAAATAATTAATTATCACTTCTATAAATTTACGCAAATAAATAAATAAATAATCATTTTAAAATTACCAAAAAAAATTGTACCATAGGATACACCAACGAAATAATGAAATAGTATTATAGTAAAAAGGACAAAACTATCGGGTTATACAAAGGCTTGCAAAGATAGCGAAAGATCCTCCAACTCAGTTCTGTACTTCTATAATTAATAAAATAAATTCCATACTTGATGCCGAAAACCTTATTGTTGATTAAATATAATATGTATGATCCTTGCCAGACCTTCCAACCGGAGGCATGCAATTCCAGCCTAACTTGCAAAAGCTCGCTTGCAGAGTGTCGAGCCGCATGGTAAATCCACTTGCAGACGTCTTGAGTAGAAAATAGAAATATGGGTGATGCAGAGGACATTACACCAGCAGATATTACACCTTCACCATACACATTTGCAATAACATGTTCAAATTATCCACCAACCAGATGCAAGGAAAAAAATTTTAAAAAATAAATAAATAGATTATTAAAATTTAACTATAGTCAAATTATACAACAATCCAAAACATATGTCTAATCAAGGTGAATTAATGTCGCAATTAGGAGAAACCTAATAACATGTTCAAATTATCCAGCAACCAGATGCAAGGAAAAATATTTAAAAAAATAAATAAATAGATTATTAAAATTTAACTATAGTCAAATTATACAACAATCCAAAACATATGTCTAATCAAGGTGAATTAATGTTGCAATCAAGAAAAACTTGATGCATAGTGACCTGCGACAGGTACAATAAAATAAAGAAGGCATGTCGAACCTCGCTGATCAAAGGATTTTATTTTTATTAATTAAATTAGGTTAATTTAATTACTAAAATAAATTTATTTTATTAAATATAATATCATTAAATGATTATAAAATGGTGTGTTATTTATGAGAATAAATAAATATGTCATTTTCACTGCCCTTCTTGTGCATAAAAATAAAATTCGCTGACATAAGTAATAAATGTGGTGTAATAAAAATACCAATTAATTGTGCATAAAAAATTTGTTTTATTTAGACGAGTTGGGTTATTGTTGATGAGGGAAGTACATAAAAATAAAATTGTCTTAAACAATTAATAGGTTTTTTTATATTATATTATTTTATAAATTTGTTTTATTTAGGTTAGTTGTATTATTGTCGACGAATGAAGTAGGTTTAATTATTTTATTTTATTTTGGTTTAGGTTGAGTTAGATTTTATATTGAATAGAAGAAGTATTGATTATTTATAATGGTATGTTTATTAGTAAGAGGTTAAATTCTTTTAAAATAGTTTTTATTTTCAATATTTTTTTATCAAATTTAAACTTATAATTTAATATAATTTAGTAAAGACTAAATCTCATATAAATTAATTAGTCTATATTATATAGACAAGATTTAATTTGTATAAATATATTTAAAAAATTAAATTAAATATTATTAAAATTAATTTAAAATATATTGAAACTAATAAATTAGATATTGAAAATAATACAAATAAATTTATAATTTATAATTATTATAAATTATTTATAATCTTTATAAATTATTTATAATCTATAATTTGAATAGACAATCAAATTCAAAATACTTTATAAATTATTTACAATCTAGAATTTGAATAGACCATCAAATTTAAAATGGTGTTTTATAAAAAATAAAAATATAAACACATATAAATTGCAAAAAGAATATAAAAAAATATTTAAATATTAATATGTATCTAACACTAACATGACTAAGCATTTGGCTTTAGATGCAAATCTTTCTACTTTTCATGTTCATGAAAGTGTAAGCATGACTTGGTAATTTAATGGAATCAAAGTTTGAGGATTAAAGGATTCACTTTTGATTAGGGAGGTTTCACTTGTTATGGCATCGTATTCAAGTAAAATAAAAGTCTCTATGTTTAATGCTTTTAAAGTCTCTAGGTTTAAAGTTTTTTTTTTTTCTCAAATTTATTAGTTGAGTACTGTTTTGTTACAAATTTATTAAATAAATTTATTATATTCAATGATTGATGTAATATATTTTCGTAGTTTTATATGAAAATGTATAGAGTTAAAAAAATTCACACAATTTATCCACAGGTAACTATCTAAATTACTATTCCAATTTCTCATTAACTATTACTTGGAAGTTGCATCATTACATAAGTTACATAACTATTAACAACTATTGTTATAGCAAATTAACATAAACTTTCTAATGTAACCTTGCACCATTTTTATGATTCTTTTAACTTGATTAGTTAATCACATACTTACTATTATACGTGTCACTTCATGCAACTAATAAACACCATCAAATGAGACAATAAGAAATCACATCATTGAACATCAATATACCATAGAAACACCATATGGTGAAAACCAACAAATATTTAATTAATTTTATTATTAAATGCTTGTGATGGTGTTTACTCCCCACTCAATGGTTATAAGGAGTCCATCCCTTGCCTATTGTCATAACATATTACAAAGAAATATCATTTAAATATAATATATCTAGGGAAAAACTATTAAAACACTACTACATGTGGGGTGTTTTAAGACATTTTTTTAAGACAAAAGAAATCTTTTGTCTTAAAAAGTCACTTTTTATTTTAGTTATTTTATATTAAAATTTAATATCAATTGAATTGTCTTAAAGATAAAATTTAAGACAAAAATATTGTAAGACAAAAATAGTTTGAGACAAAACTTTATATTTAAGACAAAAATAATTTGAGACAAAAATATTTAAGACAAAAACAATTTGAGACAAAAAAATTTAAGACAAAACTTTATATTTAAGAAAAAAACAGTTTGAGACAAAAATATTTTAAGACAAACCTTTATATTTAAGACAAAAGCACTTTGAGACAAAAAAAAATTAAGACAAAAGTAATTTGAGACAAACATATTTTAAGACAAAATTTTTTATTTAAGACAAAAGTGCTTTGAGACAAAAATATTTAAGACAAAACCTTATGTTTAAGACAATTGCGACTTAAGACAATGACAATTAAGACGAAACCCATTTAAGATAGTTAGAAATTAAGACAAAATGATTAGTATTCCGAAGTTTGCATTGAAATATCCATGAGTGGATAGTGGACAATTATATATATATATATATATATATATTAAATAGATATATATATATATATATATATATATATATATAAATATATTTGAACCACATGAAATTTGATCATGTCATGATATTTATTTCTTTTATATTATATTTTTCTTTTTTCATTAAAACCACATTCTAAAAATATAATAGATAAATAGATAAAAAATATTACTTTTTGGTTGGCCACTCAAGGGGATTTGAACTTTGAATCTCATGTGTTAACATAATATATCTTCATAACAAGTTGATTTTCAGTTGAGTTACATTCCATGAACTAAAATTGTTTATTTTTTAAAATATGTGCAAAAATTTAAACTAGCAATTGCACCACATGTTGGAAAGGAAACACTATAAGGCATGAAATAGAGAAGAATCTTGACATATAAGAAATCATTGAATGATAAAAATTAGTAAACAAAACACCATTCAAAAAAAATATTCAATGAAGAAGGCTCATTAGGTACAAGGGATGAAAATTTGGTTTTCAAATAGTAAATTGGCATTTGACATTCATTTATGAAACATCAGATTATTCGAAAAATATTATGGGCACAATAAGATAAAAAGGTTGTTGGGGGTATAGAAATGATGCAATTGAATTAGTTGTTGAGGAAGTATTGCCTGATGAAGGAGAAGGCAGTGGTCCTTGAGGGAGACAAGTTGTCATCTTCATGAGTAGGGGTTGTTGTTAGCTTAAATTTTGCGAGTTTCCTTTTTTTTTTTGGTGTGCCATAACCTTGATCTTGTTGATAATTCATCAGTTGGCTACTAATTTAATGCCTCCTCGAAGAGCTTATCTGCTAGTTAATTGAGCTCGTGATAAATGTGGGTGAAGGATGACCATTCTAGCTCCTGAATGCGCAGCCAAATTTGGGACATTAGGGATTGAAGCAGCACATTTTACTTATAAAACTTGAATTATCCCGGTCAACAACTATTTGAGATTCCTGTCTCTTGCAAACTCTTCAAATTACTACAAGCACTTTCCAAATAAAGAACAACAAAAAATGATGATAACTCGACCTTTAAATTGGAACTAGGAATCAGAGTATATCTTATATGAATGAATTGAAATGAATTTATATATAAAACACAGTGAAGAGAAAGAATAATCAACATATAAGGAGAAACATACTTTTTTAATGAGATCACCTAGAGATTCTCTGATAATTTGAGTGGGATTTCCTTCAAAATTCCTGCAAGGTATGTTTTCGGTCAGATGTACGAAAAAAAACGAGACATTATAGCTACGTAACTTGATCTTGCGGGAAAAATGAATTACTTCACCCAGAAAACTTTATTATGAATATCAGTTTCATGTGATCTCAAGATGTGGGTAAAAGTGCATTGTATAAGAAAATAAAAATGTTCATGAAATTCCCATGAAAGTGAGTGCATTGATTGATTTTAAGTTTGTTGTTCCATGTTGGTCTCTCTATTGTAGAGTTGTGGGATAGCTTTATAATGTGACTAAACTATATTCAATAAATAACCTTACACTTACCCTGATATTTAAGGAGTAGTGCATTTTGATGTGCAACTGTATGGTCTACGATATCCTAATTGTGAACTATGTATAACATATCTAATTGGATGTTAGCCAAAGCTTTCCATAAGTATAACATACCCAATTTTCAGCCTTTGAGGGTTGCCTTGCCCATGATCACAGACAACTTTTGATGACAACTATAATAAGGCCACTTGCAATGCTTCTTCTAGAGTTTAAAGGAAACACCTCCTTGAGGAAAAAATAAATAAATAAAACAGGAAAAAATGTTTTAAAAATTTAGTTAGAAAACAACTAACAACCCTCTTGAGGTGGAAAATTCCAGCCCAATTGAAAGAAGCGAGAAAACTCAAGGTATTAGAGAGATAAATCAAGACAATTGTGCAAATTTTTGAAGGATGCAACAAGAACTTTTTCTGTACATAATAAGAAAATATTTGCAAACGAGAAGAAACCACAGTGGGCATGCACAAGAAGAAGAACCAAAGAAATCAAATTCAACAAAGGAAGCACAACCACCACCCCAAAATTTCTTCTCTAAAACACATACAACCACAATAAATCCCACTGAAGCTTACAAATTTATCAAGCCTTGATTAACTTACTAACAAATTCAACAAGCCAACATGCTACAATTTGTTGAGTCACCCCCAAATCAATTAGTAATTATTGCATGAATGTACATTTTTTTTTAATTTTATTTAAAAGGTTGAAATTCTCTCAAGAGTGTATAGAATATATCCAAGAGTTAAAAAATGGAAATTTTGCCTACCTTCACAAGGTATCATCACACTCGGATAGGTGACAACATACAAGTCTATATATTCTACCTCTAAGTCTCAATTGCACTTCAACGTGTCAATAACATACTTGCAACAATGCTTAATGAGTTTTGTCTATTAGCTAAAGAGATGTGCATCCATCCATCCAAAAATAAACATCTCAATTAATCCAACACCATAAATTGTGCTAAATAGTTCATCATGTTATTTCAAATATTACAATATGGTCTTATATTAGCTCACATATTCCTTGAATATTTGAAAGCCAAACTATCTTAGCATAGTAGACCAGAAAGATTTGTACTCTAAAAGACAAAAAAAGACAACAAACTAAAATAGGAACTTTAACTCTAATCCAAACACTTCATTCTTAGCAGCATGATAACTAATGAAGATGATACATGGAAAAAAAGGCTTCATATATTGTATATCACATGTCAAACCGAGTGAAAAAACACATTCATAGAACACATCAGAAATAGGGTTCATAGATCGACTTGTATTATATTGTTTCAAACCATTCTTGTCTCCTTCAAGGGGGTTTCTTGAGGTCTTCAAAAATACTTCCTTTTGCTAACCAAATGGATTGTTTCTTTCACTCATGTATGGTAACGTATTTTCCAAATCATATTGTAATATATTCATAAGGTGATATTATTGATATTAATTATAACTTATTCGGAGACATCATTTTTATTGTAGGGGTTGGTACATTTCAATTGGATGTGGTTGGTGATGTGAAGACTACTCAACCTCTAGTAAAGATTCATACTAACTCTAACAAGATTATGGATGCTTGTTTACAAAGGGAGATGCCTCTAAACTTAACTCGTTGGATTCTTTGTTTGTTCATGCTAATTATTGTTCTCAACTTTCCTTATCCAAGGGGTTGAGACTATTTTCTTCATTTAGTTTACATGGCCCGGTGAAAGAAGAAGAATGGAGATTGTCTCCACATATTTTCCATTTCACTAAGTAAGAAATAAAAAGAGTAAAATTCTATAGCCATTAGACTAATAGCCTCTTGATACACCTTTAGTGAGCTATGCATAGCTCTCACCTATCACTATAGCTCAATGAAATGACATCTAATAGCTCCAGGACACCATTATAAATGGACTACTTGTGAATTTGGTGTTAAATTATCGCCTCCAAATGTTCAACTATCATGAATTTTTGGGAGGGGGATCTTTTGGTGTATTGAACGGGGCAAGGGGACATAAGGGTAGCATGGATGGGTAGAAGTGAGAGGTTCGAGCATGGTTTACTGAGATCTATAATCCTAACATTAGAGAATGAGAAGGAGCCTTAGGGCCTTATGGCATAGGGGCTAGGGCACCTATAGGTAAGGCAATGAGAGAAATTGATAGGGGAAACCCCAATAGTTGTGACAAAGGGATTAGGGGCCACATTATCACGACCCATATGCACTTAACCCCAAACCCACAATCCCTTAACCCCTACATCCATAACTCATAACAAATTAACCCCTTGATCCCTTAAACCCAAATCCACTAACCTTTTAACCCCTAACCCCTAACCCCTAAACTCATTAACCCATAACCCCTTAACTCGCTAACACCTAAATACCATAACCCTTAGGCACTTAACCCCTAAATCCCTTGACATGTAAGCCCTTGATGGTTAAGCTTTAACCCCTGAATCCCTTAACCACTAAGCCATTAACCTCTAACCCTTAAACCCCCTATACCTCAACCCCCTAACCTCTAAATCCCATAAGCCCTAACCCTTTACTCTTTACCCTTAACCCCTTGCTCCTAAACCCTTAAACCCCTTAACTCCTAGAACCCCTTATCCTTTCTCCCAAACCACAAGTACTCTAACACTAATATGCTTGGGAATATTATGCCTTTTCCTGGTAACCGCTCCAAATACAACCTCTAATAACTAGTAGGGTCCAAGGAAAAGAGCTACAATTTCCCCAAATCTGATCTACATTTTATGGATAATCACACTTCCCCCAAATGTCCTCCACATATTTTCCTTGGTGTATTTGGGTTTGAAAAATACATAGGATGCCACAAGTAATCCTAATCATAAGACTCAACTTTCCTAATGACTAGGAGGCCTCAAAAATCAAACAACATCTTAACTTATGCCTAAAATTACTAAAATTTCCTATCCCAAATATGAAATTAGAAATTCCACAAAATTATAGGGCAACAAGGAAACCAATTTCCTCTTCTATAAATCTCTAAGACGTTTCGGAGGACAAATACAAATTTTGAAATAAATTGTTGAAATTATGCTCTTGCATCAATAGCTACCAATGTATCATTGTAGGCCACCCCCTTTAACAATAGTAATACCAATGTCATTTACCTAGAAGGAAATCCTTACATAATTCTCTCTTAGATCCCCTTAACCCATTGCAATGATTTTATTTGATGCCTACCTCGTTGCAAGCACATTTTAAAGCAATTTAGCATATTCTTGGTTGAGGATTTCAATAATTATGTGATTTTGTTGACATCTTGTGACTGTCCCGTTTGTGAATATATAAAACCATTTTTTTTTACCATTTTAAGGACTGATACCATCAGGTGTGTGCACTAACATGGATGGAATGCTAACTACATGTTTCATATATTGTAATGTAAATGCATAATCTCTTTTGGAAAAGGCTCCACTCATGATGCCATTTTTCAAATGCTTGCACTCACCAATTGTGGTCAAATTTTAAGGTGCCATGTTCTTGTAAGGGTAAACCTACCTATCCATCTCTTTAAATGCACACAACACACATGTTGGCTTGATCTTGTGCTTGTTGTGGGGAAAATGTTGTTGCAGTGGAACCCCCAAATCAGATTTACTTGGGTTGACCCTAATTTGAAAGGTAGATTTATAAAGGTTCTGCACAGTACGTATATAAAAAATATGTCGAGTTATCCTTAAATTTACTGAGAGAAACTCCCCAACACAACAAGTAGAATACTTTTTGCAGCCAAAGAGATTAATTGTTGCTAGTTATTTTTCAAAACTAGTACAAACTACAGACAATCCAAAATGCCTCATTTTTGGGCTATCAATATAGTATCCATTTAAATATACAAAAGCATAGGTTAATAACAGATACCTAACACAATCTCAATGAAATACTGTGAGTAGAGAGAGCCATAGTTATATATCTGGTTTAGTCGAAAATGGATTGATATCTTCCTCAATGTGGACTGCCAACTTGTTTTCCACTTCTTCAATCAGGTCATGGTTGTCTTGGATGCCCTTGTGACAGTCTGAAACTACCAACTCCAATGCCATCAACTTTATCCTAGTGACCTCCATTTCTTTGTTCAATTCTTTCAGGCCCTTCTTGTTCCTAATTTCTCTCTTCCAATTTATAAACACATACAGAAAAGCATTGGCGGACCTCTTGTTTTAATGCAATGGATACAACGTAAATAATTCTCCATGGAAAAAAATTCTCGACATCCCGCAATGGCTACAACGTAAATACTTCTCCAATGGCTACAACGTAAATTCTCCCTTGTGTTTCCCTGACAGTCCCTAACACTTCCTAGCACATGTTGGCACACCCTGGCACCTGGCACATCTTTATCCTTAAGACACTTGGAATTCGTTGACACTACTTGGCATACACTCTTATTCATTCATTTCCATGCATTTTGACCTAGTTCTCCCTTGAGATGTCCTGGAACTCCCTCATACTCCTCAACATTCATTGACACTTTCTGGCATGTGTTAGCTTGCCTTTTCAATCCTTGGTGCACAACGACACCCCTTAGTTATCATGCCCTCACAATTACCCTTACTTTTTTTGGGACTTGGGAACCCAACCAAGTCTTACCTTGACTATAACAACTTAACCAAGTTATGGTTAATACAACTAGATTGTGCCTTGTTCACCTAAGAAATGATTATAATCCCTAACCCATTTAACCCCCTAAACCCTAAACCTCTAAACCCTTAACCCCTAACCCCTTAAACCCTAATTCCCGACCCATAACCCATTTAACCCACTAAACCCATAAAACCCTAACCCATTTTACCCCCAAAATCGTAACCCCTAAAATCCTTAACTGCTAAATCCCCTAACCCCTAAACCTCTAAACCCCTAACACATTTACCCCCCCTAAACCTCTAACCCCTTAACCTGATCTAACCCCTCAACCCCTAACCCCTAACCCCTAAAATCCTTAACTGCTAAATCCCCCAACCCCCTAAACCTCTAAAACCCTAAACCCATTTAACCCATAAACCCTAAACCTCTAACCCTTAACCCCTAACCCCTTAAACCCTAATTCCCAACCCCTAACCCATTTAACCCCCTAAAACCCTAAAACCCTAAACCTCTAAACCCCTAAACCACTAAACCACTAACACTTAAACCCCTAACCCCTTAACCCATAAACCCCTAAACTGTTAACGCTTAACCCATAACCCAATAACCCCTCACCCCTAACCCTTAAAATCCTTAACTGCTAAATCCCCTTAGCCCTAAGCCCTTGGAGAGGGTCTGCTCAAGGAGGATCATTCTAGGAAATGTTTGTATTTCATCCATACAAACAACAACCTAAACCATGGAAGATGATCACTTCATAATAAATCCATGCTTGTTTGACATATCAGGCTGAGAAGTTTACTCGTTGCCTCTCAATCAACTAGCTAATTTATGTATGCTTGTAATTGTAAATGGATCTTCCAACTAGCACAAGCTTTACTTGTAATTTATTAAATCCATTATAGGCAAACACCTTATTATGGAAGAATATTTGGTTTAAATCTCTACCCCTCTAACCCCCCTTCAACCCACCAACAATATGTGGATGACACTCTTCTTATGGGCTCTCCCTCGCTCAAAGAAGCCCTTTCCTTCCAGAATATTCTTGTTGATTTTTCCCAAGCCTTTGGCACCTCCATCAATAAATCAAAATCAAAACTCTTCTTCCTCAATACCTCCTAGACCATTCAACTCAACATAGCTCACATTATAGGCTTTTAGCTCAGCTCCTTCCCCTCCAAGTACCTCAAAGTTATCCTGACTGATAAACCCCTGGCCAAAGCCAATTGGGAATCTCTGGTCACCAAATTGAAAACAAAAAATATTTCCAATTGGACTTTCAGGTCCTTAAATCTCCCAGTCATATTAGTCTTGGTCCACTCAGTCTTGCAAGACATTCCTCAATACTAGTACTCGATCATTGCTACTCCCATATCTATTTCAAACAAAATCAAAACCATTAAAAGAGACTTCTTACGGAAAGAGAAAGAGAACAAGGGAAAATGGGCCCTAGTAGCCTAGGGAAAAATCTGCAGACCTAAAAAAGATGGGGGGCTTGGTCTCAGAGACCCAGACATGTTGGGAAAAGTTATGGGTGCCAAAACCTGGTGGAGATGGATCCCCAGCCCCAACACCTCTTAGGAAGCACTCTGGAAGGAAAAATATGCCCCATCTCACAACCCAAAGTCTCTAAGCAGGCTCTCTCGCAACCTGAAAGGTTCCTTGGTCTGGGACCAAACTTGGGAGAACAGAGGAATGGTCCAAAACCATTGCTTTTAGGAAGTTCGAAATGGCGGGGCAACACTATTTTGGGATGGTGCATGGGAGAAACACCCTCATCTCAATTAAGACTAATTCCAACAAATCTGAACTCATATGGACAACCACAACAAAAGGCTTATCAAAGATCTCTGGAAAAATAAAGAAAACACTGAATGGAGGGAATGACTCGAGGCCCTGGGATGGGTCCAGCAAAATCACCCTCGGGATTGGACTAACCTAGTTGATGAGCTAAGGAAAAGGCAGGTTCAAAGGGACGATGAGCTGGACAAGCTAAGATGGGGCTCTAATGCAGCTGGCCACTTCAACATGAATGAAGCCTATGGCCTCTTATCTAACTCCACTCACATCCCCACAAACAACAAATGGAACACTCTCTGGAAGCGTAATCATTGGCCCAAAATCTTTCTCTTTCTTTGGTTTTTCATGCACAAAATCCCCGCATATTCTTCTCTCCAAGCTCTTTCTAGTTATTAAATCCCCCTATTTGAACAAATTTTTGGTATTCTCCAAGCTCTTTCCTATGAATTATGCTTCATTTTTGCTGGCAAAGCCACAAGAGTCAACATATATGAATCTTTTTGTGCCTTGATGATCTCAAAAAATCCCTCCAACCCCTGCTTGCCCCGGATTTCCTTTCAAGGTTCCATCAAAGTTGAGTTTGATGAAAACTTCTAGAGGAGGTTTGAAGATCCTGATGGTGTCCCCTATGTCAGGGATAGCTTTCCAAGAAACTGGGGAGACCATGCTAGGCACTAGGTGGAGGCCCTAGAGAATTATTGCTTCTTGAGGAGCAAAAATCCAGTTTGAGTTAATTTTAACTTGGATTTTCTCAAAGGATGTCTTATCCCATAGCATTCCCAGCCCTCCTGAGGCACCTCTAGAGGAGACTGCGACAACTCCCCCTTTTCCCCAAAATTGTTTGCTTTTATGGAGAAAGTCCATTTCCTCCATTTTGGTCTCCTAGATGAGAAGAATGTCGGGGCTTTCCAACCTTACTAGACTTTTCATTGCTTCTTCTTTTAGGTTGCTACCCATCCCTCTACAGTTCCAGAAGATGATCGTGATTACTTCGTTTTTTGAGATGAGAGGGCTCCTTTAGAGCCCTAGCTTTGATTTCTGTGTGCCTTAGGGTTTTTTTCCAACATCTTTTCTAGGGTCAGCTGGGTCCCCTGTAGCTTCTCCTTGTAGGTTTCTTGTTCTCTCTTTTCCCTGGAGGATTTCTGTCCCCTGGTAGATCTTATGACTGAAGTTTGGGAGTCCCCAATTTCTCCTTCTTCCTCTAACTCCTCCGAATCTTGATCTTCCCCTTTGGTGACAGAGTCTTTGTCTTTCAGGGTTCCTCCAAGATATTCGCCTATCTTCAATGTTGCTAGGGTTTCCTGCATTTGGAGGTCCTTTTGCATGTTTTGTGGATCGATTTCTTGGACTTCCTCTGTCTCTAAAATCAAGGCTGCAAAGCCGTTCTCTTGGCCTTAATGGGAGGGTTTGGTTTTAGGAATACTCTCTGTGGGTGCTGAACTTCCCTTTGATTTCTCCGTTGGCCCTGGCTTAAGGCTCGTTCTGGGATTCTTGGCTTGCTGCCATCCTTCTTCTTTCTCCTTTTCCAGGGCTACATTATAGTTCTTGGCGAAGTGGCCATACTCATGACATCTGCGGCATTTGAATGATATATGTTCGTAATCTAATTTCTGCAGATGGGACCAGTTTCCCACCGTTAGCTTGATGGCTTCTAGTAGCCCAACTTTGAGGTCCACCTCCACGCAGATTCTCACGCAGTCATATTGGTCTTTGTTATTAGCTCTGTCTATTAATTTCCCGATGGAATTTCCTATTCGCAGCAAGGATTCCTAGTTCCAGCAGTGCACCAACGATTTTGGGAGCCTGACCTAGGCTGGAACGATAGATGGGACATCCTCCAAGCGGTCAAAGTCCAGAGTCTAGAAATTTAGGTACAACCCTTTAGGACACATGAAATAGGGTTCATTTCTGAAGATTAGGTCCTTATCCTCCTTGGTGTTGAATTCGAACAAAAAAAACCCTCGCCCTAGGAAGTATGAGGTAATGTTGTTTGCAATAAGGGGCTTCTAGTTTTGAGTGATCCAGGCCTCCGTAGTTTTTGGTGAGGGCCATAAGCCTACGAACTGTCTGACCAGAGCGTGGTCTGTAAGGGAAAGGGCCACTTCCATCAGACCCTCAGGTGGGAGAGCCACTGAGGGAATCTCATCTAGTCGCTCGACAAATTTGGAGGCGAGCTGCTTCTTCTTCTTAGGTTGGGAAGCGATTAGAAGATTGAATGCCTCGACATCAGGAGGAGGAGGAGGAGGAGGCAGAGGTAGAGGAGGGTCCTGAGATTCCACCATTGGGCTGAGCCTTAGCCAGGCGAGCACCCCACACAGAAACAAAAACCCTATGCGCGGTGAAGGGCAGAGAGCGATTTATTGATTATTTAAAAAATTTATTATTATCATTTATTATGCTTATACATACACTCATGGATTTGAGACACCGAGATTGTTCTTCCTTTTGAGTTGTGAGGACAAATTGATTCATTTCCAAGCCTTGTATTGCCATGAAGAATGGTATTTTTATTTTTCATACTATCCATATATCTCCACTAACATCTTTTACCCTCTTTATTATTGGAGCCACAAAATTTTCTTCGAGTAACTCTTTAAAGTAAGGTTTACATGTTCCAATATTGATTTCTAAACAGAAAAGAGTGAGCCAACTACTTCTTTAATTTCAAATATGATCAAGTTCTCTAGCCTCTTTGAGAACTAGAAATGATTACATCTAAAGTGGAGGGGGTCTTGGGTTTCAATTCAATTTTGAGATTAGGTCAATGGGTTTGTAATCCAAAAGGGAAGAGAAGATGGTATAAGAAAATATTTTTCCATTATTCATGAACGAGAGTTGAACTAAAAAACGATCCAATTATTCTACTTTAAAATCTCATCCTAATTTTTTAATTTTTTATTTATTTGAATAAAATGATTGATTTTGGCTTAATATAGATTATTCAAATAAATTGACTGATCTTGAATTAATGTATATAAAATAAAGTCCCATATTCAAGTTGATTTCTAAAATAATATTTTTCCCAAAAATTTAGGTCTTAGTTGATTCCTAATAAAAACCGAGCTTCCAATTTTTTTTTCACTCCAAAAAATTCATTAAACACTATGGCGCCAACACACTTCTACAACCTTTCAATTTTTTTCACTACAAAAGTTTCATTTACACGCTATGGCGCCAACGCACTTGCTGCAATCGAAATGAAATGCAGCAAAATGAAATGGCTTAAGAAGATATGTAACCGAGAAACTAAAGATTTAGATATTGATTGGAATTCCATAATCTTCGGCTTTAGAATTGAGTGGACGATATGCGAATGAAACCCTTCTTAACATAGCTTCGTCAAGTACCCAACATGGGCATGTGTTATCACTGGCTCTATCAAGTATGCAACATGGGAATGTGGTATTTCTGGCTATGGAGGATTGGATTATGTGGAGTTATTATAGGTTTCTACTCACTTTTGTGGGAGGTTAGAAACGGGCAGAGCAAGTAAATACCTGCATGAGAGGATCGAAACAAGGCAGTCCCGATTTGTTTTTCTCTACGAGATTTCTGTCAATTAACTGGTATTGATTCTATTAGGGTTTAGTAGCAATGGGGTGAAAAACAACATCAAAGGGAAGAGAAGAGATATATGGTGAAGGAGCAGGTGATTACAACATCAGCACCATAGTTTGGCTGAGGGGAAGAAATTGGTCATGGTGGCCCAAAATAATTCTGTGTATGAATGAGCTATGTCTCTCATACAACGTCTTTTTGATCTAGGATTCCTGTCAAGCTTCTTGACTGGTAATATGCCAATGTGTCATTTTTCACTTTCCCTTCACCTCTTATTTATTTATTTTGTGATATGAAGCCTCCTTGTAATCGGATTTTGGTTGCATGCTAACAAGAGACACCATAATAGAGCTTACAATTTATTTTTGTGGACGAAATGGCAAGAGACAACATAGCATATCTTACACTTGATTTTCTGGAAGAAATGCCTAATAAGACAATGTTGGATGCATTCCCCATATATTTCCAATGCAATAATCTCAATATTTAATCAAGAAATCCTCATTGGTAAATATTTCCATGCTTGGGTATCTTTATTTCATTGCTATTAATGCGCTCAACCTGCTTTGACATCACTTAAATGTTCTCAAGTTTAAAAATGGAAGAAATGGAGAAAAGTAAGAGTAGTAGAATGCTCTTCTCCTTTGTTTCCAATTATATCTGTGCACAATAGCCAAAAATAATAAAAATATGTAGGATTGGTTGAGTATCGAGTAGTAGGTTGAGTGTCGAGTAACAGTCATAGACTACATTTTATATTTGATTTTCCATCGTGATGTGCTTTTTTGTTTCATTTTAAATTATTATTTTATGTGCTAGTGAAGCTAAGGGCTTAACTAAAACTCTATGTTTATTAGAAACCCACATTCTCATGGGAGAGGTACACACTTTCATAGCAATTTCATGTATTGGTGGATGGATTGTACTTAGTTCTCTTCAAAAATTGGTGTCAACAACTATGAAAACCAATCTACTATGAACAAGATACAACTAATCGACTAGCTAATGCAGTGCGCTTCACAGCTCCCTTTGGTTGTACCCTGAACACATTTTCTGGTCCTTCTGCTCCCAATATGCAAATATGCCTCTATTAATGGATCTTTCTCCTTTAGGTCACTAAACACAACTCTCCAATTTTCCCTCTATTTGATCATTATTCCATCAACGAATCAACACATATGGTCTTCTTTCAGTTTGTTCACAACTCCGCTTGTGAACAACTACTAGACTACCCATTGTCGCTCCTTAACTCTTAGGGACTTATTCCCTCTATTTTCTTCCTATGCCACTCCAATGTGGAAAACTTAGGGCATGGAGGGCTTCCCTCTATCACTACAATATGTCCTTCTCTTCAGTATACTTGGGCTCAACAAATGGTCCACTTGGATTCATTCTTTTTCCCTTAAAAGAGTCAACTCCTGACCTCTCTTCTTCTACCATTCTAACAACTTCTCTTCGTCCTTCAAGAGGTTTTACTTAGGGCTTGAAGCAAGCCACTACAACCCTCCCAAAAATGTTCCTTTTGACTGCTCAAAATCTGTCTTAAACTAGGACAAACAACCATCTAGCAAAACACCAACTTAGGAGAACACTTACCTCTAATTTGAAGACACCTTCTTCTTCTTCTCTTTCACAGTCTTGTGCACTCATCAAACCTGAGATTTTTGGCCTGGTTAGTGCACTACAATAACCCTCCATCTTGTCTCAATTCTCTTCTAAAACTGTGCTGGAACCTTCCCTAACAGACTGTTGAGTCTCAAATCTGCATTGTTCTTATACATCTTCCTAGACCTTTTTCATTCACCTGAACCTCCCAAGTTGTCAATATCATTGTATATTAATTGCAAAAGAGCATCTAAAATGGTTTTTAACTATATTTTTGTGTCTGCTGTTTGATTTAGATTTTGCTCATTTAGCTGCGGAATCTTGCCACTTTCCGCAGCTGCTTCAACTTTCCACAGCCATTTTGTGAAACTTTATGTTACAGGTGTTTTCAGGTAAAACGAGCCACATGGGCAAGTCAGAAATGATGTGGACATGGATCGTGTCCTATTGGCTCGAGAAAATTCACCTAAGGAGGCTACGGTCAAAGGTTGCCAAGTGGAAGTCAACCGTAGAGTCCCACGGTGACAGGACTCTGTTTCTCGTCACGTGGAGATTTATATGGCCGTTTCTGAATTGCGGGAGACAAATCAACATCTATACATGGCTCCATAAGCCGAATTCAAACATCCACTCTTCATAGATTTACTCCTCAACGCGGCCATGATCCTAGATCTCTGGACGTAATGGTTTACGTGTTCTCTATCAGCATAAACTTTAGGAAATTAGTTATATCACCTTCAGTATAAATAACGCATTTGCATATGCATAAGAGTTAGTTTTTATTAGTCTCCATTAGCTTCCAAATATCTCTGTAATGTAATTACGTTGCCACTGTGCCGTAATATCACCTTTCTGTTATGATTGCATTTTAATATATAAGAAGACTCTGTTTCCAAGCGTAATTCGTACTTGAAGTCTGTTGCCAAGGCTGGTGTAGAGGGCCCCTGCACACGCTGAGGTTTTGTGCATTATTGTATAGTTCTTTTTTTATTTCTTTAAGCTCATTGTGCCATAATTCATTCACATGTTTATACATTGCATCTTTCATGGTATATATGCTTCATTTCTGTTTATAATCTTTCATGCTTTACATCTTGCTTCTGTCCATAATCTTTCATGTTTTATGTTATTGTTAACTGATCAGTGTCCTTGTTTCAGGTTATAAATAGGCAGCCCGGGCATTTGCATAACTTTTTGATTAATGACATGGAATTAATATTGTTCTGCTGCTAATTTACTTTTCTTAGTTTCTGTTTAATTTCAGTACTACTTTGTTTATTTCAATCTTGCACATTTGTTTCAGTAGTTAGATTTAGATATATCAAATTGTTCATGTCATTTTCAGTTACCTCCGAAAGCCACAGCTGGACTGATGGTGAGGGATTGAAGTATGAATGTATAGTTTGATATTAGTTTACTTTCTACAAGTTAGATATATTAAATTTCTCATGACATCTTCAGTTACCTCTGAAAGCCACAGCTGGACTGATGGTGAGGGATTGAATTATGAATGTGTAGTTTGATATTAGTTTACTTTCTGTAAGTTAGAAATATTAAATTGCTCATGACATCTTCAGTTACCTCCGAAAGCCACAGCTGGACTGATGGTGAGGGATTGAATTATGAATGTGTAGTTTGATATTAGTTTACTTTCTGCAAGTTAGATATCAGGTTACTCAAGTTGTTTATGGTTACCTCCGAAAATCATAGCTGGACTAATGATGAAGGATCAGAAGATAAGTTGATGTAATTTGATTTAGATTTACTTTGTTGCAACTTTTGGATTTCTTTCAGCATAGTTTCTTTTGTGTTTGAACAACAACAAGAATAATGAGTTTCATGATCAATAGTTCATTGTTTGTTTGACTAGAGTAGTGATGCAATTTCATTTTCTTTAATTTCATTTTCTTTGAAGAATTAATTTTGTCATTGTGTGTTTTTAAAATTCTTTTGAAGTTTGGAAAATCATTAGAAATACATTGTTGTCTTGAATATTTGTCTCCATACTTGTCTTTTAGAATTTCACAAAAATCCAAAAACGACAAAAAAGTAAGAGATAGGTTATCTTGCACATATAGTGCGCCACACTTCGTTAGCTTACGAATCTCGGATTGACAAATTAAATGTAGCAATTTAGGACACACTAAATTGACCAAACACAGACTACCTTATCTACCATCATACTCAGCCTTCCCATGAAACTTTGCTAAGTTGTTTTGTGCCCTTAAAACAAAACTTTTGACCTCCAAACAAACCATTGTATGGCTTTGGCCCTACCTGCAATCGAATAGAACTCTCGACCACTGCTCCTTGAAGAGTTCAAATTTCCAACATGCACAAATCAGACATTTTCCCAAGCGGCTGGCCCTCTTCTCTAACTCAGACCCGCAATGGACACAAATAGATCCAAAAACCAACCCCTTGTTGCTTCGTCCTTGTCCTCTTGAGTTGGAGTTGTGGCTACTTCAAATGCTTTCCTCTTATGATGATTCACACTTGGTTAGGTGAGAATGAGGCTCCTTCTCACTCTTATATATATGAATCTTCTCATGGAAACATCTTTCCCTTAAGGCCATGTCCTAAGTCAAGGAAATTTTTCTTTTTGTGCTACAAGTCCACAAAAAACATTAAAAAATTATTATCTCAACTTCTAGAGCTCCTTTCTTGGTGCTTGAATATTCCCCTTGCTCCTCTAATGGTGCTATTCCATCTCCAAGGGTCAAACCATCAAATATCTTCTTGGTTTTGCGCCCACTCCTTTGGATGTAAAACCTCCAAGCTTGGGTTCTTAGCCCACAAGTGGCTTTGTGATGTCAATTCCTCCACAACCCTATCCCCTAGGGTTTGGAGTACCTCCCAAGAAATGAATCTCAACATTTTTCATGAAACTTAAAGCACCTAACCATTCAATTTCGCCCATCAGTTTTCTCTCACAACACACACTTGTGGGTGCATGCATTTACATGTGCATGTGTTCATTACAAGAAAAAAATGCATATATTAAAAGGTAAAACAAATACATTACATGATAGATCGTTTGAACCTAAGAAACATTCCCAAATTTGGAAAATGATTCTTGAACCTCAGAAACATTCCCAACTTATGCATGATACCATTGATGGTCTCTCCAGCTAGGAATTGTTGATTTCCCATGGCACTCAATAATTTGGTTTGGGTCTTACAATCTCTGACACGAACACACCCAAATGCCACAGCAATACTACTTTGCATAGTGGAAAACATTGGCAGTGAATCAACACATACACAAGACACAAATTTTTCAAACCCAACTTTGTTATATAAACAATCTTTAATACAATAGTCTAGGGCTTCCATACCAAGGACCACGGCCCTTTACAATCAACTTGACACAAGAAAATAAAAAAAAACTATGATAACCAATCTGTCATGAGCAAAGTACAACTGACGTACTTGCTGATGTAGCGTTGGTTTTTTTGCTTCCTAACACATATGTTGGTCCTTTTGCTTCCCAATTTGTAGCTCAAAAATCTACCTCTATCAATAAACACAACTTCTTTAGGTCACTGAACACAGTTTCAACCAAATCTATGCTCTAGCTACTCCTTAGCTCATCAAGGATGTCAACAGATAGGGTTTTCCTTGTGCCCACTACTTTCTCCACTATTTCTCCACAAAAGACAAGTCTTAGGGCAATGGAGGTTGCCTACAAAAGACAAGTCTTAGGGAAATGGAGGGTGCCACACATGTAACCATGCTTGCTTTGGGTGCAAGACCCCCCCTCTTGGGTATTTTTTCCTTAAAGAGCTTTTGTGTTGCCAACTCACACAAGCCAAGTAGCCAGCAATGTGGAGTACCTCCCAAGCTACAAAATTCAAGAGGGCAACTCTCAAATCTCATAAAATGCAACCCTTGCATGCTCAGCAAATTGAAGTCATTATGCAATCTCCTGTAAGGTAACTCATCAAGGCAATGGCTCTTATCATGAAGGTCACAAAGAAGTTTGGAGGCTTCCCACTGCCTGCATTTATTACAATTCATATCCATACCAATCCTATAAGTGATGTAATTAGGCACCATGCCATGATCTACCATGTCTTCAGAAGCTTTACTGGCATCTTGTAGTCTTCTTTCGAGTGAAATATTGTTGACAAACTCATTATAAATGTGCCTGTTAGGAAACAATCATTTGTAGAGCATATCTTTATAAAAATCTGAAGCTTCTTTTGTTCTACCTTTATCATACAACCCTTGAATGATGTAGTTAAAGGTATATGGATTTGAGCTGCATACTTACAAACCCATTTTGCAAAAAATACTAACTTATTTGATTTCTAAAGCTATGGAGTAGCTTTGATAGGTAAATTCAATGTAATAATATTCGGAAAAATAGTAGCAACTTTCATCTACTTGTACAAAGACCGAACACTACTCACCAAGAAGTTTAGGAATCACAATTCCAGGACTTCCATGGCATCTTGAAATTATAGCACAATCAAAGGAGACTATTTGGGGGTCCCTGTAGGGATGGTGATCCAGTCTTGAAAATTTTCCTCATGAATAGTAGTTATGGCTTGCTTGTATGGATAATAGAAGAAACTAGAGAGGGAGCCACCTGATTCTTTGTAATGTATTAAAAATTATAGTTCTCACAAATAGGACATCTAGATAGGATATTCTCCTTTGACCTTGTGTTTTCAAAGTGTTATAGCTGGAAAGTCCCATCAAGGCATCGAATTTGGTGATTGGTTTCAACCCAAACTGAATGAGAGCCTTCTCAAAAATTTCCAAAATGGATCTTGAAGGTCTGCAACAAGTTTTTCCATGTATATTTAGGTTTTACATTCATCTCTTTTAGTTGCATGAAGTGCTCAAATAGAAAGCCATCCTGGATATAAGACACTCAGGGGATGTGATTCAACTGAGCTAGATGTATTTCCTGTAGATCCTGTCCAATCACCTTGTTCATATCATACTTAGATAGTAGGAATTTATTTGGAGCATATAAAGAGTACTTGAAAGGGGGTGGGGGGTGACTGAGGAGAATCCCATCCACTAAAGAGCATGGAAGTACAATTACTAGGATTCTGAGTGAAACTTGTGAGTTATCGAGTTTGACTTTGATAAGATCCTAAATTATTTTTTCATCATATTCTTGAGTCAAACTCGGTTTGACCAAGTTTGATCAAGTTAGACTTACTCCATTTGACCTCTACTGGGCATGTGTCAAATTATATTTATAACTTTGTATTTTGTAATTGTGAGTATTTCCCAAGTTTTTGTCGAATCCATTTGGAAAAGATGTTTAATTCCATGGTCAATTAGTGAACTTGAGCCTCTGTTTGTGAACACAAATTATACATGACAACCATTTTATCAACCCAAGAAAAAATTTGGTAAATATCTCAACTCCTTATTCTGCAGACATAAATTATACATGATTTCCTCGTTATCAGCTCAAGAAAATTTTGATCAATATCTCAACTCTTGAATTTAATATTGTTACAATATTTCCAGTGACTAAAATAATTTTCCACACTTAATAGTTCATATTCTTTTATTTCCCAACAATGTGGCCTTCCAAGTAAGTGGACCTATTGAAAAGTGACCATAGAGATCCATGGCTCAATTCCAAGCCACTTTTTAGCTTTTTCCTTCCTAGAAAATAAAAAAAGATATTAGTTACAACCTGGCCATAGAAATCCACGTGCAAAGGCTATTATTAGATATCACATGTGTTGGGCAAGACAAAGGCTACCATGCAATAAAGACCATACAAAAATGACCTTTGGATCTAGAGGGGCATTCCAGATTTTGTTCAAGGCTTGTATAAGCAAGTATAAATTCTATAAAGTCCCAAAACTTTATTTATAATTGTATTGTTGCATATAAAGTTGGTTTTTTATTGAACCATTTTTCACCCATCAATTCCTAACAAAGGATTTTTTTACTATTTCACACCCTATACTTATACTAATTATGTAGAGGATTGATACTGATCTTGGAAGAGACAATATTGGAAATAAGATTTTTGTCATTTTTCAAAATTAAACTTAATTGAATGTTTTAGGTGAAAGTCTTCCTTAAGTTGTTGCCTTTCAATTTAATTTGTTCTCTCAGGGGATAAATGTCCTTTAGCATTCTATTTATCCTTTTGAGAAAAAGGCAGGCTGATGAACTGCAAGTTCTTTTCCAGTGGTTTGTTGTCATATTCCAATTCTTAATATTCTGGGTTACAAATGAACTTTATATTTTAAATTGGGCTGAGATAAGCCCCCCATCTAGTGAGGGATGATTATGGTCCTCAGGGGTGAGATCATTTTGTTCATTATTTGGTTCAAGATTGGAATGACTAGTCCATAGGCCATAACAATCATTTCCTTGCTTAGATTCTTCTGAAGTTTTCTTTGTCTAGATATTTCAAAAGGAAGATGTGGATATTTATCACTCTCGCATGGTGGAGGCTTGTTGTACAAAAATTGTTTTCATTCTTGTATAGCCTGTTTGGGATGAGTTGAATTGTTGGAGAGTTGACAAGTAACTCTCTGCTCATGGTGTAATGGGAAGTCCATAAATCTTGCAAGGGGCCATAAATATTTTTCTAGAGAATTTTTGGGTGCCAACAAACTTCATGATGCATCTGCTAATTACTATGAAAGCAATCCTGAACTTTTTAAAGATGGAGTACAACTCTTTAAAAATAGGCTAATTTTCTATTCTTGTTCCATGTTGTAAAGTTGGCCATTACCCAAATGTTATGTAGCAATACATCACAGTAACAATGGAACAACTGCAATAGCATTACATGCTGGAGTACCCCAGAGTGATAGTGGAACAACTGCAACATCATCACATGTTGGAGTACCCCAGATAATTTTTCCTTTCATACTAGAACAATTTTATTGGGTTGAATGTATGAATTGGATAGGGGTTACACCACCACCATTAAAGAAGCAACATCTTATCCCAGATAAAAATTAGGATAGTACTATGGAAGCTGCAAATCCCCTTTTGACTCAATCCATATGGCTATGGCCGCTGAAATGAAAGATCATGTAGTTGATATTGCAAAAATAATTTGTTTTGAGGATGGTGTTGAAAATGATATAAATATTCTTTTAAAGAAGGTCTACATTTCAGGAAATAGGATTTTTTGAAAATTCAAGGCTAGGAATTAAAGTCATACCAAACATGTTGGTGATATTTGGTCCTGGTATGATACTCTAAAGATTTGTTAGGATCTCAGCGTCATGCAGGGTCATGATTTTGCCTTATGGCGCCACTTTAACATGTGAACACTTTCTAATCATGGTTGTATGTAGCTCTACAATGCATTGTGCTTTTGGAGTCGGGATTTGGTAGCTATATGCATGGGAGTCTTTGGAAGATGAGTCTAGAAGGATTGATGATTGTTAAATTTTTACTATCCTAATATATCTTGGTTTGGTTAGGCTTGGGAGAAATTCAGAGTATCTTTGTTTGGCTGGACTTAGGGGTAAGTGAGAGCGCCATGAAAGAATCAAGTTTGTTACTAGAAAGTGTTTACCTTCTCAATAAACTTGAATACAAGTGATATTATCAAGGATTTGTTGTACTTGGGAGCCAAGTGAGAGTTGTCATGAAAGGATCAAGTTTGTTATTTGTGTTTACCTTCTCAGCTAAGTTAAAGACCAATAACAAATTTGAGCTCATTTGGTATTTACTTTCTCAACTTGTCTACTTGGGCCAAAAAAATTTATCTAAAATACTGCCTCAATTTCATATCAACTGATACTGCTTATGTCCCTTCTGATAAGAATATATTTTCTGAAAATTTAGTTATTGTTACAAATTAAAATCGGTGAACAGGGTTTCATAGCTAAAAACTATGATTTTGAAACGTGAAGTAATTGGGGACTATTTAAATGTATTAATAAAATATGACACTTGGTGCAAAACACAACCCAAAATAAAAAAACCTTCAGATTTCCTTTCCCATCCAGGAGTAGGATTTGAGGCTGCTCACCAAAATAAAGTCAATTTTACACCAAATTTCATCTTAGCACAAAACATTAACTAAACTCTTCAAAGATCATATGGAGTCCATATATAAAGATTAATTGTCATAAATTGGATTGTTTCCATCCTTGAGAGTTTTAACCATATAATAGATTCGTATATTAATCTTTGATCTATTTGTGTTAGTGATTATTTAAACTGTTTGACTTCTGTAAAAATGCCTTGTTTTTTAGAATACCAATAAATCAACAATCCAACCATTTTTTGGACACAACATTTACATATATGATATATGCAATAGCCCTTAAGGATGAAGATTCATTCTAATATTAGAACCCTCGACCATATAAGCATTATATTTAATGTCCACTACATGATCTGTCATTGATCCAGCTAGTACATGGAATCTATCACTGTTTAACCTACTCAAAACCAAGGACTGCATCTATTAGTTTCTAGGGCCAACTTCCTTAGCTCTGGTTTTGTATTTCTGTATCTCCAATTGGTTTCATATTTTCCAAAATAAGTGGAATAACTTGGATATCATCTCTATTCATTCGGTGCCACCGTGTCCTTCATTTTCATATGTGTAAAGATTATTTTAAATAGTCGATGATTTCCAAACTTAGAGAACCAAGTTGCATGGCTCAATAGAGAGAGATTCTATGAAGATTGAATATTTACTTAAGAATTTGTGATAATTTTATATCCAATTTATAAAACCCCAAGCGTGGACATTTATGGATAGCCTTTTGATATATGAAATTCTTAATGCAAAAACAACCTAACAAGTTTAGGTTTGGAACTAGTGCTAATGGTGGGGAAGAAGAAGTTTCACACCATTTCAAGGAGGTAAGTATTATGTTGATTCTAAGAAATGTACAATTGGGATGGTAACTTGCATTAGAAAGGGCTTTAATCATATTCGTACTCACATTGAGGTCAACTGGGTACGTAGTTGATGTGGTGCAGTAGTCTATGCTAAACTTTTCATGCTAACAACGTGCAAGGGATGTGTAGTGTATTGTGTTTTTTCTATTGTTAATGTTGATCCTATTATGGACAAGTTTAAACTGTTTAGCTTCTCCTGTCTTATGGAAAACTGATATGATATCTATTGTATGAGTATGTTCTTGATGCAAGTATCACACACAGGAAGTAAGGCCTCTATCACATTCCATTATTGGAAATGGGAGATCAAGGAAGAAATGTGAATATGGTACATAAAAAACACCCAAGAGAACGATCCAATGTGTCAAGGGAGCCCAATATTTAGACAATTACCCTATATGTGTCTTCCTTGCTACGTGATCTAGCACAGGTTTATTTTTACCCATCTACTTCCATAAGTCCAGGAAACTTACTAGTTTATACGTAATGACACTAGTGATTCAAAATCTCAATATTAGTAGATGTAGAAAATCAATAGCCCTACTACCTTGCTGGATTCCCCTGTTCTTCTCTCTAAATCTCAAGTATGAAAAAATCAGGTTTCGCGATGTTTTTTTGAATACTCACAATGATTACCAAATTTCAGAATATGAATATGTCATTATAGAAACAAGTGTTCAATTTTTTTTCTTCTTTTCTAAAAAGGCAGAGAATGTTACTTTGTTACACATTTTCAAGAGTCCAGTTAGATTTTGTACATGTCAGACCTGAGATTGATAACACTCCAGAGAGCTCTGTTGGAAGTAAAAAGGAAATCTTCTACAACATCCTATTACATGTACCTCTACAAATTTTTGCAGCTTCTTTTCAAACAATAAAAAATTACCTCTGCCATCAAGTTTCCCACAGGCCTACAAAGATGAGCAGTCCAGTCACAACTGTATGAGTGTTCAGTTTTTCTTAGACTGGAAGAAGCTAAAACTCCAATATGTTATGGTACCCTCTTGCTCTCAAGCATTTTTAACACCAGAGAGCATCCACTGTAAGCAGTCACATCATAATAATCAGAACTTCATTATGAGGAATCCTGTAGGAAAAAGTAAATTTCTTCTACCGTTGGCATTCCATTACTTTTGAATAACCCTTGCTTTCGAATTTGTTTTTACAGGGATGCCATTGATTTCTTAGCTTTACAGTAGCATATTATCTTCTTTCCGCTACTCCATCGACCTCTTTCAACCGATACCTTCTTTTCCACAGAAGGATTATTCCTTTTCCCCCTTTTGCCTTTCCATTAATTTATACATCTCTGTGTTACAGATTTCATAATCAAATCGTAATTTGTCAGATGTCTCCATCGCAGAAGTTGTCCTTAGTGCTGAAATGTCATTCCTGAGTATTTAGACTTCATTATTTCTATGAAACCCTTAGTTTCAACCAGGGTAGGGTGAGCGGACCCTACGCAGAGGCAAAACATGGTGCTTCGATGCAAATTATGTGACAGTGACCAGATTTTTTTAAGCACGAGTGCTTGATCTACTTCCTATATCCACTAGTGAGGGTTTCCATTCTCAAGGATTGAAGGTACCAGAGGCAGCGAGGATATTAATCCACTCTATTACACTTGAGTTCCATTACAGTCTTATTTTTGTGTCAGTCGAACCCTATCATAGCTAAATCCATTCCAAGAGATGACATCTCTCCTGGGCATCTTGTTAAACAGTTCTCATGCATCATCGACTCTTCCTTCCCGAGCATACCCATTAATCATAGTAGTGCATGAAATCACATTTCTACGCGGAACATAAGGTTTAATTATTTTTTATTTGGGTTTCATGCTGTTGAGTCTCAAAAGTGTTCTCCATATTCATACATATTTCCATTATGTCATAACCATTTAGCTCTTATTTCATAGCCATTTGACCTAAAACCCTACATCAAGTAACCATTTTCATAAATATATGGGTTAGGATCCTTGTTTTTCAAAGTTATTTATTTTATGTATTTTAAGTGAATTTATGATTAGAAACTAGAAAATTAACATAGTTTCATATATCTATATATGTGTTATGAGTTTTGTGACATGTGTAGGTCAAAAAGGAGACTTCTAGAAGACCCTTATGTGGCACTCTAAGGCCAAATTCGAATTTGGTTGGAGAAGATTATGGGATCAAGAGGATATGTGTCTCACTTCCTTGTTGTATTGAAACTCTAAGAGGATATGTGTCTCATTCCTCAAGTTGTGTTAAACTCTAGAAAGACATGTGTCTTATCATTTCCTATTTTGATTGTAACTCTAGAGATGGAGGGAGAGATTCATGGACTCCCATTAATGAGATGTCTCCTCATATTTTGTATAAATAGGAGAAGCTTTCTCCTATCATAGGTAATGAAGAAGTAATGAGAAAGTAACGAAGAAGTAGATTTGTAGCTAAGTTCAAGATGGAATGGGATGTAGATTTGTGAGTTCTTTTTAATAGAGAAATTCAGTTCTTTGATGCTGTTTTGATTACTACATTAAGGAGCTGAAGGACTTCACCAAATTGATAGCAGAGGGCCCCTGCTATCCAAGGAGGCTTTTACATGTTTTCTAGATAAGTTGCTTTCAATTCTGTTTTGTTATATTTCCTTACTTAGATTGCTTTCTGAAATCATAGCTTTTAGCATAATTTTTCATGGCAGCCCGGGCATTTGCATATCTTTTGACTAATGACATGGAATCAATATTGTTTTGCTGTTAATTTATTTTTCTTAGTTTTTGTTTAATTCCGGTATTGCTTTGTTTATTTCAGTCTTGCACATTTGCTTCAGTAGTTAGATTTAGATATATTAAATTGCTCATGTCATTTTCAGTTACCTCCGAAAGCCACAGCTGGACTGATGGTGAGGGATTGTATTATGAAATGTGTAGTTTGATATTAGTTTCCTTTCTGCAAATTTAGATATATTAAACTGCTCATAACATCTTCAGTTGCCTCCGAAAGCCACAGCTAGACTGATGGTGAGGGATTGTATTATGAAATGTGTAGTTTGATATTAGTTTCCTTTCTGTAAGTTAGATATATTAAATTGCTCATAACATCTTCAGTTGCCTCCGAAAGCCACAGCTGGACTGATGGTGAGGGATTGAATTATGGATGTGTAGTTTGATATTAGTTTCCTTTCTGCAAGTTAGAAATATTAAATTGTGCATGACATCTTCGGTTACCTCCGAAAGCCACAGCTGGACTGATGGTGAGGGATTGAATTATGAATGTGTGGTTTGATATTAGTTTACTTTCTGCAAGTTAGATATCAGTTACTCAAGTTGTTTATGGTTACTTCCGAAAATCATAGCTGGACTAATGATGAGGGATCAGAAGACAAGTTGATGTAATTTGATTTAGATTTACTTCATTGCAACTTTTGGATTTCTTTCAGCATAGTTTCTTTTGTGTTTAGACAGCAGCAAGAATAGTTTGGTTTCATGCTCACTAGTTCACTGTTTTGATTTATTATATTAGCAGCACCTTTTTCATTTCAGTAGCACATTTTCATTTCCTTTCAAGTTTTGTCATTGTATGTTTCAATTTCCTTTTTCAGTTTCAAGTTGGTAAATCATTATAAAGGACATCATTGCCTTGAATATTCATAACCATACTTGTCTTTTAGAATTTCCATCTCACATTAGGAAACCAACCAAGATCAATAAAAATCCAAAAACGACAAAAAGTAAGAGATAGGTTATCTTGTACATATAGTGCGCCACACTTCGTCAGCTTACGAATCCCTGGTTGATAATTTATGTTAGCAATTTAGGACACACTAAATTGACCAAACATTTTGGCGCCGTTGCCGGGGAAGTGTAACTAGGTAGCCTTATTTCTTACATCTAAAAAAATTAATAATTCTTGAGTATGCTCTCCTCCTGCACTTTGTGTGATATGGAGGATCAGAAAAAGGATTGTTATGTAAAAAAAGAAAAAGAAAAAAAAAGGGAGACAAAATAAAACTTCATCATTTCAATTGATTCAACAATTTAAAAAAAAAAAAAAAATGTTTTCATGAAAAACTTTGATTTCAATAAATTGTTTTGTTTAATAAATATATATGTGTATTTTTAAAATTTTTGAAAATATAACATACATAATTTTATTAACAAATCAATTAAAAAAAAATCTCATGAAAATAAGACCCACGCATATGCATGAGGCCATTCCTTGGCTTGGCTTTACACATATATGCAGACCTTCAATCCACACAAAGACCCATGCACTGCAATTTAAAAAAAAAAAGGATCTTTCTCTTTTTCATATTCGTTTTTCCTCAAACAACAGTTATTAGAAATCATTTTAAAAAAAATTTGCACACAATGAATGTATATCACATGAAGAAACTGTTGATGAGGAAAAGATTGCAAATTGTTGATGAGAAGAAGATTGCAATTTGCTGATGAAGAGAAGATTACAAATTCAATTGTAGGGACATACAATGGAAGTGTATCATATGAAGAAATTGCTGAGGAAGAGAAGATTTCAGACTGTTGATGAAGAGAATATTGTAGATTCAATTGCAAGTAATTGGAATAAGAAAGATCAATCTGAACTTCTCTGTGAGATACAAGCCATTACACTTCAAAACCTGCAAAATAAAAACAAATCAAACCACAAGTAATTGCGAGAAAACGAAATGCGTCATTGTCAAAAACACCCGATTTTAAAACGTATTTTCTAAGCAAACCAGGACGAATTAGAAAAAACTAAAACATGGGTTTTTTCGGGAACGGGGTGAATTAGGTAATCCTATAAGAACTTTCTGAAATTCGCAGCCATTTGGGAGAAATTCAGGGTTCTTCAGAGCCCTAATTTGCAGTGTGCGTGAGAGAAAAATGTTTTTTTTATTATGAAAACAGTCACGGTTTTGAAAAATAATCAAGGAACTAATCTCCTTACTTGAGGGAAAATTTGGCAGAATTCATGTGTGGTGGCATATGATGAATTACAAATGGATTATTTGAGACAAGCACATTATCACATGTGCATCAAATGCAAGTTGTATAAATTGAAAAGGACTCTGTCTTCATCTCCTTCATAGTTAGGAATTTGACTTTAGAAATTTCAAGCTTTTTATTTTTATTTTGCATGAAAGAGGCATTGGCATGACTTTGTTTAAAAAATATTCATAAGGACAATTATTTCATCCATGCTTTATTTCATTTAAAAAATAAAAATAAAAGTAAAAATAAAAAAATTCAAAAAAAAATTTAAAAAATAAAAAATAAAAAAAATTGAATCAATGAAATGAATAAGTTATTTGTTCACTTTTCTGAAGGTATTGATTAATTTTGGACTGATGATGAAAGATGAATGGCTAACTTTTTATTCAAGATTTTTAGCCGCTGAAAAACCTCATTGTTCAAATCACCCTAACTTTCTCATACAAAATCAGATTTTGATGATTTAAGTATCGTTGGAAAGGTCTCAACAAGATCTATACAATGAGAAATTCATCATTAGAGTTTGAAATGGCAAATAATGAAATAAATTGCTGAAAATAAACTACATTCAACTTGAGGCACTAATTCCAAAACAGGTATAAATTCTTTTGATTTTTCCTTTGAGAACTTGTTTCATTAATACAAATTCTTAGTTTTGTGTGTAAATGTCATAACTAGAGAGATTGATCACCTCTCTCCCTTTGATAATCTTACATTCCATTGCAGAATAAGTATTAGTTTTTTTTGCAGGTTCTAGGAGGAAGGACAAATGACTACAAGAGAATGGTGTCTCTCTAGGAGACCAATTTGTTTCATAAGAGGATGATCAGCAACAAAGAGGAAATATGCTGATGCAAAATCAGATCCAAACATTTGAAAAACTTTCAGATACCATTGTCTCCATCACATCCATACCTCATAATAAACCATTCACCTCATTTCACTTCATATTTTCCATTTACATTCACATCCACTTTCCATTTCTTTTTGTCCATTCATAACCACAAATAAAAGCAAGAGGCTCATTCACATGCTTATTGCCCATTGTCATTTCTCATTCACATGCTTATTGCCCATTTCCATTTTCATCTTCCATTTCCATCTTCCATTTATTGTCATTTTCATTCCCATGATAATACCACTTCCAATGCAAACTATTGAGTCTATAGTCCTTTGGAGTCTAAGTTCTTTGTAAAACACCTTGAGGCTTGCATGCCTTAATGGCAAGTTCTCATGCTGACAAACAATGGGAATGCATTAATGTCTCTTGTTAAATCGGTCTAGGTGACTCGACATCGGCAAATCATTAGTACCTAACGAGATGTGTTTGGGCATCTGGCTCTCATTGTCATCGATGGTGAGAGTTCTCGTGTTGACTAGTGGCATCCGTGTACTAAGTCAGCAATTTCACTACTATGTTCGACATAAGACCATCTTTTTCACATAGTAGAATTATGCTAATGAGTTTGAAGACATGAAGACTATTATTTTAGACATTTTGGAGCGGATTTGGCAGTTTTAGTAGAAGCAATAAAAAGTCATCTCATCTCTTTATCCATGACTCCTCTTGTTCAGCCATGAAGAATATGATCAGAATTTTGCAGCCACCACATACACAACTCATCCATATTTAAGGTAAGTGAAGGTATGTTCCCATTTTCTAATTTTTAGTCATGTAATTCATTAGAATATGAAATTGTAACTTTGGAAAAATTCTCCTCCCTTTTCCACATTGTCATATCTTTAGTTGGGGGGGGAAGGGACATCATTTCATATCCACACATGTCATACACTATCACACATTTTCATTCATTCCCACCCCTTATGCTTCCCAACCAACTATTGTTGCAACACAGTCAAAGATTATATGCCTTGCAAATGATCAATTCATTGATAAAGTAATTGATTCTAAATGTTTTGTGAACTTTGATGCAACAAAGAAAATAAAGCATTATTACAAAAAGAACCAATGCTTAAAAATGGTTGTCACCTGAGAACCAACCATTAGAAATGTTGCGATCAAATGTATTATACTTTGCAAAGGAAAATATCCAAGCAAAAGTTTGGAATGAATCTATATGATCAAAACTCATAAAGATCAACTCATGGACAAATGAATCATTTGCAATGATTTGCATGAGGACATGCAACAACTTGATTAGGTATGTTGAGTCTCAAAAGTGTTCTCTGTTGTATGTGTTTGCATTATGTCATAACCATTTAGCTCATATTTCATAGCCATTTGACCTAAAACCCTACATCGAAATAACCATTTACATAAATATATGGGTTAGGATCCTTGTTTTTCGAAAGTTATTTATTTTATGTATTTTAAGTGAATTTATGATTAGAAACTAGAAAGAATACTTATAGTTTCCTTATATCTATATATGTGTTGTGAGTTTTGTGACATGTAAGCCAGGTCAAGGAGACTTCTAGAAGACCCTTATGTGGCACTCTAAAGCCAAATTCGAATTTGGTTGGAGAAGATTATGGGATCAGAGGATATGTGTCTCACTTCCTTGTTGTATTGAAACTCTAAGAGGATATGTGTCTCATTCCTCAAAGTTGTGTTAAAACTCTAGAAAGACATGTGTCTTATCATTTCCTATTTTGATTGTAACTCTAGAGATGGAGGGAGAGATTCATGGACTCCCATTAATGAGATGTCTCCTCATATTTTGTATAAATAGGAGAAGATTTCTCCTATAATAGGTAATGAAGAAGTAATGAGAAAGTAATGAAGAAGTAGATTTGTAGCTAAGTTGAGATGGAATGGGATGTAGATTTGTGAGTTCTTTTTAATAAGAGAAATTGAGTTCTTGATGTTGTTTTGATTACTACTTTAGAGTGAAGGACTACGGGTGGTAGAGATTTTTTCTTTATCAAGAAACTTTACATGTTTTCTAGATAAGTTGCTTTCAGTCACGTTTTGTTATATTTCCTTATAGGTACTTTAAAATCATAGCTTTTAGCATAATTTTTCCTGTAAGCCTAGGCATTTGCATATCTTTTTGACTAATAAAGCATGGAATCAATCTTTCTATACTGTTCATTCTCTTTTCTTAGTTTTTTTTAATTCCAGTATTGATTTATTTATTTCAGTCTTCCACATTTGTGTTAGTTAGATTTAGATATATTAAATTGCTCATGTCATTTCGATTCTCAGAGAAAACCACAATTTCAGATGATGGTGAGGATTATTATCATCCTAGAAGTAATGTGAATTTGTGTCAGTTTCATTTATAATTTAGATATATTAAGTTGCTCATAACATCTTGATTTGCCTCCGAAAGCCACGGGCGGGTGATGGTGAGGGATTGTATTATGAAATGTGTAGTTTGATATTAGTTTCGCTACGCAGGATTAGATATATTAAATTACTCATAACATCTTCATTTGCCTCAGAAGCCACGTTTGGGTGATGGTGAGGGATTGAATTATGGATGTGTAGTTTGATAGTTTCTTTTACGCAAGTTAGAAATATTAAATTGTCACTGACTCTTGATTACCTCAGAAAGCCACAGTGGAGGCTGATGATGAGGATTAAGTCTCGATCTGTGGTTTGATATTAGTTTTCTATAGAGTTAAGTCTAGATTACTCCAGTTGTTTATATCTAGTTGCTTCAAAATCTTGTAGATTCAATGATGAGGGATGGAAGACAAGTTGATGTAATTTGGTGAATTTACTTTATTACCACTTTGGATTATTTAAGCCTGCATTTTCTTGCATGTGTGTTGAAACCAATGACAAGAATAGTTTGGTTTTCATGCTCACTAGTTCTTGTTTTGATTTATTAATTCAAGCTACCTTTTTCATTTCGTTAGCACATTTTCATTTCCTTTACAGTTTTGTGTGTTGTATGTTTCAAATTTCATTTTTTAGATTTCAAATTGGTAAATCTTATAAAGACATCATGCCTTGAATATTCTTAACCATACTTGTCTTTAGAATTCCATCTACATTGAAAACTAACCAAAGTCAATAAAAATCAAAAAACGACAAAAAGTAAGAATGAGTTATCTTGCCATATAGTGCGCCACACTTAGTCGGGTTCGAATCTGGTTGATGATTTGTATTATATTGGGACACACTAAATTGACCAAGCATACTCTAGAGATATGTTAACACTGTGTGAAGGATTCAGACATATTTAAAATTGTGAAGAGTAATTTCAAATTAGAATGGACCGAAAAAATTTGTATTGATGTCTAATTCCTATAGACTCAACCTACCAAGAAAATTTGAATATCTTCAGTATTGAAAATAGCAATCCTCTAATTTGATCCTTACACACATGTTTAATAAGATAGTTTTATCAACATAAAAATTATTCTCTACTTGTGTGTTAACAGAGTTACAAGAATAGCATGTGTATAATAAATATTCATGGGAGGGATTTTTTATTAGCGATATCAAAGGAAATAATTGCATCATCGATCGTTTCTTGTTGTATAGACCATTGAGTGAAAAATAAACATGTGCAGACTAAAATCACGAGATAGACATCTTCTTTCCCCATCATCACATGTTGTCTGCCTATGTTTTATTATAACATCAACATTAATAACAATGCCAGAAGGAGTCCTGAGACGTCAAGGAAGAGGCATGAATTATGTTGTGCTATATTAGATTTGTTTATTGGAAGGGGGAGGAGTTGATCAGAGGTGGATAAGTGACCAGAGGAGTTGAATTACTTGACATTTCATAGCATGGAGGCCCTGTGGCTTATATAAATTACAATGTTTCTTTCACTCTTCTTATATTGCATCATAAAAAGAAAGTAATCCTCCTTTTTATTACAGACATAAGATAGTAGAGGTGTAAAATGTTTCCACATATATGTTATGATGGATATAGACCTTAAATTGTTACCTGTATTTGTGATTCATAACTTATATTATGCTAGCCACTTTCTCCCAATTTGCATGCTCTCTTTATTTACAGTATGATTATTAATCTTACTATGAATCCCAGAAGATATTATCAGTTATAAATGTTGGTATTGATATGGTTATGTATGGGCAGAATTTGAAAGTCTGTTGTGGAGTGCGTAAATTTGTATGAGTAGGTATTCATATTTTTGTGTTTATTGATAAGTTTCTATCTTTGATTCTTGATATCGTTGTCATATATGCTTTTCTGTAGTGGTGGCTCAACTAATAACTTGTGAAATTTGTTTGAGATCTTTAGTAGCTTAGATGTATAATTTTAGTTGTTATATGTTGTGTATGTTGGGATTATGAGTTAGCCATGTTGTTTATGCAAATTTGTAATTAAATTCTGTATTATTGCTTTTTAATAAGGTGTCACATGATTCTGTTATTTCATCTTTCATTTTTACTTTATTTGTGTTATCATAGTTTTTTTGTGAAAAGAATAGCCCCGACGAGGCGTTGTTAGACATTACTTGACTTTGGGATTAACCTACTGGTCCAGACCTTGAGACAATATTCCTCCCCCATATGCAATAGCAAAGCTGGGTTGGTATAAATATTTAAAAAGGCGAGGTATACTATGAGGCAGATCCTGCAATTCTTTCTAGCCCTTTGATAACAGGAATTGGTTTACTTGTAGGTATTAGACCCAAATCATATGGATCAAACGACATGCTTGGGTGGAGTTCCATTCCTTATTGTTCCTCTTGTCACTGCTCTTGATCTCATTGGGATCTAGTGCAGGGAATGAGAGTTCTATTCGAGTGGTGACAGGTCCCGATTTCTCAACTCCTTGCAGCACAACCTACCATGACATGCCAGTGCAGTGTTTCTGATCAACCATTTGGAGGTCTCCCACCTCATTCTATGGCCATACTTTCTACACTCTGCCCCCCATCTGTGGACATTTCGGTGAGAGTTTTGTGCTGAAAATACATGAGCTTCCTCTGGAAGATAGGAGCCCCGCCCTGTGATCAACCCATATCCTTGCCACCTTCTCAGAGTGACCCCAGATGGAACACAAAACCCATACAATCTTTGACCAGCAGGAGTCTTGGCTAAACATTGGCCTCAAATATCTGAGTATGTTTGGTGCTCAGCTTAGTCACAGTCTGTCAAACCATAAATATCCCCAGGTTACTAAATGTTGATATGGTGATGTCCATGAAAACGGGATATTATCTGCAAGGATCCTTCGAATGAGTGCTAGCTTGTGAGATACGATTGCTTACAAGTGTGGTGTTGATCCAAGCATGTGGCCTCATGAAAAGGATTTATGATTGCTATTCGGTCCCATTCAATCATTCACATCAGTACATTCTCTTGGCAGACACAAACTGGACCAAACTAGGCTGGTGCAGGCTCTTTAAGCTGATTGACAATGGCTTATGATGTGGAAGCACTTTTCTCCACAGTCTGAGTAAATAAAGTGCTTTCTTTCTTCTTCTTTGTTTCAAAATATGCAGTTGGTGTTCTTGAGTTGGTATGGGAGTTTGTAAAGAAAAAGCCTTATTATGTTAGTCATGATTGTGGTTTGTTTGAGTGAACACTACGGCATAGTTGTCCATTAGTTGAGACTATAACAATGTTGTGGTGAACACCATGATTTTGTGGCGGTGTAGTCAATCTCACCCACACCTCCCATGTGACAGTGGTCTTCAACAACTCCTCTAGGAAATCTGCCAATTGCATTGCTGGCAGTGTTGATGAAAAATGCTTTGAAAAGGAGAAATTTGGACTCAGCATGGGCAGGCATTGGCTTGTGGGCCTGTTCAAACAGAGGTCATACACTGTTACCAATACAATAGCATCTCCCATCTTTGCTTATGCCATGAATGCATACTATAGATATGGTGAAAAAGTTTGACTGTGAATTTTACTGAATGAACTCTTGCTAAAGATCAAGTATGATTGTCAGAAATCTCTTTCTATATCATGTCATTCCTCTTCCATGTATTAATTTCTTTTTATTTCGATTTGACTAGTCTACAGTTCTCTGTAGTTACTTGGATATGAAACAAGGAATTTCTCCCTAATAGCAGGTTATTTTTGCTAAACATTTTAAAAATACATTAGGAAACATGATTGAAAATCTTGAGATGTTTTTAATTTTTAATTAAATTCTTTATTAAAATCAGGAGGGATTTCAATATTGTTTCTTAGTCCTTTTCATTTGACACATAACCTTTGAAGGAAAAACATCTTCTTACCTCCTTTTTTGCATTTGTTTCATGACGCTTTCAGAAAACACATGTTTTTAACAGCTAATCATTAAGAAAAAAACATCCCATTCCAACACTACTACTATACTAAGCCTGTATCTAACCTTGTTTCCATACTAGGTTGCACTATCCCAATTAATATTTGGATCATATAGTGATTTAAATCGGTTTGTGTTAACATTTATCTTCAACAATTATGTATCTAATTTGGTACATCATTACAATTACGTGCCACAGAGTTGATAAACCACCCTCTTTAATGCAGATTAAATAGACATACAAAGTTGATAAAATACACATACCACGCTTCTTATAATACTTGATTCATCTCCCTTAGGCATCTTGTTTATGTATTATATGGTAGAACTCATGTGATCTGTGACACACATATACAAAGAAGGCGAGTAATTCTCATCTTGACATATTACAATTACTCCAGTATACAATGGTGATAAATTCTTGTTTATATGTATGTACTTGATTTGCAATTCCTGATAGCACACATATACAAAAGAATTGATAGAATTCTCACACCTGATGTATTACAATGGAATCAATATACAAAGATGATAAATACCTGGTGCAATTATCCTCCCTTGGGCATCTTGTTTGTATATGTGAGATCTTTATAATTCAAAATATGAGACACATATGCAAAGCGACCCGATGCACAACCCACCTTTGAGCACTTTTTTGCGGTGCAATTATCCTTGGACATCCCTATACATATATATAATAGAACATATAATTCACAATGACATACATATACAAGTTGATAGAATTCACACCCTCATGTGTTACGTAAATATAACGATAAGTCAGAGTCTTAGTAGAGCACCCCCTCTACATGCTTGTGAAATTGTATTATCCTCCTTCGACATCATTTTTGTATATACGTAGACACATAATTCAATTTATTTTTTATGATGGTTAATACTTTTCATACATTCATACTATAATCCTTTATATATCTCAAGAGATTTCTTCTTGGATTTACTTGTGGAATTCAAGTCCTAGATAATATGAAATCAGTAGAGCGTGCCAAAAACTCTCTTGTTTGAAAAATATCTCAGATAAACTTTTTATAAGTTCATCCATCCACAGAGACTTCCACAATTCCTCATTCACAAGGATTATGTTATAAACATTTTGTAATGATCTTCCACTTCTCTAAAAAAATCATTTTTTTGTTAGGTACACCTTTATGGTATCAACTCAAACCACTATGAGACAATAGCAGGAAGAAGAGCTTATACTCTTGGTGAAGAAACCTAACTATAGAAAGGCAAGGACATTTCTTGACAGGTTTACTTGGTAGTGTGGCCATTTCAGAGAGGGTCATCTAGCCAACCAATAGCTACTTTTTAATTATTAAAATCTTCTTTGATTTGAATTAGATAAATTTATAATTTAAACCCAAACTTGTGTTTACCCACAACATTTTTATGGAACTATATTTATATTAGACAAACAATTTCATCAATACAACATTTTTTTCCTCTTCTTTGAAGTTAAACATTTCAAGCCCCCTTTTTTGTATGTTACTAAAGCCATTGTTGCTAACTATTTATAGTTTCCTTACTATGTATAAGCGGAGCAGGCGTTTTCTTCTAGGAAGCTAAATGTGTGCTAATGGGAATTCTGATTCTACTTTATTCAAAGTTTACATTGAAGAAGTGATGAAAAGAAATTAGTAACGGTGGTACAGAGAGTGCCCAATGTCTTGGATAGGTTGTGATGTAGTCATGGCTTGTTGTACATATATGTGTGTCAGTGCCTACTAGCAAGTTGGTGTAGCTCTTTGGGTAGTGGTTGTATTACTTGTGCTAATTCTAGTTAATTTTTTTTGTATGGATAGATTAATTTGTTTGTAGATAATTGTTTATTATTAGCTTTTTATGCAAGTCAAACTACAGAATTGTCTGTGAGCTAACATCAGTAGGTTATTTTTTTTATTAAGCGAAAATTAAGGGCTTGCCATGATTATAAGAGCTTGTAATGTGTGCCTTGATGCAACTTACATGCTATTTTCTCTTATTTGAATTTAATAAATTACTGTTCATATTGTTCATTATGGAGTTGGGATTGGTGTTATGTTCATGATTTCATCAGGAAAAATGTATGAAATTGACAAGTTAAATTTATTCATTACATGAAAATAGGCTTGGTTCACAAATTAAAACTGACTTGATGAAAAGAGGATTATGCAAGAAATTAAAAATGCCTGAGGGTTATCCATTAACGAAAGTCTGAGATATCAGCAAGAACATCAGAAGGCGACTACAAATTGAAAGTTGAAAAATAATATCCAACTCATTGGGCACCCCCTTTCAAGCTAATGAATCTGTTGCTAAGATGTTATCATTGATGAACTGCACAACGAGGAGTCTTTGAATGGTTGAAGTTGACGAATTGCAGTGACTAGAATACATACAAATGGACTTTCTCAATCAAATTCAAAGCGCAAAGTACACATTAGGTTCTAGTGAGGTGAGTTTATGTTGATTCTATCTTTAGATTCATCATGATCCTTTTGGGTTTGATTAATTCATTTGATGTCTAGTGTTTTCCGGTTCCACACATTAAGTAGAATTTTTAATGTTGATTTTCCACTAAGAAAGCTAGGTGCCATTAAGGATATGTGTTTATTCGAGGATTGTTGGGTAATATGCTAACTTGCAAGCTATTTTAAAAATCCATTTAGCATGAATGCCTCTAATGCTACAGCTTTTTTTATTAGAAACATAAAAAGCACATATCTTACTGTGAGGTCAAACAATGCAACTTCTTTTCTTCTAGCCCTACTTTCCTTAAGAATTTTGTTTTTTGTTTGCATCAATGAACACCTCAAACTAAGGAGAACATTATTTGTAATTTTGCCTTATTCACGATTTTCAAATTAAAGTTGGGACTTGTTGAAACTAAATATATTGCCCTTGTTTTATCCTTACCCCCTACACAATTTTGGATATATTTTGAACCACATAAAGCATTTTCCTTTCTTTTATTTACATACCATTTGTTTTTGAATGAGTGATTAGCAGATAAAGAGCACAAATTATTGAAATTATTTTAATATTATGTGTCACAATATCAAACATTCGGTAATGACTTCTATAACATGATTCTTGTTCTAGATTATTTCCTTTGTTGTGATATAATTCTTCTTCTCATGAGGGTAAGTTGAAGCATGCCAAACTCAGTTAGATGTACTTTGATCACTAAAAAAATCAATCATAGATACATGTTTTCATGACGGTAAATTGTTTGTTCTCATGATGAGTAAATTAGAGCATGCCAAACTAGTTGGATGTACTTTGATCACTAAACCAATTAATCATAGATACATGTTTGCATTCAACGGTTCATGACAAGAGGAATAAAGGCACATTAGAAAACTACTGAGATATTAAATTCCACTTGAGAACATATTTGTGATGTTTTGAAACTTAGCGATTAGATAACATCGGTTTTGCCTTTAGGAGATTTTTGGAGAATGTTGGCTAATAGTTTAGGCCCTGCAATATCACGATTTTTGTTTTTAGGCCTTGTTCATGAGAAGGCCTCTTTGAACGGTAAAGTTAATGTGTACAGCTTTATATGTGATAAAAAATAGTTGTAAATTTCATTTTATCAATTTGAGTTATCTGAGAAAAATAACCTTCTTATGGGTCTAAAGGAAAGCCGAGTGTCTACCTCCAAATATTGTGGTGTGTTTGGTGGGCTGCACTATGTCAAAACTAAACACAACTAGAAAGGTGGCTTTATTATCATAATGGAGTGTTGTTTATGGTAATCTCAAGACCGGGATCATATTACTACGGTACAACATGGTGATTGGCGCTTGTTTTACGAGTAACTAGAATAAATAATGATGTACATGATTAGCCCATTCGACCCACTGAAATATCACGTGTATTGTATGTCAAAAAATCTTCATTTGTATTTATATTGTAAAAATGTGAATTTTTGTACATATTTAGTGAGTCACCAAATTGAGCAATTAGGATTGCGGCCATATAATATTTTGTTGAGCTTGCTAGAATCTCTATCATTAGCATTATGTGTTTGAACGATTTATTAAAAATCCGTCACTTATACAATTTCAAGGGCCCCATATAACTCTCCATAATTCTTTAAAGTGCTAGCTCAATGGAAGAGCACACCCCATGCAGGAGGTTGGTTGTTAAATTGCTGTACTCTAATATAAATTATTCAATGATATTGTAGATTTTTTTAATTAAATAATTTTATTGATTTATTTTAATGGTGAGATATTTTTACAGTTGTTGTTTTATATTGTCTCTAGAAAGACAATAGATAGGATTAAAGACATTGTCTCCATAAAGACAATATATCTTTAATTCAGCTAATGATAACTTTATAAAGATAAATTTTAAGACTTCAATAATTTGGAACAATTTACTCAAAATTGTCTTAAAACACCCCCTTTGTGTTGTAATTAGCTGCTATTGTCTCTAGAGAGACAAAAATGCTTAATATTTATGTATTGTCTTTATAGAGACAATTTGAATTTTAAGACAATTTAATTTGAGACACCCGCTTAAAGACAATATTTAAGACAATACACAAGTTTTATTTTGTCTTAAGTTAAGACAATTTACCCAAAAATTGTCTTAAATATTGTCTTAAAACCCCTCTTTATGTAGTAGTGAAATAATCATGATATCATTTACCCACAAATATTCAATATTTATATCTTTGTGGCCTAAATGATAGATAAAAATAATATATCTAGTGAAAAGCTATTAACATCATCATGATATCATTTACCCAAAAATATTCAATATTTGTGGCCTAACTCAATCTGCATGGACCATTAGTCCTTTAACTGCCACAATGTTAAACATAATCTATCCTTGAACAATTCACCATCCTTTCTTGTCATTGTTGTCGTCATCATCCAACTTTGATATCATGATTAGATATGGTATTAATCAACCAATAATAAATTGTAATGGTGATTCCTCAACATGTATTCATGTGCATACACAAAATGTAAATAAAGTAGCACAACATGCTACTTCTCATGCATGAATTATAAGCAAATAATTATCAAGCATGTAAAAATAAATACCACATTACTATGATTCTTCTCACACAAGAACACATTCTTCTCCAAAGTATAGCCACTGTAGCCATCCATTTTCATTTAAAGGACAATAGCATCCTAGATGTAATTATATAATACTTATCCAAATAAAGTTAGCCCCTCAGTTTTTTTTTGTGCATGTAACTAAGTAAATTTTTTTCCAATACAACAGATATTATTATTATTAGGTTGCATACTAGCTTGCATACAAATGCTTTAGATAACATGATAGATTTTATGCTTTTGCATGCGGTTGCATATGCTTCAACAATTAAACTATTTACAATAACTATAGTACATGAAATTACATGCCCTACTCCAAGATAGAGTTAACACATTAGTAATTACCTCTTGTATGCAACCACTTGTTCATTAATATGATAACTATTCTTCTTGAATAAACACACATCTCCCTTTCCCAAAAGAAGCTAACTACATCTTGCATGCTAATGGATAATATTTTCCACAAAAGAATTAACACATTCTTTCATGCAATATAAATTTTTCCATAATAGCCCATATTCCCTTCATGAAAATTAATATCATGGCTATATTTTTATGCACCTCAACATATTTTCTTTTAAAGGAAATGATTACTAATGTTGTGCATGCATAAGCATATTTTGTTTTTCCCAAAAAGTCAAGTAATTTTTTTCATGCATACAACACATGTTTCTTCTTCAAGTTCTTCAAGCAATCAATGCATGGTAAATGTTCTTTATGCATGCATAACCACTTTTTATCTTTTCAAGATGGTGGCAAATAACCACATATTCTTCTAAGATAAATTAACTTAATGATTATTAGTTTGTTCATCTCACACACATTCTTTAAAGAAATATAATTCAAAAGTGGTTCTTTCTATGCAAACTAACATTATCTCTTTGTATTTTATATGCATTCTTTTTCAAGAAAGACCGATGTCCTACTTTTCCAAAAAAAATAAAACACATACAATAATTACTTTTACGCATATACACATTCCAAAAGAAAATCCCACTTTCCAATAAATATAAATGGCTGAGATAAGAATTCAAAAGAATCATTCAACAAAACCCTTCAACAAGATAAACCAAAAAATAATCCCACTTTCCAAGAAATATAAAAGAAATCATTCAACAAAACCCAGTAAACCTATTAACCTATTTCGTATTTTTCCAAAAAATTAAAACACATAAAGTAATTACTTTTACACATATACACATTCCAAAAGACAATCCTACTTTCCAAAAAATATAAATGGCTGACATGAAAATTCAAAAGAAATCATTTAACAAAACCTTTCAACAACGTAAAGCTATTTTACCTAGGTTCCTATTCTCAATAACTCATAAAAGTTGTTTTTTTTTTCAAAAACATTACGTAGCCTTTATTCGTGAGAATCTCATGAATTCTTTTAGAGAATCATTAACTAATATATGTGCATAAAAAAAAATTATTATCTAATCTCTACAGACCAGACATTTTTTAATTACTTTCCAAAAACCATAGCTAATCTTTACATACCAGACATTGATAGCCAATTAACTTACCGTTTTTGCTTCTACCAGTCCGTCCAAATCTAAAATCTCCCACTTAAAGATGCGAAGACTTCAAAAGCCAATACAAAAAAAATCCTCCGCAGAAACTTTTCCATAAAATGTATCCAGGTGAGAAAACAAGATTCGAATGGTGGATTAAGCAGTTTCATAACATGTGTTCTTCTTCTCCGTAAGATTTCATTTTCTTTTTTATAATATCGCACCTCTTGTTTTCACAGAGCCATGGCAAGAATCAATACACGGTTATCAAGAGTTCATTTTACATCCAAATGAATCTTTATTCTAACTATAACCCTTCGAATGGGTACCCTGACGTTAACCAATTAAGGCAATAATATTTCCATATACTCAAATGTTGTTCAGTGGTTTTAGAAAGAGTTATTGTGACCTAATAATTAATAATATTATGGCCATTCTTTATGGTTACTCTTTCGTTCTTGGCATCAAATCGTAATTGCTTTTTGTTGTTAAATGTGTAGAAAATTAATAATATTTACGAGTGTGTAATGTTGGAATGTAGTTACAGGGTATTATAATTCATCACTTAAACATAGTTTTATAACATGGTAGTTAAATGAGAATATTCATATTCAATTATTGAATTTTTAAAGGTTTATTCATAACAACTTAATTTAATGATTTTATTTCATTCATCATTTTAAAGTTAATTTATGAAAGTTTTTGTTAAGTATAAATGTTAGTGTTTAATTCATGGAAGTTTAGCTAAATGTATATGTTAGTGTTCAATAATTCACTCTTGATTTGCACTTTAAGAGTCATTTTACAACAATTTAGCTCAAAGTGATTTTATTGAATTGTTTGTCACTACCCTTCCACAGTAATTTCACAGTAGCTTAGCCACACATAAGTGCTTGTGTTTAATGATTTTCCCCTCAAGGTTTGTTTCACAACAACTTAAGTAAATATAGGTAGTTATGTTTAATGATTCCTCTAATTTACATCTAGAGTGTAATTTTATGATAGTTTAGCTAAATGAGAGTTGTTGCGTTTAGAAACTATGTTCCTTCAGGGTTATTGTTTGATAACTCAGTTAAAAAAAAGTTTTCATTTTCAATGACTTTCCCAAATTGTCCCAAGTTCATTGCTTGATCATTGTGTCATGATAGTGTGGCTAAATAGAAGTGATTGCATTCAATTATTTACTCTAATTCACTTCTTTAGGTTTGTTTCCCATCAACTTTGTTAAATAAAAGTGTTTATGTTCAATTATTTTCTTCTTAATAATTATTCTCTAAGAACTTAACTAAATAAAAATGCTTATATTCAGTAATTCAAATTCACTTAATCTCTCAAGCATTATCTTATAATAACAAATTTAAATGAAAATGCTTGTATTCAATTATTTTTTTACTTATTTCATTTCTTAAAGGTTGTTTTCCTACAACTTCATTGCTATGCTATTCATACTCCACTACCACCTCAGCCAAAAAAAAAAAAAATTAATACAAAATGTTTTGTTTCTTTTCTCTCAATATTTTATCAATTAGAGAAATAGAAGGAACTCTAAAATTGGAAGAGACACAAAGAAAATTTATTTGTTACTGTTTGATTTTCATCAGCAGTAATCTATTGAGCGATGTCATCCATATGTGTCTACATTCATTCACCATTGTTTCTGAATATTGTAGGTTTTAACCCTGTAGAGAACTTACCTACAAACTAGTTATTAAAACAGAAAAATAAACAATGGTGAAAATAGAAAACAAATATACACAAATATTTTCCCTTGGATGCAAAAACGGGACTTCTAGATTGATTTTTCCGTATATTCCTTTCAATGTTAGAATACATATATATACATGCCGAAACATTCATAAACCCCAATCCACTAACCCTAGATTAGAACATAATTGTAGTTATCTTCACCGGATTTATAAAATACCATGGATAGAAAACCATCATGTCCAAAGCCATGTGTAAAACCCATGCACAAAACCATGGGTAGTTCCTCCCACCGTCTTTGAGTCCACCCTAGATCATTGGGTTCTCCCAACTATTATTGGGTCCACGTGGAACTAGTCGTGGAAAGAATAAAACACACACCCAACATTCACCCACTTGTTGTTTTCTTTCCGCACAATGGATCACAAGAGAGCTTAGTCATTGGTCCACACCTGCAATGCCCATTTTTTTCTCTACACCAATAAAAATTCTCAATGCTCACATTTCATCAATTCATCAAGAAATTTTTAAAATTGTCCACCTTTGCTAGCAACACCTTTTTTGTCCTCAACCATTTCTCACAAAGTGATATTGAACACCATTATCCTTTGTCTTCTTGGAATGGGTGGGGGCAGGGTTCTCTACCAAGGAATTTTCACTTATCCTTAAGGGCCGATGTACCAACCCCATACTTGAACACAATTTATGCAACCAAAATAATTCCTTACTTGCATGAGTGGTTGCTATGTATTCACCTCTATGTAGTTGGAAAGAGCCACTACAGATCGTCTTTTTCTCATCCAACTAACTTCTTCCAAATAGGTTAAACACATAGCCACCTATAGATCTTCCGATCTAGATCTCTAGCTCAATCCGCATCAACAAAGTCACGTATGTCCAAAAAAATTTTCCAATCCTGGTATTCCTTTGTAGCACGTACTATAATCACCAGTGCCACTAAAATACCTAAAACCCCACTTCACCGTTGTCCAATGATTCTTCCTGCTTCTGATATAGACCTTTCTAAATACCCCCATTGTACGTAGAATGTCTAGTCTAGACATACCATCGCATACATCAAGTTACCGACCGCACTTGCATATGGAACACAGACATGTCCTTTTCCTCTTCGTGTCTCAGGACACTATTTAGTAGATAACATTACACCTACAAGAATAGGAACCTTCATTAGTTTACTATCCTACATATTTAACCTCTACAATAATTTCTCAACATACTTCCTCAAATGCTTCCTCTTCGCTTCCGATCTCATTTAATTTCCATGCCCAAAATATAGTTTTCGCACCAAGATCCTTCATATCGAATTTGGGAGGAAAATTAACTTTCAAATACCGGATAATTTCTTTGTCATTTCCAATCAACTACATATCATCCACACAAGACCAAATAAATAACACGGTCACCAATTAATTTAAATACAATACGTTGATCCACTTTTCTTCATGGAGGCGAAGTCCTCATATATATGTATCAAATTTATGATACCGCATCCTCGGTGGTTGTTTCAACCCATGCTAAAAGTCTTTAACCTCGCATACCAGCTTTTTTCTTACCCTTGACCGTGAAAAGCCTTCCGATTGCTTCATGTTTATTTCTCTCTTCCATATCTCCATGAAGAAATTTTTGTCTTCACATCCATTTTTTTCTTACCTCAAAATCAAAAGAAGAAACAAATAAACATAATATAATATAAGCTAACTTGGAAATAGGAGAAAAATATCATCGAAATCAATTCTCGACACTTAGGAATAACCTTTTTTCTACCAACTAAGCTTTGTATTTCTCCACCTTGCCTTTTGCATTCATCTTCTTCTTAAACACCCATTTTATACCAATGGGTTTCCTTCCACTCGACAACTCCATGAGATGCCCAAGCTCGTTTTTGTCCGAGATGTCATTTCCACAACCATGGCCTCGTTCCGCAGTGCTTTCCATCCTATGAATCCACTACCTCCTCGAAAGTTATGGGATCATCATTAGGTAATAGATGAAACAAAATTTGAACGTAAAAGGAGATGGACTATATCTCTCTCGAATCGATATTCTCAAAATTGGAATATGTGGCTCTTATTCTTCTTATTCTTGTTCCTTCCGTTGTAGACTTTTGATTCTTCCTCCTTTAGTTCAAACTCTATCTTTTCAAGTTCCTCTGGTAGGACTTCTTTGTTTAATAACATCCTTCACCTCTTTAAACACCACATCTTGGTTGTACACAACCTTCCTTATTTCTGGTTTCCAAACTTATAACCTTTTAAACCATCCTTATATCCAATAAAAATGCACCTTTCATATTTACTATCCAACTTGGTTCTTATCTCCTTTGGAACGTGTACGCATGCACTACAAATGCAATCACCCTCGTATGTGAAAGCGAGGATTTGTTACTACCCATTTCTCATGTGGATTCTTATCCTCCAATGTTGATGAAGGTGATTCCGTTAACTAGGCAACATGTAGTATCTAATCGCCTGCACTTTGTCCTAACCTCGGCACCACCGAGCATGTTTCGCTCTTTTCCATCAATGTCGTGTTCATTCTTTCTCGCAACTCCATTTTTGAGGTTTTTATGGAGTAGTATTTTGTCATTCTATACCACACTCCTCTTAGAGGACTCTTCAAATTCATTCTTGCAAAACTTTCCACCATTATCTGTCCTCAACACCTTGATATTTTTCTCTATCTAATTTTTCCACATGAGCTCTCTTCAATTTTAAAACTCGTCAAAGACTTCATATTTCTTCCCGAGGAAATATATCCATGTATTCCTTGACAATTCATCTATAAAATGAGACATAGTACACAAAATTAGCTAGATATGGAACTGACATAGGTCCAAACACATCATTGTACATAAGCTCTAATATGTAGAAATTTAAAATACCGTGATGTATTACCGCACTCCCTCGATCTAACAATTAAATCGACTATTAAATACAAATCCTACTCAATTCTTTACGGAAATTAAATCACCAATTGCAAACACATGAATAAAAATCAACGCACATAACAAGATGTTTTTACCAGGAAAGCTTAAAGATGAAAACCCCAACTATCATATATTATGTATATCATGGATCATGAAAAAATCTCATACAGCTCAACTCATAGAGCTCTCGCACAATATACAATTGTCTTACACTCTGCCATACAAAATTGGTTCACACATGCACCAATTTATCATCGCTCCCCGACAAATTACTTCCACCGCGCAATCCCCGCCGAAGAATATCACCGAATGAATTCGATCTTGCCTTGCTTTTACCGCACAATCCTCATTAGAAACTCCAATGTGTGTGCATGCATCGAATGCATCACTATAGTCACAACCGATAGTCAAACACACCCTTTCACCTATCTCTCCACCGGGTCTCCACCGGATCTCGACATGCAAGTAGTTAACTATTGTATTTTCCGTTGGCAAGGAGACACTTCTTGTGAATTAATTAAATAATTAATTCACTAACCTCTCACTAGTGTATCTTTAGTTACAACTAGCATAGCCGAGTTTAACTCACTTAAATCCAAATAACAACTCATGCCAACTACTCTTCCAACTCGTTACAACTCTACTACACCGCTACAATGAATTCCATTGTGCATGTCCCACCAACCAACCTTGAATGCGTAATTCCTTCTACCTAACCGGTTTTCCACACGTTAACCGAAATCAAGTGCTTCAAGAGAATAAGTTATTATTTATTGTCCGATTATCATTATGATAATAATATCGACATGCATTCTATTTTTAGATTTGCGATCTATAAATAGACTTTTCCCATGATCTAAAAATAGAAACCTAAATCTTAAACATAGAATTTTCTCAACCATCTAGAATTAGTCTCTCGTTAATTTTAGAATATGCTCACCATTCTAAAAATAGACATACACCTAAAAATATCCCGCAGTCTCCACCTAGTGAAGGTGCTTAATTTTCACTAGGATCATCATCTTTTTAATCTCAACATAATATCCCTTTCACCCTCTTAGCACTAGAGGGAAACTCACCCGATTCTCGTCTCCATTTATAAAAAATGTTCGCTGTAAATCGAAATTTAGAAATAAATTAGACATACCTTCTACCAAACTTTACCATGTAGTATTTGTCAGGTCCTTCTCTCTAATATGTCCAAGCCTTTGATGTCATAGCATGGTTTTTTCTCAAAAGACCACTAGATTTTCTACTCCACTTTCATGAATCGCATAATTGTTGCACCAATCAATAACAAGCATACCTTAAGCTTTTATAGAGTTTCAATATGAACTCCCCACATAAAAACCGGTGCTCCCAAACCATCTCGTAGGTATCTTCTCGAACACTATTTTTACACTCGCATCATCTATCTTGCTTACAAAAATCATATTTTTGGCCAATGTAGGAATATGCAAAACACCAAAAAATGTTCTAATCCTTCCACCTTGCAACTTCAACTTGAATTTTCCATGTCGAATGATTCTCGCCTCCCCGTAATCCCTAAGAAGAAATCACCACCATCATATTTCTCGTACTCGAACCCTCTCTATGGGGAGTAAAGTGAAAGGATGCACCGAGTCAATCAACCATGCCTATTGATCTACATGTGTACTGAAGAAGAAGCCAAGTACACATCCCCCACCTTCATCCGAGGTGGTTTTCACCCCTGTATGTATGAGCATCATCGTCCCTTTCTTTTATCGTGAGATTTATATCTACAGCCGCTTTTGTAGTACCCTTCTTTTCCACATTTCAAAGACACCTTACAAGTTTTCCTAGAGATTTATATCTCCCTCTAGATTTAGATCTCCCACTTGAGGACTTATTTTTTTTGTTCGGGAAAGTCCTTGTAAAAAGACATCCATTATGAAGTCTCCATATTTTTCTATCTTAATTTATAAAGGATGAGACTATTTCATCAAACTTCAAGGTAGTTGTAACGTTTACCTATTGGAACAAATCAGACTATCCCACAAATTTGGTAGAGAACAAATAAAATTGATGCACTTATCTTCATCCGAAATTTTTATATCAACAGATAACAACTCGCTTGCCACAATATTAAAGTAATTCATATGCTCTATCACCGAGTCTCCATCCTTCATCCTCGCATTACACAACTTTTTCCACCGTAACAATTTTCTCCCCAAAGATTTAGATTGGTACAAAGTCCCTAACTTGACTCACAAATCCTTCGTGTAGCTTCCTTCCGATACATTCAACAACATTGAATTTGACATACACAACCATATTATGCTCTTTGCCTTCTCGATCCAACTTCGCTACTCGCTAACGTTTTCATTGGTTTAGTACCAGATATACCACAAGCCATTGATCTTTATCCACCAAAAAATCCTCTATATTGAGATCCCACAACACAAAATTTTGTCCATTAAATTTCTTGATCTCCATATTTCCATTGTTCTCCATCTTCTTTCACCACAAGAATCGATCCCGTAGATCTCCCACTAAACGTGGTCTACCGTGCTTCTCCGATAAAACCCTCGAGTAGCAAAGGCATCACCTTGACGCCGAAACAACTGTGATACCAAATGTAGGTTTGAATCGTGTACATAAATTACCTACAAACGAATTCTTAAAATAGAAAAATAAACAATGGTGAAACACAAAACAATTATACGTAGAAATTTTCACTAGGATCCCAAAATCGTGACTACCAAATTGACTTTGATTGTATTCCTTTCGAAACATTCATAAACCTTAATCCACTAATAGTGGATTAGAAATAGAACATAACCTTAGTTCCCTGATCACACCTATAAAATACCATGGACTAACAAGCATCATGCACAAAACCATGTGCAAACCCATGCATAAAACCATGGGTAGGTGCGCCCATCATCTGTCCATTTAATTGTTATTGAGTGAAACTAGTTGTAAATATACTAAGACATTCTCAAGAAAAATAGCACATAAAAATAACATATAAAATATTAACATATTAAACTTTTATATTCCTTAAGTAAATTATATCATCAATTAAATGTGTATCATCAAATATAACTACTTATAATACCACCATTTTCACTTTGATCTAGATTGAAGTTGTTCATAACAATATTTATCTACATTAATTATCTATTATATTATACAAATTTAATATATTAGTAAAAATTTTACATTTTTATATTTATATTTAAATATATTTATAAAACCAACACTTAAATAATAAATTTATTATTTTCAAATTATAATTTAAAATAATGTAATAAGTACTAATATCATATTTATGAAATTTAAAATCAATTTATCATTTTGATGATCACCTATATGGTGAATAACTAATATTTATCAAAATTTAAAATCAATTTATTGTTTTCATGATCACTCTTTATGGTGAATAAGTTCAATAGCCGATGACATGTTTACCTATCTTTATTATTGAGTTATATTTTTACACATTTTGTAAAAATAGTTGACTTTTAGGATAAATTTATCTATCTTTATTTTTTATATTTAGGTTAACTTATCTTTTCATTTACACATTCACATTTAAAAAAATTACTATATATACATATAAATAAATAAACTTACATTTAAATTAAAAATTTCTTGCACTTAATAAACTAATGCATATTCCATTTTTGAGAGATATAAAATTCCTACTATTATTTTTCCATTTGTTAACCTAAAATAGTGTAAAATTACACCATCAAGATAAAATAATTTCCTTAAATATAAATAGCACTATCAACATAAATCACACCATGTACTTGGAGTATTTTACACAAACTACTTCCATAATCGTAGGTTTTAACTCCTGAATAAATTATTCACACACGAATTCATAAATAAAATAAACAATAGCGAGAGAGGCATAAAACATAAAACAGACAAACACAGATTTTCCCTGGGATCCCAAATTCTGATGACCAGGCTGGATTTTTCTATTATATTCCTTTAGTGTTACAACACACATATACGCTCAAGCATACATAAATCCCAATCCATTAACCCTACTCAGAACACAACCATAGTTCCTTGACCGTATCTACAAAATACCAATAAAACCATCGTACTTAAAACCATGTGCAACCTCATGCAATAAAATACGGGTGGGTCCGCATATGAGTGGGACCGCATACCAAAAAATTCATCGGCGTCGCTCGGACCCTGATATGGGGACCATTGCACCTATAACGTACAAGGTGGGGCTAGCTGGGAAAGAATATAACACATACCCAACATTCTCCCACTGTTGTTTTCTTTCCATAGGGGCCAGTAGAGATGCAATATTTTCACCAATTCTTCAACACCCATTGCTTCCCTTCTATACCAAGAGAACTTTGAGTGCTCACGCAGTTCGTCAATGCATTCAAACATTCTTCGGCATGTGTCCACCTTTACCACAACACCCTTTTAGCCTCAACCACATTCTAACAAAGTGATATTGAACATCAATGTGTGATTTGTCTTTTGAATGATAAGCAAGGGTTCTAGCCAAGAAAATTGCACTTTGGCTATCATGTACTATCCTTATAGCTCGTTGTACCAACCCCATACTTGAACACAATGCTAACCAAACTCGCTTCTCGCTTGCATGAGTGGCCGGCTATGTATTCTCGCTCGTAGTTGAAAGTGCCACCACAGATCTTCTTTACTCATCCAATTGACCGCACCTCCAAATAGGCTAAACACATACCTGTAATTTGTAGATCTTCTTTGGTCCATCTTCCAAATGTACCGCATCAACAAAACCACAAATGCTAACATTCTTTCCAATCCTGTTCTCCCCGGTAGCACAAGCCATAGCTAATGACTAGTGCCACGTAAATATCTTGAAAACCCACTTCACCGTTGTCCAATGCTCTTCCCCCGGCTTCTGACATAAACTCGCTTCATTACCCCACTTCATGTGCAATGTCTAGTCTATTACGTACCATTGCATACATCGGCTAAACTAATCGCACTTCGCATATGGAACACGGGACATATCCTCCTCTTCATCTTGTGTCTTGGGACATTGTTCAACAGACACTTTACACCTGCTATGAATAGGAACACTCACCTCCAAGCATTATCCCGCATATTGAACCTTTGTAATATAGTCTGACATACTTCCTCCGTTCTAACCGTGAGCTTCCTTTCCTTGCCCGATTCTCTTAATTTCCATGCCCAAAATACAACAAGATCACATCCTTCATGTCGAATTTGGAGAATAGTTGGCCCTCAAATCTGATACTTTAAGGCTTCTAATTAACAACATATCATCCACATACAAGACCAAATACATAACACGGTCACCAATTAATTTAAAATAAACATAGTGATCCTCCTTGCTTCTCATAGCCAAGTCCCCGTATATAGTATCAAATTTTCCGATACGTATCCTTGGTGACCGTTTTTAACCCACGCGTAGACTTCTTCAACTCCTCAGACACGCTATTTCTTACCCTTCACCACAGAAGCTCTTCAAAGCTGTTTTGCCAGATCTCCTTCTGTGACCACCGTGAAGAAATGTCGGTTTCTTCACATCCATCTCGTTCTATCTCAAATTCCTAAATGCGCAAAGAACAAGATAAAAGTAATCTAATAGAAGTAACTTTGGCAAAGGTGGAGAAAAAAATATCACCAAAATAAATTCTCGGCACTTGGGAATAACCTGTATACCAAACTAAGCTTTGTATTTATCCACCTTGCCTTCTACATTTATCTTCTTTTTAAACAATTTACTTGTTCTCGATGGGCTTCCTTCCACCCTACAACCTGTACCGCATCCCATGCCTCATTTTGTGCAAGGATGCTATTTCTCATCAACCATGGCCTCCTTCCTGCAGAAGCTTCATCCTCTCAATCTACCCGCCCTCGACGTCGATCATCATCATAGTTAAGGCAAACCTCGAACAAAAACATGGACTATACCTTTCTGGGTTGCCTTCTTTTCCCGAATCGATCTTCTCAAAGTCGGGGTTTGTGGTTCTTCCTCTTCTAAATCTTCTTCCGTTGTAGAGTCTCGATTCATCCTCCTTTAGCTCAAACTCTATCTTTTCAGTTCCTTTGGTAGGACTTCATGTGTAACAACATCTTTCACCTCATCGAACACCACATCTCTACTGTGACACAACCTTCTCTATTTTTGGGTTCCAAAGTCAGGACCCTTAAACCATCCTTATACCCAACAAAGATGCACCTTTCGTATTTATTATCCAACTTGGTCCTTTCTCCTTTGGAACATGTATATGTATCACATCCAAATACCCTTAGATGTGAAAGAGAGGTTTCTCACTGGGTCCATACCTCATGTGGAGTCTTATCCTCCAACACTAATGAAGGTGATCCTGCTAACTAAGTAACATGGCCTATCGTCTTCTCTGCACTTCGTCCTAACCCGTACCACCGATCATGCTTCTTGCCTTTTCCATCAAGACTCGTTCATTCTTTCGCAACTCGTTTTGTTGAGGTGTGTATGGAGTAGTCTTCTACCGTGCTATACCACACTTCTTATAACTCTTCGAAATTCTCTCTAACTCCCCACCATTATCCTGCCCTCGTTTTCGCCGCTTTTATCTTCTTCTTTGTCCGGTTTTCCACCGCAGCCTTAAATTCTTTAAATTTGTCAAAGACTTCAGATTTCTTCCCTCAAGAAATATATCCATGTATTCCTTGAGAAGTCATCTATGAATGAAACACAAGATACGTACTCTTCTAAAGGATGGAACTAACATAGGTCTAAACACATCACTATGCACAAGTTCTAATATCTTGTTCGCCCTTAGCACCAAGGAAAACTCAATTCGATTGCTTTCCATATACACAATTTTCACAAATCGAAATCCGCAGAGAAATTAGACATATTCTCTTCTACCATACCATTTCTATGTAGTATCCGAAGGCCCTTCTCTCCAATATGTCCAAGCCTTTCGATGCCATAGCATGGTATTTTCTCCAAAGATAGCTGCTTTCCACTCCATTTTCAGAACCACATAACCGTTACACCCATCAATAACAATGCTACTTTGTATCTTGTACGATTTCCTACCGAACTCCCCCGCATTAATACCAGTTGCTCCCTAACCATCTTGCGTACATCTTTCTCGAACACCGTTTTTACACCCGCATCATCCATTCGCTACGTAAATCAGATTTCGGCCAATGTAGGGGATATGCAACACCGGAAGTGTTCTAATCCTTCCACCTTGTAGCTTCAGCTTGACTTTTCCACGTCCGACGATCTCCGGCCTTCCTATCATCCCCTAGGAAGACATCACCACCATCATATTTCTCATACTCGTTAACCACTCCCTATGGGGAGTGAAGTGAAAGGATGCACCGAGTCAATCAACCATGACTCATGATTTACATGTTTATTTGAAGAAGAATCCAAATACACATCCCCACCTTCATCCGAGGTGGTTTTTCTTTCCGTGTATGAGCTTCATCGATCCCTTTCCTTTCTTAGGAGCTTTAGATCCGCATTCCTTTTTGTAGTGTCCTTCCTTTCCACATTTCAAAGACACCTTTTACAAACTTTCCAGAGATTTAGATCTCCTCTAGATTTAGATCTCCCACTCAAAACCTTATTCTTGTTTCTCGTTCGGGACCTTCCTCATACAGATAAGGGATCTCCATTCTCGACCCTCCATATTTCTCCGTCTCATTTCCTCCGACAACAAGGCCGAGACAATGTCATCAAAATTAAGGTAGTTGTATCATACCTATTGCAATAACCAGATTATCCCACGAGTCTAGTAGAGAGCACAACCGATGCACTTATCTTCATCTCGAGATTTTAATATCAACAGATGACAAATTTCCGACTTACCACAGTATTTGAAAGCGTTCGCATGCTCTATCACCGAGTCTCCATCCTTCATCCCTTTGTTACATGTACGTTTTCTCACAGAACAACTTATTCACCAAAGACTTAGATTGGTACAAAGTCCCAAGTTTTTCCCACAAATTCTTCATCGTAGCTTCCTCTTAGATACATTCACCAATACCGAATCCGATACACACAACCGCATTGTGCTCTTAGCCTTCCGATCCAGCTTTCTTCTAGTCTTCATCCGACATTGCCGTTGGTTTAGTACCGGATCTATCGCGATCCACCGATCTTTATCCACTGTAATAGACCTCCATCTTGAGCTTCCACAACTCAAAACTTCCGACCATTAAATTTCTCGATCTCTATCTTTTCCGCCGCCGCCATCTTCTTTCACCGCAAGAGTCGATCTTGCAAATCTCCCACCGAACAGGTCTACCTTAGGCACGAAATAAAACCTCAAGAAGAAAGGCGTCCCTTGAAGCCGAAACAACTTTAATACCAAATGTAGGTTTTAACTCGAAACGTAAATTATCTACAATACCTAATCTTATACGAAAATAAACAATAGCGAGAGCATAAAAACATAAAACGTATAAACACGTAGATTTTTCCCCAGATCCCAAAATTGGGACGACCAGCCTCGATTATTCATTATATTCCTTTTTAGTGTTACAACACATATATATACATGTCGAAGCATACATAAACCCCAATCCATTAACCCCGGATTAGAACATAACCGTAGTTCCTTGACCAGATCTACAAAATACCAGGGGCCGAAACCACCGTACCTCAAAACCATGTGCAAACTCATGCACAAAACATGGGTGGGTCCACATATGAGTGGACCGCATACCAAAAAAATTCATCGGGGCAATCGCCCCCGACTTCTCGACAGGGCCGCCGCCTTGGACCCTTTGTTACTCGGCACAACTTACGCACGTGGGGCTAGTCGTGGGAAAGAATATAACACATACCCAACACCCACATCATGGTGGGTATGAAGCACCGTACTAGGTAGGTAGGTATTTAGGAAATAGTTGCTTAATCGTTACTTGTTTTAAATTTTAGGTATGAGTTGCACCGTACAAAGATCAATTTTAGGTATGAAGCACCGTAGCGCATACGAGATCTTTTGGAAATATAGGAAAAGTGTTTCAATCGATGTTCATGCTTCATCAAACTTGAATTTATAAGGAATTGACTCATGATAGATTGTTCTAACATCAATCCATTGATAACATTCATTTTTTAATTATTTTCGTCAATGCCTCTTTTTGACATACAAAGGCGTCCACGATATAATTTATTGATATAATACTCGTGCACATGATATGTAAAATTTTATGTTGTTGGTTCTTGTAACATTATCCGGTAAATATTTATTTTAAGAGGGCATTTATTCAGATAATGTGCAATCACATATACTACATCATAATGTGATACCCTCAAATTAAAGATTTAAATGTTATATAATATAAATTGGAAAATTCAACTCTCGGAGATCAAGTTTTATATGAGAAATATTTGTTTGTGGAGTTTCAAGTTCAGAAATAGTAAAAAACATTTTGGAAAAAGTGAAGCAAGTTTTCATAAGAGAAGAATATTAGTTTGCAGTTTCAAGTTCAGAAACAGTAAAAAACATTTTGAAAAGTGAAGCAAATGCAAGAAATTTGGGAAATGGCCAACCAATCCATCATATCGAGCAGTTATTCCAATCCATCGAGCAGGTATTCTATCTGCCATGCAGACTTGTTTGTAATGAAAGTATATTTAAAAGTTGACCAATTTAATTTCTATGCTTACTTGTAATGGAAGCATATAGAAAATTTGACCAATTTAATTTCCCTTTCTTAATAGATATGACTTCACCTGAACGTTAAAGTGCAACAAGATAGCAAACCTGGCCCAAAGCCGGTCAAATGAACCTTTACCTTAACGTGAATCAAGATAGAGTAAAATCACACATGCCATGCATACTTGTTTGTAACGAAGTATATGAAAACTCGACCAATTTTAATTTCCTATGCTTATTTGTAATGGAAGAATATAGAAATTCTGGATCAATATATATAATAAAACCTTTTATTTCCTTTCTTAATAGATATGACTTTCTTTACCTAAACGTTAAAGTGTGTCAAGAAAGAGTAAACCCAACGTGCTGGCCAAATTAACTATTACTTTAAAGTAAATTATAATCATTATTTTTTTAACAATATATTTAAATTGGGTGTGTTTCTGTTGGGCCTAGATGTAGTATTCTACAACCTAGTATATAGAGTAATTGTGTAGATGTAAGGTAAGCATGTAAACAATTTTAAATGCCTATTTAATTAAAAAAATAGAAAAAAATTAACAAAACATCGAAATGTTGGTGTGAGAAAAAAAAAAAAGTTAACAAACATTTAAATGTTAAAAAGTTAACAAACATTTAAATGTTGGTAGAAAAAATTAACAAAACATTTAAATGTTGGTTCCCTCGATTAATTGCGTCAAGAGGCACTATAGAGTAGATGTGTAGATGTAATGTAAGTAGGTATAAATTTTAAATGTGAGCTTAATTAAAAAATAGAAAAAGCTAACAAACATCAAAATGTTGTGGGTTCAATTAATAATAAAAAAGTTAAAGTAATAATTCTTAGCCATAGATATTCACCCCCATTTTTCTATGAATATTATTAACTTGTAAATAGACTTTGTTACAATACCATGGGCCAATACCATGACTTATCAACACTCATGCCCAAAAAAACATAACTTATTTCTGCCAAAAAGATGGAGGGAAAAGAGGGAGAGAAAGGGAGAGAGAGGACTGCTAAGAGAGAGAAGGAGAGAAATGGAGTCAGTAAGAGAGAGAGAGAGAAAGAGAGTGTGTATGTTTTGGGGTGAGACATAAAAGAAAGAGACAATTAAAAATATAAATATTATATAGTTATATATAACCAGCCTAGATCCATCTAACACATGAGGTATGAAATCTTCGATGTGCAAACCTTTCCCCGACGTTTTTCACTCAAAAGAGGTTTGCACCTCTAGAGATTGATCCCTCCTGCTTCGATAGATCCGAGGGTTAAGACGGTTCTAGACGGGTTCATAGAAAACACCTACTTTTTTATTAATAGATATGATTCCGTATCCGAACATTAAAGTGAGTCATATGATAGATTTGGGGCATTTGCTCGCATGAATACCACATAGCTTTGATTTATTAACATGAACACTTAACCAAAATTTTAAGCAAAGTGAGGTGTGTAGAAATATTATCATGAGACACTTAAATTAAAATAAATCAACAAACAAACATGAAACGCATTAAAAAATATTTATTTGGGAAAATCCCAACTCAACCGCCCAACCTAATGGAATTTCGCATCGCATGGCTAAAAACTTAGCCAAGCAACTAAGTGAGCCTTCACACCACATCCTTGACATGATTACAATGAATTTTCTTCCCTACCTTTACAAGGCTCCATCACATGAATCCCCATGGGTAGAAAACCATTAGTATGCCTTGCGTGCATACAATATGTGTCCAAAACCATTACCATTTTTCCTAATCAACTTCAATCTTCCCCTAGTCATGTTTACCTAACAATAAGTAAAATAACATTGTTATATAACTCGACACTATGATTTATTTTGAAAAATTCATCTAATTTTTTAATTATGTTCAATATTTTAATCCAATATGATATAGATATGTGGTAAATTTTTTTTGTTGGTGGTTTTATCTACATGAAAAAGTTGTGGAAATGAGAGCTTCAAGGGTTAGCTCGCTTGGTCGAGTCCTCGCCCATCGTTAAAGAAACTTTGATATTGAGAGGTCAGGCTGGTTCAATTTCGTCAACACTCGAGGACATGCTTCGTGGTTGAGTGATGCGAGAGCATCAAGGTAGAGCCAAGAATGTGACAAGTTGGTCACATGTTGTGACTTCGAAAGAGGACCAAGTGTATCCTAAGAATTTGAAGACTTTCTTTGAAAGTATTTTTTTTAGTGGATAATTACTATCAGCTAGTAATGTTGTCAATTTTTTAGTTAAAATAGGAACAATTGGCTATCAAAAGCTCCCGTGAGGAGGCCGAGCCACCTAGTTAGTCCATTATAGAATTATAGAATTAGTTTTCTAAATTTAGTAAATTCTCTCCATTCGTGGAGGAGGGTTGCTAGATGTTAGTTTTTTTTTCCCTAATTTTCTATCTTGAAAGCTACATAGAAGGCGTAACTTAGAGAGAGAGGGAGTTCTATGAGGATGGACAAAAATATGTATCGTGCCACAAGCCAAAAAAGGGAGAGCAGTTTTTCTAACTTGTATGTACGCTTAATTTTCTTCGAATAAAAGACAGACCATCATGGCCGTGTGTTGTTATATTTTGCATTCTATGTGTATAATATGATCGAGCAATGTTAGTGTAAGAGACTAGGTAGAAACATGATCATGTGATTCCAGCTTTGGGTTCAGCACGTCGTGGGTAGAATCATACCTTCCGAGATTCCGTTTATTAGTCGGAGATTGGGTAGAACCAAAGAGGTTCCAATTTTTGGCGTAAGTCTCTCGTTGACTTAGATAATGTCCTATGAAACAAAGTATTTAAACATTTTATTTTTTTTGTGTGTGGATGTGTCTAAAACATGGAGAAATTGTGTTTGTGTGACTACGGTAAGTAGAAGTATGACTACCATAATCAAGTATGCCCGAGTATATTCATCAATTTGCTACTGTGATTGTGCAAAATGGTAGTCTTTAGAATACGAGATGAAGGGTTTGAATCGTGAGAATGTAAGAGACCGGTCCAAAATTGGGGCAAAAGTTCAAATAATTCTTGTTGAATTTATGTATTGGTGATTGTGTCAATCCAAATATGGGCGATGTGCAAGAATCTCATATCACAGATGTGTTGTGTCATCAAGGGTCAAGATTTCAGCGAGAAGGCAAGACCAGACAAGTAGCTTATGATGAATAGTCAAAATAATGACTATATGAAAGACCGAAACCATAAATGATGATGAGGATGGTCAAAACACATTCCTTCGTGTGTGCGATGAGTTTGTATAAGAACGCTTCGTCACAACATCGTGGTTTGTGGAAACAAAGCATTGTCATGAAGTGAAGTGGCTCTTAAGCCTTAGCCTCGTGGATCTATCAATAAGTGTGGTTTAAGCATTGTTGGAACGGTGCTTTATTGTTGTGTTATTCCGGGGGCATACATTCCTAGGGAGGCGTCTCGGCCATCAATTGGTATCAGATAGAACAAGAAATTTCTTTGGGTGAAAGCAAGAAGACAACTTGCGCTCATAAAGAGGAGGAATGTATGCATGTAAGAGGTAGCAAGAGAAGAGAAATATCTTAGCGAGAAGATCACGCCTTATGGGCAATGATGAAGGAAGCTAGTGAGTGTTTCTCGAGAGAAATAAGAGGTGTGGCCGCAGCTTAGTATTTCAATTGAGGTTGAAGTACAAGAGGAAAGTTTTTTTCTCAAGAGTATATGAGCTGGTGAGTGTAGCTCATGAGAGTGGAAGAAACTCAAGAAGATGACTCCGTTGAAATTCATAGCTTAAGTTCGAAGGTAGCCACAAAGGTGAAGAAAGAAGATGTCAAAGAAAATGGCATATGGAGGCAAATCACTACCGAAGAATATGGGAGAGTGGGAGAAGGCCGAGATAGAAGTTCATCCGGAAGTCATGATGGAGATGTTACAAAAGGAGAAGGGAAGGCCGAGATGTGACTTTGGTGAGAATAAATTTGAATTGGCATAAGCTATAGAAGAGGAGAAAGAGCAACTCGATGAATGCTCGAGGGAAAACCGAGATACTCAAGGAAAAGGAGTATCTAGAGAAGACTTGAAGATCGAAGCTTCAAGTGAGGCCAAGAGGTCTCAATGTTTTAAAAATGACATCTTCGTGTATGTTTGGGTAGTGAAATAGGTAAAGAAAGACAATTTGTTGATGTTGTCATGAAGGAGGAAGAATATAGACAAACTTAATTATGTTTTAAAGAAAAATGGGGACATATGAGTCGCATGTAAGTGCTCATACACATTTGATGGAAAGTGCTTCTTTTCGCATGAAAGAAAGCTAAAAACAAAGATGGCTTGGCTTTGGCGATGATAGCCAAGAGTAGGAATAAGCTAAGGAAGACATCAAGCATTCAAATGCTATGCCCTCGAGGAGGCCGATAAGAAGAGCATTGAAGGATTTATGAGTCTTGTAAAAGACTTGGAACAACAAGAAGATTTGATTACCGAATCATCAAATGAGACCATCAAGTCTGTGGGTTTGAAACTAACAAGTTATGTGTGATTTTAGGTGTTGCAGGAGACAAACCATCTTTTGGGATTGTCTTGGATGAGGGTGAAAGTTGCAAAGAAAGATATCGTGAGGAATGTCTTTTTGAGGAAGACAAAAGGAACTATCAGAAAAGATAGGATGTGTGTTGAGGAAGAAATTTACTTATGTGAACCTAAGCAAGGTTCCATTCTTCGTGATAGTAGTGATGAGGGTGAAGACATGAGACCGACCGATGGTTTCATGGATCCTTGGAAGGATGAGAACCATTGAAAGAGCTAATGTTTGAGACAACAAGAGAGGCTATGGATCCGATCTAGATTTATGAACGTACGAATACATAAATAACCATAAACATAGAGATGTAGTGGAAATAATGTGTCATCTCATTGATATCAAATAACAGAAATATGCTTACGTACATAATGGAAATAAAATAGCTATGGTGTTGGTAGCGAATCTCTCGAGAAGAGATGGGTAGCTACGTACCTCTCAACCGTGTTACAATGAGACTCGAGGGCCTATTATTATTGAGAAACAATGGAAAACCGAAACTTCCAAACCTAACTCTAGGAGATGAAGCGCCAAAACTGTGGGTACCGTTGGTAAATTGGTGTTTTCAACTTCTGCGTGACGTAACTTTGGCACTCGATTCCCATTTGACGTTCAATAGCTCGTTAGAAAGATCTATCTCGGAGAGCACAACTTTATATGTGAGAAACCATGAACCAACGTTTGCCTTTGCCTCTAAAACGTCGTTTAGGCATCAAAATGGCTCCTGAAGTTCAGGACTCGAAAACTCACAAAAAATAGTAAGTTGTGTCATAAACTTAAAAATTGAACGAACCGATGGTGGGGGTTCAAATGGAAGCCAGAGGTGCCACCAATATCCACTTGGATCATTCCCTCTCCTTAGGAAGAAATGGTCCCCATTGTGTTGAGATCCTCCCCAAGATGAGGCACTTTATTGAACTGGGTATTAGATTTGTTGAAGATGTCATGGACCCGTGGGTTGACCTACTAGATGTGTTTAGTAAATTTGGTTTTCTTTATCGTACCGTACAATACATGTGTGGATTCGTATGTGTATTTGTAGGAGGTATGGCAACATCAAGCACAGCAGTGTTGGGGGTCGTATCAATGGAGTGCTTGTCTCGATAAGGTAGAGGAACCTTCGTGAGTGAGGAGAAAATGTCCTCGTATTCTCCATGAATTTTCCATATGATGTAGTCGTGCAGGGGAGCCTTGTTTCGAGGTTGTGGCCCAATATTCTTCTTCTCATGAGCGAGTTGTAAGGAAAATGAATTTCCCGGTTTGGGAAACAATCTTACAACGTTGTTTTGCGGTAGTCACAGATGACAGAGGCGCACTACCGGGTATCCTATACAAGTTATTTCCCCAAAGTAGTAATAAATGAAGACGAGGCCTAGACTCATACACAACATGTCGCTCCACAAGTATGGTTGGCCCAACAATACATCGCCTACATCAAGAGGAGCAACATCACATAATACCTCATCCGTGAATGGTTTGATGTTGCATGGAAGGCGGCACCGTTGGCGGATGCGGATATCTTCCTAGGTGAAGCCACCCAATGGTATATGGTCATGTGTGCTATGGTTGATAGGTCGCAGCCGTCTCATGACCTTCAATAAATGAGGTTCTTTGGCTTTCGCTATCGATAAGAAACCTACCGAAGAACCCTTGAACCACATTTGCGAATGGAAGAGGTGTCTTCCCAGATCCTCCGGGTCCTCCCTTCCGGATCTGGTGGTGCGTCAATGGCACCGGGATCTCATCAATGATTTGCTTCCTTTTTCATTTCCTTTGTCTCGCTCTAACCTCGATCGAAATGCATCTAATTCTGTGTGCTCTTAGTTTGGCCACCAATCACCGTTTGGCCCGACACTCGTTTTTGCCGTGGTGGAGTGGGGCTGTTGAGGAAATTCACACCACTTCCTGCGGTCCTTCTTTATTTGTGGTGTTGTTTCGAGTCGCACCGCCTTTGGCCTTGCCCCTTGTTCTTTTGGTTCGAGGGCACCTTTTGATTCGCGTATCCAAAGTCTCGCTTCTTCTCGCTAAATTCTTCGCTCGATCTCGCGGCATACGATATGGCATTCCAAGCGACAATTTCGAGATGAACTCATTTCCTTCCTTGAATGTGTTTGTGTAGACAACACGGTACCGAGCACCAAATGTCTCTCTCGACCTTTAATACCCAACTTTCGTGCATGGGGTATGGAACAAATTCATCAAGCCAGACATCTCGATCCTCATACAATGTGGTCCATCGACGTATTAGTCCTCATAGCTCCCCACGGGGTAATATTGTTCCTTGGATGCCATCTCGAAACGACCCAAGTTGGTGTACAAGAACAGAGATGGTTCCCTTCATTCCTGCTCATTTCGTAGGTTTCCCACGCCCTTGGACATGGGGGGTGGCTTTGAGGGAGGAAAAAACAATCTTTTCTCATGAAAATCATGGACCGAGAAATACCTTCCAAAGAAGTTCAACCATCTATCTACGGCATCTGATTTATTTGGCCTTCAAATACAGGAATATCAAAGTTTTACCCCAGACTTTGAAGGGAGTGCACCTCCTAATGGTTTTGATGCAGATACCCTACAAAAGGTCTATCAAGGATTTGAGCATAGTTATCCATCACCGCGTTCCTTTTTTTCTCGAGGCCCCTCAAGCAATATTTTGATAGGATCTCCCGCTCCTCATCTTTTTTTCTTTCGCCATGGGAGGTCGTCGGGCGATGAGGTCAGGGATCTTGCAAGGTTCAACCAGATCGATCCCTAACTCCTTATACCCCGACCGTGTTGGGGACATGCAAAGAAAAACAAGGAAAGAGTATAATCGCTCTGATAATTAATTAATCGGATTTATGAATGCAACAGAATATAGAAATAACCATAAACATAGAGATGAAGTGGAAATAATGTGTCATTTCATTAATATCAAATAATGTAGCATATGACAGATATAATGGAAATAAAATAGCTAGGGTGCTTCTAAAAATCTCTCGAGAAGAGATGTGGTACATAGACCTCTCAATTTGGTGTTACAATGAGGCTCGAGGGCCTTATTTGTTATTGAGAGACAATGGAAAAAAATGAAACGTCCAAAACCTAAATCTAGGAGATGATGCGCCAAAATTGTGGGTCCCGTATAGGATCCTTATGGTTTTGTAAATAAATTATTATTGTATGTTTGTAGGTTGTACAAACTCCGATTATGGTAGACATACATTTGGAACTCGTCACACGTACAAGGGAGAAGATGATAGATCAGGCGTTACAGATTACTCAAGCATGAAATGAAAGACGCTCTCTGATATTGTCAAGAATTTAGGAAGGTATTACAAAAAAAAAAAAAAAAGAAAAAAAAATTATTATTCATAGTCATAAGAGAAATACAAAGAAGGACTACAATCGAAGGAAGATGTTCAACTCAAGGACATTCATAAGATAGGTCAAAAAGGAATTCGACAAAGAGTTTGTTGAATTCAAAGAAAGGTTTAGGTAAACTATAGAAGTTGATTCAAGAGAGTAATGGAGATGAATATTATGGTTGGGTGATGAAAATAAACAGGGTGAAATGGTTCCAGACAGCTAAACAACGACTATATTCACTAGTTTTCAGAAGGATAGAGAGCTAAGAAATCCGAGTTTGAGTAGGATTGATGAAGCAGAAATAAGATCGCCCATGTGAATATGACATAGAAAGTTTTCTCGGGAAAAATTGATAAAGTGGATATGGAATTCAAGAAGAATTTGATGGAGTATGTTAAAAATTAAAGTCACGAAAAGAATCGATGGTGAGACCATCTAGAGATCTTAATCCCATGATTTTAAAACTAATGTCAGGTGTGTGAATGTAGGAAATATTGAAGTAGGAAACTTATCTCATGTTCTCACAAAAGAAGAGGAAGAATTATGTCTTTTCAAGAGATGGAAGAAGGTTCATATAACCTTATGATGGAGGAGGAAGAGCAATTGCTGAATACCGTCGTGGAAAGATTTTATAAATATTGGACATTTATCACAGGTGATGTCAAAGAAGAGAAGCTACTATGTTGATGTATATGATCATCAAGCATAAAGGATGTTAAACTTGAAAACAACCAAGATAAGGAAAGTTGGTTGATAATTGATGTAGAGGAAGAAGATGGTGAAGATTGTACGTAATTTGTGGCATAAATTCCAAGTGAGATGGTAGGTTTGGTGTGGTATGAGGTAAATATTTTGGAGAAGAGTCTAGGAAACTAAAGAATGAGTATTCGTATAGTAAAATCGCAGCCGAATAAGAAAGAGGGAGTTGTCATCAATGATAAATATGAAGAGAATAATGTCAAAAACCTTAAATTTACAAGAACACATAACAGGGTAGAAGTGTTAGAAATTTTATGTAATTCCGATAAGAATTTGTGTGTAGATATAGGGAAATATGACGTGAAGTCAAAGAAATAAATTGGTTTTAAATATTAAGTTGAAATAGAGATAGATTAGGCTTGATGTTCCATAATAAGATGGAATTTTTTTTGCCGCAATATAGAGCCGTTGAACAGAAAATTGTCTTGGGGGTCAAGAAGAAAATTGGAGTCATGAAGTATGATTTAAAACTCGGAAATGTAAATGCAAATGCAGAAGGTGGTCGATCTCAAGCAATACGTATTGTTGAGATAGAAGGTGAACGTAGAATGAAGTATAATGCTATGATTGGAATTATGATGAAGAATGTGAAAGATGTCAAAGGAAGTTGAGTTGGATGAAATATTTGTTGAAGGAGCTCGAATATAGAAGTATGATTGCGCTAGGGGATTGGAAAAATGTCTCGAGTTGTTGAGATAAGAGTAGATACCGCCAAATTCATAATATGTTTTCTAGTATAAAGGAAAGGAATAATGAATATGATAATGTGGTTAAAGAACTGAAGTTACTTCTTAAAGCAAACTTGAAGTTCGTAGAACAACAAATGGATATTGTTGAGGGAGATGTCCTCAAGGACATTAAGGATGTAAGGGTGGTAGAAGGAAGCACAAGAACTTAAAGGTGGATGGGTAGATTTTGATGTAGAACTCAGAGTTATGGAAGTTTACGCAAATATCGTAGGAGAATGTGTAGCAAGTAGACTAAAAAAGATGAATTGTTTCAATTCATTGATTGAAGAGGAAATGAGAAGTGAATGCAATAGTAGATTGCAACATAAAGTATGAAGCCTGAAGGTGAGACTAGAACCGAAATGTGATGAAAATGAAGGCAATGGAGAGTTTCCATATAAATTTTGGAAACCGGTGCATGGACATTGGATGCATGTGACCTAGAGATCATAATTTTCCTTACCTTTGGGATTTTGATGCAAGAGCATCAAGGTAGAGCCAGCGCAATGTGACAAGTCGGGTCACATGTTGTTGTGGCTTGGGAAGAGGACTAGAAGTCATAAGAATTTAAAACTTTATTTTTAAAGTATTTTTTTTTGAGTGGATAATTGTTGTCAGTTAGTAATGTTGTCAATTTCTCGAGTTAAAATAGGAACAATTGGCTATCAAAGCTCCTACAAGGAGACTGAGCCACCTAGTTAGTTCGTTATAGAATTATAGGAATTAGTTTTTCTAAATTTAGTAAATCCCTCCATTCATGGAGGAGGTTTGTTAGATGTTATTTTTGTTTTCCATAATTTTCATTCGAGTTACATAGAAGGCATAACTTAGAGAGAGAGGAGTTCGGGAGCAAGATGGCTAGAAAAATATGTATTAGGCCATAAGCCAAAAAAAGGCAGAAGGTTTTCTAACTTGTATGTACCGTTAATTTTCTAAAATAAAAATTATAGATTCATCATGCATGTGTGTTGTTGTTCTTTTGTATTCTATGTGTGTATAATATGATTGAGTAATGTTAGTGTAAGAGAGTGGGTACAATCATGATCACGTGATTCCAGCTTTGGTGTTCGTCATTAGCCGGGCAAAATCATACTCTTTGAGATTCCAGTTTATTAGGTTGGGGGATTCGTAGAACCAAAGAGGTTCCAATCCTGAAAAAAGTCTATGATGATTTAGAGAATGTCCTATGAAAATAGAGTATTCACACATTTCATTTTTTCGTGTGTGAATGTGTCTAAAACATGGAGAAATTGTGTTTGTGCGGATCGGTGGCAAGTAGAAGTATGACTGCCATAAGTATGTTTGAGTATATTCATCGACCCATTTTGTGATTGCGTAGAAAAATTTGGTAGTATTTAGAATAGACGAGATAGAAGGGTTGGAATCCGTTGATAATGTAAGAGCAATCGTCCAAAATTGGGGCAAAAGTTCGAATAATTTTCATGAATTTATGTATTGTGATTGTGTCAATCCAAACTTGGGCAATGTGCAAGAATCTCATATCACAAACGCGTTGTGGCCATTTAAGGTTGAAGATTGCACACAAAGAAGGCAAGACGAGGGTCACAGAGATATAGTGGGTGATGAATAGTCAAGAGAATGAATGTATGATAGATCGAAACCATAGACTATGACGAGGATGGTCAAACACATTCCCTTGTATGTGATGAGTTTGGGTATATAATCACGCTTCCGGTCACAACGATGTGGCTTTAGTGGGAAACAAGTACCGTTGTGTGAAGTGAAGTGGCTCTTAAACCTTAGCCCAGGATTTATGAATAAGTGTGGCTTTTAAGCACTACTAGAAGGACGCTTTGATTGTCGTGTTATCATAAGGATAAGATAGACCTTAGGGAGTGGGTCTATCATCATCGAGCCAACATGCACCGATCCTTTTGGGTATATCTTTCCAAAGACAAATATTTTGTGGACGTGGCAGATCTACCAAGCATAAATATTTTTTCTAGAATTGGCCAGGGTTTTGGCCAATGGTTAATGAAATTTCATCAAGGTTTTTTCCTCTCAGAGTTTGGGGTTTTTCCGGAGCAACATATGTGTTTATGTTTATGTGATTTGTTAGTCGGATTTTTAATTATGTGTATTCCTCTGTGAATTTTTATTTCTCAGAAATCCTAACATTCCCCGGTACAAATATTTTGTGGATGTGGTAGATCTACTCGGTACAACATATGTGGACATAGCGATCACTAGTATATGGGCACCGTAAACCACATAGAAAAAATAATAGTGGAAAATTCACATAGATAGATTACATAAGTCCCGAATGTTATGATCCAATGGCTTTGTGTGCAGGTTCACCACAAGGCCCGCAAACAATCCCGAGAAGGACTATGTACGCTCGGGAGTAGTTTGGTCCCCACAAGTCCCGTAGTCTAATCTCTGTGAAGGACTATGTACATCTCAAGCAATTTGGTCCCCAAGTCCCCGTGGTTCAACTCGAGCAGACTACATACCTAGAGTTGCTCCAAGTGGAAAAAAATTCACGGAAAACAAAGATAGATTGCATAAATAATTAGTCTTCAGAGCAAAAATTACAATAACTTGTTATTCATAAATTACGATTTCAAATCACCAAAATATCTATTTAAGGGCCATAAAGATTCACCAAATATAAAAGGATTGACTCTCAAAATTAGGAAATTGGTCAAGTTGACATGTTGCCCATTAAATAAAAATAATATTTTTTCCTAATTGGGTAGTAAAATTGGCTTAGAAGTTGGCAAATTTGTTGTTATGTCATAGCATGTGGAACCATTCAATCTTGAAATTCTTTACCAAATTTTTAGTTCTACTAAGAATGTTCTAATCTAATATCTCTAGTCTTCGCCGCAAATTGCATGTGTCTTGAGATGATAAATGAGACCCCTAGAACACTAAAAGCCTTAAATGGAATGTATGAGCTAGAAAGAAGCACATATACCTCTACTAAATTGTTAGAAAGAACTCCTAATTACCATAGATGATGTCCTTCAATTATTCCTCTAAAATGAGAGACTCCATCCCCTCACTCTCATTTCCTTTTAAAATTAAAATATATGAAATAGGTTTTTATCTAGTTATATGCTTTCGATTAAAAATATTCAATAATATTATTATTGAACTAATACATCGTTATTACAATAACAAAATCACATAGAAATCAAATCAACAATTATTTAAGAGATAACAACCAAAATTGAAAGCTTAGAAAAATGGGAATTTTGCATTGAAATAAAACATATTTATTTTTTAACTAAATTAAAATCAGCATTAACATTTATTTATAAATAAAATTAGTAAATAAAAACGCGAGTTAATGAATTAATATACAAAAATAAAACACTTGAATTTAAAAGAAGGAAAGTGCATGAACTTTTGACTTGAAAATTGGAAAAAGATAAAGTAATTTGTAATGGTACACCGATAAAAATGATTGGAAATGTAAAGGATAAAAGATGTTTAATAATAAATAAATACATAGGTAAAGTAATCGTCAAAGACAAAAATGATTCAAAAATTTGTTGTTAATTTTTTTTAAATAAATAATAATAAAGAAAAATAACAAAAATATAATATTATTCTTTAAAAAATTATTATTTATATTTTAATTCTTAAAATAGTTTTTTTTCGTATTTTCAATAGTATTATTTTATTTAATTATTAAAAGTAGTTTTATTATTTATAAAAAGAAATATATAATAAAATTATTTAAATAACAAAGGATTAAATTGGTTTGTAAGTATAAGATTAAGGTTAAATATTATTAAAGAGTACATGATTTCAATGTTTTAACAATAACAATTTATTAGCTTATTTAATAGATATTAACTAACTTTGTGGTCCTGGAATATGTCTTTAAATTACTTTAAATTTGTTAAAATTTGGTCTTTCTTACACTAGGAAATAGGTTAATAGTTCAAATCTATAAGCATTTAGCATGATTGAAAATTGTCCCCACTTTCATATCATTAACAAATTGTTCAAATGCTTAGTAGTTTATAAGGGAAATTACTAGATTTATTTAGGTTGGGACTTTAGATCTATATTTGAGACCTTTTCTCACATATGTTTTGAAATAGATCTTAGCAAAGGATCATAAAATAAAATCCTCCTCAAGTGGAATGGAAAAGTTTATTTGTAGGCGGTGGACTATGAGAACACTTCTTTCTCATGCACTTGTTAGTAGCCAAAACATCTTCGAATGTCATTCTTCTTCTTAGTGGCCCTCTCCAATCATGGATGTTATGAAAGAGAGTCAGATGGGAATACCCAAAAGATACAAGGAGGTCCAAGAATTATTCGTCTCTTACAAGAAAGAACCATCCAAAGAGAAGAAGACCCTATAATATCTCCTTCATGGTTAATGATTCAATGCAAAATGACAAGTAAGAAAGAAAATAGAAATTTTATATAAATCTACATATACATGCATGTCTTTCCATGGTGCTCCAATATAGTTTATAGCTCAAATATAAATTGTCTACCATAAGTACTTTGATAGTTGATCTGCCGCATATATATAATTATTTACATTAGGTAATTATGAGAGCTCAAGAAAAGATATGTTAACCTATTACAATGGCTTTTATTTATTTATTGTTTTCATCATGTCTCATTATTTCACTACTGAGCACTGGCATTTACCTTTGAGATTAATCCTTATGTCAAATTAACATTTCATTGGCTATGCCCGAGAATGTTCTCGACCATCCTTGGCTTATTTTTACATGACAAGTGGCACAATTAGGGTGCCATGTGTGTAAGGTATGAACGTAGATCCTCGACTCTCAAATTGGATGGTAAGAGCTCCATTAGGCGGTTCAAGGAACATTACCCACGCTTTGCTCATCGAGTCGCCATTTACCTCTTTTTATTTCTACAAGAGTGTTATGCCTATGTGACTAAACACTAGGAGACTCGAGTTCAACTACGCCATTTTGGAAATATTGTCATTAATGGCAAAGGAGCACAAAGGAGTAACACCAGAATTACCAAAGATAGCAAAGGAGCAGTAGAAGAAACAGCTTATAAGGCAAAGGAGTAGATTAGGCAATGTGCGTAAAAGAGGCAAAGGAACAAGCAGGGAGAAGATTTAGTATGACTACTTAAGGCAACAAGGTAGCAAAATCAGCTAATGAAGTAGAGAGAGGTAACAATTACTTTAATGCACATCAAGAGTTTGACCTGATTTGCAAGACACAAGGAGGACCGCAGATCTACACATAGCAGAGTAGGAAGAGACAAGAGCCGAGAAACAGAGAGAGGGCTTTGTAGGAAGAGAAGGCCTTAATCGATATACAAACCGCAGTTACGAGTGGGACAAGATAAATAAATGCAAATTGAATAGAAATACATAACACTTAGGAAGAATTTCTAAGAAGGAATGGTCAGATTAGATCATTAAGGGAAGGCAAGAAATGAATGGATAAGATTCATCACAATATTAACGGTAGAAACCAATCGTAAGTGCCACCAGAAGAACAAGGACCGTAGATCCGGGTAGGTCAATGGTGACAATCACAATCTGGCACAACGCAATATCTCACATCGCACGAAATAGAATTTACCGCAGTCAGTCAGTTATAAGTTGCGAATCAGGAGTACTAAGATGACATGGCAATACGTAAAGATGACGTGGCAATGATGAGGACTCGCTCGCATATCGCACATCGCAAAGACGAAAGGATAGCAATAAGGTGACAAGAAGTTAAGTTAAATATTCTCGCGATGTGAAATGGAGGGGCACGTGTCGACCCTACGCAAAATCGCATAACGCAAGAAATAGGAGGTTACTTCAAAGATATCGCGAGGAATGTTATATTTTTTATGATGCGATAAAGACTCAGAATGTGCAATGTGACAAGGGTAGACCAAGTACGCATTGCGCATGAGCGCACACCGCGTAGTTTATGGCATATACTTACCGCTCACATGGTGTTCTTCGTGATGCGATGCAATCACATATCACATTTGATAAGAGGAACACTATGATTTCTATGAGCTAAATTCGCGACATGGAATAAGGGGTGGACGCGATATAGTTCAAAGCTAAAATCTAAAGAAATTGAAGTCCTGGCCGTGGGACCCAATCGAATATCGCAATTCGCAAGCTCAAGAGGATAAGCACTCAAGAACGGAACATCGAAGTCCGAAGTGGGTGATAATGAAGCAGACGTGATGTAGGTCAACGTTGAAGCTCTTAAAGATTTTAAGTTCGGGAGTATGGGATTTCCCTTTGTTAAATCGTATCGGAGAGCAAAGGTGGATTATAATGTAAAACAAAAAAGGAAATCCTAAATGCAAGAATAGACCGAGTAAGACTTGACACTTCAGGCAGTAATGTTGGTTGATGCGTAACGACAACTTATGAAGAAAAAGGCTAAACGCAAGAGGTCAGTAAGGACCCGACACGCAGAAAAGGGACCGAGTGTTTAGAAGAGCGATGAAGGTTGAACGCTAGGTACAAGAAAAAGAGGCAAGAGTCGAAAAAGGAGAATATGGTGGCACCGTTGGAAACACAATGTACCGGGTTGAATTAGGCCAAATGACAGCTTATGTAGAATCGTGTTGAATGTAATAGCAGAACTGGAACGACTCGACAACAAATTTAAAAGACAAATGCACAACGAGAAAAGAAACTAAAAGGGGCCGAGGTAAATATGTGATAGTAACTGTAAATGTATTATTAACTTTATATTGTTTTAGATGCAAAGGCAAGTTCGTAGGCAAAGAAAAACTCCATTTCGATACCGTAATTATTGTATATATTGTTGTAACATTCGAATATGCTATGAGGAAATGAGTGGGTGAAATGCAAAGAGTCATACCTATTCATTTCATATTCCCATATGGAATGCAAAATGTACTATGAGGGGATCTCTATAAAATGATGTTATAGTAATTTTCTTAAGTGGGTTAGAGAGTAAGCATAAGGTTAGAAAGTGAGTAGCATAAGGGAAAAGAGTGGAAGAAGAAGAAGGGGAGTTGCATGAGAAGTCGTATAGATCCGCAGATGAGATAAGGCAGATATGAAATTTGGAGGACGACAAAGGAAGAAGGAATAGAACAAAGCCGATATCTAGGTAAACCAAGATGTGTTTTCATAGTTATGTGAGGAAGATGGCACCTCCATATCAAGTTGTAGCTTGATATATGTCTAGTTGTAGTTGGCCGAGGTAGGAGCCTCCGTGGGGTGTAGCTCGGTAGAAAATAGATGGGAGTTGGAGCTTCCTTTGTTGTATCTTGTAGAATTGAGGTGGTAGCCTCCGTAGGTTGGAGCCCACGCACATTTAGTGGTTAGGAGAGAGTTGAGCTTGCCTTCGCATCACAACAATAATAAGATGTGGTTTTCCTTGCGGGTTTCCACTTACATCATTGTCCATGTGCATGATGATTATGTGTTGATGTTGTATAATTTATCTACTTAATAATGTTGTACACGTATTAATATTGTTGTTTCATTATATATTGTTGAGCATGAAATGAAGATGTAATTATGTAAAGAAAGTTTTAAAATACCATGAATGTTAAATCGATTCACCCCGCCCCCCCCCCTCTCAATTTAACTAAGGGTCCAACAAAATTGGTACTCGAGCTGTTCCTTTTGTTTCGCTTAATAAATCGGATGGAGATCCTTGATCCCCAAGATGGCTAGTCTAGAAGTTTTCAACAAATAAAGCCCTTCGTTTACCGGCACAAATTATACTTTCTGAAAATAAGAATGAGGACATACATTATGTCTCTAGGAATAGAAGTTTGCCACCGTGGAATTAGGATATACCCCAAAGGATTCTAACACAGAAAGAAGCCAAACAAGATTTTATAGCCAATGAAAAAGCCATGAATTCACTCTTAAATGGTCCGTGTGAGGCAGAATTTATAAAATTAATGCACAACAAGACTTCCAAAGAAGTATGATACATTAGAAAGTATTCATGAGGGGAGATAAGAAGGTGAAGGCCGCCAAATTGCAAGTCTATGGAGCCCAATTTGAAAATATAAATGAATGAAGAAGAAGATGTTGCCGATTTTCTTCTTAAGGGTTGCGAAATTGTGAATAACATGAAGCTCTAGGAGAAACCATTAGAGAATGTAATTGCATAAAATATATTGAGGTCATTACCATCCGTGTTTAACCGCAAGGTTTCTTCCCGTAGGTTTTAACTCAATGTAAATTATCTACACACGACCTTATACGTAAAATAAACAATAGCGAGAGCATAAACACAAAAAAATGACAAACACGTAGATTTTCCCCTCGATCCCAAATCGGGGACGACCAGCCTTGATTTTTCATTATATTCCTTTTTAGTGTTACAACACACATATATACATGCTTAAGCATACATAAACCCCAATCCATAAACTCGATTAGGAACATAACCATAGTTCCTCGACCGATCTTCAAAAATACCAGGCCGAAAACCATCGTACCCCAATACCATGTGCAAAACCATGGACGCGGACTACCCGTGCTTAGTCATGGAAAGAATATAACACATACCCAACATTCTCCCCACTTGCTGTTTTCTTTCCATCGGGGTCACAGAGGGCTTAGTCATTGTGGCCCACCTTCAACACCCATTGTTTCTCTACACCAAGAGAACTTCGAGTGCTCAGCGTACTTTGTCAATGCATCTCAAGTAACATTCTTCAAAGTGTCCACCTTACCGCAACACCTCTTTAGCCTCAACCATATCTCTAACAAAGTGGATATTGAACATCAATGTGCTTTGTCTTTGAATGATACAGGTTCTTAGCCAAGAAAAATGCACTTTATTATCATTACCATCCTGATAAATTTTTTGCCGACCAACCCCATACTTGGAACACAATCAAGAACCAAACTGCTTCCTTGCTGTATGAGTGTGGTCGCTATGTATTCTCGCCTCTATAGTTGAGCCATCACAAACTATCTTTTACTCATCCAACCGATCGCGCCTCCAAATAGGCTAAACACATACCCACTTTAGATCTTCTTTGGTCCAAATCTCCAAACTTACCGCATCAACAAAACCACGAATGTCCAACATTCTTTCCAATCCTCGGTCTTCCCGGTAGCACAAGCCATACCCCGACTAGTGCGTGTGCTAGTCGTGGAAAGAATATAACACATACCCAACACTTCCATAGAAGAAAACCGACTGAAACTTTGACCATGAACCAATTACTGAAACTTACCGTAATTATGAGATGAGACTTCTCCATAGAAGAATTCAAATATGAGGGAGGCAACCTCAAGACACGATAAGAGCAAAGAAGATAAGGAAGATGCGTGTTCGCTTCCGATGAAGAAGAGGCCAAATTTTTCGAAGATTGGATAGAGGCTCAGAAAGTATAAAGGTAAACTACCATTTAAATGCTTTTCAATTGTGGAAGAGTTGGGGTGTATTATGCATCAAAGTGTCCTCATAAGAAAACAACACCGACACAAGGAGACAAGAGAAAACCAAAACAACTAACTGCGTAAAGGGAAGAGATTCAATAGAAAATAATTTTATGCCTAGCAAAGAGATATAGGCAAAGCGGCATCTCAAAACTCATATGGATCCTCAAATGAATAAGAAACCTCGAATTTGTGTCGATGGCCAAGGAATATTCTAAAGGATTTTTTCTAGAAGATGAGAAAGAAGGTGAGATAGATCTTCGAGGGGGAGCTAAGAAGTGCCCCGGAGGAAATAGATAAGACTTAAACTCAAGTGTAAAATGTAAAAAGACATTCTCCTCAAATATATAAAATAAGAACCAAATTCAGAATATCTCATTCGCCTGAAGGTAGAAATTGAAGAAGCTAAGAAGGTGGAAGACACTTACTAAGGGCAAATTAAGGATAAAATTCAAGCAAGAGAAATTGGAAGAAGAAGTAGTATGCCCTAGGAAAGAAATTAGATAGCACCCAAAAGGGAATTATCAATGAATACTCCACAAATGATAAGTTCAACAAATGGATAAAATTCTAAATGCTCAAAGATCTCCTCTCATAAAGTTTGGGGATATGTTACAAAGGAGAAACTAGCAAAATCCAAGATAAGATAACCGTAATATCATTTTTGTAAAAGTTGTAAAGGATAAATGAAGCAACTCAAAGGATTCCTCCTAAGTCGATGCCAAAGAAAATGACCGGAATGAGGTAAACAAACAAGTAGGAACCTAAAATAACAAAGAATGAAATAAAGAAACAATCGCATAAAGGCTCTTACACTCCCGAATATGAATCGAACAAATTCAAAAGTTGTCAAAGGATATTCTTTCCTCCTATGAGAAATATCACTTTTTTTTCCCCGCCACAACCGAGACATACTATAGCATAATCGTCGTACAAAGAAAATCGAGTCCAACCAAGAAAGGATGAAAAATGAAAATACTACCCTCAATAAAACAAATGGAGAGGACAACCTTTCACCTCGGTACACTAATCGTTTCCATGGGTATTGCTTTATTGTAAGGGTTTATCATAAAGCTCGAGTGAAAAACGTTCGGACAACATCGATGTATGAAAACTCAAGGAAATTTATGAACAATGGAGAATTCACTCATAATCCATTCAAAAATATAATCAAATGCTTTTTCTCGCCATCAAATCGGGCACAAGTCTCACAAATGTCCTCTCAAAGATCAGGTCCACTTTCTCAGAAAGGTACCAAATAAACAACAAAGACAAAGGAAAAGAATTTGAATAAGTGTGACCAAGCCCAATAGCTCAAGATCGAAAAGCCAATGGTATATGGACAATGGATGCTCAAAGCATATGAATGAAGATCGAAGCAAGTTTGTTACTCTCGATGAAAAGAAATCGGAAATGTAACATTCGCATTGATAAAGTAGGGAAAATCAAAAAAGAAAAGGCTCATCCTAATAATGGAAGAGAGGCTCAAGATGTACTATTTCAGGATGGGATGAAAGCCAACTGCTTAAGTGTTAGTCAAATGTGATAAAGGTCATGGGAGGTCCTTTTCAAAGCCCAAGATTGTGAAGATCTAGCACTACGAAAGACTCGATCAAAGGTGTTCGAATAGAAAGTAATGTCTATATAGTGAAAGAAGAGAAATGAAGGCACATAAAAACTTGAAGAATCATGGTTATGGCATAGAAATTGGACACCTAAACTTTGACCACATCATCAACAGCAAGAAAAATACTAAATATATGCTTGCAATAAAGAAGCCTCCAAATACCATATCTAAACTCGCCAACCGAAAAGTTGCACTCCACACATCTTTCAAGGCCAAAGATAAACTATCTACAAAGTAGACCATTTGGCACTATACACATGGACCTCAGGTGGACTCGCAAGAACTAATGCACCAGGTGAGAATCTTATTTCATGCCGATAATAGATGATTTTACAAGATCGACGTGGGTGGCATTTCTCAAATATAAATCTAAAGCACTTGGAGAAATTCAAGATATTCAAGGCATTGGCAAAAAATCAAATAGAATGCAAGCTAAAGTGCATCAGATCAAACAGAGGAGGTAAATTCATAGACTATGATTTTGGCAGACCTATGCAATGAACATGGGATAAAACAAAAATTTACAATTGGTGTGCACATCTCAAATGCACGGAGTGGCGAGAGTGGTAAATAGGCTGCAAGGCAATATATTGCTAGAGCCATGATGCAAGAAAGTAACATTCCCCAAACCTATCGTGTACAAGACACACAATTGTTCACATTCTCAACAAAGCTCATCTACATCAAATTTTGGATAAGACTACTTAATTATGGCATGGTAAACCAAAGATCAATCAAGCACTTTAGAGTCTGGGAAGCAATTGTTTCATAAAAATAATGATGAAAACCTGGGAAGTTTGATGCAAGAGCCGATGAAGGAATATTTTAGAATATGCATCCAAGAGTAAGGGTTACAAAAGCACAAAGAAAGACCGCACAAAATTGTGGAAAGCATTGATGTAAGATTTGACAAAGATCTACCAAACATAACAAGAAGCACAAGTCGCACCAATCCTCCGCATCATCATGGAGTCAAAACCAAGATAATGATGAACATAGAAAAACAACAAGATACTCAATTAAACTCAAAAGTTCCTCAAGACACACTCAAAAGAACCATCCAGAAGATCAAATCATCAGCTAAGAGTGTGAGTCCGTACAAGAAGACAACACCGAACAAACAAGAAGTATACCTAGCCATGCTATCTCAAATAGAGGCAAAGAAGTTCGGCTAGCCAGCAAAGAAAAACTAGGTAAATGCTATGAATGAAGAAGTAGACCAATTTAAAGAAAATACCGGGAATTAATTCCAAGACCCACCTGGGAAAATTTCATTGGCACAAATGGATATTCAAGAATAAGATGAATGAACAAGGGCAGGTAAATCAAAAATAAGCGACTTGTATGCAAGGCATATTCTCAAATTGAAGGACTTGATTATGATGAAACCTTTCTGCATTTCTATAGCCAAAATGGAAGCAATCAAAATGTTTTTGGCCTTTCACATGCTATCATGATTTCAAGGTATATCAAATGGATGTGAATTCTATCTTCCCCCGAATGGATATCTAGAGGAAGAAGTCTACATCGAACAACATGAAGGATTCTCATTAACAGATAAACATGACTATGTGTGTAGATTAAAGAAAGCCTTACATGGTATGAAACAATCTCTCATGCATGGTATTCAAGGTTGGACAAATACTTGCAAAAACGAGGGTTTTAGAAAGGAGGAGTAGACAACAATTTGTACATAAAGGCTAATGAAAATGACATCATGTTTGGTAGCAACAAAGATGAGTTAGCAAAAAGATTTTCTAAAGAAATGAAATCAGAATTTGAGATGTTAATGATTGGAGAGCTCTCACATTTTATTTAGGACTTCAAATTCAACAAAAGAACACGGGAATATTCATTTCGCAAGAAAATACTTAAGAGAAATGTTGAAAAGATTTCAAATGGAAGACTACAAATCCGTGTCAACTCCCATGATCACTGGATGCAAACTATGTACTAATGATGAATCAATAGATGTAGATCAAAAAATTTACAGATCCATGATAAAGGAAGTCTGCTATACCTAATTTCTTCTAGACTAGACATTATGTTGGCAAAAGAGGACTCATGGCAAGATATCAAGCAAACACCAAACAAAATCACTTACTTCGCAATCAAGAGAATATTTAGATATCTACAAGAACTCTCACATAATGTCCTATGGTATCCAAAAAGGAAAAATTCACATTGACAAAGATACACAGATGCGTATTGGGCCACCGTGTCGATGACAAGAAAAGCAATAAGTGGAGGTGCATTTTATTTGGGAAAAAGTCTCGGTGGCATGGCTAAGCAAGAAGCAAACTTCTATCTTCATTCACAAGAGAAGCATAATACATAGCAAGAGAAGCATGTTGCACACAAGTAATGTGGATGAAAAAACTCTCTCTAAGACATTAAGGTAAGCATTGATGAACCCATTTCTATCAAATGTGACAATACAAGTGCAATAAGTATATCAAAATCCTATACTATTCAAAAACAAAGCACATCCTAATAAAGTACCACTTCTCAAAGAACAAAGTAGCACAAATTAGTGAAGTTGGAATATGTACCAAAAAAGGAACAAACAACAGACATATTCACAAAACCTCGCTAAAGAACCATTCGAATATCTAAGAGACAAACTAGGGGTAGTGTCTCCATAGATGTTACTCTTCGATATGATCGAAATCAATACACACACACACACATAGATAAGTAAAGGTTGTATGCAAGGAACTGTCAAGCAAGGTAGACAAGAAGAATCAGATCAAACAAGAAAGCATCATTCCAAAGCAAGATCAGTCAAAAACAATTGTCACAAAAGAGATAGAGCAATGGAGAAGTGCTTGGAACAGTCCTCAAGATCATAGTATTATAAAAAAAATAGAAACCACACTAGGAAATAAAAGCACTTTTCCATCGATGTCAAAGGGGGAGGAAAATCAAGCAAAATAAGAAAGGCTCTTTGAAAGGTGCAGGAAGAAAGACAAAGACACTTCTCAAAATGAAAGGGGGAGGAAGTCTGGAGGAAGTATCGGGAGTATTGGTGGTTGTGTTGCCATCAAAGGAAAAGGGGGAGACTATTGTGTGGATTAATCCGTCTTGCGTACAAGACCGATCTCCCTAGTACTAAAAGTATCTAGCAACAAATAGCCAAATAAACTAATATTTCTCTAAGCATATATGATCTATGAAAAGCTCTATAGAGGTGTAAAAGACTTACCGTAGTCCGCGTGCTTCAAAGTCATTGTCCCTCGCGCGCTTGAAGGGAGTTTTCCCTCGTAAACCTGGCAGTCAATAAACAAGCAAAATATTACATAGCGCCTATATAGAAATCATCATAAACCATGCTTATCATAGTGATCAAGGAATCTAAGGAAATAAACCATTAACCGAAAGTTTACTGAAAATGAGTATATTTGTATTAATTTCAAAAGAAGGAAAACCTTACAACCTCGAGCCTTGATGTTGCACAAAGCCTCGGGTTCGAAGTGTTGTGAGTCTCTCACTTTGATAAGCTCTCGCACTCCTCCAACCAAGACGAATAGAGGTGCATGTATTCTCTCCTTCACAAAAGTCTTAGTTAATCGAGTCCGAATCTCAACAAGACTTAACTTCAAATATTCTAAAGCTTGAACCTCCTTGAGGCTCCCAATGCCTCTTTTTATAGTGGAAAAGAGGAGGTTTTCTCGTTCCAACTATGAAGGGATAGAATCCTCCCGAAAGGGATAAGCTCCTCACATCAAGGGGTTAGCTCCACAAGGTAAGGGATACATGCACCTCATAAGAGCGGTTCTATCACCGCAAGATATCTTCTCGAAGCTTCTAGAATTCAATTTTATTGAGCTTTTGGAATTTGCTTGCGCCTTTTTGATCTTACAGGGGTCCGCACCTTTAACACAGATAAAGGTATCTGTGTACGCAAGAGAGCCGAACATTAGGTGCGAGACCACAAAAGATAGAGAGAAAGTGCGACACCAAAGTTTAGGAGATTTTTAGGAACACTTCTCTGATTTTCAAGGGCTTGACATGAGGAACACATGTTAGACTTGCAAAGGGAGAGGTATGAGTAATAAATGAGCTCATACACATAGCAAATGTCAGATGACACCAAGGTAGCAACATTGCCCCTCAAAGTGCAAAGTCCGGAATAGATGATGTTGAAGTCTCCGTCATATATGAAGAGGCAAAGACTTATCATTTCAAGGATCATCCTATGGACACCCCAGTAGGAACCTATAAAAACATTCAATAAAAAATATATATATATCATCGCCGAGGTAGGAATTCTAGTTACTCGATCAAAACTAACTAGAAACTAATTCAAACCGTTCGACAGAATGATTTTGAGTACATCACAATATAGACATGTGTAGACACAAGATGGATGCACCATCCTTCCGTTTATAAATATTCTACCGTATAAATGATAACAAAATTCCTCACAGCCTAGATGGTAGAAACTAGCTCCGTGGTCTTGATTTCCGCATCTCGAACTAGTACGATTCTATCCATGTGAATGAATGTGTCGAAGTGAAAACATACTCGAAACCACTTGATTACCAATCAATGATGTAAACCGGTTAACAAGTGTGAGAGTAACCAAATTCGCAATGTCAAGCAAGTGGCTCTCAAATTACCCGAAGATAATCCGTGAAATGAATGAATGAGTCAAGTCGAACATGTCACTTAATCATTCGATCTAAGGTCAATGATGCAACTCGTCATCGAAGGCGAGGAACTCCGCTATCGAGGCATGCAAATTTCAAGGTACTTTGTAGGGGACGATTTCTTGCATCAACTTCCTGTATAATGAGTTGTCATCGATAGAAAGTGATCCGTCGTAGGCAAGCCCACAACACAAAATCATAGATCAAGTTTTGAAAATATATTGGCAAGGACCGAGTCAGGATGGTCAAAATGGACATGTATATTTTGCAAATGAATGGTTTATTTGAACTGGTCTTCGAACACATAACGACACCTAGCAGTATGGTTTGGTGACAATTGACCCAAAGCTAATACTTAAACCGGTTAGGCAAAGGATTACCCAACCTGTGTGAATGAAAGTGTCGTGTTCATGGTTAAATGATTTTTGAAAATTCAAAATACAACAAACAAGTCATTTTTCTCTTTTCCCGCACCATTTCGGCAAGTAACTCTTTATTTTTTGACAAGCTTCGAGGAGGATAACATTTTCTTGTTTATATGCCTGTCCTTCTTGATGAGTCCAACTTAGTTTAAGATTCGAACCCTAAGAAGGAGTGGTCCATTCCTGTTAAAAATTAAACAGTCCTTTACTATTAAATTTTAATGAGTCCAGATAGGAGAAACCCTGTTTTTCAATTTAGGAGTCGAAGAAAAAAACTTAAGAAAACTCCATGGGTTTATTTTTTCATAAATTTAGTCTCTCAAGCCCGAAAAATGATAAAATAATGCGCAGAGAGAACTCTATTGACCGTAATTAGTCAACGTATACCTTTTTCATGTAAATAGTCCATTTCGGGCTCCGTAAAAAGGTAAACTTAATCGAAGGGACGATTATTCATTTACTTTAACGAGTTCGAATAATCAAGTGCTCAAGAATCTTTTCATGTTTAGAGTCTGAAAAAGGGCTTAAAAGAGAATTTCCAATGTTTCACTTTTTCGTAAATTTTTTGAAAGAGTCCGAAAAAGTGATAAAAGATGCTATTTGTTGAAAAATGATCAATTCTCCTTAAAATCAACAGACAAAATCTCAAGAAACATTACACATGTTTCATTAAGATAATTAGCAAACGTTTTCAAAAATACCTCTTTAGTATGTATGTTAAAATAAATTAAAATTATTCATTTACTGCCTTGAGAAATGTCCAATTTTTATTTTTACTGTTTGTTTTATGGTAATTCTTCCATATTCTGAAATCCGTCCTTTTCGACGAAATTGAGAACCGCGATTCTGTAATCCACAACCTTCATCTTGCATTTAATCCATTTACAATTCATTTTTAGGCTTTAGATTTTATTTTTAAGGGAGAAAAGTAGTTTAAGAAATCGCCGCGAGGTCCGCAGTGTCACATGGGACCTCGCGGGACCACTTTTTCTTATATAGAAAGTTGTGGGTCCTCACTTTTCCTACAGAGCGCGGTGTTCCTACGCACCGTGTACAAAGGGAAAGTAACCGCATTTTTAAATTTCAAAATCCAATTTCTCTATTGGCGCCTAAAAATTTTCAAATTAGATTGTTTGTTCTAACACATCCTTTTATGCATTGTAGGATCAAGAAGATGTTGATTTGGAGAGAACATGAGCATGAGGATGTGGATGATGCCGTGATGCTCCATTTTCCCAATAATGCAGTATTGGACGAAAGATGCGGTTTGTACAAATTTCGGGCCATTCGTGTACATGAGGGCATAGGTAGACCTCCCGACATGGTCGGCAAATGGTGGAACGTGCAGTGACCGTGTTTCATTACTTCTCCAAGGGCCACCGCTTGAAATTGAGCCGGAGGATATTTATTTTCCGACCGGTTTGTCCAAGAGGCGAACAACTTTCCTTGTTTGGGACTAGCCGTGTGGCCAAACTTTCGCTTAGTCTTCGACAAGAGTTTGGTAATGATGAGGCAGGACTCTGCAGACAAATGGATTGATATAAAAACTATCATCCGTCCCGAGCTAAAAGTTATTGCGTTTTACCTGCTACTGCATCGTGGGAGTGTGGCACCGCATGTAGCTACCGGCTCCTAGATGCGCATTGTTGTGGACTATTTTCGAGGCACCATTTTCAACCGGTGTGAAGCCGTGTCAGCTAATGTAAAGGTCAACCAACTAGAGCAAAAAAAATGGAAAACTAAATAACTTTGGATATGGATCCATATTGGTCACTTTTGCTCTAGAGAGGGTACCTGCGTTAGCTCAGAGAGTATTCCCCGTTGATGTTGGTCGCACTCCCGAGAACCTAGGATGGTTCGGTTGCATTGATGGCCCGTCATGGTATTGAGGGCGCCGAGATTGTTCGATTTCCATATTGCTGGCCGGACCACCAACGTTTTGTCATCGAGGACTTTCCATATGCCGGATTGGATTTCCGTGGCGACCAAGATATGACTCTCCCACAGGGGAACAAGGATGAATCAGAAATCATTTTCAACAAGTTATAAATTCTATTTTTTATTATTTTTGATCGTTCGACAATTAATAACCAAATTTTTTTGAATGCAGATGTGGGCCCATGGTGACCAACCCATCTCTAGCCTTATGACAAGGACAACTAGTTACAAATGTTCTCGCACCAGCCCCCGTAGGCCAATCACCGTAAATATTGTCCGATTTAGAGCATCATCTAGAGTGTCCGACTCTAGATATTCCAAGAGATGGACACAGATGAGATCCCACTCGATCAGATACGTGATTGGTGTTCCGTGACCTTTTAGGAGGTTCCTATGTAGGGTGGCTCCGGGTGTGCTGGTTTTCTTATCGTGATCACCAATGCTGATGGGATGATCATGTTGTAGACTCATATTTTTGACTTTTGTGTTAATCATTTTGCCGATCATAAGGTGTTTCCAACCTATGATCGAAGACGATGTCTATTTTTTGAAAACACTTCTATACTATGATATATCACTATTTACCTAGCTTACATTCTGGTACATATTATGGATGTTGTTTGTTCTACTCGTTTTGATCATTGCAAATGTCGATTTATCATACTAGGAAGCAATGCGTCTGCTAGTGTATTTAAATGTTTTGGAATATGCTGATATTCAATGTAATCAAATTTACATTCCAAGAGACGAACTCCTTAAAATAACCATAATAACATTAGATTTCTAATGGCATAAACCTTGTTAAGATGTAATACAACAAGTTTAGAATCCAACCTAACAATCAAGCTCCAAATTCCAAATGATATGGATTCAGATAATAACTCAATCACTACACTATACTCGGAATGTTATTCGTTGTCGCGTAACAAGGCTTACCCCCATGCATGGATACTAACTCGTCGCAGGGTGAATAGATAACCCAAGTCAAGGAAGAAATGTTCCGTGTACTATGACAAGCACCAAATGAAAACCAATGTAGGTTTGAAGAGACGTCGACACCGCAATATCGTGAGTAAAACTCAGATAAGCAGGAATAGTAATAAAAACACACTTCTAAACTAGGCACACTTTTCAATCTAAGACGTAACGTAGTAAAGAAATCTAATCTAATAAAAATCTCCACACCAAGTTTAAGCATAGTATCGCTTCAAATAAAGTCTATTTCTCGGGTCTATCTAAAGGGACACCGTCAAATTCTTTAGCTCATTGGCCCTTTGCTAGCTAAATAACAATGAAAGGTGACCATGCCACATAGGCACGAATTTCCTGTACCCTAGCTTATCGTTGGCTTGATCATAAACTAAGACTAGGTCTCCGTCCGAAAATTTCGAGGGGTAACACTTCTATCACACCGAGCTTTTATTCATTTAAATGAGCCTCGTTTGCTATTGCGCATTTTGTCGATTCTCATCCACCGAGCCAAGTACAAGAAACGTTTCTCCTCTTCGTACATAGCTGGAGCAATTCTATGGCTAATTTCAAAGGATGACTTGCATTCAATCGCAACACAACGGTAAACCGTAAACGAGTTGAAAGGGAGTGAAACCGCCTGATGTTTACCGAGGTTCGATCTGCCCAAAGTGTTGAAAATAACATGGAATACAAATTAAGCCTTTGTGAATACCAATAATTCATCTAATCATGGTGACTAAAAATTTATTTATGGCTTCAACAAGACCATTAGCTTGCGGATAATATGGAGTGGAACTATCGTGGCGCAGCCAAGTTGATCCGTCGCCCCGCTCATCATGACATTCTCGAAAATGACTTCCATGATCTCGTAATAATGGCTTAAGGAACACCGAACCTAGCAATTATGTGATTAAATACGAAATTTGCGTGCTACTTTTCCTGGTCAAATTTAAAATGTAGGCATCGCTCTACTTCACTTAGTAAAATAATATACCGCTAAGATAATATACGCATGCCCCGGTCGAGTAAGGGTTACATGTAATAAAGTCGATACCCCATTTCACGAAAGGACCAACAACAATTATGGGATGAAGAGGAGCGGTGGCATACGTATCTTACGATCAAAAAGTTGACAATTGTGGCATTTCCGATCGCATAAATACAATCTTTGAATCAGGGAAAATTTTATGATGAAAATTTATCTTAAAGTTTAGAAACTCGTTTAATCTTAATAGTCCCTAATATGAAAATTGTATAATTTTTGGTGATATTTTCGCATAAATATTAGATTTCCAATGATTTTATATTAGTCGATATAATATTTTGGCTATTTTAAAGGTAAAAGAATGGTGTACTATAAAATTTAAAATAATTTTAGAAAAAAATTGGAAATTGGCCAATCTTTTTGAAAAAAACATGGAAAGTTAGCCCACCTCGCGAATATTAGCCCCTAAAATTTTCCCCCGCTTTCGAATAATGCACGACCGTAAATAACCAACTTGCACTATCTTTTGGGCCGTGGCATACCTGCACATATGACCGCCACATGCTCCGTAATTTGCGCTATTTAAAACCTTAAGCTTCTTCATGAACAAGACAGCATCGAAAACAGACCGCTTCCCACGATGATAGAGTGTATCACCAATAATATTATACTGGGATTAGAAGTGTATTTTCGTCGTTGAGATTGTGAGATTTCAGTCGAAAAGATTGGGTTTGGAGATAAACACAATATCTCCATACCATGGATCGAGAGTACTAATAAGAAACAGATTCGTCCGCAATGGGTTCTTCTCGCCATGGTTTCGGTGACGCAGAGGGGAAATCACACATCGCTTATGCAACACGTAGATTTTTGTCTTGGGATTTTTCAAACTCAAGTCAAATTCTCATAGGATGACTATCCATTTGGAATACTTTCCCCTAGCAATCGTTTGTTTAAAATGTACATCATAGGGTTGTAATTAGAAATTAATGTGGTTTTACGTAACAAGATGTAGTGTTCAAATTTTTAGATAGCTTGAACAAATCGCCAATGCCAATTTTCCACATGTGTGTATTTGATCCTGGTCGATGCATTCCGAATAAGATAGTAAATCACATGTTCGTTGTTAGATCTGCCTTCTCGAACTAAACCATCCCAATAGTGGAATGAGAAGCAGCGAGGTACAAAAAGTAACTCGTTGTAGTTGGGAGGATGCAATAACGGCATGGGTCAATGCATGTTTAAGTGAATCAAAATATCGATAAGTGATCTCATCCCCAAAAGAATGGAATGTTCTGTTTTCAAAGAATCGGTAAAACCCTTTGTGTTCGCATAGTTAGGAATGAACCGACATAAAAGTTTTCTTTCTTCTCGCAAACTTTGGAGTTGGCATAAAGTTGTGAGGAGGTAATTTAAAAATAGCTTCACCTTCGACGGATCGATGCTAATGCCTAATTTCAAAACAACAAATCCCAAGAACGACCCGACTCTACACAAAACACATTTGTGTGGATTTAGCCTAATTCGATAATGCTGATCAAGTTATACCATTTTGGTCATCTAACCTATTATTATTATTAGATGAACCCAAGTACACCATGTAAGACCAATTTACTCTAAGTAAATTGCTTTCACCATATAAAATAACTTATTTGGTCATATTTAACACAAAACAAAGAAATTAATTAAATAAATCCTTATTTATTTAATTATTTCTAAGAACAAGTTATTTAAATCATTATTTAAACAATATTCTTAGTTAAATTAATTAATCATTCATAAATAATTAAATAAATCATTATTTATTTAATTATATTCCCATCATTCCCCTAAAATGATAAATAAATCATTTATTTATTTATTATTTATAAATAAAGGAATTGACCCAAGTCAAGAATCCTTTTCCTCCAATAAATATAATAAAATATTCTTAAAAGGTGCTTCTAGAATTCGACACAATATTTTTTATTCATGCACCGAGTTCTAGACTCCATTTCCCAATATTTTGTTATAAAAATAGGGCTTTCCCCATTCATTAGTCACCTTCATTGCATTAGATCACCTCGATCTTCTCTTCGTCACCATTTTCCATTTTACTTTGTGAACTCCCATTGAGTTCCATGTTTGCTTTTCCACATCCATAAGAGAGAGAAATGCTAGATTCAAACACCGAGGACTTCCAAGAACCCATCCCACCGAGGGAGAACCGGAAAACACCTTTCTTGTTTTCCTCTCAGTGCCCCATTCTTTAATATAATACAAAATTCTTTCATATACATTCTTCTTTGTCTTGTTCATCGGATCTATGGAGCTATGTTATTTTTTATCTCGCTTAATATATTTTCAGGTTAGATTCGAATTTGTGTTAAAATATTAAAGATATTTTGCGAAACCATAATCGATGTTAGGGCTATTTTTTATGCATAGCTAAAGTGATCTCTTTACTTACTCTAAAATATTCATACTAAAAATTGGCGACTCCACACCGGGTTTTCTTTCTTCGCGACCGTCGTCATTTTATCTATTCCCGCATATCCGGTACCGTTTCGGCACCCTGTGGTTTCTCTTCCGTTTTTTTTTTTCCTATTTTTATGGTAATTTTCACCCTAAAACCCTTAACCGTCCAATTTTTTAACTTTTGTGTGTTTCTGGCCTTATTGCGCAGATGTACATCACCGTTGTACCGAGACGAATTTTTTTTTGGAAACTGGCCGCCGAGAGAGCCAACCGTAGGTTGCACTTATCGGCCCAAAGTTCGACCCGAGCCTCAGGACGCACTTTTCTACCCCAAACCTCGTGACTTGGACCGAAAACAAGTCAAAACCTCGCGACCCGCCCTTTTTCCGCAAATTTTTCGCGCACCTTTTCTAGGTTTGTCCGAAACTTCGTCGTGCTTCTGTTCTCCTCGTCTCTACCCGTTTGGACCTATTTCCTCGATTTGCTTCACTCAACTAAGAGGGAATCTTGCCCCATAAAGGCTCTAGTACCCTCCACTTTTCGTGGATGAGTCTTTACTATTTCGAAGTCCGAATTTCCCGCAGTTTCACTCTTTTTCGTATCCGATACCTCCTTTTCGCATCCCTTAGGATCAACTCTTCCCCCTCTCAAAACACCTCATATCATTTTGTTTGGGCTCATTTCTAAGGCCACTCCATTTTGTCTCTTCTACTTTTCACCGATCTCCTCCTTTTTAGCAAAGAACCTTGCCTCTTCTTATTTTTTGTTCTCTCGCACCACTTTTCAGCGTATTTACCCTTTAGATCCCAATCCCTCCGACCTTCGATCTATTGGCCTCTTTTTAGCGTGCTTTGCCTAGTTTTTTCCTCTTTCTAGACTAGTTTTGAGTGACCTCGCTTCTTGGGTTAGATTGCCGCATTTTTAGTTGTTCATTTTCATTTTTTTTTAGTCTTATTTCTATCGCAAATTTCTTTTTCGTTACGCATCACACTCTTTATTTTACTCTCAAAACGTTCCGGGTTTAAAAAATTAAAATTAACGCACGCCACACACTAACCCTAAGTGAAGAAGCACCGGTTAACACCGCCCTCGACAAAGACTTTAAAATCAATTGTCACCGCATCTTTCTACCCTTGACCTCTCTTGATTCTCGTCCCTCTCTCCCCGCCCTTGTCGCGTTTCTTCTTCGTCATCCCCGCGCCCCCAAGGCACCTCCCCGGGAGACTTCGGCCTTCACCCTCGCTCGCTTGCTGACTTCCTCCTCCTTCCCGTCGTAATTGAGTAAGTCTTCCCCCGAGTTTGCACTCCGACTCTTCCTATGATCGTTCAGGTTCTCCCCCTACTCCCCGGTTCTTCCCGTGTCACTTTCACCATGTCTACTTCGTGGCCTACTACCAGCAATCACCCTAGTACTTCATCATAGTCCGTTTCAAAGTGGGAACCCCACCCTTTCGACCTACCTCGACCGCCCCATTACTTCCTTATATGGCCGGCCTTGTCTCCCCACTTCAATCACCGATTAATGATCCTATCTACCACAATGTTAGTTGGCCCGCTATGCCAAACCAAGCTCCTCCCACATTCCCAAGTTTGAAGGCCTTGCTACCGAGGATCCCTCCAACCATATCTCGATCCTTCCATATGTGGTGTTCCTCCAATTCCATTACTCGACGACTCTATTCGTCTTAGACTATTCCAATGCACGCTTACAAAGGCTTCTAAATGGTATGCTGAACAAGCCACCTTCCTCCATACCATTTTTTTAAGTGCATCGTTCATTGCCCAAGCCTTTATCTTATTTTCCAAAAAAAATTCAATACGACACTCGGTACCGAGATTTTAACCTCCTTCCGTCAATCCTCTTCAACCCGCCCTTCCGCTCATTTCCGTGAATGGCGACGAAGAAGAAGCTTATGTCGAGCTCCTCCCTTTGAAGATCGTGTTTATAAGGATCGGTTCCTTCGCTTCTCTTACCTCCCACGGCAAAGATGTCGCATCCCATTTTCCTTTTCAGACCGAAGAAGCCGCCCTCCAAATAGCCTTGAAGTATGACCTTTATCTACGCCCAACTGCTATGTTTATACCGTCCTCCCCGACCTTCCCAAACCCGATGGCCCTAATGCCTCGGGGGCATCTCTCTGCCGATGGTATCTTTGGAGCCCAGTCACATACCGCCCAACCTCAGCTATGGCGCCTGTGCAGCCCTGCCGTTTTTTTCCCCTCTAGGTAGCAAGTATTCGGTGCTACGGCATGCCTCCTCCTTTTGCCCACCCCCTCGCTTACCTTACTACTGCCCACCCTAGTCCTTATCCATATTCACAACCTGGTGTCCCATCTCCTCCAATTTGGACCTCCCACTCCCTTGCCTTCTCCACCCCCACAATCGCACTTACTACCCCTCCGTGGAAAGTATTTGCACAAATAGTAAGTACCTTATTTTCCCTCCCTTCTCAAAGAAGGAGAAGAGGCAATCCGCTTCTAGTAACGTGGACCCAATCCTTCCGCATTGACTCTACCACCGCCAACTGTACCTACGTGGCTCTCACCCTGCTGCATGTGCCACTTTGTACCAATAAGCCTTGTTCGTGTTGCGTGTTTATGGTCACTACACTCACAATTGTCCCTATTACCACAAATGTGGCAGATGTGGATTCTCGTGCCACCGTATAGGGACAACACTCCTCCCCTACTATCCCCCCGCCCCGCCTACTAACCGTGTTTACCGATACTTTTCCTCAACAAGGATTCGTGACCACCAACCACCTCATGCCCCTAACCACCTCGAACCTTCCCTCTCGGTTCCTCTCGATTACCAGAGCCTCTATGATGGCCTCTCGACCCATCTCTCACCATTGACCTCAACCTTCAAACTCGGTCCCGCCGCATTCCACACCCCGCCCGTCCGTCTCCGAGTCTCCCCTCGCTGCCCTACAGAGCCTCTATCGACACCCAATGGTCCCTTACAACTCCCTCCGCCCAAAGCCGAGGTTCATCCCAAGCCTCCTAAGGGACCATTACGCCGAAAATGTCGCTCTCGGTCGGGGCTTCCCATTCATACAGCATAGTAGATGATCCGACCGACCCCCGCCGCATTTCAACACTAACTCTTCCGCCTGTATGTTGTTGTGTAACCAAACTCTCCAAATATAGAAGAAAAGAGATATAAACGCCTTAGAAATAAGCCACTTCGAGGGGGAAACCTCCAAATAAATTACATAAATGAACAATTCTTGGATGATACACCACAAAACCTCCTTTCTATATATAGGAGTCCATGGGGCCATAATGTAATCCTAGTGGGCCACAATGTAATCCTAGCCGACCTAACAATAATAATTTAAGGGCACAATAATAACAAAAAATGGGGGTTACAAGGGTACAATAATAACAATAAGGGGTTTACACTAACAATAATAAGGGGCTATACTAGTGATATAGGGACTCAACATGCTCCTCTCTTAAAAAAAGTGTTGTCCTCAACACTTGAGTAGCTCCGGCAAGCGTATAAAATTCTCATCCTCCCATGTAGAATCTTCTATGGGTAAGTTCTTCCACTTGATGAGATACTTCCGAAATTGATCGATTCCGTAGTTGTCGAGTTCTTTTTCCATGACTCCGTTCAAGTTCCACAAGGATTTTCCCTTCCCCATCAAGTTCGCAATAATGTTTGAACTCGGAAGATTTTCACTCCATAACCTCTTTAAGCATGAAACATGGAAAATCGGATGTACTCGCGAAGAAGCAGGAAGCTCCAATTTGTATGCCATAGTACCAATCTTTTGCAACACCTTGTAAGGACCATAGTACTTTGGCGATAATTTATTATCCTTCTCTTTGCTTGCTTGAGGGACATTTGTTTGTATGGTCAGAAGCCGTAAAAATACCCAATCTCCTACATCAAAACCTCTCGCTACGATGTTGATCCGCTCGTTGTTTCATTCGATTTTGTGCCAAATTCAGGTTATCCTTTAAGAGTTGGAGAAACTTCTTGCCGATGCTCGATGTGATCTTCCACCGCTTGAACCTTCGACCTTTCTCCTTTAAAGATGATGTGATGGATGGTGGATGATATCCATAAAGTGCCATAAATGGGGTCATTTTTGCCGCAGCATGAAGGAAGTGTTATACCACCATTCATTAAAGAGGTACCACTGACCCATTGTGTTTGTTTATCGTATACAAAACAACGAAGATATCCTTCCAAACATTTATTTACTATCTCGCCTTTGACCATCGTATTGAGGATGATAAGATGAGCTATGAGCTAATTGAGTACCCAAACAAGAAAACAACGTCCAAAAATTTCAAGAAAATGGGATCTCCGTCGCTCACAATAACCCTTGGGCTTCCATGTAGCTTTTGAATTCTCGTCCATAAATGTAGTAGCAACCGTACTTGCTTTAAATGGATGAGATAATGCACAAAAGTGTGCATACTTGCAAGTCTATCAACTACCACCATGATGACACTTTTCCTTTCCTGGACTAGGGTAAACCTCAAGATAAAATCCATCGAAATCTCCCTCCAACGTTGACTTGGAATGGATAAAGGTTGTAGAAGTCCTCGTCTTAATTGTTTCCAATTTATTCTCTCTACTGGCAACCAAACATTCCGCCACAAACTTTCGAAATATCGATTTAAGGCCATCCCAAAAAAATTCTTTCTTCACCCCGTGGTAAGTTTTTTTAAAATCATGAGTGTCCTCCTAAAGGAGAAGGTGCACCTTAAGAATCTTTGTTTTAGTTGGGAATTCTTACAAAGATATAAGCGATCTTTGTACCATAAGGAATCATTTTTCCAACTAAATGTATCATATGTACTAGGATCTTGCTGCAACTTTTGAATGAGTATCCATACATCTTTGTCCTTCTTCCATTCATCTCTTGCTTCAGCTTATCCAACTGCTGATAACAGAAATGGCACAAAGCAATGCTTCCACCTCTTCATTCTTTCGAGAGTGCATCCGCAAATAAATATCTGCCACTTTTCCTTTTTTGTAGATTATTTCAAAGTCGTAACTCAACATCTTTGTGACCCATTTTTGTTGTTCTTCTGACGATAGTCTTTGTTCCAAAAAGTGTTTAAGACTATCATGACTTCGCTTTTACCTCAAGTGTCTTCCCATTAGGTAAGTTCGCCATTTCTTTAGTGCATGTAGTATTTCTAACATTTCTTCTCATAAATAGGTTTCTCAGAATACTTTCTGATCGACGACTTTCAAAAGCAATGGGTCTTCCTTCCGCATTAAACCGCACCAATTCCATTTCCGAGGCATCACATTCCACAATAAAGGTTTTTGTGAAGTCCGGTGTAGCTAAGACCGGCATAGGCACATTGCCTCTTTAAGACGTTCAAAGGCTCAGTTGCTTCAGGAGTCCATGAAAATGCATCTTTCTTCAATAATGTTGTTAGAGGTGGCCGCTATTCTCCCATAATTCTTAACAAACTTGCGATAATACTGTTAACCCGAGAAATCCTCACAATCGCTTTATGGTTGTAGGAACTTTCCATTCCTTAATGGATTTAATTTTGTTAGGGTCCACTTTAAACACCCTCGTGAGATACAATATGACCCGTATATCTCCACCCTTGTACTCCAAAGAAACATTTGGACTTTTTTGCCATAATCGTTTTCCCGCAATAGTTTGAGCACCGGCCAACATGTTCAACATGATCCTTCCAAGACCCGCCGTAGATTAGTATATCATCAAAAAATATTAGCACACTTAAGGAAGGGTTTGAAAATGGAATTAATCAACCCTTGAAATGTGTAGAAGGTGCATTGGAAAGTAAGGCTTAAAAGCAGCATGCAGAATTAAAAATTCATAATGCAGACCCCCTCTCATGAGTTCAAATGTAAAGTATTTTGGAATATCTTCACTTTCATTCTAATTTGATGACATCCTAATCCAAGATCCAACTTGGTAAAATAAATTGCTCCATGTAATTCATCCAATAATTCATCAATCACGAATGGGAAATTTGTCTTTAATGGTGAGCTTATTGAGCTCCCTATAATCCGGACACATTCCGCCATGATCCATCCCTTCTCAGTACCAATACCACAGAGCAGAGAAAGAACTTTGACTGGGTTGAATTATACCCGCCTAATACTTTTCGTGCAATCATACGTTCAATTTCGCTTTCTTTTAAAGTAAGGATATCTATACAAGGCCTCGATGTTTGAGGAACACTTCCTCGAATCAAAATGAATAGCATGATCATTAATACAATAGGTGGGAGTCCTTTGGGAGTTTCAAACACCTTGGAATGATTGTCCGGTATTAATTTGTTGGAAAGATCCAATAGATGATTTTGAGCTGTTGAACTTTCTAGTGAGCATAATTGTGCAATTATGCCTCGCCGTTCTTTTCTTTAAGCTTTGTCATGACATTAGAGCTATTATCCTTCCGTTCCCCACAATGACTTCACCCGACTTCCTTCTTTGAAAAAAATTTCAAGAAAAGTTCTTGAAAATTAAAAGCTACCGTCCCCAAAGATTGTAACCATTGTACCTCTACCAACATCGCACTTTCCCATAGGAATGGCAAGCATTGGACTAGTCAATACACTTCATGGTTAGCTTGATATTATGGCATTTTCCAGCAATTTATAGTTCCTCCATTTGTAACCATCACTTGACATTCCTGGGTGTCGGGTATAGGAAACAATTCTAATTGCCACCTTATAATGAATAAAATTATGGCATACCGAATCAATCAACATTATTACCCTTTCTTATATGTCCTTCTATCTTGAGAGTTTGAGGAGTGGGGTAACCTCCCCAAAAGGCATTATACCTACATGGTCGCAGATTCATTTCTTCCCTCTCTAGGGTGTCTGCATATCCCCTCTCTTTTGTTCATTTTCTTCTAGCCACCCATGTAATAATTTCTTCTCAAGACACCTCCTATGACCTTTTAGTGTATTTGCTATCACAATCGTAGTGCACGAGCGAAAGCCCTTTTGCTCTTTTTCTTCCTTAATTGTTGTGGTGTCAACCTTGTAGGTTGTGGAAATCTAGGCGTAGCAAACACTTTCTTTATAGAATTGAGTGGTAGGGCTTTTCATACGCGGCATGTAATTTTACATTCAACTTTTTTCGCTAACCTCAATGCCTTCTCCAATGTGAATCGTGTTCCAAAACGCAAACTTCATGTTGGATGTTATCCTTTAAAGTGCCTAGGAAGAGATCAATCCCCGTGTTCGTAAGATCAGCCATCTTCATATTCAACCGAAGTCCTCAATGTGCTACCCCACTAAACCCTTTTGTTTGGAGATTTATCAATTGGGTAAAGAAGGTGTTGCTCTTTTGTATCCTCATAATGTGCTATCATTTCTCCGTAAAAATTGACCAAGTGAATTTTTTTACGGGAGCAAAGCCATTGATACCATACAAATGTATTTTGTTCTAAATGTAAAGTTGCAATGCAGTACCTTTGTGTGTTTTCTGGTATCATCGTTATGGAGATCAAAATATTGCCTCATCCGTAGTATCCATGTTGCTGTGATCCTTCTATCAAACTTCCTCATATCCATTTTTGGGAATATGGTGTGGTTCTTCCCGCCAACATTCGAGTTTATGAAATCGCTGATTAACATTTATTTTGTTCTCATCAGAGGTTCTTCTCCTATATTTCCGCCATTAGGAATCATTTCTGCTCTAAGCTTGTCATCAAGCCTTCCATGTATTCTTTTAGATCATTCTTCATGTTTTCCATGTTGTCTTTCATGTCATTCTTCAAACCGTCCATCTTCACTTCCACGCCATCCATTTTAGCTTCCATGCCTTTCTTCAAACCGTCCATCTTCACTTCCACGCCTTTCTTCAAAACTTCCATATTGCATTTCATTTTTTGTTGCTTTTTGAGAGTGAAATTTGTTGTACCTTGTTTCCTTTTGATAGATCATGTTGCAATTCTTCATCTTCATGAGTCATAGTAGAGCCTTCTGAAGGCTTAATGGGTGTTGAATTTTTTTGCGGCCATTTTAGAATCCAATATTGATATCTATTCTACAAGATGCCCTTGGAATCAATTCAACTTGATTCTTCAAACAAGCATTCTTATAAAAAGTGGCCGTGAAAAAAAAATACACACCTTTCTTTACTAGCTTTGAGGAGCTCGATATTGAAATTGAATTATCTCTCGTAATTGAAAATCTTCAATATTCAGAAATTCAGCCCTGTAGCAGCTCGAAGCTTCTTTCAAATGCCACAGTCTGACCTCGATTTGACTCCTCCAAGAAAAAGTTGTGTCCAATCTCCTACAATGACCTAATTCCGGACCGGTTCGCAGGAGCGAACTTGTACGACTTGCCACGTGTCACCTGCTTTGTCCTTTGTCTCTAAAATTGATAGCCAATAACCACAGTCGCGGTACTTGCGACGCTCAATTTTGACTTTCTTCCGTGACCCAATCCAAGTTCCGGTGAGAGATTTATTGGACTTTTTCCCACGATCACCTCTTTTTTAAGATGAAATCTCGAGCCTGGACCACCACATGTGGTAACACACTACCTACGTATCATATTCCTAAAATATTGTGAACCAAGCTCTGAAATTTTTTGATGAATTTCCTCAGATTTCACTTTCTGCACCATATGAATTTCAGATTCAACCTCGTAGAAAAAAATTATATCGCAAATGCCACGATGACCTCGTTTAGATCCGAAAAAAATAATTCGACGCTCCGTTAATAGATGATATTCTGAAATTATTGCGAACCAAACTCGAATTTTTTGCGTCGTGATTCCTCAAGATTTTTTCTTCGCACCCTAAAAAATTTCACTTTCCCGAAACTTCGTAGAAAATAATTTATAGCGAAAATTCCACGATGAACTCAAGGCTTGGAGCAGCGAAACCTTAGAATCCAAAGCTCGATACCAAATGTCAGGTGCAACCACTTCCAAATATAGAGAAAAGAGATATAAACGCCTTAGAAATAAGCCACTTCGAGGGGGCAACCTCCAATACATTACATAAATGAACAATTCTTGATGATACAATTCACAAAAAAAAACCTCCTTTCTATACATAGGAGTCCATGGGGCCATAATGTAATCCTAGTGGCTACAATGTAACTTAGCCGACCTAACAATAATAATTTAAGGGCACAATAATAACAAAATGGGGGTTACAAGGGTACAATAATAACAATAAGGGGTTTACACTAACAATAATAAGGGGCTATACTAGTGATATAGGGACCTAACACATGTCCTTCTCAAAAGAGGGCTCTCCTATTCGCCATAGGCGCCGTAGATCCTTCGATGACCAATTGATTTTTTTTTGATGCTTGTCAATCATACCACCCTCTCCTCCTCTCGGTTGCTTTCCTAACTTCACCAAAATCCAAAACGCCAATGCTCGGTGTATTATTGATGAGGGAGCATCTTTACCTCGCGTAATGTTCACTTTTTCGTTTTGGAAACAACTCGGTGTTGTGGGCCTTTGTAATTTATTAGGGCAAGATTGGGAGAGTCCAAATCGTCGTAGTTAACATCATTTTCAACCAACTTTGGGGATTCTGCAGGGATCTAGCTCGAATCCCAGAGGGGATCTCTCCAATATGTACAAAAAGATGGATATTGTCTTTGAAGTTTAGGGTAATGATATTGGGCTAGTTATGAAGGCCACGGGTTTTGTTTTGTTTTGATGGTCGAGCATGAAATGTTACTTCGAGGGGAAAACCTAAAATGAAAAAGTTTCAAAGTGAGAAGTTGCAAGTAAATAGAATGCATTTGCGTACAGACAGATATAACGCCGGTTTCTTAGTCCGGCTGGCCATGGGAGTCACATCTCTGGGCTTTAATTGAACAAACATCATGTGATCCAAGGGGCAAGTCATCTATGTCTAAGGATTTCTTTAAATTTTGATTTATGGAATGGAGTGATACACTAAGAAGGGGAATTAAACAGATGCGTAACGAAGAGCAGCTCTAGGATCCGATAAGTACTTTTAAACCAATACCTTTGGCAAACACTTAAGGAGGACACGAAAGGTACTAGGATCTCGGTAAGTGCTTTTAAACCAACCAGCCTTTGACACACTTCCAATAGAAAACATACAAAACAAGGGAGACACAAAGATAACGAGAATGGTCTAAGATTCAGTAAAGTGCTTCTAACCAGCTACTTTTTAACACATTCCAAGGGAAACAATCATAGTTATGCGCATGTCCGGGACCACAACTATATCTTCCCTTCAGCTTCATCATCACATAACACATCGGGAAAAGTAATATTCAGAAATAATATCCTACCTAGACGATAAAATGAGGGAACACCAAAGATTCTCATACCTAAAACTCGAAATTAAGTCATTCCTAAATAAATACGACCTAAGAAAACATTCGAATAAATATTTCTCACACCAGAAGGTTACCGATAAGCACAAAGCAGTCCTAACCTGCTTAAAACTGTTTGCTGCTGGGAAAATGAGACAACATGAAAACAAATAAAACAACAAGTTTCAAATGAGAATAACATCACCGTCAATATAGACTGGGTCAGATCCCATGAAACAATTTTATATTGATGTCGAAAAACCGCCTACAAACTTCAAGTCCAATGTTTCAGCTTCGCCAATCATCTTCACTATTCAACCTAACTACTCTAGCAAAATACCGTAGCTTCATGCATGCGGAATACTATGTACAAATAGAAGTCCCAAGCTCAAGTGCATTTCAAAGTTCGCAACCAACACTTTTTTCCTTCTCGTAGAAGTATTTATTAGAAGATGAGGAGGTGAGATTTTAACAAAATATCTCAAAGACACACGCAGTGAAGACTTCGCCTTTGAGAGGCATCGATCGGGAGAAATTACAAAGGGAAGTGCTGCATTAACTTTTACATTTATGATTTAAAACTCGAAGTGAGTTTCATTTGACTTTGAGGCTCATATGTCGCATTTTGGAGTAACTCTCACAGATATTTATTCATTGGTTTTCACATAAGTAACCGGCCGTGCCGGGAGGCGGATATCTAATTTTCTTCAATAACTCGCCTTTGGTTGAATGGTTTGAGGCACCAGGTGGCTCGGTGGTAGCCGAGGGAATCGACCCGCCGTATGTGGCGGGAGGCTTTTTGTCCGATAAAACACTCTTAGGTTTTTTCATTTAAATCGGTGGTTTTTAGGTTTGGGATTAGGCTTTTGATAACCGTCTTAGCCGTAATCCCCATAAAAACTTTCACAATCTTCATCCGTTGTGCTTTATTCTCAAAACTCGATACTCTTTAAATCGTTTGATTAAAAATGTTGTCTTGTCATGCGTACTCCGCACCGGGTTTTTACTTTCGCATCAATACTCATAGAGTACCGACGAGACGTGGGAATAGAATTTCGTGAATGGCCTCTTTAAGACAGCTGCATGCGCGCAAACGTCTTTTCCCCATCCCTCGGCTTTCCTTCATTCTATAATGGAAAACCATTAAAAACACCTCGCAAAACACAACAAGCCGCTAAGAAACTCGCGAAATAGGTTAAAACCGTCTTGATGGCGGAGGAGCATAGCCGTTTGGGATGAAGGCAACCAACGGTGGAGATCTCGCAAAGAAAGGCAAAAAGGATAAAGGGAGAAGAATACGAGGAGCAGTTTTGGACCCGTCCGATCTCGGGACACGTGACTCGGCCCGTACTTAATCGAGGGTCTCACCGTGAGGTGGCACAAAAGGATGCGATTGAACTTCCAAAGGCGATACGCCGTCGTTGGATCTGCAGATCGATCGGACGATGGAAAACGAATCGACGAGCTTTGAAATGGCGGTAGGACTTGCGATCGCAGGGAATAAGGGCCGCCGGATAGCGGGAATGGACTGCCGCGATGCAATCGGTGAGGCAACAGAAGGACTCGCGATTGCGATCGGAGGGACGAGCGATTACGCCGACCGCGATCCGACGGAAGACCAACCCGGCGGGGAGGAACACACCGAGGGGATCATCGACAAGGAGACCGCTCTGAGCTCAACATGAAAACGGACGGTCGAGGATTAAATCGCAAGGCTCCAATCGGGGGCGTGTTGCCAATGCGACTCGCGATTGCGATCGGCACAGGCTTGCGATTGGAGCGTACCGCTTCGATCTCGAGACGATCGACCCAAGGAGATGCACCTGGGGATCGCATCGAGGATCGCAATCGGGAGGCGCACGATGGGTGTTGCGATTGCGATCGGGGAGCAGCGTGATCGAGCGCCGGACGCCGATCTTCGCGGCGATCGACGCGCGAAACGCGTCGCAAGACTTAACAATATATAAACTAACGCATCGGGGTTTTTAAAATATTACAAAGGAATTTGTCTCCGCCCGCCTTTCGATTGCGATTGGCCCCTAATGCTTAAGCTCTTGGTCTTGGGTGACGGCATATAAGTGGTTTTAGGACTTAGCCCAAGGCTTAGGTCCATAAAGAATAAAACTTTGATTTTTTATGAGAAATCTCAAGGATTAAAATGGATGGGGTTCAAATAGTTAAAAAGTGAGTCTTTAACTATGAAAGGGGAATTTTTCATAAATGGAGGGAGAACTTATGAAAAGTAGGAAACAATATGAGAAAAGGGGGAGTAATGAAGGTGCTGTTACAGAGGGAGAAAGGGGAAAACGCATGGTTTCTTCAGCTTACAGAAATCACAGACTAACGGAAAGTGATGAAGATTTTACGCAGGCATGAGGCTCGGTATGAGTCTTCTAGAGCCAACAAATTTTAGTAATGAAATGTTGTTCTCAGAAGGTCTGCATCAGTATTTAGCCACCTTTTGCATAACAAAATATTATAGGTGGCTAACAAAGTGGCTCCACTTGGGGATGGTGCCTTTCGAAGGCATCAAGAATTCAGACGGACTGTGTGAGGCCGAGTAGTTGCCTCATCCATTGGGCCGTCCTTCTCGTAATCGAATGATCTTCTCTAAAACATATTTGGCAGCCATTAAAGCAATGGACCTTTATCAACAAGCTTGCTACCTACCCAATCCCATAGATCTAGCATTTTTTCTTCAATGTAGCACTTGATTACAAACTCTATTCATAAATATTTTACTCTTGGTATGTGAAATCTAATCTATTTCTAATCCTTATTTCTCCTCGAACTCGCATTAAAAACAAATACTTTCGTATATTTTCATCATGAAGGTCTACATCGTTTATGCTGATTAAACAGCCCAACAACCATTTCGCAATTTACAATGGAAATTTAAAATAGTCAAGTCAAGATTGAGTCAAGTTTTCGACTCTGTTATGATCTATGGCATAAAAACAAGGTGCTTCATAACATTATTTTAAAATTAAATCAAAATGGAGGCTTGGATCAAAGCTAATATGGTTTTTTTCTCACAAATTGCTTTTGTCTTTTGTTTTTGAGTCGTTTTTTGATATTCGATTCGCATTTTCAAAGTACTCAGAAACTGTTTTCTCTTTATGAATTTTAAAATACGCTTTTGAGGCTTATCTCTTTGAGACTTTGTCTGCATTTTAAACATGTTGAACCTTTAATTTCTATCTCACCCATTCACTTATGCTTTATTTAAACAAATAAAGAAATCAGTTCACTACCTTATTTATAAAATTGAAAGTTAATTAGTTTAAGATTGTAAATAAAGCTTGACCAACTAGAAGTGTGTTTACAGAGTGGCATTTTGCTTCTGCACACTTTCGTATTTATTTCTTGGCATGGGGGGTTGTGCTCTTCCTTTCTTTGTTCTTCACGCTTCCTCTTTTCTTTCTTTCTTTGTATTTTTTGATTTTTCATAACTTTGAACGCAATGGTGGATGAAATATTCATAATGAAAAGAAAAAAAGAAGGCTGAAAAACATATCATGAATCAAGAGAAGTAATGCTCGCAGCATCCCGCCATTGGACAGACCCCCAAACAAACTGCTCCATCCAACTCGTAAGAAGAATGCATTGTTTTAAAGAACTCAAATGAATAGAGTAAGGGCCAAGCCATAGATTGTCAAATTTACCATGCTTCCTTGTCTTCTCTCTTTGAGTCCCACTTCTAAAACTCTCGTCCCCAATCTTGAAATTGTCGTCTTTGTTCTTCTCCGTCAAAAGCTTCTACGTCGTCCGTTTCTCAATGTTTTGTTGTACACTTTCCGATTCGTCAAGATGAAATGGTTCCATTTATTCTTCTCGATCATGTCATCTTCAATGCAATTTTATTAAACTCATAACTGGTACACCAAGGCTATTAGGAAAGATTGCATATGTACCATACACAAGCCGAAAAGGTGACATACCAATAGATTTCTTCAAAGTTAACTGTCACCCCAAAGTGCATGGATCGCCTTTGTGTGCTGGAAGACTTCTTGTTGTCCTCCAATGCTTTATTATGTTCACTAAGCTTTTGTTGGAAGACTCGCAAGTCCATTACCTTGAGGTATTAGGCCGTGGAGTGTCCCAACGTTATCCGGTTTGCGATGCATCTCCCACCATTTTCTTTGATCCAAATGCCGCCGGCATTATCCGTGATGATCTTGGTAGGGCAGCCAAATCGGGAAAGGATATTGGTTTCTATGAACTTTATAATAACTCGAATCATTGGCTTGCCTACAAGGAATGGCTTCTATCCACTTAGTGAAATAGTCTGCGTAAGGATCCATCTATGCTGGCAAAAGATGAGGGATGATTTCACCTATGAAGTCAATTCCCCACTCATGAAAAGGAGCTTGGGTCAGTTGATTGACAAAGAGGAAGGTAATAATTTTCTCTTGCCCTCAAACAATTGGCATTTGTGGCAAGTAGCTGTCATTTTGTGAACATCAGGAAAAAGGGTGGGCCAACAGAAACTGTACCCCTCAAAATTTTGTCAGTCGTTGACTTCAAGTACAAATTGCCTCCACACTTCTCCTTCATGAAATTCCTCGACCTTTCTCTCGCATCAAACTCCTGCAAACATTTAAGCAATATACCACTAGCATTTTTCCAATAAAGACACCTATCTACAATGCAATAGTTTATCAAGTTAGCTTTAAGAACCTTGCCTTTGTTTTCGACAAACTAAAGAGTGTATTTAAATTGCTAAAACATAAACTAGACGCATACCAAGGAGAATTCATAAAATGGTTTTCAATAATGGGAGTTGAGAATTCTTCTGGCCGTCCAAAGCATTAATCATATTAATATCAAGAACTTCAAAATTGATTCAAATTTTAATCTAGCTAGACCTTGGCCGTGATGAGTTTAGTGGGTTTTATCTCTAAATCATTCGAGAATAACAAAAGAATCCACTTACCTCTCATCATCCGGGTCCCGTGTTAGAATATATTTTACAACCGAATTTGGGACAAAGGCAATGATGTGTGAGTGAAGGATGTATACTTCCGAAGTCTTTTAATGCTTTAACCAAAGCAAAAGCTGTTTTTTCCATAATAATATACTCAAGGCATCCCTCAATGCCTTGCTAAAGAATGCAATAGGTCAAGCTCTTGTCCTCAGTGGATTTTTCTCGTAAAAGGACAAAGAACAATGGTATGTTCCAATGCAAATGAGAAGATAAAAAAATATTTTGAAAAATCGTGGCTTACAGAGAACTTGTTTTGTTAATGCTTGTTTCACCAGCCTCAATGGGATGTCTTTGCTTCAAGGTCCATTTTATCCCTTGCTCCTTCTTCAACATGTTTGTGATATTTCTAAGGAGCTCTACCAAATTAGATGAACCTTCTTAAAAGTTAATCTTTCCAATGAAAGACTTGAATCCTTTGATATTTCGAGGATGAGAGATTTGCAATATAGCTCCTCAATCCTCTTTGGATCTATCTTTATACCCTCCTTCGAAATAATGTGTCCAAGAAGCTTACCTTCTTGAGACCAAATAGTGTCTTCTTAGGTTTAAAGATATTCCACTAAGACCTCTCAAAACTTTTCTCAAATGTTCTAAATGTTCTTCATCTCCGTTTTTGAAACACAAGGACATCATCCAGACAGATAATGATGAAGAACCCAATTCTTCCGAGAATGCTATGTCCATGGTTTCAAAGGTTGCTCCAATGTTCATTAGACCAAAAGGTATCTTCACATACACATGAAAGTGCCCCATGGAGTAGTGAAAGCCGTCTTTAATTGATCAAGAATGGTGAACTAAAATCTGATTATACCTCAATAGCCATCAAGCAACGAAATCCTTTTAGACCCCACTCACCCTTTGTAAAATGTGATCCATTTTTGCAAAGGGTAGTTGTCTTTTAACGAAGCTTTGTTTAAGTCTCTAAAGTCTATACAAAGTCTCGATTTTCTCCAAATTTTCTCTTCCTAATCTGACACCGATTAGATACCCACCTTGCATTATCTATTAGGACAATAATGCTATCGGCATCTTCTACGATTTCCTTTCAACTAATGGCAATCGGACAGAAGTTTATTCTCAGCTTTCGTTCGAATGGTTTTTGGTTTTCTTTAAGAGGGATTTCAGGCCGTATTATTTTGGTCATTACAGGATTTGGAGATCTTCGTAACCTGCCAAAAACATCGAAAATTATTTGAACAACTCTAAGTATTTGAGTTTAATGCGTTAGCCGGCAAAGTTTTGGACAACCTTGATCATTTCGTTTTTCCTCACCGCCATATTGCACTCCTCTACTTCAGCTTTCACAGGTTCCGTTTTGGTTTATCGTCACATCGTTAAAATCGAACAACTCCTCCTCTGGTATGCGACCACTTGCGTATTTTCATCTTTAAATGCGTAGGCTTGTACTCCTTCCGTTTTAACTCGCACTTAATTCGTTTTGCTCCTAAGTTCGCTAGACAATAGGTTAATATTGTGTTGAGGAGACGATTCTTCTTCACCAAGAAAGTTTTCTTCACCGGCACCGTATCATCATCCGAATCCGGGAATCGTGAGTTTCAACTCATTTCCCCGAATTGCATGAAGTCTTCTATTTGTTTGTCATTGTCAAACACTTGCCAATATTTTTCGTTATCAGCACTGCCGGTCTAAATTTTATCGGAGTTGTGTTGTCTCCAAATTACATGGCGTTAGACATGCCTGCCGCAATAAATCAGGCCATAAATGTTGTTTTTCCTTGGGATGAAACTCGTGCTTGACTCCTCAAATGTTGTCAATGTAGATCCATGACATCATTCCGATAGGCTCTAAGTCTCGACGATTCTATTATACTCCCCATTGATTTGCCTAATGATTAACTCGTAATCCCCGTACACATTAATTCTTTTCCCAAGCCCTAATTTCTTCAAGAGATGCAAGCCTTAAGAGAAGGGATTCATATTCTCAAGAGTGTTGTTGAACACCGAAAGTTTAATTTGCAGCTTGAGGGATGACCTCGTGTGGTTGTTCTCGCAAGTTGAAGGATCCAAACCCCAAGACCAAAGATTATTTTCAGTGTGCATGACCCATCAAAATACATACTCCATAAAGGACTGTTTTGGTTTCGTCTGCTTGGAAATTGTCCTTTTTAACTATGGTGCTCTTTCTCGACCGTTCATGGTTAAGTAACACTCAATTGAATTTGCTTGACTCCTCAAATTCTTCAATAGATTGAGGGATGATGCCGGTAAACGTTAGGGGTATTATCCGGGTTGTTAAGTGCTAAAAACAATGGACTCATAACCTGCAAATCAAGACCTATGCTTTGTTTACTAATGTTTTCACATGTGGAAAATTGTTCGGACACTTCCGCGTTATTATACTTTCTTCCCCGTCAACCTTAATTCGTTAAAGTGACTTGTTCACTAGAGTTTTATTGTTAAACATGATAAAAGAATCAAGGTCATTGACAATATATAGGAGAGTTTCGTGGTCCGTCTTGACTTGTAACCGTGTATCGTATATGAGACTTCGTAAAGTCTTCTGTCCGTATCAAAAACCGGATGGTCGCATATGTCATGTCCATCCGCATAGTCCCCTCGTAACTTAGCTCCCCAGATCTTGATATTGTCAACATTCCATACTTTGGGGGAACATCACCACGACAATGTCCATGAGTAAACATTTATCGAATCGGCTAGGTTAACATGTAGAGGTCTTCGATCAATCCTAGATATTTTACCTTATTTGAGTCAAAGGGAGTATAGGTCTTTGTGGTTCCAGATTTCTAAACCAAGGCTCTTCCATCACAAATTTTAGGCATTAAATTATGAGAAGCTCCTAATCATGCATAGCGTTGTGTAGAATTTTGTCATGGATGTTCAAACCTTCACAAAGGGAGAACCGGTCCTTCTCAAACCTCCTTCAATCTTAGGGCCAAAAATCAACCGTAGGTCGTCACTAAGATTAACCGGTAGATTCTCCATTTTCCTCTATATTTAAACCTTCAAAATTTGGTTCCTATATACATGTTGGGCAGCTAATCCTTATTAATGGGAATGTAGATCTTGATCTTTAAGACGTTCAAGGCTGAAAGGGTTCGACTCTTTGAAGCACTTGTTTTCAACCTTATTAGTCGTCACTTATCAACAATTACAACTTGCTGATTTGTTTTACTTGACACAATCGTTGTAGAAGGAGTACTAGCCGAAGTGTTAGTACCGCTCGATGTCTTCACTCGTTTTTCTGCACTTGAGTAAGCTATCTCTTATCCTTACCGAATTAACAACCACCGTTTTCATTTTTTTGTTTGGTTGTTTTGGGTTTAGTCAGAAAGTCGGCGGAGAGGATTTGCCGAGGTTTTGGTGTTGGGGGCTTGTTGACTGTCTTGCTTTCTAAGGTCATATTCTCTTTGAGGTTCTATGACGACATTTTTCCATGTCCTCGACAATAATTTTCATTATCATCTCTTTTGTCGTCGTAAGGTGTGTAAGACTCGGTTATTATCATAATGAACCTCAAAGTCATCATCCTCTTCCCCAAAACATGTTGATATCCTCTCATTTCTCCGTTATGTCTTCTCTCGTTTCTTCAACCTCACTTACATAGTTTTGATGAAAGGGAGGGGTGATCTATTGATCATCATCCCCGGGTCTCGTTTGGAGGTTGGTTCCTTCTAACATTCTCGATTTTGGTTCCTATTTCGAGGGAGCAAGCTTGATTTTGATTCGCTTAATTATGCTCATCTCTTTCATCATTTCTTCCATCATTCTCTCTATCTTTGAGCTTGAAGTGGAAGGGTTGATTCCTCTCTAAGAGATACTCTCTTTTCTCGCTCTTCATTCTTGCTCTTTTCTCCATCAAGTTTACTTCCAATAAAAAGAGCACCCTCGCATGTCTTCAAGGGTCGGCAAAAATCTTTCTCTAAGTGAATATGTCATGTCCGGATCAAACCTTCAGAAATTTGTTTAAAGATGAGCCCCGAGGAGGTTTTAGTTCGGGGGAGTGCATTATAGACGCTGTTAAATCGGGTACAATAAGATTGTACACTTTCCCCGTGGTTCCAGTGGAGATTGTTATAGTCGCAAGGACTGAGAGGATTCTTTCTCACTTCCCACTTATTTAAGAATGTCTCATGGAAGCCTTGGAGGTCAGTTTATACTAATAGGCTAAACCTTTTAAACCATTTTCTTACTTTCCCTAAGCTCGAGCAAATAGTCCTAGGCTTCGATAGAATCATAATCAATTTCATTTCGATCAAAATAGTCATTCATCTTATCCACACATGTTGTGAAGTGTGCTTGTAGCATTATTAGCATCATATAATGGAATTTTGGACTAATAGTCCGTGGAAGATTGACTAGTGGTATATTAAGGGCGATGAGCATACCATGTTGCCATGGCAGGAGGGAGGATTTGCTGCATGGGGAAAGTGGCCGAGGGTGAAGTGGTTTGAACAAAGGATGTGGCAAGAGTAGAAGTGATGGACCAAGAGTAGACTGCTGAGATGATCTTGGATGGGAGACACCTAAATTGTGAAGGAAATGTGAATCAAAGAGGTGTTGTTTCCCTCGCTACCAGATGTTCACTTGTTTCGTGAGATGAAAGTGAAGATTCGTAGTCTAATCGGATTATATCATCAAATGACCTAGTCCTAAATGGGTTCACTAAGTCACTTTGTGATTGCTGCAGTAGCCGAAAGATTTTCAAGGACCGATTTAGCTCTGGGGCGGGTGATCTCAAAACAAGAATAATTTCAAATCTTTAGAGGCTTCCAAAGGATACTTTCTCGATTTCTTATCAAATTCATCTCGTGGGTTAGGGTCCCAGGGCTCTAGTGCACCTTCTGAAGCCACTATGTCAAGTTGTTTAGACCTAAAACTGAAAGTTCAACCGTATACGATGAATCTCGAGAGGTTAACCAATCGTTTTGCCAATTTTTAAATCCCACAAATTTCCAACTCAGGTTTGAATGATTTTATAATGATAAGGGTTCTTCCCAGGAGTCTTAAAGGTCCGCTTAGATCATGGGAGTCGCCATGGAAATTTCTTAGCTCCTTTCAGAAAGGTCGTATGGTCCACCACCATGTTTATTTAATTCCAATCTGAAATATTTTTAGGTTTTTCTAAGTCATTTTTCAGCTTTTATGGTTGTTAAGAATATGCTGTAACTTTGTTTCAAAACTTAAGCAAGGTCGCGAGACAAAGGGCAGCCTACTCTTATGGCTAAGCCAACCCTAACATTTTCCAAGGTTAGATAAAAACTTAAAAGAATCCTAGGGGTTGACCCAGGTTTGTCACCGATTGGAATTGAGCTTCATCTTAATTACCATTTCTTGATAGTGCTTGAAAAGGCCGTTTTCGACTCAATAAGATGTTATGAAGATTCGTGGGTAAGGGTCCCCAAAGGAGTCACGAAATGGTAGTCAGAATATTAGCAAGATCGGGAGAGTCCTAACCGTCGCAGTTAACATCATTTTCAACCAACTTTGGGATTCTAGGATCTAGCCCTCTTGAATCCGGAGAGGATCTCTCCAATATGTACAAGATGGATATTGTCTTTGAAGTTTAGGGTAATGATATTGGGCTAGTTATGAAGGCCACGGTTTTGCTCTTTTGTTTTGGATGGTTGAGCATGAAATGTTACTTGAGGGGAAAAACCAAATGAAAAAGTTTCAAAAAGTGAGGCTGTATAAATAAGGAACATTTGCGTACAGATAGATATAACGCCGGTTTTAGTCCATTGGGCTGCGGAGTCATATCTCAGCTTTAATTGAACAACAACATCAAGTGTATCCAAGGGGCAAGTCATCTATGTTCTCATGATTTTCTAAATTTTGATTTATGAATGGAGTGACACTAAGAAGGGGAATTAAACAGATGCAGAACGAAGAGTGCCCATCCGATAAGTACTTTTAAACCAAATTTCACTTTGGCAAACACTTAAGGATGACATGAAAGGTAATAGATTCTGCAAGTGCTTAAACCAACTGTACCTTGACACACTTCCAATAGAAAACATACAAAACAAGGGGAGACACAAAGATAACGCAGAATGGTCTAAGATCTAATAAGTGCTTCTAAACTCAGCGCCTTTTACCACATTCCAAGGGAAACAATCTCAGTTATGCAGACAAGTCCTGGGACCACAACCATATCTTCCTTCAAGCTCATCATCACATAACACATACCGAAAGTAACATCTGTAAATAATATCCGGGCCTAGGACGATAAAAAAAAATGAGGGAACACCAGCATTCTCATACCTAAAACCGAATTAAGTCATTCCCAAATAAATACGATCGGAAGAAAACATTCGAATAAATATTTCTTAGCCAGAGAAGGTTACTCGATATACAACAGTCCTAACCCCGTTTTAAACTCGGTTTTCGCTGAAAATGAGACAACATGAAAACAAATAAAACAACAAGTTTCAAATGAGAATAACATCACCGTCAATATGTATCAGATCCCATGAAACAAATTTTTATATTGATGTCAAACCAGCTACAAACTTCAAGTCCAATGTTTCAAGCCAAAGAATCATCTTCACTATTCAACCTAACTACTCTAGCACAAATGTATTTCAAGGGCCGTTGAATACTATGTACAAATAGAAGTCTCAAGCTCAAGTGTATTTCAAAGTTCGCAACCAACACTTTTTCCTCTTCTCAGAGAAGTATTTATATGAAGATGAGGAGGTGAGATTTTTAACAAAATATCTCAAAGATGCTTAATGCGTAGTGAAGAATTCTCGGCCCTTTGAGAGGCATCGATTGAGAAATTACGGTGTGGAAGTGCCGCATTAACTTTTACATTTATGATTTAAAACTCGAAGTGAGTTTCATTTGACTTTGAGGCTCATATGCTGCATTTTGGAGTAACTCGCGTATATTTATTCATTGGTTTCTTTGCATATAACCCCTAGCCGTGCCGGAGGCGCATATCCGATTTTCTTCAATAACCTGCCTTTGGTTGAATGGTTTGAGGCACCAGTGTAGCCTTGCAATCGTAGAATCAATTCGCCCGTATGTATGGAGGCTTTTTGTCCGATAAAACACTTTAGGTTTTTTCATTTAAACCGTGTTTTAGTTTGGGATTAGGCTTTTGATAATTGTCTTAGCCGTAATCCTTAAGTGTAAACGTTCACAATCTTCATCTCCGCTATGCTTTATTTCAAAATCGATACTCTTTAACCGTGTTTGATTAAAAACAAGAAACTATTGACAAAGTACCCAAGACTGGTTTTACCATCAATACTCATAGAGCACCGACGAGACGTGGAATAGAGCCCCGTGAATGGCCTCTTCTTTTAAGATAGCCGTAAGGCACAGAAACGCTCTTTCCCATCCCTCGGCTTTCCTTCATTCTATAATGGAAAACCATTAAAACACTCGCAAAACACAACAACAAGCAGAAGGCGGAATAGGTTAAAAACCGGCCGGATGGCGGGGGAGGGGAGCGTAGCCGGCTTGGATGAAAGGCAACCAACTATGGAGATCTCGCAAAGAAAGGCAAAAGGATAGCGGGAGAAGAATAAGGAGGAGCGCTTTGGGACCATCCGATCCGGCACGTGGACGGTCCGCATTTAACGGAGGGTCTCAATCGAGGTGCACAAAAGGGGATGCGATTGAACTCAAAGGCGACAGCGCCGGCGTCGTCGGGACCGCGCATCAGATCGACGGCGGTGCCCATCGGCGGGCTTTTGAAACGGCGGACCACGACGCCCTGAGCACGGGCGGCCTGCCCAGATGCCAGGCGGGAAATGGACCCGCGCGATGCAACGGAGGCGACTGTGGCGGGACTCGCGATTGCGATCTAGGGACAGCATGCATCAGCCGACCGTTGACCGACGGAAGATCAACGGTGGAGAACACAATCGGAGGGGATCACCACTGGCGGAGGAACGTCGGATTAACATGAAAACGGACGGCCGGGTATTGAATTGAAGGTTCCATAAAGGCTAATGCGACTTGGTGACACAGGACGGTGGCGGCCACATCGAGCGTGCATCACGGATCTCTCGGACAACTGGTCGCGGATATGCAATCAGATCGTTAACGGAGGATCGCAATGGGGAGGCGCACGATGGGTGTTGCGATTGCGATCGGGGAGCAGCCGTGATTGAGCGCCGGACGTATCCGCGATCGATCGACGCGCTTAACGCGTCGCAAGACTTAACAATATAAACTAATCGCATCGGTTTTTAAAATATTACAAAGGAATTTGTCTCCCGCCCGGCCTTCGATTGCGATTGGCCCCTAATGCTTAAGCTCTTTGGTCTTGGGTGACGGCATATGTGGGGAAGTGGTTTTAGGACTTAGCCCAAGGGGCTTAGGTCCATAGCAATAAAACTTTGATTTTTTATGAGAAATTTCAAGGATTAAAATGGGATGTGGGGGTTCCTGTAAATAGTTAAAAAGTGAGTCTTTAACTATGAAAGGGGAATTTTTCATAAATGGAGGGAGAACTTATGAAAAGTAGGGAAATAATAAAGGGAGAAAAGTGAGTAATGAAGGTTAGGTTATGAGTGGGGAGAAAGGGGAAAAAACGTATGGTTTCTTTCAAGAAGCTTACAGAAATCGTGAGAATTAATCGGGAAAGTGATGAAGATTACGTAGGCATGAGGCTCGCAAGGAGTCTTCGTAGAGCCAACAAATTTTAGTAATGAAAAATTGTTCAAGGCTTCAAAACAGATTTAGCCACTCTTTGGTATAACAAAATATTATAGGTGGCTAACACTCGATCCCCCGAATCGGCCCCTTCCACCATCACCCTTCATGCATGGGATGGCCATGCCTCCTGCACTTACTGGCCTATTTCGTGAATCGTCCTATCGCCCTTGCCGGCAAGATGATTTGTGTCGACATTGTGCTGGTCAACGCCCTCTGGGACTGGCTACAACATCCTCATGGGGCGTAGTTACACTCTATGCCATACACCGCCGTCCCATCTCAAGTACTCCACCGCAAGATGTTCTTCCCCATAATGGCAAGATTGTCACCCTTGACCAATCGACCTACCATGAACCAAAATTCAAACCTCACCTCGAGTCCACTATCTCTATTGTCACCAATAAACCAACCGAAGGATTCCTCGACTCGTGTTTCCCCCGGCGTCTACAAAGACCCTTTGCTTGGAAATTTTCCTCGGTCCCTCCCCTCCTCCTCGTTCCTCTCGATCCTAGCTTGGCGAACGTTTGCATGATCCAATCATCTTGGGCTGACCCGCTAGTAGCCCACTTTGGCTAGTTAGCAACCTTCAACCTCAACTAGCTCCTAGCCCTTCGCCCCCGCTAGCCACCCTTCTCTTCCTTCTCGAACCTTCTTCACGTTACGTCCCCCGACGCTTCGTTATTCTCCGGATCGATTCCACCCGATATCAACCACCTTGGCACCATTCCTCCCGGCCATTTCCATGCTGGTCGATACCTTTCCTTGCTCCCCTCCCGAGCTATGGCCCCTATTTTGGCCACCCTTATCTCTCCCCAACTTGACCGCTATACCCGTCCGGGTATCTTCGACCCTCCACCACTACCTCGCTAAAGCCAAACCAAACCATATATTACTTTAACCCCCTCGTTCAACCAATCCCCCATGACTTCTCCCACCGCCACAAGACTACCACCTCAATGAACCACCTCCCGTTGTGACCACTTTGGGTAAACATGGAAACACTCGCAGTGGGGCATCAGACAAGGCTACCCCCAAATGTCTCCGTCCTCCTTGGCCTCCAACGCATACCATCCAAAGGTGCTTTGTGTGATGTTATCGGTCATGCCACCCATACTTGTCCCGATTTTCCCACATCAAACCCATGGTTAAAGTCGCGTTCCCCGAATCTACGTCCGAAACCTCTTTCTTTCCCCATCCGTAGCCAAGAACCAAAAGACTTTCACACCAACAAAACCCTATGCTCGTGTGGTGTCCATGGCCACATTCTCACCATTTTCCTCACCTCATGCATTACCGAGCTCTTTTTAGAGGTCATTCGCAAGTATGAGAATGATCAAAACCCATTCGCCTCTCCTATCCTCGTGCAATATGCATTCGGCCAACTCGAGGATCCACTCGCTACCATCGACATTCCTCCTCCCGATGTTGAGATGTCGAAACCTCTGTGCCACCCCCCTCCTATACCCATCATCATCCTCCCATCCTCGGAGTACATTCCCTTCCGAATCCACCCATCTATTTTGCTTGATTCCCCTTCAAAGAACATTCTCGAGCTCTACATCCTTCGATCATATTTACTTCGCTCTTCCGTCATCCCCTCTCGAAATGGTCTCCGTATGCAAGCCTTTCTTCCCATGCCGATGATTTAGGTAGCTTTCGCGGCCTCATGTGGGTTTCCCTATCTTTTCTCCTCCCCACCCATAACCATGATTCTACCCTCCGTATCTATGATATTCTCCGCAGCATGAGGCCCAACCCCCATCCATCACCCTTAGCCTGGCCCCAGGAGTCATAGCCACCCTATCTAGCCTACTACCTCCCGTAGTTATCCTCATAGGCTATCTACCCTTCACTCACGCTCGTCATTTGTGTTCTTACTCCTCCCGTGTCTTTCTTGTGACACTATTTTATGTGACCTTCCGACCACACATTATATTGGCTATGCCGATGGGATCACCACTATTCTCGTAACTAGCCCTATACTGCCATTTTTAACCCTTGTGACGATCACAATACCTCATCTCCTATCATGATGATGACATTATGGAAGAAATCACCACCCTCGACTTTATCTATTCCCCCTTACATATCGAACCCATGCATTCACACCACATACAACTTTTGGCCATATCAAAACCCAATGTTTGAGTAAAGGGGCACCCATAGTTAAGAGACCAAGAGAAGAAATTCTCTACCACTCTCCCTAGTATATCCGGTCGTGCTAAATTTAGTACCATTATTCTTCCACATTTAAGAACCTCTCAGTGTCCCATATCACTTCACATCACTCGTGATGATACCCTTATCGTTCCTTTGTCTTACATCACGACCCGCCCTTTCGACCTTGTTGTCGACCAACCTATACGTTTTCTAAGAGAGCATCACTCATTATCTCCAAATCCCTTCCGTTTTTGGGATAGTGGCACCAGGTATGCCAACCCGTAAACTTAAAGTCCATTTGATTCATATGCAAGACTAAATGAGATTTGTAATCCTACATTTCCTCAACCGCATAACCATAATGAAAACAAATGGCGCACCATATCCGTAAAATGCGTTTAAATTCTCTTTCTACATACATTTTGGCAGACCACAATATTCTTGGGGGCACTTACGCCTCAACCATAAATATCCTAGATCTCACTAAAACAAGATCAAAACCCCTCTTCTCTCACAGTCACACTTTTGTGTCATTTCCTCGACAGTCGTAGTTTTTCTTGCCCAAGACCAACTACCTGTGTCATAGAACAGAATTTTCAAAAAGTGTGACATGGCTTGTTCATGAGCCTTCCGGGTACCTTTTAGTTTTTAGTACCTTCGATACTTCACCACAACACATTTTTTCCATGAAGGGTCTATTCACCTCTTCTAAAAATCGAATTTCTTCACTTACGACATTCTCGTACTGGGCACCACTTTGCCTCCTTACTCGTCTTCGTTCATGTTGATTTTCGTCATGAGCTACCCTATTGTACTCATGCTTTTATGGTCCCCCATTGGACCCGTACTTCATGAGGTAGCACCATTGAGTCGCCCTCGCTAGAGCATCCGAATCGAGTCACTACAACATTCCCGGAGTCTATCCCAAGTCCCTTGTACCCCACTATAGTCCTCCCATCCTTTCCCCGCTTGGTCCTCTCTCGTGTCACACACATTATGGCCAGAGCCAGAATTGTTAATAACTCCCTTTTATTTAATATTAGTAATAATACTAAATAAATGGGGACCCTTAGTTAAAAAATCCAAAAATCAATTAGGATTTGTTTTCCTTTTCAAATAAAACTTTCTATCATAAACTTAGAGAAATCCCTTAGAAAGAACATTAAGAAACACTTAAGTTTATGATAGATTACAATAAAGTTGTTCTTTAAACAAAATAGCGCATCCATCGCAAGATGATATATATCTTTTATAAAACTGAAAATGCGATTTTGCGCTTTTGCGATAATGCGATCCCAAAAAGCCTATACAATAAACATATTGGTCGCAGATCGCATAGCGCAGAAAACAGAAATGTTAAACGAATATCTTTTGCGTTGTTTACCATTTTGCGCTTTTGCGAGATTTGCGATATGCGCTTTTGCGCTATTGCGCAATTTCCGCTTTTGCGCTATTTTACATAACTGCGATGGCTTCATTTTGCGATATTGCGATATTGCGATATTGCGCAGCAAATCGCAGATCGCAATGTCGCAGTTTCATGTAGGCGCGTTGTCCAAAGGCAATCTTCCCATATATCAAATTTGTTATGCGCCTTAATGATTAAATTAAATGATTGGATTGACAATTAATGGTAAATGAGATTTTGTTTTGATTGAAAGTCGTTTCACGATTAAAATATTATATTTCATCCGCCTTCACATTTAAAACAGTCTCATCACCTTTCTCATGCCATTACTCTCATTTAACTCGTAAAACGCAGGCACGAAGGAGAAAACGTCTATACAAAGCTTTCACTAAACACTATGGGTAAGAAGGAGAAGAGCTCGAATTCTGAAAACAGAGAAATGGCTTCACTGTATGCAGACACTGCTTGCAATAAGGATGCCGGTATATCCACTTGGGAAGGAATGTATAATTTGTTAGAAGAAGAAAATCCTGTGGTGATGAAAGTTGCGGCTACAGCAGGTTCTAGTAATACATCTGAAGCAACCCTCAAAGAACTGGCTTGTTCATTTCTGCATAGGATAGCGGAAAGGCCAAGGATTCTTCCATATACGGACATGGTGAAATGGGTGCTGGACAACACCGATATTTCAGACAGACAATTCAGAACTCCAGCTCAAGAGCTAATCGGGTCATTCACCACGGAAGATTTGAGACTAATGTATAAGTTGCCGGAACCTCAGGCGACTTACAATAAACAATTCATGGAAGATTTTGCTAGAGAACATGCAAATTTGTCAGAATGCACAAAGGAGTGGACCAAAAGAAGTGAACCATTGAAGAAAAACAAACAAGGTATGTACAGCACAGGTTCACTTACCTCTCCTTATTGTTTCACTGCTGCCATGTTATGCAGGCTTTTTGGAAAGCCTGACATAAATATGATCTTACCTGAATGGCTTCCTTTGTTGAATGCGGCCGTTAATTCTACAATTGTAGACTGGGCCAAAATCTTATCTGATAATTTGACCACTGCTATTTTTCACTACCGGTCTAAACAAAATGTTTCTCAGCGGGTTTATCCGCCTTTTTATTTATCTGCTTATGTCATGGACGCTATCTGTTATGTCTCTAAATTCCCTGTGATGGGTTGGCAATGGACTATCCACGATCCTTTGCCTATTCATGTGTATCATAAGGAACTATGGGAGTCTAAGTTTGTCCCCCATTTTTATGAAATTTTCCATGGTTTAATGCTGCCATTGTACAAAACATTGCATAATAAGGATGCCCCAAGGTTATCCCCAGAAACAGAGGTTGACATTCTCCCTGTCGCGAGATGGTTTGGAGAAGAATTGTTCACTTATATTAGGGTTTTTGGCAGTTATGCTCCCCCCCATGTTTTACCCCTATATGTTCCAGATAGACTTGTAGCTCGGGAAATTGCTTATCAGACTTGTGGCCAAGGGGGTTTAACAAAGGAATTAAAAGAGAAGAAAAAAGGCATTTGGCCACAATTTCCCGTAAAATGTGGAACATTTTCACTGTTCGATATTGGTCATGCATTCCAAGAGATAGGAAACATTACATGCCTACAACTGTTCAAATTTTCAAGAAGGTTATTCGACCCAAATGATATTGTTAAGAATTTTACCAATGCAATCAGAGTAAGGGAATTTTCTGGGGAACAGGATCTTTTTGATGATATGTTCCAAGCAAGAAATTCATTTAAAGAAGTTTTGAATTCAGCTCAAATGCAGTTATCTCCAGAGGAATTCCAGGAATTCAAACTTTACAGAGAAAGAAGACTAACTCCTATTCCTTTGGAAAATCTACGCTTAGAGCCCGCAAGGGAGCAAACTCCTAGTGTTAGTCTTAACGACAGTTCAAGTACAGATAAATCTAAATCAAAATCTGACAGAGAGACTTCTGAACATTCCAATAAGTCTAATGAAAAGGAAGATAAAATGGAAGAATCCATGAAATATTCTGCACAATCAAAAGAACTTACTCAACATCAAATTTTGACTTCTCAACAGACAAATCCTCCTCCAACCAATGTACAGCAACAACCAGTCATCATTGAATTAGACAAAGAATGGGAAACCTTCAACCAATTGATTAATGTAGAAGGACAGAATGTACAGACCCCTGTCCAGACAACCAAAGTTTTGAACACAGGAACAAGCAGCACAGTCACAGTGATAGAGCACATACCAATCACACCCTCCTCTGAAATTGTACTTAATGTGGAGGACATTCCTCCTCTAGATGTATTCTACAGCCCAAAATACAAAGCAGTAGTGAAGAGACAGAGAAAAAAGAGAAAGTTAGAAAGTGCAATTGCTACTGAAGCAGAACAAGTAGATGTTTTGTGGAAAGATCCTGCCACAGAACCTACTCATAATCTCGCTAAGTTATCTCAAATGACAGGAGCTTATGCTTCTGCAACAATTGACAAAGCATTTGAGATACAACTTTTTTTGAATGAGAAAGAAGAACAGGTAAAAGTTCTGCAACAGCAATTGCAACAGGTACAGGCCAATAAGGAAGCACAATTGAAACTTGAAGAGTTACAACAACAACTTCAAGAAATGAAAATAGGACATCAAAAAAGCTTGGCTGATAAAGACAAACAAATACAGATTATCCAAGATCAGCATAAATATGATCCTAAGCTTCCAGAATTCATTTCAGAAACTATCTCTTTGAACAATCAACTACTGCAACAAGAGGAAGTTTTCTGCCAAAAAATCTTGCAATGGAATTATTTGTGCCAAGAGAGCGATAAAATCACAAATCATGTCGTAGATTTACGAAATGATTATGATTTGATTAATGAAAATATCAATGATTATCTGGCATGGCAAAAGACAGAAGAAGGCAGAAAAGTTGGTGCACCCATTGTTAATGAAAACCATAAAGAAATACTGTTCAATAACTGGGATGCACAAATCAGAAGGGCAGAAAAGGCAGCAGAGGAGGCGGCTACAGCGGCAAACACTCTTACTGATTGTGTAAATGACAATTTACACAAAGCTAATTTGATTCCAGAAACTGTTCTAGGATATCTCCCACAGGCACATCAACTGCAAACAGAATGGAGGCAAAAGGCAGAAGAAAGAGCAAAATCTATCCAAGGGCTGACAAGATTGAATTGGGACTCATACTGGATGTACTTGGTGAAGCCACACAGTCAGCACAGTGCGCTTAATTGTATCATCAATGCTACAGAGAAGATTGATCCTACGCTTGCCGACTCTGTCTTTTCAGGACAGTTGAATTCTGAAGTCGGTCAACCGCATCTTCTCAAAACTATGCTAGATGCCTGCAAGTTTAAAGAACAAGTTCATAGATAGTTAGATTTAGTTTTAATTTCGCTGTATTTTAGCCTAGGAAAAGGACAGTCATTGAACCGAATCCTTAATTTTTGTAATAAGACTATTTTTAGATTTAGCTAAGTAGTATTTAAACCCTTCTCATGCATTTAGAGAGGGGTCCTGGATCTTAATATTTTTGACTTGGAGATTACATTTCTGTACTCCATTGTCTTATATATTTTTAAAAGGATCACATCTGGTGATTTTTATGCGGAATTATCTTTGAAGTGTTGCATTTCTGTACATTGGAATTTGATTTTGCATCAGAGTTACTGGATTAGAGTATCAGATTTCATTTGAAAGTCTTCAAGATGAATAAGGTATTTCTATCTGTTCACTGTTGATTTCTTTTGTCTTATGATATTCACTTTAAAATTGCTATCATTTATATATATTTGTTTTCACAACGCTTCTTTTTATATATCATTTCTAAGTATAATTGAAACGTTATCTTTCATAAGTATATATAGATGGTATACAATGATGAATGCAATATGCTAATACAACTCTGTTTAATTTCTTAAACAGAGTTATCTTTATTTGTTTTTGCATATTTCAATTTAAATAATAATACATTTTCATGGTTATTGTTAAATTGGAACAATCTTAAGTTGTATTCACATATAATTACCCGGGTTAGTGTTAGAATTTCTTTATCAGTATTTAGTTTAAATCAGATAGTTTTATTTCAGTTAATTTAGTCCTATTTCCACCCATCCAAACCAATCCATTTAGTTATAAGGAAACTGATCCTTTAAATCCAGTCGGAGCCACCATACCAAATGGAAAAGGAGCTGTCCTAAGGTCCCGACCGGGTGGTTTTCCCCAATGTTTGAAGCAGAGATTTTCTAGGCTTCGACAGCCGTCACATTCTTGTCCACTATCCGTTATGATATTGTCACACAAGCTATTCATACTTTATTGTCTAACAAGGGAAGTTTTCCAACCACCTCCGCTTCCCATTTCTTCATCATCATTAGTGTCTATTTGTTCGTCACTCTACTATTTTCCCTCATGCCTTATTCGGGGTTCCCTTATTGCCTAACCTATGGAGGACCTACTTCTGTCGACATTAGCTCATTTACTCCAGAAGTCAGGTCTAGGGGGCAGTGTACCTTGGTTCAAGCTCTTCCTAGCATGATCGTGATATATACACTTGATGGTCCAGTGACACAACAACAGCTATTGGTGATTCTCGGGCATGTGTGAGATGTCTCAACCCTCATGAGGGGGTGGCCCTGCAGGTAGCCCCCCACATGCCCGGCTGACTTCATTTCCACCCTTGATGCAGCTCCTCCCATTTGATGATATCAGCCTCAACCTCTTGCGGCGCCTCTTTGATTTTCACGTATCAGTCAGAGTTTGCGAGCCCTTCCCCGCGTGTAGGGGGCATTTGGGTGTATTCGTATCTCTTGTACTAACATATTATTGTATAAGTCCTGATGATTATTCCAGGCATCACATGTATGTGGGATTCATCATGTTATTTATCTGGCTCATGTTTAGGCCAGCACATGCTTCATTATTGTGTTCTGTGGTTTTCCGGGCACCTTATTCTTTGTACTTTGTCTCGGCGGGCATAGGTATGCCTCCCCCGCTGCCTTTAGCACAGGTACCACTTCATACACTAGAGACTTGTTGCACCTGTAAGTCTCATCTCCTCAGGGTCTAGTCCTTTAGCACATCAGACAACCTTACATTTCTCTCTCTCACTTCCCTCTCGATATCTAGTGATTGAGTTCTTACAACGTACTTCGGTCATACGATTTTCTCCTAACACTCGTACGTTGGGGGGCAATCTGTTACACCATTTTTTTGGTCATCTAACCTATTATTATTAGATGAACCCAAGTACACCATGTAAGACCAATTTTACTCTAAGTAAAATTGCTTTCACCATATAAAATAACTTATTTGGTCATATTTAACCCAAAACAAATAAATTAATTAAATAAATCCTTATTTATTTAATTATTTCCTAAGAACAAGTTATTTAAATCATTATTTAAATAATATTCTTAGTTAAATTTGACTAAATCATACATAAATAATTAAATAAACCATTATTTATTTAATTATATTTCCATCATTCCCCTAAAATGATAAATAAATCATTTATTTATTTATTATTTATAAATAAAGGAATTGACCGAAGTCAAGAATCCTTTTCCCTCCAACAAATATAATAAAATATTCCTAAAGGGTGCTTCTAGAATTCGATTAATAATATTTTATTCATGCACCGAGTTCTAGACCACCCCAATATTTTGTTATAAATAGGGGGGTTTTCCCCATTCATTAGTCACCTTGATTGCATTAGATCACTCTGGATCTTCTCTTGGTCACCATTTTCCATTTTGCTTTGTGAACTCCCATTGAGTTCTATGTTTGCTTTTCCACATCCATAAGAGAGATAAATGCTAGATCTGAAACACTGAGGACTTCCAAGAACCCATCCCACTGAGGAGAACTGGAAAACACCTTTCTTGTTTTCCTCTCAAGTGCCCCATTCTTTAATATAATACAAAATTCTTTCATATACATTCTTCTTGTCTTGTTCATTGGATCTATGGAGCTATGTTATTTTTTATCTGCTTAATATCTTTTGTGCTTAGATCTGAATTTGTGCAGCAATCTTAAAGGTATTTTGCAACCATAATCGATGTTAGGGCTATTTTTTATGCATAGCTAAAGTGATCTTTTACGACGAAAGATTCATACTAACAGACACCTCATAAAGATGGCTCGTAAGTGAGTGAGATGGTCGGCCCTGCGTGATGAATGAGCAGGTAAATCATCGAGATACGGCTGCACAATGTGCTTAATGTCATGAAACGCATAAGACATTTCCCTTTGAAAAGTTTCTCCAGCGTTCTTCAATCCAAAGGGTAGCTTGCAATAAGAAAACGTCCCCCACGGACAAATAAAAGTTGTTTTTGGCTGATCAGCAGGGAGTATGTTTATTTGATTATACCCAGAAAAGCCATCCATAAAGGAAAAAATTTCACTGCCAGCACAATCATCGATTATTTGATCGATATAGGGAGTTGGATAATTGTCTTTAGGACAAGCTCGATTAATATCCCTATAATCGATACATACTCATATCGTTCCTTGTTTTTTAGTCACAGGAACAATATTAGATACCCAATCCGTTAAGGGAATCGGATAAATAAAACCTGCACGAAGTAATTTTTCAACCTCTGCTTTGATAGCAGCAGCTTTTCTAGGATGCATTTGACGTAGACGTTGACGGACAGGTTTGGCATCTGGGTAATTCTTGATTTCATGTACGACAATTGACGGATCAATTCCTGGCATTTCTTCATAAGACCAGGCAAACACATCACGGAATTCTTGAAATAGGGCTTTATAAGTTTGAATTTCTTCTTCAGTACAGGAAGCACCTATATGAATGTTTTCAATTATTCCAGGTTTTACTGAAATGTCAATTGGAATCGTTCGAGAAATATTTTCCAAATTTAACTCAGAATCAGGATTTTTCAATGGATTCTGCGGTTCTTTGACATATTCAGCAGTAAAAATTGAAGCGAAATCATCTTCAAAATGATCTAGTTCAGGTAAAAATGAAGATCGGTGATGTAGATCTTCCCATGGTAAATCATCAACCGACAAAAATTCACGAATCTGCTCATCAGTATGAACAACATCAGGAAATGTCGTTGTGGCTGAACTGGATATAGAAAGTGATTCCTCATGGATCCCATTCATTGTATCAATTTTGGTTGAAGAGGGGTCGGAAAGTGACTGTATAGCCTGATACGCAATTTCAAATGGACTCAAAGGCATCATGCCATCAATTGAATCTAACTCGGAGTCGGAAGGTACGATCCAAGGATCATCAAACATAACAGTGTCTGACGAAATCATGTGAATAGTTGCAGTAGGAGGCGATACATTAGGAGGAAAGGAAAAAGTTCCTAGTAAACCAGAATCTTTCATCAAACCTACTCCAACATCCTTATAAGGGATAGCCGCTTTGCCAACGTGCTGGATTGTTTCTGTAGAGGATGGGTCAGAAGAAAAATAAGTTAACTGATCTATTGTAATGATCCTTTCTTGATATGGAAATTTTATGAGTCGAAAGACCGAAGAAACAACAACAGTCATAGCATAAGACCAACTGCGACCCAGAAGAAGGTTGTAATCTAGAGGGGCATCAACCACTTCCACATCTAGATTTAGGATTTTACCTTCGACCCCTATGGGTAAATCCTGCAAAATACCAAAAGGGTGGAAACCTCGACAATCAAAAGCCTTAAGAATCGTCGAAGATTGGTTGAGTGTAGGAGAACCAAGCGATTTCCAACATTGAATCGACATAATACACATTGAAGCTCCCTCATCAATCATAGTCCGATAGATGGGTCTGTTTTTTACTAACACTGGAATTTGGAAAGCCATTTGGTGAGGTAGGCGAGGTGTACTATTTTCTAAAATGAATATTATAAGGCTAGAATCTTGAATATATACAGCTCCTATGGCAGACAAAAGCAATTTACGCTGTGCTAGGCATGATTGCAGCACTTCCAAAGCCGACATTGCTGAAGGGGAAATAGCTAAGTCTTCAACAATGTTGTAATTCTGAGCAGCTCTCGCATGTGGATTGAAAGCTGATTTACGAAGAACACCTTTAGCAGGCGGTTTGATTATTAAGTTTGGATTTTGTTTCTCGATCTGTAGTGGACCAGAAACAGGAGGAGGTGTAGTTGATGCATTTGCATTAGAAGATTCTGCTTCTTTCCCGTCAACAGGATTCTTAGTACCGTAATCTTGCGATCACGTCGCAATCCTTACATGAGACATCATCAAAATAGGTTCTTCTGAAGCAGTCGAAGTGGAACCAACCATCTTGCTATCTTGAGTCGGAAAAGGATCCTTCAAGACAGCAGGTTGTTGTGAACCTTTAACGAATTTTGCAACCTCTGCTCGATGTGGGAATTCCTTAGTAAAGTGATCCTCATCACAAATGTAACAAGGGTAACGAGGTTTGCGTTTTTTGTCATTGGATTCATTTTTATCAGTTTTCTCTTTTGAATTCTTTTTGTTTTTATTCTTCCCTTTCTTTTTACCACCGGATTTAGATTTAGCCGTAGATGTTTCTACGACATGAATGTCGGCAAAAATTTCGGGGGAAGATTCTCCTTTCGGGGAATCTGGTAAAGTTATAATAGGAGAAGAATTCTTTGAAGATTTCTTCTTGCTTTTAGTATTGACTGTACCAATCATACCATCAGCGACATGAGACCCTGAAGGAGCAGCAGCTATTTGACCTTGTTTTGGAAGGTCGAGGATTTTTTCGTGTAAAGTACCTGACTGCGTATAAACGAGGTCAAGGTACTGAGCTTGAGAAATTACTTGCTCTTCAGTAACAACACCAGCCTTAGCTACATCTTCAGTAATCTTGGGTAACAATGATTTAACAAACCATTCCGCCAAAATTTGATCCGGAATATAAACTTTCACCAAACGTCTCCTACGTCGCCATTCATGGATATGATCAGAAATATACGTAGACGTGGATTGTTTCAGCGAAGTTAATAATTCCATGCCATTTTCGTATCTGACTGGAAACTGAAAATGAGTCAAGAAGGCAGTTTCTAACTGACTGAAGTTATGAAACGAGCCTTGTGGTAACTCGATGTACCATTTGGCTGCAAGACCAATAAGAGTTCTTTGGAAAAGACGTAAGCGAATTGAATCATCAATAATTGAATTAGACGCACACCAGAGGTGATAAGTCATGACGTGATTTGATGGATCCTCTCCTGACTTACCTTCGAATTTTGGTATATCACTGGGCAACTTATGCGGCATTGGCGGCCAGTACGGATAATAGAAAATCGGATCATTCGTAAGGCGCGTCAAATCAGGTAAATCCAAAGTTGCAATAAATGGTAACTGATGGTTAGGGTCACGAAAACCTTGAGTAGCCAAAGCAGTTCCAGGGGGTGGATACCCAAGATAACTGGGAATTGGATTTGCGTTAGGAATTGTGTAACCTCCTGGAAAACCAGGATTAACTGGACCAAACTTGGGTTGTTGAGGCTGCTGATAAGTGTAGCCAGGGTACGGTTGATACTGATAATTTGGATTTTGTGAACCGGGACCGAATTGAGGATATCCCTGGTACGATTGATACGTGAATTGTGGTTGACTTGTGACAACTGTACTTGTACCGGCTTGTCCTCCAGGCATCTAAACCGAAGTCTGGATGGAAGGCCCTAACTGGGGTACAGAGACTTGAGGGATTTTCCCGGATACAGGGATAGCCGAACTCGGAGTTACAAATACTCCAGAAATAGGTGTTACAGGTTGGACAGACGTAGCAGCAGTTACAGCAATTTGAGGCGGAGTCTGAGGTGTACTAGGCGCAGACTGCTGAACAGAACTAGGTACAGGAGTTTGAATTGTAGGCTAGACAGGTTGCTGGGTTGGACCAGAAACCAAAGGTTGTCCAAGTTGAAAAGGTAACTGCACATTAGGCTGCATAGGCTGTTGATATTGGGACAGATCCCACACCATATTCATTCCGGGGTATTTTCCCGCAGAAGGTTGAACATAAGGACCATAACCTGGTTGAACGTAGGGTTGATAAGTAAGTGGTAAATTTCTGGCTCCTTGAAAATATGACTGACCAGAAGGCTGTTGGTAACCTTGAATTGGGTACTGACCTTGAGGTTGATAACCCTGAGGCGCGTACTGAAGCTGGGGTTGATAAGGACCCTGAGGAGCATATTGAGCTTGGGGTTGACCCTGGGGTGTGTACTGTCCTGAAGGTTGATAACCCTGAGGTATGTACTGCCCTTGGGGTTATCCCCCAAAATAATATGATTCCACAGTTTGTCCTGGGAAAAAGCTACCTTGAGGTTGACCCCCAGGTGGTAACTGACTTCCTGAAGGTTGCCCCCCAGGCGGTAACTGACTACCTTGAGGTTGCCCCCCAGGCCATAACTGATTTCCCTGAGATTGCCCTCCAGGCGGTACCTAAATGCCTTGAGGTTGCGGATTCGGAATATTACCAGAAATCATAAAAATTTTCCCTTCGTTCGACGTTTCAATTTTAATTCCACTTAAACCAGATGATAACACGCTTTCAATCGGTTGAGGAGCTGCCCCCGAGAAAGTACCAGACAGAGCCTGATATCCTGAAGGAACATAAGGACCACCATGTAAAAATGATTCCGGTGTCTGGGAGAACATGGATGATTCTCTTGCCATAATGGATGACGGATAATAACCTCTCGGTGTTGGATGAAATGGAACTCGAGGTGGAGAAAAAGAAAGACCCGGATTCTCTAAAAAATTTGTTAAGGATAAGTACCAAGCAGTAGTTCGAATAGGGCTGTAGAAAATTGATTCACGCTCCCTAATATTTAATGACTGAGGGGAATTGGGAAGAGATAATTCTTCGTCTAGATTAGTAAGTTCTTCAATAGAAATTAGTCCAGATGGAAGATCGTCAGTGAAAATATTTCTTACCCTTGGTGAACCAAGATCGCTAGAAGTTGGTGAAATAAATCCCGAAGATGTTTCCAAAACATAAGGTTCAGTTTCAGGTTCAGAGATTTCAAGTTCATCAGCCCATTCACTGGCAGGAGAAATACTACCAGTAACTTCAGAAACTAAAATCGGCTCTTGAATGTGTTCTGTTATGGGTGTTTGATAATCAGGATGAACTACTCTAGATGAAGTTCCAACTTCTGTTGATTTAATCCTACCACTACTAGACAATACCAGAGCACGAAGCCCTTCAAGATGACCTGGTGAATATTCAGGGGGTTTCCCTTGTAGTCTTTGAGATTGTCTCGGCAATTCTGCCACGATTAATTATTTAACTAATCACACGCAAACAAAGAAAATTTCAACGAAAACACCTAAAGTATCTAAAAATCAAACAGCTGAATCACACGCTTAAAAATCTAGGAGTTCAAACCACACACAAACAGTAACTTCCCGTACTAAAAACACTAGTTGGTGATGAAATCCAACTTAGTAGAAATTTAATACAGAAAGGGCGGTTGGAACAGTTACCCCGACAACCTGCTTAATGAAACAGACTGGCACAAGTTTCCTCACAAAACCATCTCGTGTGAAGAGAACCCCCCAGAGATTCCAAGTGAGTCTAGTCGACGTCTGCTCCAGGTACAGTGAGATCTTTCCTTCACCGTCACCTTAGGAAATAATCTTAAGTTTATGGACACTAAGGTTACCAACAGTAACAAATACAACTGGGGGAACAGTCTACGATCCGATTCCATGCGCAAGGGCAGAGTAACAACGCTCAATCCCCTTGAAGGTTCCTCGACATGGTTAATCCGAGGTTTACCGACAAGTGACCCTAGGCTCCTCGACAATGGTTAATTCGAGGTTTACCGTTTGTAATGCGCGCAAAATCTTCTATCTTCCCCAATGAAACATAATTGATTGTCTCAAAGGTTCGGATATGATCTCGTGATTGACTTCTTTAAGAGAAGCTTCCCAGATTATACAAATTACAATTGGATTTATTTCCTACCGCAAGATTTGTCTACTTGTTTGTTTTTACTACCTTGGAGAGTTAATTACTCCCTACTCCAAGATACTAGCCTAAGCTATGTTGGTGATAAGAGCCCTAGAAAATAAAAAGATTGTTAGATGAATTTTAATTAAGCGTTACTTTTAAGAGCTGTTTCTTAAGTCAATGGGTGCGGAAATGAAACTCTGATGGTGTGAAGACTCGACTTCCAAAAAACACTAAAAATGCACCTAAAAATGATAATCAGATCGTTTCCTTTCAATGAAATTCTAATTAAGAAAGAGTTGGAGAATGCAATTCTTTTAATAAACAATTCCTTCTTTAAACATAAAGAACAATTGAAAGAAAATATTTTTGTCTTTTCAACAATAACTCAAAATGAAACAAATTATCAAAGCTCATAAGAAAATCCTTTCACTTTCAAAAACTTGAAGCTACAAAACAAGTTTCCTTCAAAAGAGATCTACAAACTTTTAAAAGCACTCAAAACTACAAAACTAATTCTGAGATCTACAAACTTTAATAATCTAATTGAATAAAAGCTTTAAGATTTTTTTTGAAGAATGTTTTACTTATTTATTCAGCAAACTAAGGATCTGTTCGTTCAGAATAAAAAAGGGATTAAAAACACTCAAATATGTTTTTTATAAAAAATGAAATTCAAAAACCAATAACAAAGTTTCTTTTCGAAGATTTGCAAAGAAACAGGTAGCTCTATTTCTTAATAAAGGACGATTTCACAATTAGGTCAGATTCAACAAAAAGACAAAAGACCAATGTAATCTCAGGTACTTCAAATAGTCAATGCTTCGAATCGCTACAAAGACCAAGTGAAAAACAATCCAAAACGCAAAACTCCTAGAAAATCATCAAAACACCAATACTGGTAAGATTCATTCACAGAAAGATTTTGACAGAAACAATCATTAATCTGGGCAGAAACTAAAACTCTAAATCAAAATAAAGATAAACTAAAGAAATAAATCCAAATTTTTTTCAAAAATTCCACGTATTAGGATCCCATGATTTGGCTGATTGGAAAACCAAATGAAATTGTAACATCAAACCAATCTTTGGAGTCCAAGGACCTAGCCTTCCTGGACTCAGAGAGGGCTCTCTCTATATGTGTAAAGGATATCTGTATGTTTTACTTATTGTGTTCTGATTTTAGGCTAGTTATGAAGTAGATTTTTTGGTTTTGGTTTTTAGGTTATGAGGGATGAAACTGATCAAAGAGAAATCAAGAATTATTTAATGTGACTAAGGAAGAAGAAAACATGGAAGCTATGAAGAAACAGGAAATATGAGGTGCCTCCAAGGGCATGTCTCAATTTTTTTCTCTACTGATCTATAGCAAGAAAGAAACATGGATTCATGAATGAAAACTAGAAAAAAAACAAAGAAAGAGACACCATACCATTCTACCAAGTCATGGAATCCAACAACAATCCTCTTTCATCATCCAAGAACATCCAAGAGACTATCCAAGAGCATGAGACAAGTATTTCTTCCAAAGCTTATATGACCATATATTGCTTCTATCATCAAGTTCAACCTTGTTTACAATGAAAGCCTTTGGAATATATAGGCTCAAGTGAGGAAAACCTCTTAGTTCAATTTGCACTTTCATTGGCCTATTCAAAATATCTAAACTTGTCCTTGAGGCTTTGCAAAGCCCAAGGCACAAAATATCTCATAAAATATCTAAAAAATGCTAAAAGAGGGAAGAAAATTGACTTTTCATAACTTCTCATGTGCAAAAATAGCTAAACGCACATGAGGAAAAAGCAGTTTTTAAAGGTTCAAATTTTACAAAAATACTCAAAAATTACATCAGCAAAATGTCCCCTGACTTGCCAGCAACTTTTGGCAGCCTTCCCGATGTCGAAACGAGACTCATGATAGCTCTTTGGAAAGCTCTAAGTGCCTACTTTCTGGAGAAATTGAATATTTCTCAATCTGATTCCTGAAAGTCCTCCAAAAACAGGCATGTGTGTAAAAAACCAGAAAATAAGGTTTGCTGATAGGCCAGGCAGAGTGTAGAAAAAGAGGGCCTTTTCGCCATTTCGGGGGAGAAAATGATCTTAAAATGTTCTAAAAATCACTGAGTGTGTGATCCTGAAATTATGGCATCCAATGATACCATCCTCTTCCCTTGATTATTCCCCAAACTGAAATGGCGAAGCCCAAGAGTTTTGGCTAAAAACCCAAAAAATGCCAAAAAAACAAAATATGTCGAAAATCGCCCAAAATTGGTGAGCATGACCCTCAAGGGTTCTCAGCAACATGTTGTGAAGTAGAGGCCAAAATCTGAAGTCCTGATGTGTCTTTCCTCGCTTTCCATGCCAGGCGCTCCCTTTAGCCTCCTTGAGCTTTTCTTGAGCAGCCTTCAACTTGCGCCAGGCAAACTGATTTAACTTTTTGTAATGCCTCATCATTCTCATTTGAAGGTATAAATCCCTGTTTGCCCTCTCCAACTTCTTCTCCAAATGGTCATTGAATCTCTCCAGCCATGCCTTCTTATTTTTCTCTGCAAAACCAAAACTGCCTCCAAAAGGATTTTCAAGAATGTTTTGTCCAGACAAACTCTGTCTTCTTTGTAAATCATTGTTTTGGTCAAGGCAAGTTGGTTTCAAATGTTGTGCAAAAATTTTTCTTTGGTATTAGGTCCCCGATCCTTCAAAAAAACTATCCTTTCTGCCCCTTGCATGCCAAACAGCCAATATTTATAATGATAAGTGCACAGTCAAACAGAATGCATACACAGTCAAAATGATTTTCTGTGTATGGACAAGGTCACAGGGTTTTGGTGTTTTGAGGACAACAAAACAGCCTTGTAGATGAAAACACCTCTCCTAATCAAGATACTGCCCTTGTATTCACCACTCCTCACCCATAGTTTTTTCAATACCTCCAAATGGAAAATTACAGCTTCATATACTAAAATCTGTTTATGGTCAAAAGGCAGCCTTGATTCTGCTTTTCACCACACCGAGGAAAACTTTGAACAATGACCAAGTGATATATGGATGATTACTGTGGTTGAAATTAGGGCCACTGTTTCATTTTTTTTTTTAAACATCGAGTTTCTTTTTTTAAAATAGTGCCTTCATCTTTTAATACTTCTTTGAGGACATTTAATTGGGTCCTTTGCCATCTATCAAAATACATTACTTTTACTATGATAGTGCTGGGAAAACAAAACTATTGCAAGCCCGGATCTTTGAACAAAAACACTAACCCTCCTTGACACTGTCTTCACTAATGCACACAGCTGACAGAGTTTGTATTTTGTGCCACCGTAGTTAGGATGTCCTTTGATGTTTGACAAACCCACTAGAACAGGAGTATGATGTTTTAGCACTTTAAGGGCAGTTTTGGGCTCCTTGAAACTAGAATTAACACTTCATTATCAACCAACTGTAACCCTCTTTCAAAACATTCACTCAAAATATCTTGATTTTCACCAAGGCTTTTACTACTTCAAACATTGTTTAGCAATTTGAATTTAGCAAGGGGGCAAGACAAAAAACCTTAAGACACAATGGTAACCTTGTTCGAGGAGCTTGAGCAGCTTTTAAAAAATCTTGGAGGCGTTTTGATGTCTTAAACCATGTGCGGCACGTTTAGACTGGGAGAGTGTCACGCAAAAAGGCTGTCAAGTCACTTGTCGGGCCGACGTGACCAACGCCTACAGGCGCGCCGCGCGGCCGTGTATTCCTTTGTAAAAACTGTGCCTAAACGCGCCGCGCAATTGTACAGGCGCGCCGCGCAATCCTTAAGCCTGAAAAACTCTATGAATTCTCTCACAACTTCTTTCTCTGACCCAGGGAATAGCAAAAGGAGTATTGTTGGCGCTTTGGGATTTCCAAAATAGATTTGCAACGGTCTTTAACCCTGTTTGAAAGTGAAAAAGCCAAAATACCTTTGAGTTTGACTTGAGAGGGTTTGGAAGAATTTTCTTTTTAAACCACTACCTTGTCCATTTGAAAGGAAAACAAAATGATTTTGAACGTGTTATGAAGGGCCCACATTTGAAAAGTGTTGGTAAAACGGTTTGTGCGGACTAATTTTAACAGTTGCAATAGCTATGACTCTTTCTTCATCATAATAAAATAATTCCAAGGGTTAAATCTGTTCACTGTGTTTACATAATTGAGAAGTAACCTCTGCCACTACTGACCTTTTAGTGGTATTTTCAATCATGGAGAAACTACTCAACAATACACCAATGATGATGAAGCATTTCTTTCTATTTGCAAGGAGATGGCCCATCTCTTTAAGACTTGATTGGCAGCTTCTGTTGCTTATGATTATCTCTACTTGTGAGAGGGAAAATTGTTTTGAACCTATATAGGGATTGTAGATATATCCTCCAAATGATTTTTCTCTTTGATTGTGAGGTGAACCTCAGTTGTGATCTCCTGGGCTTCATTATCACCTTTGACACATTTCCATAAAGAACATGCCTTCCTTTTGAACAGTGGCATGCTCTATTTGCTTTGAGTGTGTTTTTCTGACCTTGAAACACATACCATAGTTCGTTTTGCATATCTATGACCCTGTGTATCTATCTGCAGTGCCTTTTTGGGAAAAACTAAACTCAAACTGCCTTTTGTCCACTATGATGTATATATAGAAGGAAATTTTTCATGAACAGAAAAAACAGGGCCCTTTGAAACACAATTATTATTTCCTTTGGCCTGTGTCATGACCTATCTCTCAACCAATAGCAAAGTTGTTTTATTTGGGCTCCAGACTGCTTTTTGGAAAGAAACCTTGATAAGAGACAAGTTTAACCTCTTGGATTACAGTGGTACCCCTGCTTCCTTTCTTGTCTTTTACATCATTTCTCTATTTCAACTGTCTCCTATTTTTTTTACAATTTGTCTCTTAGTCAGACCCTGAAATCAGTCACTGCTCTGGCCCTCTGCTTATGAATGAAGGAGGCCTGTCTTGACAAAATGCTTGATGTTCTTTCAACCTCTGTCTCAATCAAATGCAGATTGTTTGATGAATCATACTGAAAGTGGCTTCTCTTATACATGATGGTAGAGGTTAGTTTGAGCTCAAGACTATTTGACTCTTTTGGCCATCTGTATAACAATCCTTTCTTCAATGATGATGAACCTGTTGGCTTCACATTGTAAATGAAATAATAGTGAAATCATAAAAATCATTTTTAAAGCCCACTGCTTTGCCTCTGCCTTTGATCATCATTTTCATGCAAAGACCTTAAGTTGTGTCTCACTGTACTTTAAAGCTTGTCTTCTCAGTTAGTGAAAAACTCAAAAACAGACTTTACCTTTGGCCCTCTACTTATAGATGAAGGAGGCGCTTCAGTCTTCAAACCCTTTTCTTATAGATGAAGGATGTTTTTATTCATGTCATATCATCATCCCTTTGACAGTGTTATTTTTCCTTTCACTGTCCTTTCAAGCTTTGAATGTGATTACAAGAGCTTAAATGAAAAAAAATCTATGCTCTGTGGCTGCATCCCAAGCTCAATATCACATTGAGAAGCAGTTGTCTTCTCATGTGGAGCCAAATATTGTCTTCTGAGATGCTGGTATGCCTCTTTCCTTGAAATATTCATTTAAAACACTGTAAAAACACCTAGAATTAGTTTGACTTATGGTCTATGTATTTCTGAGACTTGAGGGTGTATTAGTGGCGCGACCTATGGCTGTAACCAACTTTATTTTCAGAATGAGAAGGTCTGTTATGACTGGTCTATAGCAAATGGGGGTTCTTTGGCTTTAGGATAATTTTCCAAGGGGAGAAATTCCTAAAGCGCCACTTCCTAACTTAGGGGAGACTTTTTGGACAGATTTGGATTGTTTCTTTAGAGCCTATGGGCGGACTAGTATGGATGAGGCTAGGTAGGATTTGATAATGAGGTTTCATCTCATCATGGGTGGGCTGAAAGGTAAGAAGGAAAAAAAAGTTTATGGGTGTTTTCCAGCTGGAAAAATTGAAAAATTTTTAGATCAGCTGCTAGAAAACTTGGCTGTTACAACTAGTCATCACCAACAAGTGAAAAATACTGATGACTAACAGTGGCTCCACTTGGGGAGGGCAGCTCCTTTTCAGGAGGTGTCCTGAATTTCATATCTTTGGCTTATGAAGACCAATGCCTTACCCATTGGCGCAACTTTCATTCTTCCTTGATGCTATTTCTGAAAATTGACAGCATGATTAGCATCAATGATATCTCTACCTACCCTACTATCTTTCCTAACATTTTTTCTTCTTTTTGGTGCATTTGGACTAGCAGCCTTTTGATAATATATATTTTTTATTTTTGGAAAATGAACCTATCTAATTCTACACTTATATCTGCCGGGAGTTCAGATTAAACTGATGAACTCCTTCATTACTCTACCTATGCTAGATCAACTGTCAAGATTAAGCTGTTTGACAGGATTTTGTTCTCTAATCTAAAACACGAAATTCAAAAGATGATTAAATCAGGGTTAGACAGTCTGATTTGTCATGTATTTGTGGCATGGAAGACAAGCTGCACACAAATATTATTTTTCATAAAATGGAAACTAGGAAAAATAGGGCTAAGATGCACAACTTGATTTTCATCCCGCTTCCCTCTTTGGTTCTATTTTGGGCGTGTGGAACCAGTATCTTTTCCTAATCTAATCCTTTTGATAATTTAAGCTTACACAATGTTGACCATATTTTTCACTCACTAACTTATCAACAAATAAATTTAAACATGTTCAGCTATGATTAGGCTAGATAACTGAACAAGACATTTGAGTATTAGTAGCGGAATTTAGACTTGCGCGCTTTCTGAATGACTATTTTTTGGAACATGGGGCCTTTTCTCTTTTTCAATTTCCCTCTTTTCTATTCTTCTATTATTTTTGACTTTTCTGTTTTATCTATTTTTCAAATAGTGGTATATACAATGATTTGAAAATGTCTTAAAATTGAAGCTCCTGACAAAAATAATGCTTTAATGTCCTGCCATTCACAGGACCCCCAAAAGCTTCAGTCCCATCAGGTTCTTGCAAGAAAAAGGCATTGTTTCCGCTAACTGAGCTGATGATGAAAGGCCCCTTCCATAAGTTTTCAAACTTACCATGTTTACCTTTGTCTTCTCTTTTAGAATCCCATTTTAGCACCTTGTCTCCAATCTGAAAATCATTTTCCTTGGTCCTTCTATCAAAAATCTGTTTTATTTTGTCTTGCGCTAACTGAGCCTTTTGGTAAACTTCTTCTCTGGTTTTCTGTAAATGGATAGTCTGATTTACCCTTCTTTTCATGTCATTTTCTTCTATTTGAACTTCCTGCAATAGCTTCATTACTGGAACCCCTAGAGATGTTGGGAAAATGGCATCTATGCCATAAACTAGTTGGTAAGGAGACATACCTATGGATATTTTGGTGGTTAGTCTATCAGCCCATAGTGCGTGTACTAGTTTTCCATGCCATGCTTTTTTATTTTGTTCAAGAAGCTTTTTGATGATGTTGACTAGGCTTTTGTTAGAGGACTCGGCTAAACCATTACCTTGAGGGTAATAAGCTATGGAATTTCCTAATGAAATGTGATATTTGTAACAGAAGTAAACCATTCTTTTGGAGGAGAAGGCAGCGACGTTATCTGTAATGATCTTTCTGGGACAGCCAAATCTAGATAGGATATTGGTTTCTAGGAACTTGATGATGACTAAATCGGTGGAATTCCTGGAAGGTATGGCTTCTATCCATTTGGTAAAATAATCAGTGGCTGTGAGGATCCATTTATGTTGAGCGGATGAGGAAGGGTGAATTTCCCCAATAAAATCCAAGCCCCATTGCTGGAAGCGTCCTTCGACTATGATGGGACGCAAGGGCAAAGGTAAGATCTTTTTCTTGCCATCGAAAATTTGACACTTATGGCATGTCATAACTAGCTAGTGAGTGTAGGGAAATAAGGTAGGCCAATAATAACCGGCTCTAAGAATTTTTTTTGATGTGGTCTTTCAGTAGAGATGGCCCCCACATTCCCCTTCATGCATTTCGTGCATAATTTTCTCTGCATAAGACTCAAGAAAACATTTAAGCAGCATACTAGTGGGATTTTTCCAATACAGAAGACCATCTAATATGCAAAACTTTAAAGACTTTTTTTTTAGAAACCTTGCTTTTTTTTTTCGATAAAGTTGGAGGAGCATTTAGATAAAATAATACATAAAGAATATCTGCATACCAAGGTGAATCTAGAAACATTTGTTCAACATGAGGGGATGTGCATTCTTCCTGTTCTTCTAAGGCATCAACAAAATTTATATCTAAAGCTTGGAGGTTGGTTTCAGCCATTAGTCTTGCAAGTTCTTGTCCTTTAACTAGTTTGGTAGGTCGTATTTCTAAGTCATATTCTAGGATGATAGCGATCCATTTTCCCCTTTTACCATCAGGATCTTGGTTTAAAATGTCCTTGAAAACAACATTAGGGACAAAAGCGATGACATGAGAATGTAATATGTAAACTCAGAAATATTTTAGTGCTTTCACCAATGCGAATGCCTGTTTTTCCATGATGTTATATTTCAAGGGAGCATCTCTTAGGGGTTTTCTGAAAAAGGCAATGGGTTGCTCTTGCCCAGCTGTGTTTTTTTGCAATAATACAGCAGCTATCGTGTGTTCCGAGGAAAATGAAAAGATGTAAAAATATTTGGTGAAATCAGGACTTATTAATACTGGTGTTTCAGTTAGGGCCTTTTTAACAATTTCAAAAGATTTTTTGGCTTTTGTAGTCCATTTAACCCCGACCTCTTTCTTCAACATATTTGTGATATCTCTCAGGAGGTCGGCAAGGTTTGGGATGAATCTTCTCAAGAAATTTATCTTTTCGATAAAGGACTGCAGCTCCTTTATGTTTCTGGGGTGGCTTATTTGCAATATGCCTTCAATTCTCTGGGGGTCTATTTTTATTCCCTCTTCTGAAATAATGTGACCTAGGATTTTTCCTTCTTCTAGACCAAAAAGTGTTTTCTTGGGGTTTAGGGATAAACCATATTTTCTACATTTGTTAAAAACCTTTCTTAAGTGTACCATTTGTTCTTCGTCTGATTTAGAATATACTGTGATATCGTCAAGATATATGACTATGAAAAAACCTATGTCTTTTAAGAAGGCGATGTCCATGGCTCTTTGGAATGTAGCACCGGCATTCATCAACCCAAAAGGCATTTTAACGTACATAAATGTGCCCCAAGGTGTAGTGAAAGTTGTTTTGTGTTGATCATTGGGGTAAACCAGCACTTGGTTATAACCAGAAAAACCATCAAGCAATGAGATCCTTTTAGCACCTACTACCTTTTGAAGTATGTGGTCCATTTTGGGCAAGGGATAGTTTTCCTTTAAACAGGCCCTATTTAGGTTTTGGAAATCGATACAGAGTCTGATTTCTCCAGTCTTTTTCCTAACTGATACTAGATTTGAGACCCATTCAGAGTACCGGAGAGACACTATTATCCCAGCATCATACATCTTTTTTATTTCCTTTTCAACCAAAGGTAGTAATACTGGGTTTATCCTTCTTAACTTCTATTTGAAAGGCTTTTGGTTTTCTTTGAGGGGAATATTATGTTGGATGATGCTTGTGTCGTATGATTTCAAATCCTGGTATCCCCAAGCGAACACATCTTTAAATTCCTTAAACAACTCGATGTATTTATGCTTTATGTGAGGCCGAAGGGTTTTGGATAGTTTGATCATTCTAGGTTCCTCCAAGCTTCCTATGTTATATTCTTCTATGTCAACCTTAGTAGATTCCATTTTTGGCTTTTTGGCCACATCGTTAAAATCAAACAATTCCTCTAGAGGCGCAAGCCCTCTGGGTATTGTGTCATTTTCGCAATGTAAGACTCCTATCTCAGTTCCATATGAATGATCTATCAGGTTTAGATTCATCCAAGAAGGTGGATTTAGATCTTGGTCTTGATTTTGGCTGTATTTCTTTTCTTCATTCTCTAAGTCCTTTTTGGTTTCTTCAAATTCATTCCTAGATTGTAATAAATCATCAATTTGATCATCATCTTTGAATATTTTCCAATGGTCAATATTATCTGGTACTGTAGGGAAATGTTTGACCTGAATACTATATTGCTCACTCAAACATGGTGTTTGGCCATTTCTTGCAGCGAAGGCGAGCTCGTTTTCCAGACTATTTTGAATCCTAGGAATATAAGTGAGTTCATACTTCTCGAAGGTTTTGAGGATGTCTAAAGCTGAATTTCTGTATTCTCTTAGTCTTGGGTTTTTCGCTGAATATTCACCTTTAATTTGCATGATTACAAGTTCTGAATCTCCTTGGGTTGATACTTTCTTGGCGCCTAAGTCCCTAAGTATGTGTAGACCAATGAGAAGGGCCTCATATTCCACAATGTTATTAGTACATGGGAATTCTAATCTGAAAGAATGACCTTCGTTAGTATTGTGTATCCAGATACCGGCCCCTGAACCAGTTTTTCCACAAGAACCGTCAAAGCTTATACTCCAAAGAGCTTCCTTTTCATACATGATACTAAGTTGTTTTTCAGGTTTCTTGGAGCTTTGGTCATTAGTCTCTATGTCCAGTAATGGGAAATGTGTTTCTGATGGTTTGAAAACCTCCTCATTTTCCATTATCTTCTTGTTTATATCACTTTCATTATATAAGATAAAAGAATCTAAATTTGAATGAATGGAATAAATGGGAGTATTGTTCGACTTATCCCGGTTGTTAACCATGTATTTCATGTGAGTCTCTCGGTATAATCTCCTACTCTGGTTGAAAAATGGGATGGTAGCAAATGACATATCCATCTGAAGGTTACCTTGTATTTTGGCATCCCATGCCCTTGATAGTAGAATTCCATACTTAGGAGGGATATCGGCCACTACTACGTCCATGACTAAGTTTTTCGCTGGTAGTTGTGTTAAAGCAAAACCTAGGTTCTTTATTAGACCTAAAAATTTGACCTGACTTGAGTCAAAGGAGTACAGGGTTTTGTAAGGTTGAGTTACTTCTAGTCTCAAGTTTTCCATAATTGATTTAGGCATGAGGTTATGGGAGGCACCAGAATCTAACATGGCATTATGTAATATCTTGTCCCGTATGTTCAAACTCACATAGAAAGGAGAAACAGTTCCTTCTTGGTATTCACCTTCTATTTTCGGGCTGAATAAGAGCTTGGGTTTGTCATCAGTTAGATTTAAAGTATCTGCCTCACTTCCTATGTCAAAAACTTTGAAGATTTGAGATCTATACCTATCTACAGTTATTAGCTCAGTAAGGGGTATGGTAATTTTTATTTTGGAAATTTCCCCTTCGAAAATAAAAGGAGTTTGGACAGATTTGTTTCAGCTTTCTCAGACATGAATTTTTCTATGCTCTTAATTTGTTGACTCTAGTTTGGGACTTTGTTTGACACAGTCACCTCGGGGGCCTTTGTGGATGTGCTAGCGGTATCTGAGCCAAGACTTGTTTGAATAGTTTTATCTTTGTTTTGGTAAATTTTCTTGGCCACAATTTTGTTGCTATCCATGGCTTTTTTAAGGATGGTATTAGAGTCTTTAGCAATTTCAGGGCTACCCTTCTTGGAGTGGTCTTGGTTTTTCCTGCTTCTAAGGTTATACTGTCTGTGAGCTTCTATGATGGCATTTTGAAAATCTATGTCAGGATCTTCGAGATCTTCATAGTTGGTTTCGTCCTATCTTGGAGAGCATAACTCTTTCTCTTCTGTTGTGAGGTAAACCTCACTCTCATTATCAGAACCTATGAGGTTCCAATGATTTTCATCAATGGGTGCAGTATCCTTATCCTCTTCATCAATATAATTCTCACTGAAGGATGGCCTGATTTTTTGGTCTTTTCCTCTTGTTTTATTTTGAGATTGGTCTCTCCTAAAGTTTTGATTACGATTTTGAGGGTTTGGCTGGTTGCCCTTAAGAGGTGTTTTCTCACTCATTTTTTCCCACATATTTGTCATGGATTTGACTAGGCCATCTATTCTAGGATCTAGGGAAGAACCCAAGGGGGAAAAATTGTCATGGTAAGTGACTCCCCTTTCTTCTCTAGTTCTAGCTCTTTTTTCTGCTAAGTTGGCCTCTGCTCTTATGGATACATTTTGCATTTCCACTAGGGGTATGGGGGTCCTTGTCTCTTAGATGATAAGTCATGTCTGGGTCAAAACCCTCGGGGAAATTTTCCAAGGTTGAACCAAGTGGGGGTTTGAAGTGAGGTGGGAGAGCGTTATACACACTGTTGAACCTAGTGCAGTATCCCTGGACACTTTCCCCATTTTCCCATTTTAGATTTTTATATTCTGACAGGATTTGAATAGGGTTCTTTCGGATTTCCCACTTGTTTATGAAGGTTTGGTAGAGTTCTAGGGGGTTGTGGATGTTGTTTGGAGTTAAGATTTTGAACCATTTTTTGGGTTCTCCGCCCAGGCTTTGGGCGAACATTCTCATTCTGACGGTGTCATCTTGTATTTCCATGTATTCAAAGGCATCGCTAATCTTATCTACATGTTGTTGAGCTATGGTAGTCTCATCTCCAGTAAAGTGTGGGATTTTGGCTTGATAGTTATCTTGTAAGGGAGCCAAAGGTTGTGGCAACACCAAAGGTGCATACCAAGCTGCAATGACGGGAGCTGATGGATGATGTAAAAAATGAGGGCTTGTGGGATGAGCTAGGGTGGTTTGAACAGTAGTGGTTTGGATAGGTGTGGCGGAAGTAATTGGACTAGTGATCTAATTTTGAGCAGATCTGGGATGGTAGGAGCCAAAGTGATGGAGAAGCTGAAAGTCGGGAGGTGTGGTAGGTGAGGCTTCTCTACTAAGACTTTGTGGGAGATCTAGGGGCTCAAGATATTCAAAGTCTATATTACTTTGTGACTTGCTTCTAAAAAGGGTTTTTGCTAATTTTAAGTCAAAGGGGGAAATCCTGCAAGGCAGTGAGATGTTCGGGTACTGATATTGCTTTATGGATGGAGCTATCGGTAGCTAAATCGCCAGTTTGGGAAGCTTGCCACATAATCTTCTCTGGGTCATCTACTATGATAGGGGGATTTGGGTCTGGATGAGATTTGGTGTTGATTCTTCGTGAAGCTAGATTTCGGGTCTAGAGTTTAGAGAGGATGGTATTTGTGAAATTTTCAGATGGATGGCCTCTCTAAGGTTATATTAATGTGAAGGATGGTCAAAACCAAAAGGATAGACTAGTGGAGTCGCCAGGTGGATTTTTATGAAAACTATGGTCCACCACCAATATTATCAAAGATGCTTGGGGAAAAGTTTTTATAGCAACTTTGAGATGGGAATTTGCAAAGAAGAGTGATTCACTTGGTTTCAACAGTTTGCTAGGTTGTATGGACAAGCTAATGGTTCTCTTGGCAAGAAGGCTTCTGCTTATCTCCTATGTTTAGGTGAGGTTTTTCTGAATCACTAAGTTATACTTAGTTTGTCACTAATTACATAGCTTCTACCCTAATTTAAGTTTTCAGAGGGATGAGTTAGCAGAAAGGTATGGTTTACGAATTTTTTGGTTTTTTTATGGAATTTTTAGGCGTACTGGAGGATAGTGGAGTTGCCAGGTGGAACTTGGTTGTTTTTGTAAAGACGTAGCTATGGTCCACCACCAGTAACTAGGGAAAAGCCAATATGGGAATTTTTTGGGGTTTTTCTAAGTTTTTATGTGCAGTCTATGGTTTATTAAAGTATTCTAGACCTGTTTCATCACTTTGCTAGGGTGGTGAGAACAAAAAGATTTTACTCTAAATGGTTTTATGGACTTCTTGTCTGTTTAAGTTTTGAAGACTAATGAATCTACAAGAGTTTGCTAGACTATTATGTACTCATTTAGTCCCACCATGATCACCATTATGTTAGGATCCCGTGATTTGGCTGATTGGAAAACCAAATGAAAATGTAACATCAAAACAATCTTTGGAGTCCAAGGACCTAGCCTTCCTGGACTCAGAGAGGGCTCTCTCTATATGTGTAAAGGATATATGTATGTTTTACTTATTGTGTTCTGATTTTAGGCTAGTTATGAAGTAGGTTTTTTGGTTTTGGTTTTTAGGTTGTGAGGGATGAAACTAATCAAAGATATAAGATAGCTAAAAAGATGTCAGATCAACTGGGCTATGGGGTCAAGAAGGTCTAGAAAGCTATCAGACGGTGATACAAGGCTGTTGAAGGGCCGATTTGATTCGAGGTAGAAAGGATCTTTGGGAAAAATGGAATAAAATGGACATCAAGTCTGGGAACAACAAAGGATTTCCAGCATAACTAGTTTAATAGCTGACATAAACATGGTAGGGAAAACCATTAATCATGAGAAATGGAACTATAAGCTAATCAATACATAGAAATAAACATTCAAGCCATGCATAGAGATATATAACTCTCTAACTTTGGGAAATGACTATCAAACTTTGGGGAAATACACGTAAGAGAGACAAACAACTCAAATCACTATGCCAGAATTCCTAAACACAATACTTCAAGTTATTGGGCACTTTGAAAACAAGATTGCATAGTCTTAGGCAAAGGGCAAGATCAGAACAAGACCTCCTTGGTTCAAAAAATGACAATCTAATCAGTCAAAGAGAAATTTCATGGATGGAGCTATGGCTAGCCATTGGTAAGCAGGGCGTACCGTAAATCATACTTAACATGCATAAAACCATGAATTAAATAAGCAACAATATCCTTAAGTTATTAAAGAGCAATCAATAATTCTTTAATGTGACTAAGGAAGAAGAAAACATGGAAGCTATGAAGAAACAGGAAATTTGAGGTGCCTCCAAGGGCATGTCTCAAATTTTTTCTCTACTGATCTATAGCAAGCAAGAAACATGGATTCATAAATGAAAACTAGAAAACAAAACAAAGAAAGAGACACTATACCATTCTACCAAGTCATGGAATCCAACAACAATCCTCTTTCATCATCCAAGAACATCCAAGAGACTATCCAAGAGCATGAGACACGTATTTCTTCCAAAGCTTCTATGACCATATATTGCTTCTATCATCAAGTTCAGCCTTGTTTACAATGAAAGTCTTTGGAATATATAGGCTCAAGTGAGGAAAACCTCTTAGTTCAATCTGCACTCTCATTGGCCTATTCAAAAAATCTAAACTTGTCCTTGAGGCTTTGCAAAGCCCAAGGCACAAAATATATCATAAAATATCTAAAAAATGCTAAAAAATGGAATTAAATTGACTTTTCATAACTTCTCATGTGCAAAAATAGCTAAACGCACATGAGGAAAAAGCAATTTTTAAAGGTTCAAATTTTACAAAAATACTCAAAAATTACATCAGCAAAAGGTCCCCTGACTTGCCAGCAACTTTTGGCAGCCTTCCCGATGTCGAAACGAGGCTCATGATAGCTCTTTGGAAATATCTAAGTGTCTAATTTCTGGAGAAACTGAATTTTTCTCAATCTAATGCCTGGAAGTCCTCCAAAAATAGGCATGTGTGTAAAAAACCAGAAAATAAGGTTTGCTGATAGGTCGGGCAAAGTGTAGAAAAAGCGGGCCTTTTTCGCCATTTCGGGGGAGAAATGATCTTCAAATGTCCTGAAAATCACTGAGTGTGTGCTCCTAAAATTATGGCATCCAATGATACCATCCTCCTCCCTTGATGATTCCCCAAACTGAAATGGCGAAGCCCAAGAGTTTTGGCCAAAAACCCAAAAATGCCAAAAAACCAAAATATGTCAAAAATAGCCCAAAATAGGTGAGCATGACCCTCAAGGGTTCTCAGCAACATGTTGTGAAGCAGAGGCCAAAATCTGAAGTCCTGATGTGTATTTCCTCGCTTTCCGCACCAAGTGCTTCCCTTTAGCCTCCTTGAGCTTTTCTTGAGCAGCCTTCAACTTGCGCCAAGCAAACTGATTTAACTTTTTGTAATGCCTCGTCATTCTCCTTTGAAGGTATAAATCCATGTTTTCCCTCTCCAAGTTCTTCTCCAAATGGTCATTGACTCTCTCCAGCCACGCCTTCTTATTGTTCTCTGCAAAAACCAAAACTTCCTCCAAAAGGATTTTCAAGAATGTTTTGTCTAGACAAACTCTGTCTTCTTTGTAAATCATTGTTTTGGTCAAGGAAAGTTGGTTTCAAATGCTGTGCAAAATGTTTTCTTTGGTATTAGGTCCCTGCTCCTTCAAAAACACTGTCCTTTCTACCCCTTGCATGCCAAACAACCAATATTTATAATGATAAGTGCACAGTCAAACATAATGCATACACAGTCAAAATGATTTTCTGTGTCTGGACAAGGTCACAGGGTTTTGGTGTTTTGAGGACAACAAAACAACCTTGTAGTAGGAAAACACCTCTCCTAATCAAGATACTGCCCTTTTATTCACCACTCCTCACCCATAGTTTTGTCAATACCTCCAAATGGCAAATTACAGCTTCATATACTAAAATCTATTTATGGTCAAAAGGCAGCCTTGATTCTGCTTTTCACCACACTGAGGAAAACTTTGAACAATGACCAAGTGATATATGGATGATTACTGTGGTTGAAATTAGGGCCACTTTTTCATTTTTTTTTAAACACCAAGTTTCTGTTTTTAAAAAAGTGCCTTCATCTTTTAATATTGCTTTGAGGACATTTAATTGGGTCCTTTTCCATCTATCAAAATACATCACTTTTACTATGACAGTGCTGGGCAAACAAAACTATTGCAAGCCCAGATCTTTGAACAAAAACACTAACCCTCCTTGACACTGTCTTCACTAATGCACACAGCTGATAGAGTTTGTATTTTGTGCCACAGTATTTAGGATTTCCTTGATGTTTGACAAACCCACTAGAACAGGAGTATGATGTTTTAGCACTTTAAGGGCAGTTTTGGGCTCCTTGAAACTAGAATTAACACTTTATTATCAACCAAATGTAACCCTCTTTCAAAAAATTCACTCAAAATATCTTTATTTTCACCAAGGCTTTTACTGCTTCAAACACTGTTTAGCAATTTGAATTTAGCAAGGGGGCAAGACAAAAAACCTTGAGACACGATGGTAACCTTGTTCGAGGAGTTTGAGCAGCTTTTAAAAACTCTTGGAGGCGTTTTGATGTCTTAAACCATGCACACACGTTTATACTTGGAGAGCACCGCGCAAAAAGGCTGTCGGGTCACCTGTCGGGCCGATGTGACCAACGCCTACAGGCGCGCCGCGCGCTCCTACAAGCGCACCGCGCGGCCGTGTATTCCTTTGTACAAACTGTGCCTAAACATGCCGTGCAATTGTACAGGCGCGCTGCGCAATCCTTAAGCCTGAAAAACTCTATGAATTCACTCACAACTTCTTTCTCCGGTCCAGGGAATATAAAAAGGAGTATTGTTGGCGCTTTGGGATTTCCAAAATAGATTTGCAACGGTCTTTAACCCTGTTTGAAAGTGAAAAAGCCAAAATACCTTTGAGTTTGACTTGAGAGGGTTTGGAAGACTTTTATTTTTAAACCACATCCTTGTCCATTTGAAAGGAAAACAAAATGATTTTGAACGTGTTATGAAGGGCCCACATTTGAAAAGTGTTGGTAAAAAGGTTTGTGCGGACTAATTTTAACAGTTTCAATAGCTATGACTCTTTCTTCATCATAATAAAATCATTCCAAGGGTTAAATTTGTTCACTGTGTTTACATAATTGAGAAGTAACCTCTGCCACTGCTGACCTTTTAGTGGTATTTTCAATCATGGATAAACTACTCAACAATACACCAATGATGATGAAGCATTTCTTTCTATTTGCAAGGAGATGGCCCATCTCTTTAAGACTTTATTGGCAGCTTCTGTTGCTTATGATTATCCCTGCTTGTGAGAGGGAAAATTGTTTTGAACCTATATAGGGATTGTAGATATATCCTCCAAATGATGTTTCTCTTTGATTGTGAGGTGAACCTTAGTTGTGATCTCCTGGGCTTCATTATCACCTTTGACACATTTCCATAAAGAACAGGCCTTCCTTTTGAATAGTGGCATGCTCTATTTTCTTTGACTATTTTTTTCTGACCTTGAAACACATACCATATTTCTTTTGGCATCTTTATGACCCTGTGTATCTATTTGCAGTGCCTTTTTGGGAAAAACTAAACTCAAACTGCCTTCTGTCCACTATGATGTATATATAGAAGGAAATTTTTCATGAACAGAAAAAACAGGGCCCTTTGAAACACAATTATTATTTCCTTTGGCTTGTGTCATGACCTATCTCTCAACCAACAGCAAAGTTGTTTTATTTGGGCTCCAGACTGCTTTTTGGAAAGAAACCTTGATAAGAGACAAGTTTAACCTCTTGGATTACAGTGGTACCCCTACTTCCTTTCTTGTCTTTTACATCATTTCTCTATTTCAACTGTCTCCTATTTTTTTTACAATTTGTCTCTTAGTCAGACCCTGAAATCAGTCACTGCTTTGGCCCTCTGCTTATGAATGAAGGAGGTCTGTCTTGACAAAATGCCTGATGTTCTTTCAACCTCTGTCTCAATCAAATGCATATTGTTTGATGAATCATACTGAAAGTGGCTTCTCTTATACATGATGGCAGAGGTTAGTTTGAGCTCAAGACTATTTGACTCTTTTGGCCATCTGTTTAACAATCCTTTCTTCAATGATGATGAACCTGTTGGCTTCACATTGTAACTGAAATAATAGTGAAATCATACAAATCATTTTTAAAGCCCACTGCTTTGCCTCTGCCTTTGATCATCATTTTCATGCAGAGACCTTAAGTTGTTGTCTCACTGTACTTTAAAGCTTGTCTTCTCAGTTAGTGAAAAACTCAAAAACAGACTTTACCTTTGGCCCTCTACTTATAGATGAAGGAGGCGCTTCAGTATTAAAAACCTCTGCTTATAGATGAAGGAGGTTTTTAGTCATGTCATATCATCATCCCTTTGACAGTGTTATTTTTCCTTTCACTTTCCTTTCAGGCTTTGAATGTGATTACAAGAGCTTAAATGAAAAAATCTCTATGCTCTATGGCTGCATCCCAAGCTCAAGATCACATTGAGAAGCAGTTGTCTTCTCATGTGGAGCCAAATATTGTCTTCTGAGATGCTGGTATGCCTCTGTCCTTGAAAGATTCATTTAAAACACTGTAAAAACACCTAGAATCAGTTTGACTTATGGTCTATGTATTGCTGAGACTTGAGGGTGTATTAGTGGCACGACCTATGGCTGTAACCAACTTTATTTTCAGAATGAGAAGGTATGTTATGTCTGGTCTATAGAAGATGGGGGTTCTTTGGCTTCAGGATAATTCGCCAATGGGAGAAATTCCTAAAGTGCCACTTCCTAACTTAGGGGAGACTTTTTGGACAGATTTGGATTGTTTCTTTAGAGCCTATGGGTAGACTAGTATGGCTGAGGCTAGGTAGGATTTGATAATGAGGATTCATCTCGTCATGGGAGAGCTGAAAGGTAAGAAGGAAAAAAAATTTTATGGGTGTTTTCCAGCTGGAAAAATTGACAAATTTTTAGATCAGCTGCTATAAAACTTGGCTGTTAAAACTAGTCATCACCAACAAGTGAAAAATATTGATGACTAACACCACGATTTTGTAACAAGACTTCATAATGAAATCTATTTGGCATTTGATTCTGTGTTTTATTTCATTTCTCCTGAATGTCTAAGTTTTTAATTTAAAATCTTGCAAGGGTGCAAGATGGGTGGTTGGGCCCACCAGCCAGTCCGCTGCTCCATTCCTCTTAGAATTATTTGCATTTTAATTTCAGCTGCATAATGTGACAATGTAGTTTAAATAGCCAGAAACTTCATTTTCCTTTCAAATGTTTTGTGCAAGTTCATATAACAACCATTTTCATGACCTTGATAATTGGGTTTTAATTAATGGCATTGTTGTTATGAAGAATGCATTCCTTTAAGACATGAATTATGTTTTCTTCCTGCATCTTATTTATTTCACGAGTGTAATACTTGCACTGATCTTGTATGTTGTCTGACAAGGTGATGAAAGGAACAATTTCCCATTAAGAAGTTCTGGTTGATTTTAGCTCATCATTTCGTATTCTTGATTTTTCATTCTTGCACTAAGAAGTAAAACATTCATACTTGAAATTTCAATAATCAAATGACAACATGAGAAAAGACTATGAACTTGTTTTACCCACAGAACTCTTAACGATGTTTTTATGACTTGTATTCCTTTCATCATGATTAATGTTGTTTATTATCTAGAATACTTCTATGTTAAATAATAAGCACTAAATAATCAGGGCAATCTTGCATTTAACTTATTTCAATTACACTTTTTGTGTCATCCTCAAGAGAATCAATATATATACGTAAGTTAAAAGCATGCAATCATTTCCTTAGATTGATTAGAATGGAGTTGCCTTAAGATTTTATTTCATGGTTTTCAATATTCTGTGGTTATTGTTTACTGAAGAGATCTCTGGAATATCCACAATGTGATCAAACAATGGTCAATGTTTCAAATCCCAACGGGGATCCATCTTTAGGACAAGATGATGAATGAAAAGTGGAAGAAGGACGTAGAGGAAAAGGTTTATATATGAGCGAAGGCAGGGATAATATTTTTGTCACGACATTCTTTGAGAAAATTGAGGTCTGCGGCCCTTCTTTCAATTTTCATTCTAGTTTTTTCTAGATAACAGATATCTTCCCAGGAATCCCCTCCGTGTAGCGACAAAATTATGGTTTTCAAGCTTCTATGGTTATCGTTTAATGAAGAGATCTCCGGAATATCCACTGTGTGATCAAAAAATGGTCAACATTTCGAATCCCAATAGGGATCCATCTTTAGGACAAGATGATGAATTAAAAGTGAAAGAAGGATGCAGAGTACAAGTTGTATATATGAGCGAAGGCAGGGATAAGATTTTTGTCACGACATTCTTTGAGAAAATGGAGGTCTGCGGCCCTTCTTTTAATTTTCATTCTAGTTTTTTCCAGATAACATATATCTTCCCAGGAATCCCCTCTATGTACGGACAAAATTATGGTTTTCAAGATTATGTGGTTATCGTTTAATGAAGATATCTCTAGAATATCCATAGTGTGATCAAACAATGGTTGACGTTTCAAATCCCAACGGGGATCCATCTTCAGGACAAGGTGATGAATGAAAAGTGAAAGAAGGACAAAGAGGACAAGGTTTATATATAAGCAAAAAATGGAGGTATGCGGCCCTTCTTTCTATTTTCATTCTAGTTTTTTCCAGATAAAAAATATCTTCCTAGGAATCCCCTCCGCGCAAGGAAAAAATTATGTTTTTCAAGCTTCAGCATAGCAGTAATTTTTAAGAGGTTTCATTTATTGAATCACATTCTTTATGGTTTTTCAGTTTGAATGGGGACTACATTCCCTTTTCCCCAGGACAATTGAGGAAGAATTTCTACAGGAGTCAACTCAACCCAAAAGAGGATCCAGAAGTAGATTCCCGAAGTGTGTTTATTTTTCTTTGAAGGGTCTTGTTCATTTTTCTTGAATGATGCCCTTTTGAATTTCTTGCAAGAGTTTAGTTTTTATTTAATAGATCCCTGAGGTCATATTCTAGCATATATTGTGCTACGCCTCTAGGTTTACTTACTCGGATTGACAATTTAAATGTTGGTGTAAATCTTACATTTACACCGCCTGACAATCCAAAGAAAAAGAGAAGATATCTAAAAACAAAGAGGGCACAAGAGAAAATATCTCATTGGAAGCGCCAATTTTGTTATGGGATAATTTCGTTAGAGCAATTTGATTACTTTTAAACTACTAGATCAAATAATTATCTACCCATATTAGTGTGTGATCATGAAAAATATCAAAGATTCAAACCCCAATCATTTTCTATACAAAAAATACATTCAACACTTGCACATGATAAGATGGAGATCAGAAGTTGAAACCTGGTATCCTTGCATATCGATGAAGTCTATTGGGTTTGATGCAGAGGAAGCATGCTTACACTTGAAGATCTAGTTCCACCTACAATAAAATAAGACCCTGCACACAACACCACCAAACAAGGAAACAATGGCCTTTCTGCAGAGGGCCTGTCAGCTTAAAACCAACATATTCAAGCATGAAACATTTTCAAAACATGGATATAGAAAATGAACATGTATCTATTAATCCAAAATGAAAGTACAACAAATGTATACATTCCAGCAAAGGAGGTCTTCTCCTCAAGCTTGTAGCATGGTCTCCTCCTCCCAATACAGCAGATCTTTCGCCCTATAGTGTGGATACTTGCTCTAACCCCCTTTCCTCTTGGTGAAATTATATAGGTTCATTCTATCCTTTGGTATAATGTATCTAGATACTTAGGGGCTTGAGAATTTAGGAAACTTATACAATAATGGACCCCTATCCAACTCATACACAAGTGTATTAATTTGATGTTAGAAAATTAAATATTACAGAGCAATGAAACACATAAAATATGAAAAAAACACAAGCACACAAAACACATAAAACCAGAGAGACACAGATATACGTGGTTCACCTAGTTTGGGCTACATCCACCCCGAACAACCAGTCCTTCCTTTTTATTATCCAGCAAAATGAAGAGACACAACATACAACAGATTTGCTATAATATCCTTTGTTCTCTCTCACAGCCTCCCTTTCTGTTTCTCGCTCCGAGAATACACATACCATCCACAGCCGCAATACAATACCCTCATAAAAGTGAGGGGTTTCCTTCTAGGGAAAAAAACCCTAAACTAAACATAACTTCTACCATTATATCATCTGCCTAATGAACGGCCTAGATTGACTAGAAATTACTATACTTTTACAAGGAAATTTTACATCTGTTCTTAGCTTCAGGGGCACTGCCCCCGAAACCCCCTACCGGGGGGGGGCTCCATAAAGTCGCAGCCACCCCTCCTGGACCCCCTAGGCAGCGTTTAATTACGGGCGGCATTGTCACCCCCATTAAGGTACAGGGTTCCAATGTTGTGATACAAAATAAACAAGATAATCAAGCTCCACACCCAACAATCTCCCACTTGGAGACTGATTGTAGAAACTCCACTGCTGCTTCATTTTCTGGACAATGACTCCTCTTTGGACCTAGTTGTTTCTCATCTTAATCGGCATCCTTGAAGACCAACTGAAACTGAGCATATTCTCAGTTTCTCCCTGGTTACAACTTTTGTTAGCATATCTGCAGGATTCTGGCTAGTGTGTATCTTTTCCAGCTTCAACTTTCCATCTTCCAATACTGACCGTATGAAATGGTACTTGAGCTGTATGTGTTTAGTCCTGGAATGAAATGCTGAGTTCTTTGCAATATGAATGGCACTTTGGCTATCACTTTATAACATGCCCATATCATGCTTCTTACCCAATTCATCCATAAACCTTTGTAACCAAATCATTTCCTTACTAGCCTCTATAGCAGCAACATACTCTGCTTCTATTGTTGAAAGTGCAACAACACTCTGGATTTTTGAAACCCAATTGACAATTGTTCCACCTACAGTAAATACATATCCTATAGTGCTCCTCCTGTTATCTCTGTCACTTGCCATATATGCATCAACATATCCCTGTAGAGCAATGTTTGAACCACCAAAGCATAATGCTTGATTTGTGGTACCTCTCAAATATCTGAGAATCCATTTTACTGCCATCCAATGTTCTTTTCCTGGATTTTTCATGTACCAGCTTAAAACTCCCACTGCATGTGCAATATCAGGCCTTGTGCAGACCATTGCATACATTAAGCTTCCAACTACTGATGGTACTTTAGACATATATTCCATTTCTTCGTGGGTATTGGGGCACATCTCCTTACTAAGTTTGAAATGGCTAGCAAAAGGTGTACTAACTGTTTTTTCATTCTGCATATTAAATCTTTTCAACACCTTTTATATGTACTCATTTTGAGACAATGTTAATTTGCGATTTTTCCTGTCTCTAGTTATTCTCATACCAAGGATTTGTTTTGCAGCTCCCAAATCCTTCATTGCAAATGAATTTGCCAATCTTATTTTGAGCACATTTATTTCCTGCATGTTAGACCCTACAACAAGCATGTCATCGACATACAATAACAATATAATATAGTTACCATCATTTTGCCTTTTTAGATAAACACAATGATCAGAGTGACATCTAGTATAACCTTGTTCAGACATAAACTTGTCAAATTTTAGATACCACTGCCTTGGAGCATGTTTTAAGCCATACAAGATCTTCTTTAACCTGCACACTAATTTTTCTTTCCCTTTGACCTCATATCCTTCTGGTTGCTCCATATAGATCTCTTCCTCCAAATCTCCATGGAGAAATGTTGTCTTTACATCTAACTGTTCAAGATGTAAATATTTCGCTGCTACAAGACTTAAAATAGTTTTGATTGAAGTCATCTTAACAACAGGAGAAAACATTTCATCAAAATCAATACCTTTCTTCTGTGCAAACCCCTTCACCACAAGTCTAGCTGTGTACTTCTATTTTCCTCCATCTTCTTCCTTCAGCCTGTAAACCCATTTATTCTGCAATGTAGTTTTACCTACAGGAAACTTGACTAAGGCCCAAGTCTGGTTATGCATTAAGGAGTCCATCTCTTCTTCCATGGCTAGCTCCCACTTCTTCCTGCTTTCAACCTACATTGCTTCTTCATAACATTCAGGTTCACCAGAATCAGTCAACAATAAATAATATAATGAAGGAGAGTATCGTTCAGGGGGTCTACTTATCCTGGTAGATCTTCTAACACCACTTTTAGGTGTTTTAGGTTCCTGTTGTTGTTGTGGTGGTTGTTGTTGTTGTTGATTATTATTATTTTCAGGCACCTTCACTTTTTCTGTGATCTCATCAAGAACTGTGTACTCTTTGTTGTCTTTTTCCTGTTTCTTTTTCTGCAATTGATTCTTATACAAGACCTTTTCATTGAATATTACATCTCTTCTCCTAATGATTTTGTGATTTTCATAATCATATAAGCGATAACCAAAATCATTAACACCACATCCAATGAAGGTACATCTCTTTGATTTTGCCTCAAGCTTGGTTCTATTTTCTTTATTAATATGGACAAAGGCCTCACAACCAAAAGGCTTTAAAAAAGAGTAGTTTACCTTTTTACCTATCCATGCTTCCTCTGGAATACCACCATCCAAGGAAATTGAAGGCCCTCTGTTTATTAGATAAACAGCAATATCTACAACATCTGCCAAAAATTTTAAAGGCAATCCTACATGCAATCTCATGCACCTTGCACGCTCCATGATTGTTCTGTTCAATCTTTCTGACGCACCATTTTCTTGTGGTGTTCTTGGAACCGTCTTCTCTCTGCGAATTCCATGCTTTGAACAGTACCTATCAAACTCTTTGCTGCAATATTCACCTCCATTGTCTGATCTGAGACACTTCAACTTCTTTCCTGTCTCAATTTCAACCAAAGCTTTCCATTTCTTGAAAATATCAAATACATCAGATTTATTTTGAATACAATAAATCCATGTCTTTCTAGTTGCATCATCAATCAAAGTAACATAATAACGAGAGCCACCAAGAGATGATACCTGAGCAGGTCCCCATACATTTGTATGCACAAGCTCTAATTTTTCGCTCTTCTTTTCTTTACCAACACTTAGAAATCAAACTCTCTTCTTTTTTCCATGAATGCAGTCCTCAGAAATCCAAATCAACATTCTTCAAACATGGCAACAAATTTCTTGAGTGAAGAATATTCATCCCTTTCTCACTCATGTGTCTGAGCCTATGATTCCATAATGTTGCATCTGCTCCTTTGGAAGTTAAAGCATTAACAGAGTTAGAAATACTATTGAATAAATAAAATGTACCAACCTTTTCTCCTTTTGCTATTACCAGGGCTCCTTTGGTGACCTTCCAAGTTTTATCTGTGAAAGTTGTCACACAACCTTCACCGCCTAACTACCCTGTTGAAATCAAATTTATCTTCAGATCTGGAACATGCCTTACCTCCTTTAATAGCCATTGGTTTCCATTCTGTTGTTTTACAAGAACTTTACCCATTCCAAAAATTTTACATGGTTTATCATCACCCAAACGAACTTGTCCAAAATCTCCTTGAACATAGTCATGAAAATATTTCTTATCAGGTGTGGCATGGAATGAAGCCCCTGAATCTACAACCCAAGAATCAGTAACATTTTCGAAAGAAATAATCAAAGCATATTGTAACACATCACCTGTCACATTTGCTTCATGATTGTTTTCCTGCTACGCATATCCTTCTTTTCCCTTCCGAGATCTACAGTCTTTCTTTAGGTGTCCTTTCTTTCCGCATTTCCAACACACTATCCCCAATCTGGACTTGGATTTGCCTTTCCTTGATTTACTACGATATCCTGAGCTCTTTCCTCTTTCCATTTTTCTTCCCCTAGACACTGCACTCAAATAATTACCTGATGTCTCACCAGAGCTTTTCCGTCGCATTTCCTCACTAAGGACATCACCGACAACATCATCAAACTTTAAAGTACTAGATCCAGAGACAGAGTTACTAATGGCCATAACTAAACCATTCCAACTTTCTGGCAATGAGCACAGAAATAAAAGAGCCCTAACTTCATCATAAAATTTTACCCCTATAGAACTTAACTGACTGGTATCTGTACTAAAATAATTTAAATGGTCTGCAACAGATCCACCTTCCGACATCTTCATATTAAATAAATGTTTCATGAGAAATACCTTGTTTGAGGTCGAGGGTTTTTCATATAATTTCACCAACGCCTTAATCAAACCCTCTATTTTTGTTTCCTTCGAAATATTGAAAGCTACCAACACTGCAAGGCACAACCGTACTGTTCCGAGTGCCTTTCTATTGAGAATCTCCCATTCTGCGTTTGTCATAGCCTTCAGCTTCTTTGTTTTTCCGCTCAATGGTAGGTACAAATATTTCTAATACAGATAATCTTCCATCTGCATCTTCCACAGCGGGAAGTTTTGGCCATTAAATTTCTTGACCCTAAACTTACCATCTTCCACCATTGCTCCCACTCGAACCAGGAACCCTTCTTTCCTGTGAGTTTATCAGCCAAATAGACCTTCAACTCTGATACCAGTTGTTACAAAATTAAATATTACAGAGCAATGAAACACCTAAAATATGTGGAAAACACAAGCACACAAAATACATAAAACCAGAGAGACACAGATATACATGGTTCACCCAGTTTGGGCTACGTCCACCCCGAACAGCCAGTCCTTCCTTTCTATTATCCAGCAAAATGAAGAGACTCAACATACAACAAATCCGCTGTAATATCCTCTGTTCTCTCTCACAGTCTCCCTCTCTGTTTCTCGCTCCGAGAATATACATACCATCCACAACCGCAATGCAATACCCTCATAAAAGTGAGGGGTTGCCTTCTAGGGAAAAAAACCCTAAACTAAACATAAATTCTACCGTCAGAACATCCGCATAATGAACGGCCTAGATTGACTAGAAATTACTATACTTTTACAAGGAAATTTTACATATGTTCTTAGCTTCGGGGGCGCT
>CM076570.1:1545428430-1545584675 GCA_034641835.2 Pinus albicaulis | reverse complement strand
TAATCATATGACAAAGATTATATCCTATACCTCTCAGCATCCAAGACTGCCTTGGCTGGAATTTTGATCCAAGAAGGCCCAAATGGGAAGCAGCACATAATCTATTATGTCAGTAAAACCTTAGTGGGCCCAACATTAAGATATGAACCCGAAAAAAAATATTTCCCTAGCACTAATCCATGTAGTCCAAAGGCTTCACCATTACATCATCTTAAAGGCCACTACGGTCATTACAGATATTAATCCCATCAAATATCTACTTACATGCTGCCTAATGAACCACAAGTATGCCCACTAGATATTCATTCTCCAAGAATACGACTTACAATTTCTCTCCCCTAAAAGAAAAAAGGCACTTATCTTAGCAGAGTTCATTATGGACCTCCCAAGAGATACCAAGGGATCACTAGTAAACGATTTGCTACCAGATGAGCATCTCTTCTTCGTGGCAATCAATGACCCTTGGTACGGAGACATTCTCCTCTTCCTACGAACTCAAAAGTTTAGACCTCATATCACTCTAGATGATTGTTGGCGCATATGCCGTCAGGCCCCTCGATACCTCCTCATGGGAGATGTTTTATACCGACGGGGCATCGACACCATTTTACGTCAATGCCTCACTCATGACCAAGCGGAACAAGCCCTTAATGAATGCCATGGAGGAGCTTGTGGCGACCACCTCTTCAGGATGGCCACCGCCCAAAAAACCCTATGGGCAGGATATTTTTAGCCCTCCCTATTTCACGATTGTATTACAGTAGTCAAGAGATGTGAGTGATGCTAGCACTTCGCTCATAAGGCAAGAGCCCCTCCCACTCCTCTGCACCCCGTCATCGTCACCGACCCCTTTTGTAAATGGGGAATCAACTTCATGACTTGCAACCCTATAATATCATCTAGAAATCATTAATACATCATAGTGGCTGTCAATTATTTCACCAAATGGGCAGAATCGATGCCCACATACGATAACACCACAGAAACCGCCACTCGATTTCTATTTAACCATGTGATTGCTTGGTTCGGAATTCCCAAGGAGTTAGTCTCCGACCATGGAAAAAACTTTGAGAATGAAGTTTTCGAGATGTCTCACCACCTCGGATTCACCCAGGAATTCGCTTCACCATACTACCCCCAATCCAACAGACAGGTAGAAGTTGTAAAAAAAGTCCTAAAAATGATGTTACAACGAATGGTGAATAAGCGTAAAACCAACTGGCACCATATGCTCTTCTCCGCCCTGTGGGAATATCGCATGGTTGTCAAGACGTCTACTAGTTTCACTCCCTTTCGCCTGGTATACGGGGTCGAAGCCATGATTCCAGTAGAACCCAAGATCCCAAATTTACATGATGCCATCGAGCTCCTCGATGATAGCCAACCTCTAGAACAACGTCTAGTCCAACTAGAGCTCATTGACGAAAGCCGACGACAGTCACTGCAGCACAACGAGGTCCACAAGAAAAGGGTAAAAGCATTGTTTGATAGCCACACCAACCCTCGCTCATTCACCGAGGGAGAGCTAGTCCTTCACTATGATGTCGCAAAAGAAGCCATAGGGCCAGGAAAGTTTGAAACCTTATGGAAAGGACCCTACATCATAAAACATTTCCTCCTCATGGGGGCATACATCTTGACTGAACTAGACGGGACGTGCCTCAACAACCCCACCAACAGTATTTACCTCAAGAAATTCTATCCATAAAGCCCAAGGAGGCCTTGCCCTAGATTCAACGTTCACAAACCCAACAAATTTAAATTTTTGACCAAAAGACTTAATTAAAAATGTGCTCAAATGTCATAATGGATTACTAACCCTGCCCTTACTTCAGATTTGCCGATGGAGCATCACGATGGTCTCAAAGTTTAGCAGCAGTCACCTGGGTTATCTATCACCCTGACCGGTCACCACTCTGTACCAATGGTATGTGCATTGGTTCAGCAACAAACAACTAGGTAGAATATGATGTCGTTATCGGACTTATGTACGACGCCCTCCACCAAGGCATACAACATATACATATCTACCACAATTCCTAGTTAGTAGTGTCACAGCTAAACCAAAAATTTGAGATACGAGATTCACATCTATTTAGAAAATATTTGTGTGAAAAAAGATTAAGCAGACAATTGGACTACATTACATTTACACATGTACCAAGGAGACAAAACCAAACAGCTGATACAAATATTTCATTAATACAAATATTTTCGTCTTCGTTAAAAAAAATAAAGATATAATTATTAGTTTATTAACTTTCATATGATTTTAATCCTTCTAATGAGAAAGTGGATGGATTGATGGTTTATGAATCAAAAATAAATAATTATTATAAATATTTACAAGTTTATTGAATAAAAATATTTAAGAACATTCATATATACTAACATATAATCACTAAGAGAAAATTTTAAAAAATAATACAATATATTTTTGTTCACTTATATAAAAGTATAATAATTTATTTAATAATTAAAGGCATGATCCACGTTGTGCCTACATGGTGTGTTGCTCGTCATGGAAGAGGAAATGAAGTCTGTGTACGGTTATGCACGTGGGAACACATTTTGTGAAAGAAGACTCCTACTAGGACTGTTACAGTCCGGGTGTCTTTTCTCTTTTACGCAGCCACCTTAAAGACTCCTAAGATGATTTGGATTAGGAAGACATCATTCCTAAATTATTGTAATTATTGTTACTTGCATTTACTTTAAAAACTCTTGAATAGGCCGAGAGTTTAGTTAGAAATTTTGTGTAGATTTGCTGCTAGATTTTGGTGTAAAACTCTGTGTTACGTCTTTTAAGACACAGAGCATTATGTTCAGACTATTGCATTGTTAATGGAGCAGACAAAATTATCTTGAAGGCGTGATTTAATTGTGAAGTCGAATGCCGTCAATTGGTAGAGGGCCCCTGCCCCTTGAACGGATTTCCTTAGCGTAAACTAGATAAGTTTTTCCTAGCTGTCTTTACGTTTTGCATATTGAATTAGTAGTTGCTGTGTTTTATATACTGTGGTCGTATTCGTTCCGGTTCTTCCATAAGAAGACATTCTTCCAACAGATCAAAATGATGAATGATTGATGACTATGGTATTGTAGGATATCAGTTAGATTTGTATTTGTTTTAGCTAGCTACTGTAGCCATAATTCGTTCCAGTTCTTCCACAAGAAGACACTTTGCCAATAAATCAAACCGATGAATGTTTAATGACTATGGTACTGTAGGATAGGATTTGTATTTGTTTTAGCTAGCTACTGTAGCCATAATTCGTTCCAGTTCTTCCACAAGAAGACACTTTGCCAATAAATCAAAACAATGAATGTTTAATGACTATGGTACTGTAGGATAGGAGTTATATATGTTTTTAACTAGAGACTGTAGTTATATTCATCATAGTTCTTTCACAAGAAGACATTCTTCCAATAAATCTTAACAATGAATGATGAATAGCTATAGTGTCATAGGAATTAGTTGTAGTTTTTAGTCTTCACTATCACAGTTGCACTTGTCCTAATCACTCTTCCACAAGAAGAAATTCTTCCAAGACATCCTTAAGAAGTTCAAGATATGACTGTGATGTGACAACTTAGTTTCATTTTGCATTTAATTCATGTCCAGCTACTTCATTTCAAAGTTTGATGATGGCTTATGGTTTAACATTGTTCTAGTTTAGAAGCATCTTAAGCTCATGTTTAAATCAATTCATTGCATTCATATCTCTTAGTCACACTGTCACCCTTTGCACAGTAGATCATTTTAGTTGATAGGATTCCTAAGACAGCCTTCATTATTTACAAATATCTTTTTGTTCTGAAAACTATCGGTGATCCATAACTTTAGGAACAGAAGATAACATCATTACAAGGTCTGAAATATCTCTGCAAATTCCTCACTATAAACAGAGCTTTTCCTCAACAGAACTACCCTGAAAAGAAACCAATAACTCTTGAAGAATAGACTCTGACCTTCAATTGAAATTGCAGAATAGAACTAGAAATTAGTCATGAATAGATGAGTTTAGAATAGAATGTTGCATCATGATTAGTGTATGATTGTCTAGTTAGAAAATTTGCATATTTAAGTGATCATTTCTCAAAGTCTAGTTTGTGTCATTTGTTTAAAAATTCATCATCAAGCTCTTGTTTCTATTCAGTCATAGTTTAGATGTTGTTTCAGTGTTTTTTATTACATTTGCCATTCCATACATTAGGCTCAACTGTGTTTTTGACTACCACTCTCTTTTCATTAGTTTTCTAGGCATTTTCATTGTAAACATAAAACTTCAAAAGACCAAAAACATCAGAAATCAACATAAAAGACCAAAACATCACAAAACACTACATACAACGCACTAGGAAACAAGCACCTAGGTACATATGGTACATTTCACTTCAGCAGTTTACAAATCCTGGTTGACAATTAAATGAACTCGGTTTAGGAGACTAGATTGAGGCACAACATTTTGGCGCCGTTGCCGGGGAAGTGAAAACTAGTTAACCTTTGTTTCTTAGCATCCAAAAACAATTTTATGCGTAGGGAGAGAGATTCAAGAGGAAGATTTATAAGCAGCAGAGGCAGAAGTTTGACATCTAGAACACCACTTGTTTCATCCAGATCCAGAACTAGTACACCTTCAACTCAAACCCATCTTCCATCCTTTACTGATCCTGGACTTCTAGAAGGTCTAAGGTCACCTATTCCATTAGAGAAACCTTCCACTTCATCTACTGAACCTGCCATAGAAGAGGATCCAAAAACCTTTGTTGAGGATACAAACCTTTCTACTTCCACAGGAGAGTCAACCATGGCAGAAGAAGGAGGAGGAGGAGTTGTTAATGGAGAAAACACATTTGGAGGAGGTAGAGGAAGAGGTAGAGGAGAAGGAGGAAGAGGAGGTAGAGGTGAAGATGGAGGAAGAGGTAGAATAGGAAGCTCTTTTGGGTTCCCTATACTTGATGGAGAAACCAATACAACCATGAAAAACATTTCACCTTCTGTCCTTCCGAACTTCTATGGACTTAAAAGTGAGGATCCTGAAACTTTCTTATTCGAATTTGAAGTACTGTGTAGGACTTATGACTACCTTCAAGATGCCCAAAAATTGAAATTATTTCCTTCAACTCTGAAAGGAGCATCATTGAAGTGGTTTATGAGCTTAAGCAGTAGTTCCATTAGGACATGGGAAGACATGAAACAAGCATTTCTAGAGAGATACTTGGATTATTGTATGCCAGTTAATCATAAGGAAGAAGTGTTCAAGATGTTACAAAAAGAAGATGAAAGCTTAGAAGATTTGTTGGAAAGATTTAAATACAACATAAAAAGGGCACAAATGGAAAACCTAGATCAAGACACTTTAAAATCTCTTTTGTTGAAAACCATTAGGGATGAATGGTTGGATATCCTTAACATGATGGGAAAAGGGGATATATCACAACTCACATTACCTGAAATATTTGAGTTATGTATCAACCTTTCCAGAGGGAAATCCAAAACTGTCAAAGGTCCAAGAGATCCTGCTCTTGCAAGAGCAAGTAAATCTGCTTCTGGGACAGTAAGTAGATCAGAAATAAGACACATGCTTGATGATTTTAAATCTGACATCTTGGGGAGTCTTAGTGAACAAATAGACACCCTCAAGATACAAAACAAGCAAAAGGCTGAATCTGATGCCTTGGCAATCTTTTGTCCCAAATGTAGGAAGAAACATGCCTTGAGAGAGTGCCCTTTGGATGTAAAAGTTGTAGAAACCTGTGTTATTTGTTCTGAGAAACATGAGACCAAGAATTTTCCTTCTCTTCCTGGTCTCAAGGCTGTTTTTCAAGAAGAAACTCCTACAGATTCCACAGAATCTCTTAACTTTATATCTAGAAGACCTTGGCAGGGACCTCAAACACAGGGATTTCATGATCAAATGTATAATCAACCTCCACCTTGGAATTATTGGCAGCAACCTTGGCCCCAATTTCAAAATCAATCACAAGCTTGGGCACAAGGATCACAAGGTCCCTATGGAAGATACTCTTCATATTATCAGTATCCACCATCCTATCCACCATACCCACAAAATTTTCCTCAAAATCTTCAACAAAATTTTCAACAAAATTCTCAACAACATCATCAGAACCAACTTCATCAAAATCAACCACTTCCATTACCATTCCCTCAAAAATCCAATCAATTACCAGCTCAGCCCATACCAAACCCCAATAATAAGAATCCTCAGAATACATACATGATAGAGGGACAACAATTTCCAACTTATTTAATTACTCCTCTAGACCTTAGTGATGTTCAACTTAGGTCTGGAAGGATACTTGAGAAGAGGAAACCTTCTGTGATTATACAAGAACAAGATGATTCTGAGGAAGACTCCCTACGGGTCAATAAAAGTCTTGAAGAAGAAACATCCTTCCAAAGCCGAAACATTGAAAAACTGAAACAAAAAGATCCAATAAGCCCAACTCCAGTATTAGAGCAACCATCCACATCTACTTCTATACCTCCCTTTCCGGAAAGATTACAAATTGACAAAGGTGTAGAAAAACAAATAATGGTGCCTAATTATGATTTCTTGGATGAATTGAAAAATGTTTGCATTAAAATTCCATTATTGCAAGCCATCAAGGAAATCCCAATTTTAGCCAAAACAATAAAGGAGTTGAGTATGAAGACAACAAGAAAAAGAATAAGAGAAACCAAGAAAATTCAACTGGTAGGACAAATAGCAGACATTATGATGGGTAAGATTACTCTTCCAAAGTACCTTGACCCAGGAAATCCAGTTGTCAAAATTCACATCAATGGAATTGAAATTCAAAACACACTCATTGACTTAGGAGCAGCAATAAATATCATGAGTAGACAAATCATGGACAAACTGAAACTTCCTAATCTTCTCTTTACACCCACACTATTACAACTAGCAGATAGATCTGTGATCAGACTAGATGGGGTAATAGAAGACATTCTAGTGTCCCTAGACTCTTGGGAGTACCCTGTGGATTTCATGATCCTTACACCCAAGAATAATCTAGGAGGCCATCCTGTTATACTAGGAAGACCTTGGTTAGCTACAACTGATGCTTTTATTAGTTGTAGGTCCGGTGATATGTATATTTCTGATGGAAGTTCAACAAAGAAATTTACTTTATATCCTCCAGCTAGGACAATTACAGATCTAGATGACACTCGATGGATAGAGGATGAAGAATATTTGCAACCACTCTTCACAATTTCAGAAATTAGTGAAGATAATCAAATTCTGAATACTCTAGAAAATTTTGAATCTTCTCCAGAACACAAACAAGAATCATTTCAAGAGAAATCCAATATTGAGTTCTTGTCATCTATACAGATGTCTCTTCATTCTATGGACAAATTTGGCAGTTCTACAAGTGAAATTTTTCCAGGTAAAACCTTGAACATAAACAAAAATCTGGAAAAATCTCAACAGGAAGAACTAGTCAAAGTATTACAGAGACATTCTTCTGCATATGCATGGGAATACACTGACATGAAAGGGATAAGTCCCAAGACTTGTACTCATCACATCTATATAGAGGCAAATTGAAAACCAATCAGACAACCTCAAAGACGGATGAATCCAAATCTTAGGGAAATTATCAAGGAAGAATTACAAAAATTGTTAAATGTTAACTTCATCTATCCTATTTCGGATAGTCAGTGGGTTTCCCCTTTAGTAATTGTACCTAAGAAAAATGGAAAATGGAGGGTGTGTGTTGACTACCGAGAACTGAATAAAGCTACTCTTAAAGACCATTTTCCCTTACCTTTCATAGATCAAGTATTAGATACATTAGCAGGTAAAAAGTACTTTTCATTCCTGGATGGATTTAGTGGTTACAATCCAATCCAAGTAGCACTTGAAGACCAAGATAAAACCACATTTACTTGTCCTTGGGGTACCTATGCCTACCGATTATTGCCATTTGGATTGTGCAATGCACCTGCAACATTCCAAATGGCAGTATTAGGAATTTTTTCTGATCTAATACATGACTGTGTAGAGGTGTATATGGATGATTTTACAGTTTATGGGGATACATTTGAAGAGGCTTTAGAAAACTTGGAAAAGGTCTTAAAAAGATGTCAAGAAGCAAACCTTTCTCTTAGTCATGAAAAATGTTTTATGATGTTCACTGAAGGTATTGTTTTAGGGCACCACATTTCGGGGGATGGGATTAGAGTTGATGAAGCGAAAGTTGAAGTTATTTCTAACCTATCCATTCCAAGTTGTCAAAGAGATGTAAGAAGTTTTCTAGGATTTACGGGGTACTATCGGAGATTTATAGAAAACTTCACCAAAATAGCATCTCCTCTCTTCAAATTACTCACCAAAGATTGTGAATTTAAGTGGACTTCTGATTGCCAGTTAGCTTTTGAAACCCCGAAAACCAAAATTTCTGAAGCACCTATATTAAGGGGACCTAACTGGAAGTTACCTTTTCATATCTCGACAGATGCTTCCGATACAGCTCTAGGAGCAGTATTGGGACAGAAAGATTTAATTCCCTATGCCATCTATTATATCGGTAAAAATTTGACTCCTGCAGAGTTAAACTATACTGTAACTGAAAAAGAGTTTTTAGCTGTTGTTCATGCCATTAACAAGTTTAGACACTATATAACAGGCTATGAAACTTTTATTCACACTGATCATTCTGCCATTAGATATTTAATGAATAAATCAATCACTAATGGTAGAGTTATAAGATGGTTGTTATTATTGCAAGAATTCAACATTACTATTCTAGATAGGCCTGGAAAACAAGACACTGTGGCTGACTTCCTGTCTAGAATTCAAAATATCAAAGATGACACTCCGGTTGAAGATCAATTTCCTGATGAATATCTTTTTGCAGTTTCTACTCAAACTCCATGGTTTGCCGATATTGCTAATTATTTAGTTTCAGGAAAGTTTCCTTCAATTATGAATGCAAGGGATAAAAGAAAAATCATTAATGATAGTGCAAGATATTCATGGGTCGCTAATGAGTTGTGCAAGACAGGTTCAGATTTGATCATTAGAAGGTGTGTTCGTGAAGATGAGATGCCTGAAATTCTCAAGGCATGTCATGATGAACCTTGTGGCGGACACTTTGCGGATAAAAGGACAGCCTATAAGATCCTTAATTTAGGATATTATTGGCCATCTTTGTTTAAAGATGCAAGGGAGTATGTAAAAAGGTGTGACAGTTGCCAAAGGGTAGGGAAACCTTCTCCTTCAGGTGAGATGCCATTACAACCTCAGGTACACATTGAACCTTTTGAAAAATGGGCTTTGGATTTTTTAGGACCTATTAGTCCTCCATCAAGACAAAAGAAATATATATTAGTTTGCACTGATTATGTTACTAAGTGGGTAGAAGCTAAACCATTACTTGTTGCTAATGAATCATCTGTAGTTACTTTTCTTTTGAGGATATTTTTACTCGTTTTGGTGTCCCAAGGGAAATTGTTACAGATCAAGGAGCTCAATTTACATCAAGGCTAGTGGAGCAAATGATGGAGAAGTACAAAATCGGACATAGAACATCTACTCCTTATCATCCACAAGCAAATGGTCAAGTGGAATCCACTAACAAAGTCATTGAAGGTATCCTAACAAAGACTGTTCATCTACATATAAGAGATTGGGTAGATAGGCTTCCTGAAGCCTTGTGGGCCTATAGAACTACATGGAGAAACACAACAGGCCATACTCCTTATGAGCTTGTTTATGGAAAGCAAGTTTTTTTTCCTATAGAGTTCCAAATCCAAACATTCAAGATGGCAGTTCAACTAGGACTTGATCTAACGGAGGCACAAAAGCATAGACTGGAGCAAATTAATGAATTGGATGAGATCAGACAAGATGCAGTTCGGAAAACAAGTCTAGTCCAACAGCAAAGGGCTAGATGGCATGACAAGTACATCAAAGAGAAGAAATTTAAAGAGGGTGATTGGGCTCTCTTGTTTGATTCAAAATTCAAGGATTTTCAAGGGAAATTTGAGACACATTGGCTTGGGCCATATGAAATTGTTCGAATTTTTGATAATGGGGCAGTAAAAATCAGAACTATAGATGAAGAGGAGGTCACTTTTCTTGTGAATGGCCATAGAATGAAGCTATACCACAAGCCACTCTCAAGAGAAGAGTTTGTCAAGAAGTTCCAAGGAGACAATGATGTGAAGTTAATGAAGAAGAGTCTCTCTTCTTCATCAATTTGATTAAATTTTCTGAAGCATTTCTCTTTTGAAAAAAATAAAAAAAAAATAAAATAAAAAATAAAAAAATAAAGGTATAAACATGAAAACCAATCACTGATTGGCATGTTTATATAGAAAAGATAGGGTGAAAATCAGAGTTTCTCTGACACTCTAACTTTTCCCATTTTTGTTTCTAAGCAGTTGTTATAAAAATCATAAGTTCAGTGCCATAGTACTTATGATTCATTTCATCTCATTCCATTCACTATCAATCCATACTTCATCTCATCCATCATTCACATCTCACTCCATTCCATTTCATTCATTTCACTCCATTCCATTTCATTCATTTCACTCCATCTTCCATTCACTTCATTCTCATGTCAAAACATAGAATTTGATATCTTGCTGCAAGAGAATAAAAATATGCCATGAATTGCAGTACAGCCCTTATGTTCCTTCATTCCATGAACTGAATCCATTCTTATTTCATTATCCATTTCATAAATCATCATCCATTTCATCCATTTTCATAAACATTTCACCCATATCCCAGAAACATTTCATTTTCATAATAAAAGTGTTCTACAGGGACATTCTGCAGCTCGGTGTACATTCTGTAGCTGATCGGCCTTTCTGCAGCCCGATAGTTTTTCACAGCTACAAATCCTGAAGACATCAACCAGCAGACATCAGAGTTACAACAAAGTGATCCAGAGAATTCATGAATCAAAGACATCAAGAAAATAGTGAAAGATTCCTCCAAAAATGAGCAGAGAAGACAAAGGCTACACAAACATCAAGGGCAGAGGTAACAAATTTAAATTACGATGGAAATTCATGAAAATTTAGCATAGTTTAGTTGTGAAATTATTCAAAGAGTTGTTTTAATTATTTTATTGATCAAACACCAAACAAAACCCTCTATAGACTTTGTATTAAAACTTCCAATTCAAATTTTCTATCAAATAGCATTTGAGCGGTGGAACGGCCAAATCATTTGAAATTCCCACGACTCTTAACCAAGTTCTTTAATGATGAAGATTTTTCCTGCCGTCGTAAATCCTCCGTTGTCTCCTCAAATCATTAATGCATTCCTCCACCTCACTTCACCACTCTATGCCGTGACCATTTTCCATAACGTCATTCCATAGCCAGTATTACATTCCGAAGGCAGAAGCATTATTATCATCAGGGACAGAACATAAGAGGTACATTGCAAGCATAACGGTGTGAGAACTCACTGAACAGAGAGCATATCACTGAGAACAAAGTTCGGAGCATTGCACTGTCAACACAGAATTGTGGCCGTGAAGAGTTTAAAGCCTGTTGCTACCAGAAGACAGAGGTGCTAAAATTGAAGAATTTGCTACCAAAAACAGAGGTATGGTAGTAATTGAAGTTTGAAGTCTGTTATTACCAAAGACAGAGGTGTGGTAGTGACTGGTTTTGAAGTTATTGTTATCCGAGACAGAGAGGCTGTAGTGTTGAATTTGAAGCATACCATTTGCTATTAGAGACAGAGGTTGAGTTTGAAGTCTGGTGTTACTAGAAACAGAAGCGTTTTTCGGTGATTGAGTTTGAAGTCTTCTGTTACCAAATACGGAGGTATTGCACAAAAAGAAATTTGAAATCATCTACCACTGTCTATCAGAGACACATTAGCCCGAAAATTGAAATTGCTTCCATATCATTCCAAGGTTCAACAGAAGTACATCAGTCCGAGGATTCGAAGGCATTTTCCAAACAGAGGCATACAAACCAGAGATTTTTAAGACTGTAGCTATTTCAAAGGTATGTTCTTCCAAAATTGAAGCCATTTTTTTTTAGAGATTGAAGCCATTTTAATCCAAAAGTAAAAGCCATTGTTTTGTGGATAGAGAAGAGTGTTAATTGATAGTGAAAAATCATGGGTTTCATCGTAAGGATTGAGCCTATAGGATCAAAATATTTAGAAGGTTATCCACAATGCAAGGAGATGCTACAACAAATAGGATGGCTCCAATTCTTGGAAAAGTTTAATGGTTTCCATAAGGAAGTCACCAAAACGTTTGCTAGATCATTCCAAGGCACTGAGGTTGAAATAGGAGATGTTAAGTTTACTGTTAATGAAGCTTTTATAGCAGAGGCTACAGGATTATCCAGAGCTGGGGAAAGATGGTTTAAAAATAGGGAATTCCATAATGACTCATGAAAACAAATCCTAAAATCACCAAACATGGATGTTAGTGTGTTCAAGAAGGGAATTCCCAGTACAGCATTGAAGAGCAAATGGAGGAATATACTACTTCTTTTACAAAAATTTGTTACATGTGAGGGTAGGTATGGGACATTTTATGTCTACCATATGAGACTAATGTTGCATTTTCTAGGAGAAGATTTGAATTTACCATATTTCTTGTATCAAAGTCTGAAGAAAATGGCTTCATGTGTTCAGAGAAGAGTTCAGTTTTTGGAAACAACCCTGTATCATCATGGGTTAGTCAAAATTTTAATTGAGCATCATCTATCTAAATCAAATGATACATGGGATGATTTCTTAATAAGAAATCATTTTGAGGAAGCAAAAGAACTATCACCTGAACCACAAGCCACAAAGAGAAGTAGGAGATGGAGGACTCCAACAGGTAAAATTGACAAACCGGTTCAAGAAAGCAGTGAAGAAGTCATTCTGGAGAAGTTGACTAGAATCAAAAGTCAACTCAAGGCAGAGAAGGAAATCAAGGAATCTGTTATGGAAAAAGGGGAGGGTTCCTCTCAACTTAGGAGAAGCCACAGATTAAAAGGAAAACTAAAGAAAACATCAATCAAACCAACAGGGGTAATCAATATTGAAGATGAAGAAACATCTATGGAAGAGTATGATGATGAAGATTTTTATGAAGGCACCCCTGAGATTGATCCTGCTCAACAGGAAATCTATGATTATGTGGAAACTCTAGAGAGAACAGCTTCAGGAAGAGAAGAGAGAACCCCCAGTCCTCCACTAACTGAAATTGATATATTGAGGAGGGATAGGTATGAGTTGGAAGTGTTGAATAGACACATCAGAAATGAGAATGAAATTCTCAAAGATCAAATCAAGCTCAAGACTGACATGAACTCAACCTTATCCTTGCATATAGACAAAGTGGAGAGAACCAATGAGAAGATGAAGACAAGGAACAGAAAGTTGATCAGAGCACTCACAAACCTCAGGTTCAAACTTGTGATCAGAAAACCCAGAAGGCCTTTAGCATGCAGACAAAGGAAAAGAAGGGGATTAGATGTCCTTGCAGAAGCCTCAGAATTCATAGGATAATTTGCATGAGGACATGCAAAGAGACAGCAGTAGGGGTATGTTGAGCCTCAAATTTGTGCTTTCCTTCACCTCATTTTACCTCATTTTTCCCTTGTCCATTTCCATTTTAAACCCAATTGATCAATAAAAATAGTTAAAATTACTTCTAGAATGGTTTACATGACTGACTTGTTGAATTTTGTGATTGTTGCCATTGTTAAACATTTTGACCGGAACTAGCTGCAGAATGCAGGCATTCTGTAGCTAACCGGCGATTCTGCAGCTACCTTTATGTTTGAGCATGTTCCAGGTGGCCTCTTGAGGAAAAACGCATATGGGCATGATCCACGTCATGCCTACATGGTGTGTTGCTCGTCATGGAAGAGGAAATGAATTCTGGGTACGGTTATGCACGTGGGAACACATTTGTGAAGGAAGACTCCTACTAGGACTGTCTCAGTCCAGGTGTCTTTTCTCCTTCACGCAGCCACCTCAAAGACTCCTAATATGATTTGGATAAGGAAAGACATCATTCCTAAATTATTGTAATTATTGTTACTTGCATTTACTTTATAAACTCTTGAGTAGGCCGAGAGCTTAGTTAGAAATTTTGTGTAGATTTGATGCTAGATTTTGGTGTAAACTCTGTGTTACGTCTTTTAAGACACAGAGCATTATGTTCAAACTATTGCATCGTTAATGGAGCAGACAAAATTATCTTGAAGGCGTGATTTAGTTGTGAAGTCGAATGCCGTCAAGTGGTAGAGGGCCCCTGCCCCTTGAACGGATTTCCTTAGCGTAAACTAGATAAGTTTTTCCTAGCTGTCTTTACGTTTTGCATATTGAATTAGTAGTTGCTGTGTTTTATATACTGTGGTCGTATTCGTTCCAGTTCTTCCATAAGAAGACATTCTTCCAACAGACCAAAATGATGAATGATTGATCACTATGGTATTGTAGAATATCAGTTAGATTTGTATTTGTTTTAGCTAGCTACTGTAGCCATAATTCGTTCCAGTTCTTCCACAAGAAGACACTTTGCCAATAAATCAAAACGATGAATGTTTAATGACTATGGTATTGTAGGATAGGATTTGTATTTGTTTTAGCTAACTATTGTAGCCATAATTCGTTCCAGTTCTTCCACAAGAAGACACTTTGCCAATAAATCAAAACAATGAATGTTTAATGACTATGGTACTGTAGGATAGGAGTTGTATCTGTTTTTAACTAGAGACTGTAGTTATATTCATCATAGTTCTTTCACAAGAAGACATTTTTCCAATAAATCTTAACAATGAATGATGAATAACTATAGTGTCATAGGAATTAGTTGTAGTTTTTAGTCTTCACTATCATAGTTGCACTTGTCCTAATCACTCTTCCATAAGAAGAAATTCTTCCAAGACATCCTTAAGAAGTTCAAGATATGACTGTGATGTGACAACTTAGTTTCATTTTGCATTTAATTCATGTCCAGCTACTTCATTTCAAAGTTTGATGATGGCTTATGGTTTAACATTGTTCTAGTTTAGAAGCATCTTAAGCTCATGTTTAAATCAATTCATTGCATTCATATCTCATAGTCACACTGTCACCCTTTGCACAGTAGATCATTTTAGTTGATAGGATTCCTAAGACAGCCTTCATTATTTACAAATATCTTTTTGTTCTGAAAACTATCAGTGATCCAGAACTTTAGGAACAGAAGATAACATCATTACAAGGTCTGAAATATCTCTGCAAATTCCTCACTATAAACAGAGCTTTTCCTCAACAGAACTACCCTGAAAAGAAACCAATAACTCTTGAAGAATAGACTCTGACCTTCAATTGAGATTGCAGAATAGAACTAGAAATTAGTCATGAATAGATGAGTTTAGAATAGAATGTTGCATCATGATTAGTGTCTGATTGTCTAGTTAGAAAATTTGCATATTTAAGTGATCATCTCTCAAAGTCTAGTTTGTGTCATTTGTTTAAAAAGTCATCATCAAGCTCTTGTTTCTATTCAGTCATAGTTTAGATGTTGTTTCAGTGTTTTTGATTACATTTTCCATTCCATACATTAGGCTCAACTGTGTTTTTGACTACCCTCTCTTTTCATTAGTTTTCTAGGCATTTTCATTGTAAACATAAAACTTCAAAAGACCAAAAACATCATAAATCAACATAAAAGACCAAAACATCACAAAACACTACACACAACGCACTAGGAAGCAAGCACCTAGGTACATATGGTACATTTCACTTCAGCAGTTTACAAATCCTGGTTGACAATTAAATGAACTCAGTTTAGGAGACTAGATTGAGGCTACTTGATCCTGTCAGAAACATAGCAAAATCTATTCTAAACTATGTATGGCATTTGAGAACAGAAAATAACTCATAGCATGAACTCAATAACTCATAACATGAACTCAATCCAATTCATTCATTAGAAATATGTTGGAATAACTTGAGAAAAGGATAAGTTTAATGCAATGAGGTTCTTCTAAGTAAACAATAATCTACAATATCACAGAGAAAATCTCATCCATGGCTAGAAATTTGTTGGAACACATTTGGAAAAGATAGTCTGCAACATAGTGAGGAACTCTACTCTAACCTATGACACTAAAATTAATCCATTCTACAACTCAAAATATCACTGTTAAGCCTCATTCAAGAGTTAGAAATCTTTTGGAATAGCTTTTGGAAAAGAGGCAGTTTGTGAAATTATGAGAAATTGCAGAACAGTCAAGACTTCAAAATGACACTACCAATTCTTGTTCCTATGATAATGATGTATTAGTAGAATTTAAGAACAAGAGTAGTTTTTAAATAATGAAGGTCGTTAAGTCTAATTTAACAAAACTAGAATACAACTAACTAATAAAACTAGAAATACAATGGATAGAACTCAACTAGAATGCAATCATTCAAACTTAAAATACAGTGAACAGAATTGAACTAGAGTGCCATTAACCTCCGGAGTATTAAAACTGAACTAAAATGCAACTAATCTCTAAAATACTACAGCTATATCTCATTCAGTGTTAGTGATATTTTGGAACAATTCGTAAGAACAAGACTAGCTGTAACATTTGATGTGAATGAGCATAAAAACATAAAGTTCAGAAAAATGCAACTAAGCTCTAAAATACTACAGCTATGTCTCATTCAGTGTTAGTGATATTTTGGAATAATTCATAAGAACAAGACTGGCTGTAACATTTGATGTGAATGAGCATAAAAACATAAAGTTTAGAAAACTACTTGAATTAGGAATGAAACAAGGCTAAAGTTACTTATCTAAACAATATGCACAGAGCTTCTCGGGCAGTAGGGGCCCTCTACCACCGGATTAGCATACAAATCTCCTCAATATTTCCTTAGATCATGCAATGAAGTTGAATGTCTTTCATTAAAGAGAAAATTCTTCAGAAACAGAGTATTACGGACTTTTGAGATCTAACAACAAAACATCAATCTAGCTAGCTGTCTCTCGGTCTCCCGAGTCATTCTTATAAAAGAAATACATAACTACCCTTGAGAGGAAATAGGGATAAGTGTCTTTCCCAATTAAAATCAAATTAGAACTCTTGTGGAAGCCTCGTACTCTTGCTGAAGACATCTGTAGAGTTCTTGTCTCGGTAGAAGTCTGCCTCTTAGTTTTGATTTCTTCCACGTGCATAACCACTTGGAGGTTTTTACTCAGACTTCGTAGAGGACAAGTAACAATGTAGATGAAGTCTGGATTTCAACCATATGCGTTTTTCCTCTAAGTGACACTTGTAACCTATGTAAACATGAAGATAGCTACGGAATAGGCGACTGGCTACAGAATGGCTGCATTCTGTAGCTGAGTCTAGCCAAAAATTATTACAACAACAAAACCATGAAAATATAGCAAGTCATTCATTGTATGCATTCCTAAAGTGACTTTAATCAATCCTATTGATCTTTTAAGCCTATAATTGATAGGGGACAAAGGAAATGAAGTGAAATTTGGTGAAAGGAAAGGACACCTTTGGGGCTGAAAGGACCCTACATCATTAAACATTACCTCTGACAGGGGACATACATCTTGACAGAACAAGATGGGACTTGCCTCAATAATCCCATCAATGGCCTTTACCTCAAGAAATTTTACCCATAAGGACCAAGACGGCCTTCCCCTAGAGTGAAAGTACATGCAAACCTAACCACTCAAAATTTTTTGACCCAAAGACTTATTTAAAAGTGCTCATAGTGTCACCATGGATCACCAAAATGAACCCTATTTCAGATTTTTTGATGGAGCATCAAGATGGTCTCAAAAATTACCCATAGCTACCTGGCTCATTTACCACCCTGACCGATCACCACTTTTTTCAAACGGGGTGTGCATCGGTTTAGCAACAAACAATCAGGAAGAATATGACACCGTCATCGGACTTATGTGCGACGCCCTCCATCAGGGCATACTCCATATGCATGTCTACCTCAATTCCCAGTTAGTAGTATCGGAGCTAAACCAAATATTTGAGACAAGAGATACACATCTATTTAGAAAATATTTGCGTGCCAAAATATTAAGCAAAAACTTTGACTATATCGCATTTACACATGTACCAAGGAGTCAAAACCAAACAACTGATCACATAGCTAACAATATCCTAAACTAGAACGCATCTCGAATAAGTCATCATGCATAAAACCAAAAATCCATCAACATAAAAATATACATAAACCAAAACAAGTGATACATCATGTAGAGCCGCAAAAAATATCTCTCATATATATATATATATATATATATATATATATATATATATATATATATATATATATATATATATATATATATATACAATGCATGTGCATGCGAAAAGGTACAAAAATAATGTCGTTGGCTCAGTTGCCAGCCCAAAGAATACAAAAGTCGTCAAAAAATTAGGGAAGCACTCATATGAGTGCTTTCCACGCATATAACTACTCTATGAGGGCGCCCCCTGAGAGGGGCACTGGACCCTGCTGCTCTCGGTACCACCACGGAGCTATCATCGCAATTGTGTTGCCCACCGTGTAGAGTGGACGATAATCCCTCTCGCCAGAGACCATCACTATCTCCCCAACCGGACCTCCCTCGAAGTCATCCATGAAACCTTGAGCAAGCATCTTACGGGTCAGCGGTCCTCACCACGAAATTCCTCGAAGAAAAAGCTTGTGGTATCGGTTACGTACGAGCCTACGCATCAGCACGAACTTGCTCAGCTGCAACCTCTCCAGCAGCTGAGCTATTGCCCTCCCCAGAAGGGCCAGCACCACTAGTAGGACCGCCAGCACCACCAACTGGTCCACCTACATCATCTCCTCCGTAACCACCCCAAGGTCGTCGCGGAAGACCGTGGCCCACCAGTCAAGCCACGGGGGGGCCCACCTCGCCAACATCTGCACAAGAAACTAAAATAATGTCAGTGTCACTATCAAAACACATAATTACATGTATACTCAAACAAATTTAGAAAACATATAAAGCATACCTATAGGCCCCCAAACGTAACCAAAAGGGAGACCCTTGTCTGGGTCACCCTGGAAGTCCATTCTTGCATAAGGGTATGGCAAGAACATCTGTGGGTTGGCCTCGAACCAGGCCTCTATCGTGGAATTCCAATAACGCCCCACTATGCCACCATTGCCTCGTGACATCACAGAAGCCCACCTCCTCATATGTGGCTCTCGTGGTCCCCCAATAGGGACCGCTAATACCAACCTCATCAACACCACCCTCTCGTACCTGATTCTACACAAGATTCTAGCATACACAAATGAATTAGATCTGCATTGGACCTTGTTCAATTGTGACACCATCCCATCAAAACAAAAGTAGGAAAATTCGAAAAAATGCCTGGACCTGAAACAGCGCAAAACTCCAACCTGTGGGCTAGACGCCCGATGTGGAGAAAACGACCCCGCCAATCGTACGATCACTGCCAGAGCACACCATTCTGCCACATCTGTAACTGAAGCAATGTTGATATAGCCCTCCATAAGAGGTGCCCCACCATAATTCCACCTCTAGAATCTATCTAAGTCCGCTCTCTCTGTAGGGAGTGGATACCCTAGCATCTCACCTTGAGGCAGTAACCGAGTCACAAAATATATATCCTTCTCAGGACAGATGATCAATTTCGTACCATGAAACAAAAACATGTTGCGCCTCATTTTCCAGTGTTGAATAGTGTACCGTAGTAATCAGTCCTGTGATAGAAGAAACTCATTCTCAGCAAACTTCAGAAGGCCCCATAGTGCCAACTGACGACACACCCCAACATCAGTAGCTAAATTGGTTTAGATCTCAGGCCAGTCTCGCTCCCTCCACACTAATCTGTCATCAACACAAGTACCCATCAATATAGAGAAAAAACACAAAAAGAGGCAAAAAAAAAAACCAAAGAATTTTGTAACCTCGGCCTTTGCGTGCCTATATTTTACATAGGTGCGCAAAGAAGGTGCACATTTTCCTAGATTGACCATGAAATTTAGGGAAAAACTCACCTGTTAGTGTCCCGTGATTTGGAAGATTGGTAAACCAAATGATAGGGTAACATCATACTAGTCTTTGAAGCCCCAGGACCTAGCCTTCTTGGATTCAGAGAGGGCTCTCTCTATTATGCGAATGATGTGAGCTTGTTCGCTTTGGATGATTGATTTTAGGCTAGTTTTTAAGTGTAGGTTGGTTTGTTTGTTTTGGGTTGGGGTAAGATGATCAAGTAGGATAGGTGGAGTGAGAGGTTATCAAATCAATTAGGCAATGGATTCTATGAAATTATTGATATCTTGGTAGCGAATTGGGGTACATCACAGAGAAAATATAGTATAGTTAATGGATCTTTTAAGTTTATATGTGAGGTGAAATGGACAATAATTTTGGGAACCAAGGTAGGGAAAAGGGTAGTTAAGAATCCTTTGTCAAATACCTATGAACAGGGAGGTCTTTAATATTGATAAGCAAAAGATACTAATCATGAGATAGGGTGCACCATTTACTCAGTGACAATACTTTTAAACAAATAAACATTGAAGATAAACAATCCGGTAGAACATGGAAGCAAGACAACTTATCTAACTTCAATGATTCAACTTTCAAGATTTGAAGACATATAAGAAACTAATAGCATAAATAAATGAAGAGGCAATGCCTAAACATCATTCAATAAACTATAAAGAACTTCCAGGCAAACTAATAAGCATATTCAAAGGGCAAGATTGAAACAAGACCTCTTTTCAATTTTTTCCATGTTTTTGTGTTTTTCTCTCTTTTGGACTCCTTCACACAATGGTATGTACAATGAGTGAAAATTTTAAAGATAAGGATCTTTATAAAAGTAGTGTTTGAGCATCATGTCTTCAAAAGGATCTCCTAACACCTTTTTTCCATTCATCCCTTGAAAATAGAAAACACGGTTACCTCTATTTAACAACATGGTATAAGGATTATTCCAAGAGTTTTCAGAAAATCCAAGATCTCCTTGGTGCTTCTTCTTTTTTGTGAGTGGTTTTCTTGTGATGGTGCCTCTCATTACCTTACTTCTTGCTAGGTTGATAGCTTTTTGACTCTTTTGCAGAAAAGTAAGAAAGGGACAGTTGTCCCCCTACAAAACTTGTGCTTCAAGACAAATACCTTTTGAATGATCTCATATGTGAACTTAAGCCTGTTGTATCTCACTACCTGTTGTGGATGCCTTTATAAGTTTTTTAGGCCTCCTTGTTTGACTATGTTCTACTGTTGACCATTTACAAAACATTCCTACATAAATGCTTGGACATGGTAAATTGCTCCTTTGTAGGCTTACTGCTTGATCAAGAGGATATCTTTGGAGGTCTTTGATGTTCTTTGGATAATGATAAGCTTCATCCTTGTGTTCTCTTGACTTCACCTTTGAATATCTGTGGAAATAGTGAATTTAGAACCATGATAGTGCATAACCTAGGTGACCCTATTTGACTCATTGTAATGTCCTTGAAATAGGTTTTTGACTGAAAAAAGCTTGAATCATGGTTTGGATGAGGGGACAAGGTTTTGACACTCTATTATGCACTATCATCCTAGACAACTAGAAAACCTTGTATACTTTAGAGGGCTTTAGAAAGGGAGTTTTGAAATCACCATTGCTTGAGGCACTTGGTGAGTAGGGGAAACAGCTTGGTTTACTTAGCGAAACAAGGTGTGAAAATAGGGGGCTTAGGCAAACAGAGACAAAGTGTTATAGGCAGAGGTGGCAAACATAGTGAGAGTGAGGGACATTAGTCCAGGATTAGGTCTTTTCTAGGTGATAGATTGGCCATGCTTCGACAGAGAAGCAGGATAGTGAAAATTTTCTTTTTGAGGATATTTTTAGAACTCACATGATTCTTGAATTTTGTTTCTATAAATCCAGGACAAAGAATTTTAGTAATATAAACAGGAAAAAATTATTTATGACTAATAGTGGCTCCACTTGGGAAGGGCAGCTCCTTTTCAGGAGGTGTCCAAGATTTCAGATATCTTGGTTTATGAAGACCAGTGCCTCATCCATTAGGCAGATTTTATTCTTTCTTTTGTTATTTCTTTCCCTGAAGTAGTGATTATGAAAATATGAAAGCATCATTAGCTCAACTTCACCTTTACCTACCCAACCTACTTTGCTAAAATTTTCTCTTCCTTGGGTGCACTTGAACTGGAAAACCCACTGACATTTTTTCTTTTGAAAGCAAAAACAAACTATCTACTTTTACACTTATTTCTTCCAAGAGTTCAGATTATGCTAGTGAACTCTTCTTATTCTCTACCTAGTCTATTGGACTGTCAAGATTAAGCAATATGACAGACTTCATTCTCTAAGCTAAAAACATGAAATTGAAAACATGACTAGATCAGGATTAGACAATCTGATTTATCAATTGTGGCATAAAAACAAGTTGTACACAAATTTAATTTTTGTACAAAATAAGACTTCGAAAAATCAGGGCTAGGATACATAGTTTGCTATTCATCCCTATTTTTCTCCTGGGTTCTGTTTTGAGCATGTGGAACTAGTATCTTTCTTTCCTAATCTATTTTCTTCGACAAGTCAAGCTTCAATGTTTTGACCAGTATTCTTTTCACTAACTTATCAACAATAAATTTAAAACATATTCAGCCATGATTAGGCTAGATAGTTGAACAAGAAATTCTTTTTTGCACCAGTAGTGGCATTTAGGCTTGCACACTTTCAGTATTACTATTTGTTTTGGGTATGGGGTTTTACCTTTTCTTTTGAATCTGCCCTCTTTTCAATTTTTTTTATGTTTTTGTGTTTCTCTCTCTTTTGGACTCCTTCTTCACACAATGGTATGTACAATGAGTGAAAATTTTAAAGCTAAGGATCTTGATAAAATTAGTGTTTGACCATCATGTCTTCAAAAGGATCTCCTAACATCTTTTGTCCATTCAGCTCTTGAAAATCGAAAACATAGTTACCTCTATTTGACAACATGGTATAAGGATTATTTCAAGAGTTTTCAGAAAATCCATGATCCCTTTGGTGCTTCTTATTTGACCTTCGCTCCTCAAATCTGTTTGTGTCAAAGATCCTCTTCAATTAGGCAAGGTATTCTTTATCATCTTTAAAACAAAGGATGAAGTCATCCATGTACACCATAGTAGAGAAATTTAAAACTAAAGGCATAGTTTTTCGGAAAGTATCTTCAACACTTTCTAGCCCGGGAAGTATTTGTTTAAGCATGCAATTATCTCAAGGAAATTTGAAAAAATATTTGAGCTGATTGATCTGAAGTGGTATCATTTGATGGTAACCTGAAAAAGTATCTTGCAATTAGATTTGGTTAGAAAACCCTACCCTTTGTAAAGTATGATCTTTTTTGGTAAAAAGGTATTTTTTTCTTTTGGAAGGGTTTCTCCTGGTACCTAAAGTCTATACAAAGCCTATGTCCCTTTTCCTTCTTTATAAGTGAACTCAACTGCTCAAAATTTTTATGATTCTTTTTGAAAGGAAGGCTTTTTAGAACAATGGCTATGTTACAAGGTTTTAGACTAGCCTGCCTACACACATAAGCATTCTGAAATTTTTTGCACAGTCTTGTATTTCTTTGTTTTGTGTGTAGTGATAAAATTTTATACAACTTAATTATTTCAGGCTTCTTCAGTTTACCCATGCTATCTTCCCCTATATCAGCTTTAGCAAATATTTCTTTGGGATTTATAGCAATATTTGTGAAAATTGACAAATTTTTTGAAACGGAAAATTTCTTTTATGAATCAAGTTTAGTTTTGTTATCTTGTGGTGTTTGAAGGTCATGATAGTTTTGATTGTCAAACTCATCATAGAGGAACTGATCTGATTGTTGTAATGTGCCTAGATCTTCACAATCTTCATTCACTTGCTCATCAAGGTGATTTTCATTATACAAGATGAATGATTCCAAGTCTGAATGAATGGAATAGATAGGGGTGTTGTTGGGTCTATCTAGGCTACTTACCATATACTTCATGTGAGATTCCCGGTAGATTCTCTTTGTTTGGTTAAAAATTGGGATGGTAGCATAAGACATGTCAAGTTGGATGTTCCCCAGAAGTTTGGCTCCCCAATATCGGGACAAAAGCATGCCATATTTGGGGGGAATGTTAGCCATGACTATGTCCATGACCAGGCTCTTAGGGATTTGTATTAGATTGACACATAATTCCTTGATTAAGCCCAAGCACTTAACCCTCCTTGAATCGAAAGAATACAGATCTTTGTAGGGCCTGGTTATTTCTAGGCCTAATCTTTCCATCACTACCTTTGGCATGAGGTTGTGAGAGGCACCAACATCTAGCATGGCATTATGTAGGATTTTGTCGTGTATGTTTAGGCTAACATAGAATGGGGGAATGGCTCCTTCTTGGTATTTTCCATTTACTTCGGGTCCAAACAACAGCTCTGGTTTATCATCTATCAAATTCAGAGTATTGGTATCATTTCCAATGTTAAAAACATTCAAAACTTGGGAACGGTACATATCCTGAGCTACCAATTCAGTGAGAGGGATGGTTATTTTGATTTTAGTGATCTCTCCTTCAAAACTGAAAGGTACTTGAGTTTTAGAGATATTTACATCAATTTTATCAACCATAAATTTTTACACATTTTTAATTTGTTGATTTTGATTCGGGGCTTTGGTCAGTAGATTTTTCTCATGGCCACTAGCAAAGGTTCTAGGATAGCTTGTGTCAACACCTGGTTGGCTAGTTTTACCCTTTTTGGGATCAGTTTTCTTAGCCATGGCACTATTATTATCTGTTGTTCTTTTAATAATGTTTTCGGGAGTTTTCTTAACAACAGTGTTTGAGTTGTTTTTCCTGTAGTTTTCTTGGTTTTTCTTACTCCTAAGGTCATATTGTCTATGGACTTCCATTATGGCATTTTCTAATCCCAATTCATGGTCTTCAGAATCTTCATAACTTGTTTCATCTTAGTTTGAGGATAAAAAACCATTTTCTTCTTCTGTGAGAAAAACATCGCCCTCACTATCAAAGCCTATTAAGTTTAGATGATTTTCATCTGGTTGTTCAATATCTCTTTCCCCTTCGTCAACATAGTTATCTTGGAAGGGCGGCCTAATTTGTTGATCATTTTCCCTTGGTTTGTTTTGGGGCGGGTCTCTTCTAAAATTCTGATTCCGGTTTCTATTGTGGGGATTTGGTTGGTTGTCCCTAAGGGGTGTTCTTTCATTTATGCTTATTCTCTCCATCATTCTTTCCATGGTCCTAAGAATGTTTTCCATCTTAGAATCAGATGATGAGGTGGAGGGCATGGTGTCATCTTTGTAAGTTACCCTCTTTTATGATCTTAGCCTATCTCTTTTTTCAATTAAGTTGGCTTCTACACTTATAGCTCCCTTTATCATGTCTTCTGGAGTTAGGGGCTCTCTTTCTCTTAGTTGATAGGCCATGTCGAGGTCAAAACCCTCTGGGAATTTAGCTAAGGCTAGGCCTAATGGGGGTTTCATGTTTGGCAGTAGTGCGTTGTAAACACTATTGAACCTAGTGCAATAGTCTTGGACAATTTCCCTTGTGTTTCTTTTAAGATTGCTATATTCCTGAAGGATCTAAAGATGGATTTTCTTGATTTCCCATTTTTTTATGAAAGTTTGGTAAAGGGAAGGGAGATCATGTATGCTGTTGGGAGTTAGGATTTTGAACCATTTCTTAGCTTCTCCTCCTAGGCTTTCGGAAAACATCTTCATTTTCATGGTTTCCTCTTCTAATTCCATGTAGTCAAAAGCATCATTCATTCTATCTACATGTTTTTGGGCAGTGGTGGATTCAGACCCGGTGAAGTGTGGGATTCTAGATTGGTAATAATTTGGAAAAGGTACCAATGGCTATGGTAACACAAGGGGTGCATACCATGCTACCATGATACGAGCTAAGGGTGGATTTACAAGCGGAGGATTTGTGATATGAGATGGAGTGGTTTGCACAGTGGAGGTGTGAATGGCTGTAGCGGAAGTACTCAGACCAGTAAACTTATTTTGAGCAGACTTGGGGTGAAAGGAGCCAAAGTGATGGAGAAGTTGGAAATCAGGTGGTGTGGAAGGAGAAGCTTCTCCGCTAGGACTCTGCTGTAATTCTATGATCTCAAGATTGGTATGGTCGATTCTACTTTGTGACTTGGTTCTAAAAAGGTTTCTAGTATGGTGCAAGTCAAACTGGGGATCTTGCAAGGTTGTAAGATGTTCATGTACAGAGTTTGCTTTATGAATGGTCCTATTAGTAGCTAAGTTTCTAGTTTCAGAAGTTTGCCACAAAATCCTTTCTGGGTCATCAACTATAGTAGGAGGGTTTGGGTCCGGATGAGATCTGGTATTGATTCTTCGCGAAGCCAGGTTTCAAACTCAAAATTTTGAGAGGCTAAAAGTTTTTAAAACTTTTTCGACAAGTTTGCCTCTTTTATGTTTGCTAAACTCACACAGTGTGAGGCTAGGATTCTAGACTTCCCAAGGTTTATTCGGAACAATCCTATAGGGGTTTAGCGACACTAGTAAAGTTAGAAGGCCTACTGGAAGCTAGTGGAGTCACCAAGTGGATAATTTTAGTTGTTTTGAAGATAAGTGTCTATGGTCCACCACCAATATTGACAAAAGCCAATCTAGAAATATTTTGGGGTTTTCTAAGTTTCTATATGCATCCCTTAAGGTGTGTAAGAGTGTTCTATAGATGGGTCATCATTTTGCTAGGATGGTGAAAAAGCTAGATTTCTACTCTCAGGCTATCAGTTAAGTTCTTTATTATTTTACGAAGGTTTCTAAAGTCCTAAGGGATACTTAGTTTGTCACTGACATTAGAGGTTACATCATGATCACCATTGTGTTAGTGATAGTGATGAAGTAGCTATAAAACATAGGATACTATTTGATGAAGGGATTCTGGAGTCCTAAGGGGTATTTAGATTGTTATGAACTCAGAATGTCCCACTATGATCACCATTATGTTAGTGTCCTGTGATTTGGCAGATTGGTAAACCAAATGATAGGGTAACATCAGACCAGTCTTTGGAGCCCTAGGACCTAGCCTTCCTAGACTCAGAGAGGGCTCTCTCTATTACGCGAAGGATGTGAGCTTGTTCGCTTTGGATGATTGATTTTAGGCTAGTTGTTAAGTGAAGTTTTGTTTTTTTGTTTTGGGTTGGGGTACTAAGATGATCAAGTAGGATAGGTGGAGTGAGAGGTTTATCAAATCAATTGGGAAATGGAGTCTATGAATTTATTGATATCTTGATAGCAAATCGGGGTACATCACAAGGCAAATCTAGTGTAGCTAATGGATGTTTTAAGTTTATGTGTGAGATGAAATGGAAATTAAGTTTGGGAACCAAGGTAGGGCAAAGGGAAGTTAAGAATCCTTTTTCAAATACCTATGAATAGGGAGGTCTTTAATATTGATAAGAAAAAGATACTAATCATGAGATAGGGCGCACCATTTACTCAGTGACTATACTTTTAAACAAATAAACATTGAAGATAAACAATCCAATAGAATACGAAAGAAAGACAACTTATCTAACTTCAATGATTCAAATTTCAAGATTTGAAAACATATAAGAAACAAATAGCATCAATAAATGAAGAGGGAATTCCTAAACATCATTTATTAAAATATAAAGAACTTTGAGGCAAACTGATAAGCATATTCAAAGGGAAATATCGAAACAAGAACTCTTTGACTTAACCTAACAATCAATACATCAAAGAGAGATTTCAAGACAGAGTTTAGATAGCCTTAGACAAGAAATGCTTACCATGAATCATGTTTATAAACTAGCATACTAATCCAATAATTAAATAGACAAGCTTAGGTGGGCCTAAGGAGCAATGAAGAATTATTTAAGCTAACCTAGCAGAAGAAAACATGAAAACAATAGTAACAGGAGGACTGAGGTGCCTCAAACAACATTTCTCATTCTATTCTCTTCTGAGCTACTGTAAAATAGAAAGATGGACATATGGAAAACAATAAAAACATGAACATGTGATAGATACATCACCATTAACTAAACTCAAGGATCCTTCAAGAAAGCCTTCATCACCATCAATCAAGGAAATCTATACACAAGCTCCACAACACTAAATTGTTCTTCAACTTTAAAAAACCATGTATTTATCTTAAACACATCAAGTTCCCAACTGTTTACAATGAATCATCATACCTTATATAACAAACAAGGAAGAGGAGATCCCACTAGAGCATCTAGAAGCCTATTGGCCAATCAGAAATATCCTAAGTTATCCTTGAGGCCGTGCAAGGCCCAAGGCACAAAAATATCTAAAAAAATATCTTTTCCAAACCAAAATAGCAATTATACTGACTTTTAGGCCCTAAAAAGCATGAAAAAACTTTCCAAACGAACATTATGCCTAGTCATCTATAGGAGCGTAGCGCACTATGTCAAACAGTGAAAAAATGGCAGGTGCGCAGTGCATAAATAGGCCTTTTTGCAGCAGTATTTTGGAGGTCTTCCTGACACCAGATTTGGCTCTGTGATGGCTCATTGGAAGGCCTGAGGAGTCTAATTTCCAAAACAATTTGTGTTGGGCTGAGTGGATTCCATTTACCTGCTCAAAAATTAAATCTCCCAACACTTCTTTGTGCATAGCACCTGGTCTGAAAAGGAGGCAGAAAGGTCAAATGTTTGATGTTTTTTGACCTTTTGAGGGGGTAAAAGTGCTCCAAATGATCTGAAAATTGATGAGTAGATTTTTTGTGATGTGAAAAATCCAAAAATGTAAACTTTGAGAGTTGAGGATGCACCAATTTTGTGCGTAGCACTTAGGGTGTTGCACTCCTAGGGGTTAAAATTTTGGAAAAAAAAAAGTTGTTCAATTTGCCTCAAAATTTGTGGAGAGACCCCTCAAGAGGATTTGGACACCTGTTGAGAAGCCTGGGCCCAAATACCAAGCCTATCTTGGTCCTTTTCCTCATTTTGTGTTGGACCCTCACTTTGGGCAGTTTTTAGCTTCTTCCTTGCAAAGTGATTTCTTCATTTATAATGCTCAGTCATTCTCTTTTGCAAGCTCAAGTTTTTTTTGGCCTTCTTCTAGTTTCACCCTGTTCATCACTACTCTCCTCATAAGTGCCCATGTATTCCTTCAACTGCACTTGTGACCTTTGAGCCTCTTTCCGATATTTGAGCGCCCTTGCTTCATAGATGGCCAGCTGGCAATTGATTTGTTTGTTCTACATCTGCAAGAAGTGAATGAGATCCTTTAACCTTTCTAATTCAACTTACAAGTCTTTGATTTGTGCATTCTGGTCTTGTAGAAGAGATTTTAGTATTATTGTCTCATTTTCCTCATCACTATTTATTTGAATGAGCTCAAATTCTCTTCTTCCTCATGATTGTCTTCTTCCTCTTTCACTTGTTTTTTACCTTTGTATTTCATTTGAGTTGAGGAGGAGTGCATGGCCCCTTGCTCTTTGGAGGCAGAAAACACATGCCTCTCTCCTCTTTGATAGGTAATGGTGAAAGGTGCAACAAGTTTTATTTCCAAACTTTGATCATTAGTGACCTTTGGATTGTTTTCCTCCTCATGGATGATATTTGTGTGTGCATCTTCCTTATCTTGCTCTTGTCTACCCTTTTGATCAACATCCTCACTATATTTTATGCCATTATCACTGTCAAGATCCTTAGGACTGTCCTCCTCTATTTTTTCAATGTTATAGGTGCCTTGATCTTTGTTTGGCACATCTTCGTTTCCATGACTGTCCTCTTCCTCATCTTTTGAACCACTATATTCATTGTCAAATTGATCCTTTTTATCACTGTTTGCCTTCATTGTAGGGTCACTATCTTGGGTACCTTCATTAGTCTTCCCATCATTGTGAGGGTCATTTCCTTCTTCACTAGGTGAGTTCTTTTGGCTGATCTCTTCTTCACTGCCCTACTCATTATCTTCATTACTTGTCCTATTGTTATCATTATCTTGCCTACTGAAAACAACTTCAAACTTTGTTTCTTGACTGCTTTTGCCATTCTTGTCACTGTCATTTTTGTTTTCTTCATTTATTTCATATGCCTCCTCCCCATTGCTATTTTTTTGATCTTCACGGTCACTGCCCTTATTATTTCCTTCAGTACTTCTGTCTTCTTCGTTGTTGTCTTCATCTACCTCACTGTCCTCTTCCTCATCATTGTCATATGTTTGCTCCGTATTGGAGCTACTGTCAGCTTCTTCACTTGGTACATTAGGAGAAGAGATAGAAGGTGAATTTCTTTGTGGATAAGGCATATGCAGAGATGATGGAGGAGTGGAGGTATGTGGTTGTGAAGTGGAAAGTAGATTCTGTTGAATGAAGGCCTCAGGATTTGTAAACACATCATGTGAGATGAAGACTTCCCAAGGGATTCCTTACTGCTCCAGTTGGTGTAGGACAATCATTTTGATCAGGGAGTGGTGGAAAAGGCTTAGAATTTGGTGGTCATATCTTCTTTTCTTGACAACTAAGGCCATCTTGTCAATGCTCCGAAAAAGGTAGTATGGTAGGCTCATCATTTTTACTTTGGTGAAGTGCATTAGTAACCTTATATGATATGAGTAAATCCTGGAGTATCTCCCCTCACAGGTGAAATACCTGATAATATACCTCATCAGTAGCGCATACCTCTCTAGCAGGTGGGAGAAAGTGAAAAAAGCCTTGCAGCCTTGTTTACAGCTAGATTTTAGGTAGGGCTCATAATAGCTCAAATCCAACTTCTTTTGTTTAAACCATATCTCACTGATGTCTTTTATACCTGTTGTTTTTGAAATGGATTCAGATGAGAGTTAAAATCCCACTCTTGCTAGGTTAACTTGGTGATTTTGTAAGCCAAGGATGAAAAATCTAGTCAAGTCTGAGTGGCTTTTGACTTGCTTGACCTTTTCACAAAATTGATAACACCCAACATCCTGAAAACATGAAAGGATCATGGGAGAGGAGGTAATTTGAATGGTGTATAAGGGATCAAACCTATTGGCCCTTCCCCCCTTGTGGTTAGGCTCAGTATGCTTTTGGCTGTCATCACTGCTGGTATGAATTTCTCCTTCAGACATGGTGACCGGTTCTAGCACAGCAAAATTTTTAGATTTTGTTTGGGAACCTTTAGGTCAAAGGATGACAATTAGTGAGGTGAGGGCATATTTTTAAAATGGGGGCCAAGATTAAGCTTTCAAGGAGTGTACTCAGTGTTTAGAGTTTTTTTTGTTGTCACTCAGTCTCCTCTTGCATATATAACAATTTTTTCCTTTGCAAACCCTAACCCAAGGGATTTAAAACTGACTTTTTATGCAGCCTAGGGTTTGGTCTAAATAGGCCTTTAAGGTCTAAATAGGCCTTTAAATGTATTTTTTTCTTAGGAAAATGAAAGTTTTGAAGGCAATAAAATGAACCACTAGCCTTTTTCTTTGATTGCAGGAGGTTTGGAGGTGAAAAGTTGAATTTTTTAGACCTTTTTAGCAAATCGAGACACACTCTGCCTATGCGTAGCACCTGTGCATAACGCCTGGGTTGACTCGGGCCAGAGATGGGCTAGTCAAGCCCGTCGGAGCATAGCATTAGGTGGCTGATAGGCAGCTAGGGCAGCTTAGGCATTTTCTTATTTCTATGTGTAGCGCCTACCCAGGTGCATAGCGTCGGGCCTTAGGTGCATAGTGTTAGCCACCTATGAATTTTTTGACAAGCAAACAGGTGGCTAAAAATGTTTTTGAGCCTTCAAGAAATACATTTCCTCTAAAAACATATCATTCTTGAAGCCTCCATGTGCCTTTTCCCTTTGAACAATCTTTATTGTTGTTTCCACTGAAAATCCTCACTGTTGGTGGAAGAAAAAGCTCAAAAAGGCCTCCATTTGCCCATTTTGTCCCCTCAAAACCCCATTTTTCATCCCTTTTTTTCCTTCACAAATTTCCCTTCAAAATCCCTCATTAACTCCCCAAATCATCCTAACTCCCCTTGAAACCTTACATTGCCCTTTGTTCGGTTTAAAAACCTCTTTTTCTGCCTACCAAAACCCCTTTCAAAGCCTTAAAAATCCTCTTTTTGGCTTAAAAATGCTTATTTTTCATTACAGGCTTAAGCCCCTTTCGGCCAAGCCCCTAACCACTTCCCCACATATGACCCACGCCTAGGACTAGGTGTTAAAGCCTTGGGTGCTTATCGTAATCAGAAGTTTGGGTGTGAGCACATTTCTTTTGATAATTGAAAATCTCTGATGCGATAGTTATTTGTTCTGTAAACCTCCGCTTCGATCTCCACCGTAGATCTATGTAGATCAATGGCCATCGCACTTTAACATTCCCTGCCTACCACCCATCCCTTTATCCCTCTGATTGATTATGGGCCGTTGATCTAACTCCTTGATCCGATGGCCAGTGCTTAATCACGTCCCACCTTTGGGCCCTCCGTCATTCCCTTCCCGATCCCATCTCAACCGTCTATCTCACCGTTGATTTGACAGCCCAGTGCTAATCGCAACATCAGACCATCGAAGATTTGGCCCCTGGCCTTTCTTCGATGTGATTGGATCTCTGTCGTTCGTTCCCTTAGATCTGACGGCTCTCATTCGTTCAGCCCATTCACATACCCCTTTGCCTTCCCGCTCCCCCCTTCGATCTAGACCATCCATACCATAGATTTGACGGTTGGGATCTAATTTGCTCTAACCTTCCCCCCCACCTAACCAACCGTGCACCTTCCAATATCGCGCAATTGTCTATACCGTCCGATCTCATTTCCCCACATCCAACGGTCAGGACGCATATCGTGTAAATCTTACGTCTGAGCTTTAGCATTCCAAAGTTACGTGATGAAAGCAGTTTTTGAAGGGACATGTGTCTTTCAGCGACCTATATCGCATTTTTTTGGGGAATTTTTCAAACCATTCTGAAGCCACGTGACACCGGTGGTTTTCCCCACTAATACCATTTTTCCTCCTTTTTCTCCGAAAGCTCCATCATTAATCTCAGCCATCCATCTGATTAGATCAACGGTTCATATCACATCGCGTTTTTCACCCCTATTTCTTTCACCTGACCCTCCAAAGAGTTTCTTCCAATGATCCCCATCGTTGATCTCCTCTTGAGATCCAACGGTCTGCATTTAATCGCCCTCCACCCACCGAGTCCCACCATCAAAGGCCTAGCCTCCATGCATTTTGCTCCAATTCCTTTGTATTCGCCCAAAGTAAAACCTTAGTGTTTTAACACTAAGGATCATTTCTTCCGCTCAACTTACTATTAACCACTCCATCGATGAATCCTGGACGTTGACCACCATTGCCTTATCTAATCGAACGGCCCAGAATCTTTCTTGCCCCCAAACCTTCATCAGCTCCATTTTCACCATTCCGCATGGTTTTCCACCTGTTTTCACCTGCAGCCACTAATTCTGCCACCCTTCCACAAGCCTCCACAGAAATTTTCCACCAATCCCCTAGATTTTATAACGAATTTTATTTCATTATGCAGGTTTTACTGAGGTGAAATTCATTCTGCCTCCATAGTCACTGTAATGGTGATTAAAGCACAGAAATATCATCGCTGAAGCGACAGAGAGTATCAGCATCGATAGATCAAGGATTTATGCTTATTATTGAAGATTAATTCTTATAATCCAAATGTCCAAAAAGGGTAAAGACGTAGTTTGAAGACCATGAAGATTATTAAAGGGCTTAATGAATCCTAAGCACACAAACAAGCCATATCTGTGTTTTAATAACAGCAGAACGTGTTTTCTCGGAAAGAACACCTACCTACAGCGCTCTCCATGCATCCTTGAGCCCATAACAGTTATTTCTCTAATAGAAGTTTCTACAGAGGTGTCAGGACAGCAGTTGTGGAAGTATGGGAGACCTTGCAGACTTTCCATCCAGGTTACTTACCTCAGAAGGAAATACAAAGGACCATAAAGCTAGAAAGTACTTCAAAGAGCATATATGAGGTCATTTTATACCTGACAAATGGCTTCTAGACCATACTTCAGAGTACACACAGTTAATGAAGAGCCATTTTGCGGAATGGGAACTCGACCTTCTTCTCCTCTGTCATAATGAAAAAATTAAGTTTACATCTACTACTACTATCATTCATTCTCCTAGAAGAACTCCCGAAGAACATATTGTAAAGGTTGTTGTTAGTTGTAGGGATTCATTAGACTGTTAGAACAGTTATTGGGGGAATTAGCTGAGTAGTTTGTAATTTAGTAGGCTGGGAGAATAAATTTTGGACTGTAACAGCCATTGAGCTTAGAGTACGTGACTGGTTTTGCACATCAATTGAACAAGCTAATTTCACAGGATCCTGGTCTATATTACGGGTGATGTTTTCCTTACTTATTTCATGTTTAATCATGCTATTCATTATTCTCTAATAAGAATCAGTAAATCGGGCTTAGGATATACCCCTGCATGGTACCCTATTGCTTTCCTGGTCTTCTTATCTTTAATGTTTTCTGCTGATAGTGTCTCTAAGAATAGTATTATAATTTGAGCGGTTAAATATTTTGGTCGCTTCCTTCTTCTTGTTATGAATTTGGAGTTTGTTGCTTAGATGTTCTTGTTGGGTTTAAGCTGGAAGAATTGGGATATCGGGGATTTATAGTTAGCCCTATCCACTGGGGTCCTTTTCCAATAGATTGGCCTTTTTAAGATCCCTTTGAGATGGTGTCAAAAGCATTGAAGCTTAAAAGTCCTTCTCTGATCTTAGGCCTTGCTCAGTGTTAAATATTAACTCTGTTTTTCCCTTTAGAGTATGTTGAAAGTAGGCCTGGAGTTAAATGACCTCTAACCTGATCTTAAGCTACCCTTTGTGCTTCATTGAGAGTTTCCTTTGAGTATGTCAAAGCAGGTCTGGATTTAAATGACATCTGATCTGATCTCCAGATAGAAATTGGGTTTCTTTCCTTCTTTCACTTTCACTTCTTAATGTCCCATTCCACCATCTATCTAAAATATCCTTTAGTATAGATGACTTGCCCTATGGAAAGCCTTGGTTAGTTTTTATGCAAGTAATCCCCTTTCATGACTCCATATCCCAATGGATTGCCACTTTCTTGATCTATTTTCTTTTGCTGAAACATATTGCTTCTTTGTTTCTTTCATTCCATAACCTTCTTAGTTAATGATCTCCAACCCAACAACCAAACCAATTAAAAACCCCCTTGTGCTTCATACCTTAGCCTAATACCTCAATTTTAGCTTCAAAGATATATATCATTCTTTGTATTTATAGAGAGATCCCTCTTTGGATCCAAGAGGGCTAGATCCTAGGATCCCAAAGTGGTTTAATGTTGTCTGGTCTTTTGGCTGGTCTTGCCAATCTGTTGCGTTGCAGGGAACTAACATAATGGTGACTCCGTCAAGAGATTGAGTGCATTTATCTTAGACACCTTAAACCACTTTGAAGACCCCAAATATCTGCGGTTACATTGGTATTCAATTCCTTTGATGGTGGATCTTGACCTACTTCAAACATTCAAATTCATCCACCTGGCGACTCCACACTCCATACCCCTCAAAAGACTCCACTGGAGGAAGAACCTGAAATATGGCCAGACCTCATAAAAGGGTAGAAAATTTAGGCTGGATTTGGTTTAAAGAATTCATTGTTTTTATCTATCACTATTTTTTGTTCTACTTTAAGCCTAATCAAGTGTACAAAGATGAAACTCACATTGAGTGGGAGCAGTCTCAGGCCTCCTCTTGAGGAGCATGCAGCTAGGGCATCGCCTTCGGTTCTGTGAAAGACCTGGTGGAACGAGAGCCTCATGTTGTATCTCCCACTCCTAGAGAAACTTCGAGCAGCCATGAGCATATTGTTGCACCACCTACACCTACAAAGGTCATAGAAAGATATAAGCCTCTGGTTTTACCCCTTATCTTCCAGCCCCTTCCTGCAGAACTTATAAACAAGCTGCCTCTTTTGATGGAGAAAATAAAAATACCACTGTTGAGGAACATGTTCAAAATCTCGAGGATTTACTTGACTTATACGAAGTAGAAGAAGATGATGTGTGTATTAGAATGTTTGCTTTGTCATTACAAGGAAATGTTAAGATTTGGTTTAAAAGCCTTCCAGCTGCAATCATTTTCAGCTTTCATCAATTTTCTCAAGTTTTCCTTGATAAATGGGCAGTCTCGTGAAATGTTTTCCTCATCCTAGAAGAGTATCAGAATTTGAAAAGGCAGCCAGGAGAGACAATACAAGATTTTTCAGCCAGGTTCAATAAGGTATACAATGCAATACCTACTAACATAAAACCACCCCTGGGATGGGCCCTATTGCACTATCCGAGTTCTTTCGACCCTGAGGTGGAATTCCATATAAGAGAGAGAGAGCCTTCGAGGCTAGAGGAAATGCAAAACATAGCAATTACTATCGAATACAACCTGCGGTGCAAGGATGAAAGATTAAAATCAATAAAGAAGGACCAAGCAGAGCAAATAAGGCAGATCTCTTTAGAAAACAAGCTGGAAAGACTGATAGAGACAGCCAACACCTTGCTGAACATAAAAGAGGAAGAAGATGAGGTTAAAACCAAAAATGATGATTGGAGAAGACCTGCGCCTTGTCCTCAGGAAAAACAAATTAGATCACTGCAAGACATAAACAGCATGCAGAGCATGCATGATGAGCAAGAGTTTAAATCAAAGGATCAACTTGCACATGATTTTGGAGAAATAATCGCTGAGAATCCAATGGATTTGACTGGTGACATTGCTTATAATTATGATTTCTCTGACATTGATTTGTCTGATAATAATTTTTCCCAAAGGGAAGCTGAGCTTGTAGGACCATCATCAGTAGTTTCATGGGAGGAAGATCAGGACCATCAACTTCAAGAAAGCAATGAACCAATGCAGGATATCTTTGATACTGATGAGGAAAGTGTTGAAAGCCTGAGAGCGGATGAAGATTCAATGAGCCTTCACTCTGTTATATATCAGATCATCAGTAATGACTGCCATGAAGATGGAAGTTAGCATCTTTCTAGTTCTGAGGATGAGGAAGAAAGCAATGAAGAAACCCTTGAGCAAGATGAATATCCTGAACCTTCTCTTGAAAGGGATGAGGTATTCAAAGAGACCATAGCTCAAGAATATGTCAGTATTTTCACAGAGGTCAGTTCACCCTAGCAGAACCTATCGGATTTAAAAGAGTATAGCACTATCGAATATAATGAGCCCTCTAGCTCAGAAAGTGATGGAGACAAGGAAGAGGTTCTTTCTCAAAGAAATCCTTGTCTTGATCCAGTGGAAGAAGAGGTATTCCTGGTTGATGCTTATCTACCAAATACTCCCAACCAGGAAAGGAATGAGTGTGATTACGGAGGCCACGCTGCAGATGCAATGATTGAAACTGTCTGGGATGCAGGCAACCTACCAGACATGGAAGGCCTTAAAGAAAAAAATTTAGATCATGTTCTTGTTGATCCCGTGGCAGAATACATGGAGGCCCTGATTGGCTCAAGTTCCCAAGCATTGATCCTTTGCAAGAGCCAGATACATCAGAAGTGGTCACCACTAGTGGTGGCCTTAGTTTTGAAGACCCACATGCAGAGTACCCTAGTGGTATCTCTGACAAGCAGTTAGTGTTTCTATCCTTTCTTGTTACTGCTTGATTGGCTGCACTGGCATTATTGTATCACCTAGAGTATCAGAGACTTTCAAGTAGAGTAGAGTAGGTAGGAAGTCTAAATAAAGCTCAGACTGTGAGCCATTAGTTAGTTGTTTTAAATTTCTACAAAGTTTCAGTCCATGATGCAGTTTTATCTTTATGCCATGGCCCACAGCAAGCCAGACAGTCTTATCCTAGTTTGACTGTTTTTCAATTTCTATCCTAGAATGTAGAGAAGGAATCTGCTAGACAGTTTAATCCTAGCAGATAGTAGTTTAGGTAGAGAAGCTATGAGACCAACTGTTTAATCTGGTCTCATGGAGAAATAAGGGTAGAAGTAGAATAGGTTTATTTTCCTGTATATAAAAATTAATGATGTAAAGGGTCTGCAAGTCCAAATGCACCCAGAAGAAAAAATGTTAGGACATTAGTATGGGTAGGTAGTTGTTTGGGAGAATATTACTGCTGATATGATGTCTTCATGATTTGTGGCAGCTGATCCAAGAAAAGAAAATATGTGTCAAGTACGAGGCATCTGGCCTACTCCAAAGATTATTTTCTGAATTCTTGACACCTTCAAGAAGATGCCATCCCCATGTGGAGCCACTGTTAGCCACCTATAAATTTTTTGACAAGCAAACAGGTGGCTAAAATTTTTTTTAGCCTTCAAGAAATACATTTCCTCTAAAAACATATCATTCTTGAAGCCTCCTTGTGTCTTCTGCCCTTTGAATAATCTTCACTGGTGTTTCCATTAAAAATCCCTGTTGTTTTGAAAAGAAGAATGCTTCAAAAAGGCCTCTATTTGCCCATTTTGTCCCCTCAAAACTTCATTTTTCATCCCTTTTTCCTTTACAAATTTCCTCTAAAAAATCCCTTCATTAACCCGCTAAATCTACCGAAACCCCTTTTTAAGCCTTAAAAATCCTCTTTTTGGCTTAAAAACACTTATTCTCATTATAGGCCTAAGCCCCTTTCGTCTAAGCCCCTAACCACTTCCCCACCATATGACCCGCGCCCGAGACCAAGCGCTAAAGCCCGGGGCTTTACTCGCAATCAGAGCGTTCCATGTGAGTCTTTTCCTTTGTTAAGTGAAATTCTCTGATGCGATTGTCATTTGGTATGTTGGCTCCACTATGATCTCAGTCGTTGATCTGTATATTTCTAACGGCCAGTGCTAAATCTTCACCGCACCCATTTCATCGTTCCATTACTCCCCGATTGAACGTTAACCGTTGATCCCTTTCGCGATCCAACGGCTGGTGAAAAATCGCATCATCGCCAATCACAAGAATGTTTAAATGCCACCCTTTGTCTCCCCCGATTGGCTATCTCCGATCCAATCACGATCGTCGATCTCACCTTGATTTGACGGTCCGCACATAATTGCAACCCAAATAACCACGGAGTTTAGCCCCCTGCCTTCTCCGATGCGATTTAATCCCCGCCATTCGTTCTCCCCGATCCAATGGCTCTCATTCATCCCGCCTATTCGCTTCCCCTTTAGCCTTCTCGCTCCCTCTTTTAATCTTGATCGTCCATACCCCAGATCCGATGGTCGGGATCTAACCCGCCTTTGACCTCTCCCCATCTTACCGACCGTGCATCTTTCGATATCGCGCTCATGCCTCCACCGTCAGATCTCTTTTCTCCACATCCAACGACTAACACACATATCACGTTTTTCTGGCATCCGTGCTTTAACGCTTTAAAAACGAACGATATAAGCGGTTTTATTTTGCCACGCATCATGCAGTGACATATATCGCGATTTTTCAAAGATTTTTCAAAACCATTCTGAAAACACACGACACTGGTGGTTTTTCCCACTAATACCATTTTTCCCCATTTTTGCTCCGAAAGCTCCATCATTAACCTCAGTCATCCATCTGATTAGATCGACGGCCTACATTACATCGCGCTCCAACCGTTTTCCTTTCATCAAGCCTTCCTATGAAATCCATCATTTGATCCCCACCATTGATCTCCTCCTGAGATCCAACGGCCCACATTTAATCGCCCTCCGCCTTTCGAGTCCCACCATTAAAAGGCCCCACTTTCATACATTGTGCTCCATTTCCTTCTTATTTTTCCCAAGCACTAAACTTTGGGTTTTAACACTAAAGTGTTATTTCTCCACCCAACTTACTATTAACACCTCCATTCGTAAATCTCGGCTGTTGATCACCATTTCGATATCTGATCAGACGGTCTGCGACCCTTATTACACCAAGCCTCCAGCAGATCATTTCTTCACCATTCCGCATGGTTTTCCACCCTTTTTCACCTACATCCACCATTTCCGCCACCCATCCACGGGCTTCCACAGCAACTTTCCACCAATCCCCTGGATTTTATAACGAATTTTATTGCATTGTGTAGGGTTTACTGAGGTGAAATTCATTCCACCTCCACAGTCATTGTAATGGTGATTAAAGTGCAGAATCATCATCGCTGAAGCGATAGAAAGCATCAGTAAAGGAAATTAATGGATATAAGCCCATTATTGAATACTTAGTGCTCTAATCCCGTGTTCAAAGGATAAAGGCATAGTTTGAAGACTAAGCACCTGAAGCAAGCCATATATGTGTTTTAAATAACAGCAGAACGTGTTTTCTCGGAAAGAACACCTGCCTACAACGCTCTCCATGCATCCTCAAGCCCTTAAAGGATATTTCACTGACAGAAGCTTCTAAAGCTATCAGGACAATAGTTATGAAGGTATGGAGACATTGCAGACTTTCCATCCAGGTTGCTTATTCTAAAAGGCAATACAGAGTACCATACGGTCAGAGAGTACTCAGGGAACATACCTGAGGTTACCCTGACCTGAAAAGGACTTCGAACCAGACTACAGAGTAAATTGTAGAGCCATTGAGCAGAGTGGGCACGAACACTCTCTCCATTATGTCTTAATGAATCTATTAAATTCACATTTACTACTATTTCTATCCATTCTCCTATAAGAACCCCTGAAGAATACATTGTAAAGGTTTTTGTTGTTAGTTCTAGGGATTCATTTGACTGTTAGAACTGTTATTGGGGGAAGTAGCTGAGTAGTTTGTAATTTAGTAGGCTGGGAGGAGAAGTTTGGACTGTAAGAAGCCATTGAGCTCAAAGTATGTGACTGGTTTTGCACATCAATTGAACAAGCAATTTCACAGGATCCTTGTCTATATTACGGGTGATGTTTTCCTTAATTATTTCATGTTTAATCATACTATCCATTTATTCTCTAATAAGAATCAGTAAATCAGGCTTAGGATATACCCCTGCATGGTACCCTAATGCCCACTACTCTTCTTGTATTTGATGTTTTCTGCTGATAGTGAATCTAAGAAAAATTCATGTAATTTAACTAGTTAAAGATGTTGGTCTAGCCCATGCTTACCAATGTGTGAATTCATAGTTTGTTGCTTAGATGTTCTTGTTGGGTTTAAGCTGGAAGAATTTGGATACCAGGGATTTAGAGTTAGCCGTGTCCACTAGGGTCCTTTTCCAACAGATTGGCCTTTCTAAGGTCCCTTTGAGCTAGTGTCAAAAGCATTGAAGGTTAAAAGTCCTTCTATGATCTTAGGCCTTGCTCTGTGTTAAATATTACTCTGTTTTTTCCTTGAGAGTATGCTGAAAGCAAGCCTGGAGTTAAATGACCTCTGACCTGATCTTAAGCTGCCCTTTGTGTGTTTCCATTTCACTCCTTAATGTTCCATTCCACCATCTATCTAAAAGATCCTTTAGTATAGATGACTTGCCCTATGGAAAGCCTTGGTTAGTCGTTATGCAAGTAACTCCCTTTCATGACTCCATAGCCCAATGGATTGACACTTTCTTGACCCATCTTCTTTTACCGAAACATCCTGCTACTTTGTTCCTTTTAATTTTCATAACCTTCTGAGTTAATTATCTCCAACCCAACAACCAAATCATTTAAAAACCCCTTGTGCTTCATACCTAGCCTAATACCTCATTTTGAGCTTCAAAGATATATATCATCCTTTGCTTTTATGGAGAGATCCCTCTTCGGATCCAAGAGGGCTAGATCCTAGTATCCCAAAGCGATTTTGATGTTGTCTTGTCTTTTGGTCTTGCCAATCTGACCAAAACACAAGAACCCCAACAGGTGGTTAACGTAAGAGTGCCATTGTCATGTACTTCCTTTATTTCATAGGGACCTAACTTCCTAGTCTGTAGTTTTCCAGGGAATTCTTGAAACCTGGAATCGTAGAGAAGTTCCCAGTCGCCCTCATGAATTGTCTTTTTCTTGATCATAGAATCGTTCCATTTGGCTCTTTTTTGTTGAATGAGTGCAGTATGTTGCAAAGCCGGAAGCCAGATTTCATCTAATTCGTTTATTTGTTGTAATCTATTAATTTGAGCTTCCGTTAAATCCAGTCCCACTTCCTGGGTTGTCCTTAGTTTTTGTATCTCAAACTCTATGGGAAAAATAGGTTCCTTACCAAATGCCAGTTTATATGGGGAGTATCCAGTAGTATTCCTCCAAGTTGTGTGATATTCCCACAAGGCTTCTGGCAGTCGAGTAGCCCAGTCTCTTCTGTGCAATGAGACTGTCTTCATTAGAATAACTTCAATTACTTTGTTGGTGCTTTCTACCTACCTGTTTGCATGCGGGTGATATGGAGAGGTAATTATGTGAATAACATGATGATTTTTCAGTGTAGCAGCAATCTTGTGGCCTACGAATTGCAGCCCTCCATCAGTGATTACTTCTCTAGGTAACCCATATCGTATGAAAATTTTGAAAAGAAAGTTTATCACGATTTCTTCTGTGACTCTAGGTAATGCTACCACTTCCACCACTTAGTTACGTATTCTGTTGCAACCAATATATATGATTTTTGGTTGGATGATGGGTTGATTGGCCCAACAAAATCTAATGCCCAACGCTCAAAAGGTTCTATGACCAGCTATGGATGCAGGGGCATCTCATCAGATTGGCTAGGGCGACCCATCCTTTGACATCTATCGTAGGCCTAAAAAAATTTCTTAGCATCCTTAAAAATCTTCGGCCCGTAGTAGCCCATTTGTAAAATTTTATGTCCAGTTCTGCGGTCAGCGAACTGTCCACCGCAAGTTCCATCGTGGCATGCTTTTAAGATATCATAAATTTCGTCTTCCCTGATACACCTGCAGATGTGCATATCAGCCCCTGTGTGAAAAAGGTATCCTCTGATCCAGGAGAACCGAGTGCTACGCTATATTATTGATTTCCTTTCTCTGGGTGTCAGATGTTTACGTAGTTTTCCCACTGCTAAATAATTCACCACATCTGCGTACCATGGTGTTTTCACGGTTACAGAAAATAGGTGTTCATCCAGAAATTGATCCTCTATTGATATTGCGTCATCCGTTCTTGGCACTCGGGAGAGGAAATTTGCCACAAGGTTTTCCTTCCCTGGTCGATCCCTTATAGTTACATCAAATTCCTACAAAAGTAGCAACCAACGTATCACTCTTCCATTCGTAATGGGTTTATTAGCTAAGTATTTAATAGCAGAGTGATCCATATACAAAATTACAGGGTATCCAGTTATATAGTGTCTGAATTTGTTAATAGCATAAATAACAGCTAAAAACTCCGTCTCTGTTACTGTGTAATTCAATTCAGCAAAGGTTAAGTTTTTTCTAATGTAATATATAGCGTAGGGTTTCTTGTCTTCTTCTTGGCCAAGAACTGCTCCAATGGTTGTGTCTGATGCATATGATGAAATCTGGAATGGTATATCCCAATTCGTACCTCGTAATACTAGTGCTGTTGATACTAGCCGTTTTAAATCTGTAAAGGAAGTATCACATTTTTCAGTCCATATGAAATCATTGTTTCCTGTTAAGGCATATAATGGTGCAGCAATCTGTGAAAAATTCTTGATAAATCTATGATAATATCCAAAAAATCCCAGAAAACTACGTACCTCTGTTTGAGTGCAGGGAGTAGCTAGTAAAAGAATTACCTGTATTTTCACCGGATCTACCTGAATTCCAACTGTTGAAATGCAATGACCCAAGATCAGGCCTTCTGTCATCATCATATGGCACTTTTCATTACTTCAACATAGGCTGGTAGCAATATACCATTCCAGAACTTTTTCCAATGTCTGTAATGCTTGCTCAAAGTCATCTCCATAGGGTGTGAAATCATCCATGTATACTTCCAATCCTTCATTTATCAAGTCTGCAAAAATACTGAGTATGGATCTTTGGAATGTGGCAGGTGTGTTACATAATCCAAAAGGTAATACCCTGTAGGCGAATGTTCCCCATGGATAGGTAAAGGTAGTCTTATCCTGGTCTTCAAGAGCAATCTGAATTTGGTTGTAGCCACTGAAACCATCCAGGAAAGAGAAAAATTTCTTCCCTTCTAGTGTATCTAGGACCTGATCAATAAATGGAAGGGGAAAGTGGTCTTTTTGCATTGCCTTGTTGAGTTCTCTATAGTCAACACATATTCTCCATTTCCCATTCTTTTTAGGAACCACAACTAATGGAGAAACCCATTTACTGTCAAATATAGGATAGATAAAATTCACATCCAACAGTTTTTGAAGCTCTTCTTTAACAATATCTTTTAGGTGAGGATTTAATCTATGTTGAGGTTGTCAAATGGTTTTTTCATTCTTTTCAATGTAGATATGATGCATGCATAGCTAAGGGTCAATTACTTTCGTATTTTAGTAATCCCAAGCAAAAGCCCTTTATTTTTCTTAAGGACTTGAATAAGTTTCTGTTGTTGATCATCACTCAGATTACTGTTAATGTTCAGGATCTTCCCTAGCTCAATTTCAATAGGTTTGCTATTATAAATAGTGTTTATTGGTATTGTTTGATCATGGATATCTCTCAAGGGATCTCCTTCGATTTCGTTGTCAAGGACTGCTTTAATCATGTGACATTTCAAACTTAATACTATGGTAGGATGATTGATAAAAGTATTAATGATATCGTCTTCAGTTTGGTTTTTAAATTCAAGGGAATCTACCATAGTCAATGGTGACCGAATATTTTCTGTTAAGTATGTTGCAAGTTGCTTCCTGGTTTTCATAATAGTCAAGCTTGGCTGAGCAGGAGGGTATAAAGCTAAATTTTTCACATCAGTCCCCCTTCTTATAGTCATACTGCCTATTCGACCACTGATATAAGTATCAGCAGCCGCTAGCCAAGGCCTTCCTAATATTAAGGGATGTCCATCTAGCTGGTTCCTAGGATTAATAATCAAGAAATCCGTCGGGTATACCCAAGTGTCAACAGAAACCATCACATCCTGTAATGTTCCTTCTGGTCTAATGACTGAGTGGTCAGCTAGTTCCAGTAAGGTAGTTGTTGGTTCCAAGGCTGTGATACCAAGAATGTCATAAGTTGTAGTTGTGAGAATATTAATGGCTACCCCTAAGTCAACTAAAGCATTGGGAAAAGAATGGCCATTTATCTGGGCTGTGACAATGGGGTTTCCGGGATCTTCATACTTTACAGGAGTCTCTTTGCTTAGTAATAAATCAGACAAAGTCCCAACAACCTGGATAGTAGGGGTTGTTTTTGTTTTCCTCACAGACTTCTTTATTCACAACTCTTTGATAGTTTTGGCATATATTGGAATGTCTTGGATATCTTGGAGGAGAGGGATTTTTATACAAATATTCTTAAGTTCACCCAGAAGATCAAAGTCAAGAGATTCAATCGGGCGTGGTATCAACAATCTTTCTAGGAATGGGGGGGAAGTGGTTATGATTCTTTCAGGATTTTTTTGTCTAACTATATCTTCCCCTTGTTTTATTTCTTGATCATCTACAGTTAGAGGCCTATTTTTGTGTGGTTCTTTCGGTTGCAAATCTTTATCCTTATCTAGAGTGATTATGCGTCCAGATCTCAACTTCAGCTCGTTACATTATTTCAACTCATCTTCAGGGTCCAGACACTCAATGATTTGTATTGACTAGACTGGTCTGTTATTTGGATTTGGGTTGGGTTGAGCTGGAATTTTTGGTTGTATATTAGATTGAGGATTCTTCTACAACATGTAAGGTGCTGGTAAATTTGGTTGAGACAGAGGAGTTGTCCCTATAGGCTAGTTCGTAGATCTTTACCAATTTGATTACCAGTTCTGATTTTGTGAGGTGGAAGGGGACCATTGGGAAGAATAAGGGTTGTTCTGCCATAATGGTGGTGGGTAAGGGAAATTTGGCCAAATATTATTTGGATTTGACTGATTGGGCCATGGTGGCATAAAAAATGCTTGAGGTGGCAAAAAAGGTGGCTGATTCTGCCATGTTGCCCCTGAATATTGCTGAGAATTATATTGCGAGTGTTAGCCACCTATAAAATTTTGGCATAGCAAAAAGGTGGCTAAATGGTTTCTAAGTCTTCAAGAGGAACATTTTCCTTGAAAACCTACCACTCTTGAAGCCTTCATGTGTTTTTTCCTCTAAATAAATCTTCAATGTTGTGTCCATCAAAAGCCTCACTCTTTGAAAAAGAAAAAGCTTCAAAAAAGGCCTCTATTTGCCCTATTTCATCTCCTCCAAGTTCTCCATTTCACATCCTCATTCCCTCATAAAATCCCTCCAAATGTCCCCATTTGACTTTATAACCCTCTCAAAACCCTATTTAAACCTCATATTATGCATCGACTGATTTAAAAATGCCTTTTTCTCCCTACCAGAACCCTTCTTTTAGCCTTGAAAAGCACTGAATTTGGCCTAAAATACCCTATTTTGCACTATAACAGTTTTATAGCCCTCGGGTGCTTATGTGGCCTAGCCCTGTTCCTCATATAACCCCCAACTCGCAACCGAGCGCTGAAAGGCTGAAAATCCCTTGAAAAAGGCCGAAAACCTTTTAAAAAGGCATAAAAACACCTCTCCGCTCATTTTGAAGATTTAAGCCCCCAAGGGCTTATCCTATTTAGCCCCCTCCCATGAGACCTAAAGCCCAGTGGTCAGGCACTTAAAAGGCCAAAAGAACCCATGCAGAACATCTTTTTCCTTGTTTTATGCATCCCTGACAGATAATGTTTTGGGTTAACAAGGACCGTCAATCTCCACAGATCGACGGCCCACACGCAATCGGGCACTTCCCTTTGCATACCCCTCATCCCTTTTGCTGCAACACTGCGCCCCATCTTCTAATCTGAGCCATCCATTGAATAGATCCGACAGCTGTGGTTAAACCCGACGAGCCCGATGACCCAACATACAATGCCGTCTGACAGCGAATCACAACCGTTCGTTGCACAAGATCTATGGTCCACAATCAACCCGATGATTTGACCTTTGCCCCGTGCATCTTTCCCCATCGGGTTTCCTCCGCACCATCCGATCAAAATCATCAGATCCAACGACTAAAGTGACATATCGCGTAAATTTGATGTCCAGGTTTTAACATTTAGAAGTCGCGCGATATGGGTGGTTTTGTTTTGCCACGTGGTCTGCAATGTATGGAATCGCGCAGATTTTGTGAAAACCATTTCCCTCTCCAGACCCAGAGCGAAAACCGCTTTGGTTTTCTGATTACCACTCACCCCAATAACTCCATAAAACGATCTCAGCCATTGATTTCTTCGATCGAACGGCCACGTTCCAACTTCACCTCCATCTGTTATTCATTCATCCACCCTCCAAGCGACCTTATCGCGCAATCTGGACAGTATATTTCCAATTTCAGCTCAGATCCGACGGTCCAGAATCCTCCTCGCACCAAAATTTCATCGTGCCTGCTTTTCGCCGCTCTTTCACAATTTCCACCGACCCGCCATGATTTTTCTACATTTCTTCACTGCATCCATGACTCCCCTTCATCGCGCCACTATCCCTTTGGTCCTCCATAGCATATCCTCCTCCAATTCATTGATTTCCTTAACATGTTTTTTGTCTTTTGCAGGGTTTCAAATAGTATAAAATCGCTCTCTATCTCACGGTCACAAACAGGGAAAATAGAGCACAGGAAGACATTTTTAGAGTCAGAGATTGCAGAGGAAGGCGCCGGTGATGGTCTAAATGTGTGTTTCATTAAAATATCAGTGTCAAACCCTGATCTAAACCCCCCTGAGCCATGAAACCTGCACAGACACTAGAAACAGTCAGAAGAGAAGCGACAAAGTGTATTAGTGAAGGAAATTAAAGGATTAAGAGCCTTTATTGAAGATTAATGATTATAATCCAATGTTTAAAGCTCGAAGAGATAGCATGAAGACCATAAAGAAGACCGAGGCCTAATTTAGCCTAAAACACAGAATAAAAGTAAATTAAAGGTGTTTTAGGATGAAGACAAAGAAATTTAGCAGCCCGAGAAGCCTCCACCGCCATAGCAGAGGCCAATTGAACCCTCTCCAGCACTAAAAGCCAACCTTCTCCAGCCACCAAAAGACACCTGCAGCCTCACAGAAATCAAAGAAGGCCTAGTTATTACCAAAACAGAAGATATTGGCTTAAAGACAGCTGAACAATTAATACAAATCAAAGGAACTTATTTCTAATTGTCAGCGAAGTTATTTTGAAAGATAAAAATCAGCCCTGAAGTCAATATTTTCGTCCATTAAGCCTCGAAAAGTAGAAATAGAGTTATGAAGCAAAGTTATAGGTAGAATGCATTCCTGCCTTATGCTTTGCATGGTTTTCAAGGCTAGGGATTGCATTGATTATCGAATTAATGATACTTGACCCTAGGAACTCTCCCACTTCCTAATTTTCTTATAAATCCTCCTTGAGGACCACATTGTACTGTTTTGTCTCTGGATATATGATTGCATGTTAATATTTTGCTGAAGCCTTGTTTTCAATTGAAGATACATAAGTTGATATGAGAAGTTTGAAGTTGTAGAGACCCACCAAGCTTGAAAATTGTAACTGGTTTGAACATCAAATACAAGCTGATTTATGGGATCCTGGTCTATGTCAATGGTGACGTGTTTCTAATTGTTAATTGTTATTTCCTTGGTGTTTTCACTCTGTCCACTTTCTCTGATAAATAACAGCAAATACAGAGCTATGATTTACTCTTAACAATACCCTACTCTCACTGATAAGCTTTATTTCTATGTTTTCCTCCTTTGAAAGTTTCCATTAAGAGTACATTGAAAGTTGTTTAGTTTCAAAGCACTTATCCGATCTTAGATTACTCTTTATGTTTATCATCTGTGTTTTCTCATAGAATATGATAAAAGCAGGATAGGTTTGATGTCCTTACTTGATCTTAAGCTATTATAAGTGTTTTAAATGTTTTCTATTGAAAGTACATCAAAGCAGGCTAGTTTCAAAGTGCCTACCTGATCTTAGATTACTTTTATGTTTTTTCTTTAAGTGCATGCCAAAGCAGGATAGTTTCAAAGTAATTACTTGATCTTAGGTTGCTCTTTGTTCTTCATTTGTTTTGTTCTCTATTTCCTATCTATTTCATTCCATAAAATCAACTTAAAAGATATCCTTTGACATAGATAACTTGCCCCATGGATCATTCTTGAACCTTGTTGTCCAATTAAATCCTCTTATGACTCCATAGCCCAATGGATTGAAGCTGAGTTTTGCCTATCTTATCAGCTGAATCATCCCTTCACTTGCATACACCTTCACCCTTCATTTATAATGCCTTCACCTTCATCATGTCTGTGCCCAACCAAAACAAAAAACCAAACAAAACCCATGTTTTTCATAACTAGCCTAATATCACATTTCGAGCCTTAAATATTACATCTTTAAACACACTCATAGAGAGATCCCTCTCTGGATTCAGAAGGGCTAGATCCTAGAATCCCAAAGTGGTTCATATGTTGGCTTTGTAGTTTGTATTTGCCAAACATGCAAATTACAGAGACCCTAACAGTGAGGAAGGAAAAAATGAAGATGGATCAGTAGGCATACCTGTCTGACGTGATTTCCATTGACGACGCTGGTTCAATAGATGTACTGGTTCCATTTCTTCTTCTGCTTCCTTGAAAACTGCTTTCAATCCTGGGAGTGATGGGCAACTTTCCGTGGCGTGCTCTTTAGTGCATATGGCACATGTTCGTATCGTATCTAGGGGGAATTCTTTATGACTGTGCTTATGTCTGCAATGAGGGCAGAAAATAGCCAAATTTTGTTCTGTTATAGCCTGCTTTTGCTTATCTTGCATGACATCCAATTATGTCGTCAAGGTCCCCAGGATATCCGTCTTGAAATCCTCCAATGGATTGTCGATTTCACTTCGTGTAATGTTGTCTCCTAAGGCTTTGCTCTCTCTGGAGCTTGCATCACGTCTAATTGGTTTTAGCCTTGTACTGCTCCTAGAACACTTAATGCACAAATCTATAATATTTTTATATCTTTCTTGATAAATGTCACCTTTACCCATTATGTTTAATGTCTCTACCCATTGATCTTTCGTACCTCTAATCAGCGTGGTTTTCAAAACATTATCAGGCAAATTTTTGTAAGGAGACCTTTGCAGATTATATTCGAAATGTTCTACATATTCTTCCAGAATCTCGCTAGGCTTGGCTACCCTTTGAAAAAATTCATCTTTTAATTCTCTAGTTCGGCAATAATCTTGATATTTTTTAAGGAAAGATGTTTTCATTTGGTCCCAATCATTGATGGTGAATCCACTAAGTCCCATGAACCAATGCAAAGCTGCTCCCTTCAAAGTAGAAGGGAATAGCTTCAGCTTCTTAGGGGTCGGTAGTGTAATCACAACCCCTACATAAAACATCAAACTCGAAAAGGAATGCATTGAGATCTTCTAAAGTTAGCCCATGAAAGGTAGGAATATTTTGTAGTGGCATAGCCTTCATGGGGGCATTGAAAGCTGTGTCAATAATAGGGTAATGCAATGTAGAAGTTTGAGGTTGCTGGTTATTAGCCATTTGGTCAAAAATATGCCAGTATTCTCAGGGACCTCCAGAGCTGGAGAGTTATTCCTAGGAAGTCTATAAGAGGCTGGAATATTTCTAATGGCACTACCTTGATTTGGAATACTAGGGGTCCTCTGTTCAGTCACTACTTCAGGAGATCTAGGTTCTGATAATTTAATTTCAAAACTGCCTGTTTCTCCTTCTCCTTCACAGAGGTTGCAAGAATTTCCTTCTTGTGAAGGACGAGTTTGTGGATTCTCAGTATCTTGAAAACTCTATTCAATCCCTTCAGTATTACTATGAATCTCAGTGTTAGCTATAGATGGTGGTCCTGCAGCTTGAAGGAATTCAATAGGACATCTGGCAGCAACAATTTGAGGTCCTACAGATGATTGAGACTCAGCTTTTCTTAAGATTTCATCGATAAAATTTGATCGTCCAAGGGTCACCGGTCCCTTAGGTTTTTCAGGTTTAGAGGGAGGAATTTTGTATTTTTCTGGTCTTTCCCTCTTATTAATTCATGCAGAAATACAAACATTCATCCCTACTTTAAATTCTCACGCAATTCTGCTAGAAAGCAGTCGGATGAGCGAGCATTTTACTCGTTCTTTATGCAGGTTCTTACCTTCCATTTTTAATACCCAGTTCTCCCTCAAAAAAAAAAAAAAAAACATCAATTAGACATTACTCAGAGTAACAACACACTCCCTGACAACGGCGCCAAAATGTTGGGTGCTAAAAGGTGTCTTTAGAAACTCCGAATTTCCTCACATTAATCATCAACCAGGGTAAGTCCTTTTATCTCAAGTGTGTACACAGTATGTGCAAGCTTATTCATACAAGGAGTAATGCTAAAGCCAATCATTGAATATAGATGCAATCATAAAATCTGAAGCTTTAAAGAAAGTAATTCATCTATGCATTATAATCCAAAACTGTGATTCATTCTTTAATTCAAATAATTCAATCAACCAAGAGCACTGAGGCATTAACCGAGCTCTTTCAGCTAGATCTAAACTATCAAACAAAAAGAAAGTAGTGGAAATAACAGTTTATGCTTTAAGAAATCAAAGCCAATTATCTTAACAAGCAACTAATAAATCGGAAATGCACATGCAAGGGAATAAAAACAGAGATCTAAACTATCAAACGTAATTCACTATAAAGCAGGAAAGCATAATATACTTTACAGTAAATGGAAAAGTATAGCACAAAGAACAGCAGCGAGATTCACCAGAGACCAGGCCCTTAGCCGCTAGCGAACACTACTTAGTTACTCCAGAATAATCGAATGGACAGCAACGCAAATTATATATTAATCAACGAAGTCATTACAATACAAATCTATCTTTCAAAACTACTTTTTGTTCATTACAAATGATGTGTAAATGAAAGATACATGACACAATACATGATACAGTCTAATTTACATTCTCCGCTTTCTCCTATGTCATCATATCATCACCCCGTCTTCGTATTCTTCTCATTCTCTTATAACTAAAGAAAATGCAAATGTGATCCCTCAAGATCAGGGGATCTTGAGGGATTCGCAACAGATTACTATTTCTAACAATTGATCGTTCTCTCTATTTCATTTCCTAATTTGGATGTGCCTTCTTTTCCCTCGATTAGATCCTGCTGTTCCTTTTTGGGAACAGCTATTGTTTTATCTGTTATTTTCATCATAAAAGCAATGGTAATTAGTTTGGACGGTTAAACCATATCAAGACTATTTCATTCATTTTTTTATCAAAATCCATTCATGATATTATTATATTATAGCAAAAAATTGGATAAAGAAGAGGAAAATGGATAGTATTTGAGAGTAAATACATACCTATTGCAAGGCTCAACAGGTTTTTTTGAATTTTGTGAGAGGGTGCAAAGGGTCCAATATCACCCTATGTTGACAAGGTTGTTCATTACCAATCTTCATGATAGGCATGTCACTCTTGGAAGGGTTAATTTTACCATGTCCACTAATGCTATTGCAGCTACTACAGGGATCCCTAATGTGGGATAGAAATGGTTTAAAAATGGAAACCTTGATCAGAGCTACTATGAACCATATCTTAAACCTAGATACAAGGATGAAAAAACATAGCATCTCACACCAAGTGAGCTGCTTGCCCTAGATATTAGCAAGGACAGAGAATTATGGCTTGATAGAGCCAATCTGCATTTGGAGAGGTTGCTAGAGAAGGCCAACAAGGACAATGACTTTTTGAGGACAAGAGTCAAACTTCATGCATGGAAAGAGAGAACTGCATTGGCCAAGCTCAAAAGAGCTAATGCTAAAATTAAAATTTTGACTATGAAATGGGAGAAGGAGAGGTCAGATATACATGTTGAGGTGTCTCTTCATGCCTCAAGCACTTGATAAGAAATTACCCTCACCGATTTTGGTAAATTTTGGCACACTTGGCACTTCAATTCATTTTTGGTTTTTTGAGTCTTTTTGGGCACGCAGAAATTCTGCCAAATGTGCAGCGACCTGCACGTTGCGCTCTTTTTTGGGGCCTCTAATTGAAAAATGGCCACCACCATCATGTTCGTAATGATGAATACATCAACCCTAGCAAGTTTCAGAAGATTTGGAGGGCAACTGGTCCCTCAAAAGTGCAAAAAACTACCAAATTTTCATGTTTCTGCCTCCTTTTTGGCTTGGTAGCTGCGCGTTTACCAGTCTTGGGAGATTGACTTTTTGACATGGAAAATGAGCACCATTTTGGAAAGTGGAGGTAGATTTGGAAACTAGACTCAAATCACTTTCCAATGAGCTATCATGGAGTTGATTGGGACACCGGGAAGGAAATAAAAATAAACCTTGAACATAGGTCATTTTTTCTGCCTAGGCGTTGCGTGTTTGACAAGGGAATTGCATTTTTCACAGTCTTCAACAAATTTTGAAGTTTCACTCCAGTTTTAATTTTACATTGGAAAATGAAGAAATTTCTAATGTAAATGGTCATGGTGAATGTAAATGTCATTTTTTTACTTTCATCTAAGGTAGATACATTAGGTGAGTCCTCTAGAGGTCAAATGAATTAGTTTCCTCTCTTTTAGAGGCAAATTGTCGGGTCTTCCTAGTCTTTAGTTTCTTGTTTGGAATTTGGTGTCATTGATTCCCATCTCATGTATTTGACTCCCTGAGGCTAGAGAGAGTGGTTTTGATTTCTATATGATGTATTTTCTCAATCATTGTAATGGTTGGACTCATTTTGAGGTTTGGCTTCTCAAGAGACACACTTTTTTATCAGTTTTGGCTTGGACATTAATCAAATTTGCAGCTATTTTTATGGGATCCACATGGTATTGTGTTTAGTTTCAGTTTCTTCTTTTGTCCTCAGATGTTAGAATGTTTTTTGTATTTCATCCATCATTTCATTTTTATTAAGTGAATGTTTTCAAGTTTGATGAAAAGAATCCATAATTTCTATGCTTTGTTTTGGGTAAATATTCATAATCTATAATTTCTTCAGTTTAGAAAGAAACCATGAATTCAACATGCTCTTTCTAGCTCCTCACCTGTTTTGATCATCCTACCATCGAAATCCTAAAGTGCTAAACATTGTACCTACCTTTCCCCATAGACCACCCTGCAAATTTTAGACCTAATTTCATTGTCCTGACTATTTGACTCCTTCTGATCCAGCACAACCCTATACAATCAAAATCAAAACCCTGAGCTACTATACCTAGCCTAATATCTTCTTTCCTCATTCATCTTGGCTGTGATCTATACAGAGCGAGCCCTTTCCTTGCCTAGTAGGGCTAGCTACTTGGCTAAGCGTGGTTTGTGGTTACCTCAGAATTTCCTTCTTCAGCCTGAGGTTCAATCCGAGTGATAACACAAGGTACACCATATGAATATGATCGGGAATATTTTAGATTTTATCCTAAAATAAAAAATACCAAAATATTTTATAATAAAATATAATGGTGATAATGATTGTGAAAATTTTATATTACAATATTTATATAATAATTAAAAATTAATTATTTTTATATTATTTATGGAGTTTGGCTTAATATAATTACACCAAAGGTGTTCCCTCTATGGAGTTGGCTCGGAAAACATTGTTCATACCAACCAATCTCGAAGCCCTATTTTCATCTCCCTCTGACAAGTTAAAAAATGACACATGCAAAGGTTCGTGGACCATTTTTCCTTGTCTCTAGCCCTTAACCTCGTACAACCCATTCGCCTCATACAAAGCCTTCACCTCATGTAGGGTTTGAGTCTTAGAGAAAGAGAAAATGATGAATGGAAGCTCCAACATTGGCTAGTCACGAAACGGAGGCTCCAACAATGGTTGGACGAGACTCTGCAAATTTAAATACTACTTGATGAGTTTGAAACTAACTCTAAAATTATACTCATGTTATCCTTGAAACAAATGAACTCTGCTTGGAAATGGCATAATCAGAAAACTTAGTCAAACTTGTTGAACTCAGAAATTTCATTGTTAATATTTAGATGGATCATAATTTACTCATAAACTTAAGAATGCAAGCTGCTCTGGAATTCTACCACACCTTTAGGAAACCAAAGTGTTATTTCCTTAATTGCACTCTCAACTATTTCAATGCCATGAATAATGTTCCTTCCAACCTCTACAACAAAGTTGCCTCTAATAGTTCCAGGTTCAGGTGTTGAAGGATTTGTAGCTATGGTAATTTTCCTATCAGTTGCAACTACACCTTCCCCTCCCATACCATAGCTACAATAATGCCAGAAATTATGTACTCTACCAATCCATGAAGAAATGGCTTTGAAGACAAATCCTTGTAGTGTTTCTCCGCAAATGATCTCTCTATAACCACCATTTCAGACCTTTCAAAATAAAGGCCTTATTCTCAAACCTAGATATAATTTCTCCCACCAATCCATGCTACACGTTTTCGAGCTTGATCATGATGAAGGTATGCGTCGTAATGAATCTGCTGAGAGTTCAAACAAAAAGAAAATACTAGGTTTCTCCACACAAACAAGGATACAGTGACGCACAGTTAGAATTATACCTATTGTGATGTGCAGTTAGAATCGTACCTAGCAACACTCACTAGGAAAATATGATGAATTGATCCATGAATCTGGAAAATGTAGTGGTACCTTAGAATACAATGACACCTAGAGAACGGGATTTGTCACATGTTGTTCATGCCTTATATGTCTAAGTTTGTTTATAAAAAAATAGTGTCACTTTGCAATACATTGTGGAAAATACGTACTATGTCAAGTTTTGTTATAGTGGGTTTTGGAATGATTAAACCAAGAGTGGAGCTTACGGTAGCTCCTCTTTTCACTGAATAAAATGATCATGCCACAGAGATACATGTTATTGTCTGCCTGCCTTGGTTCTTTGTGAATTTTTTAGATTCTTCGCCTTTTGACCTTAAAGACTAATATGAGCATTCTTTATGTTGGAGTTTGATGAGATTTTTTGTTTGACTTCTAAAATATATGAATGAAGGAAAATGCCACATATATTCACCCCATTTCTTACCACCATTTCTTCTTTGAAAATAAACATGTGATTTTCTCTTCAAATTATTAAATTTCAGAAAACATGTACATCAACCGATGTGAAATATCACATCTAGGAACCCTACATGCCTTGGCAATCGGTACCCATTTATTATCGTCCAATTTTTTTTTCAGTATATGAAAATTCATTTGATACCAATTTACACCCATTCATAGGTTATTTGAATGATGTAATATTTGAATCATCTCATCTTGGTTGTGGTCGAGTGCTAACATATTCATAATGGCCACTCTAGCACTAGCTCAAATGCATGCAAATAGTCTTAGCTTCTTTGCTCTTCAACTTCCATTATGACCCAACACCAAATTCAATTAGCTATTAGTTAAGCCCAACATCCTTTAGGTTATACATGAAATACATATATATTCTAATATGACCCACTACCTAAAGGATGTTGGGATTTCTGGGTAGTTAATTGGTTCTGGTGGTGGGTCATAATGGAAGTTGAAGAACAAAGCAGTTAAGACTATTTGCAGGCATTCGAGCTAGTGCTAGAGTGGCCATTATGTACATGTTAGACAGTATATATATATATATAGTCTAACATGTACATAATGGCCACTCTAGCACTAGCTCGAATGCCTGCAAATAGTCTTAAATGCTTTGTTCTTCAACTTCCATTATGACCCCACCTATAGCGAGGCTCCCACCTATTAGAGTCCTATATTATAGGAATCGTTGTCATTTTAGTCTTTCTATTCATTTGACCGTAATCGTCACCATCAAAGTCTACTCTCAGCCACCGTGGGAGCTTATTTGCATGTATTCATTCATCCAATATCTATAAACTCTCCATTTCTTCCATCAAAATCCTGGGGTGTGGTCATTCTTGTGTGTTGCGCAAAGGAGGCAAGGGAGGTGTTGCGCTTTTTCTGTGAGGAATAATTTTGAATAATGGAGGTCTATGGCTAGATTATAAGTCTTCTGATAGGTTTACAATGTTGTGTGATTCATTTTCTACCTACCAAGTACTTTCAAAATTTCATAGGATGACTGAAATCATAAGAAATTTGGGGTGATGCGCTTTTACCAAGGAAACTCATTTTGATGAAGAAATCATGGCTTTTGGAATTTGGTCCTTGAGTGAAGACATGTATGAGGTTTTTTGTGAATATTTGAATCATCTCCAAGTCATTTCGCTCAGTCAGGAGATCAGTGTTGGGTCATGTCATGTGTATGGAGGTGTGTTGCACAACTCCACTACGATTTTGCTCCAAGAAGAAGGTTTCGGGTTTGAAGGTTTGCATTTGGCTTATGAGAATTCTCATAGGTTTAAAACCTTGAATGGGTCATTCCACATCAACCCAATACCCTCATCATTTCATATGATGGCCGAAGGTAGTCTAAGCTTGGAGCACTGTGCTTTCACATAGTCACTGTATTTTCACCATATCTCTTAAAATATATACTCATTTGACTTTAAATTTTTACAAGAAATGTATGGAGGTAAGATAAATAAACCCACTTAATTCTAGGTAAAAATGATTCACAGTTTCAGAGAAATGATCCACCATCATTTACAACTATTTTCAAATTTTATCGAAATCAATGATTTTAATTTGGCTCAATTTTTTTGCCGAGAATATTTATGATGATATTAACTTTCTATCAAAACATAAGCTCAATCTGGCTTGCCATTTAGGAGATATTAAAAAAAATATTAGTTTTTGTGCTTCTAGTGCTACATTTTTTCCTACAGATGAAATGTCAAAGTTTGAGGTTTTTTGTGGCAAAGGAAATCTTCTAAGGGGGTAATTATCCATATGTAAGCTTTTTTACACATGTTGGGGCCATCATTCAGCTCAAGAACCAACCAGAAGCATCTCAACCATCAAGCGTTGTGATTTTGCATCGTGTTTCTACATTTATGGAAATTTAGGACGGTTGCAAAGTGCTAGGCGTTGCGCTTCCAGAAAAAGTTGTTGCACATTTGGACAGTAAAACATTTTGACTAGCAAATTTGACTTCCAACATTCTGAAACCAATTTTAATGATTGTAATAAATTTATTTTGTTTCGTGAGGGTTATGTATTTTCTAGTGACACTATCAAAACAATTGCAAGGTGGGTTAATTTTTTATTCCGAGAAGTTAGAAATGTGTTCTATAAATATTTTTTGGAAGCATATATCGATAATGGCATCTCATATCAAATCAACATACCTGGTTTATTTAATTTTAGCCAATATTTTCTAACTCATGTTATCACTCCGAAATTTCCAAAGGTTGTTCTTGCATTAAAAAGAAATATCAGAGGTAACTACAAACCACTTTTGAAGCTTAGGATCTAGCCTTTCTAAACTTAGAGAGGGCTCTCTCTATGTGATTTAACTTTGTTGATTTAATAGATTTTAGGCTAGTTATGTATGCTTAATTTGGATTGATTTTGATTGGTTGGTGGAATTAATGATTTAGATGAATAGGTGCTTTTTCATTTTCCATTGGGATATGGAGTCAATATACTTTGAAAACATAACAAAATCAAATTATAAAGAAAGTGTTACAGGGAAAGATAGGTGAGCAATATCAGATCTCAAGGCTGAATGATGAAGTGATTTTTCAATTGGAATCAAGGAGCAATTAAGAATTCCTTAAACCAGATAATGAATAAGGATGAAGAGTTCAATCAAGATCAGAGGGCAATTAAGAATTCTCTAAACCGGATATTAGAAGAAAACATATAAATGTATAACAATTAAAAGCAGAGTGTAAATGTTAAGCAAATTATGCAGTAAAACTCCTGTTATAACATTCAAATTTAGAACACATAATTTTATGGAATACTTAGAAAGAGAACATGAACAATTGAAATGTATATTTCACGGAGACAGCTCAACATATGAATCCTATAAATAAGTTTCTTTATAATTTTTTATGTCTGTCAACTGGAAGTTGGTACAATAAGCCTCAGGCAATAGATCAGTCAGCTACAGAAATGCTAAAAAATCCACCTATTGATATTTCCAATGATGAAATATTTATACAAAACATTACAAAAAATATCCTATCAACTGACTAGGATTTATTCTAGGAAAATAAATATCTTTCTGAAAAAATATAGTGACACCTTTTAACTGACTGAAATCTGGCCCTGTTTCTTTGCTTGTTGTTACCTATTTGTTTCTTTCATCTGTCTTGTCTTCTCTTTCACCCTTCATAGTAAATCACACCATTTCTCCCATGTTTCTTCATATGGGAGTTTGATTTTCATCATCCTGCAGTAAATCTCATCTGCTTCTATCTACTTGGAAAACGTAGGCTTATTTACAAAAAGGTGATTTACCTCATGCTGGAGGTAAAAGAAGTTTTCTAGAGTTTGTAATAATACCCTGCCTGTGGGAATTCCTTTCATTGAGGAAATTTCAGAAGTTTCTTTGGCTACTTCCCTTAACTTCTTGTCTTAATCTTCATGTCTCATGAGTTTTTCATTTATTACTAGAGGATTATGCAGACCCTTCTATCTCAATACATCGAACTTATTTAAAAATATGTTCATTGCGAGTTCCATAGTTTGACATTTCTCCTCAAGTTATATCATCGGATTTCTTTTGGAAATCACTTTCTTCAGTTCTAATATAGTCTCTCTTATGTCATCTATCCTGAGTTCTTCTAATTCATATTTATTTTTAGAATTAGGGAATTTGATTATTTCATAGGCTTCCTCTGGTTTCTTTCCAAGATTTGATTTGACCTTTTGAATTGCCTCACCATCTTCCTTCACTAAGTCATTCTGCTCAAATATGATCTGTATAGAAGGTAAAATATCATTAACTGAGTTAATGATATTAGCCCACAATTATTTTTTTTCTTGGGCTAAAGGTTCTTTTAGTGACAACTCTTTTTCTAGCTTGTGAATTCTGTCAGTTAATCTATAGGCTTTCTGTACTTCAGCTTGCTGCATTACTTCTGCCAATTTCTTTCCATCTTCTAAGTTCTTTACTTGTTCCTTGAGCTTGTTAATCTCTATAGTCTGAATGGACATATATTCCATTTATTTGTTTAATTTGTTGGCCTCATCAATGGGATGGGCTATTGGCATTTTTGATGTTGTCGCTGATGTAGTTACTAGAGCTGATGTAGATGTTGGAGCTAATGTAGATGTTATGGGAATAGCAGTAATAGGAACTGCTTCCACACTAAATTGTTTTTCTTGTACAAGTTTATCAATTTTTGTCTCCATTTCCTTTAGTTAAGCTGTCAGTTGAATGATTAGATTCATCATCTCATCTTTTTTATTATCTATCTCCAAAACCTCCCTGGTTTGTGGATGCTCAGTAGCTGGTAATTTTAGTTGTTTCTTCAGTGTAGCTATGTCTGCATTTTTCTTCTTTATAGTTTCTTCAGCTGCTTTGATTTCTTTTGGATTATAACCAACTTCTATTACCAAATATTCTAGTGACTTAATCCTATTGTCCTTTGCTTGTGATGAAGCTCTGTCTAGCTTTAACTGTGACTGTATATTCGCTAGAGAATTCTGCAACTTCTCGACACTTAGAGCTTTATGTTTCATGGTTGAATATATCATTTCTCCTGACTATTTTTGGAATTCAATTTGGTCAATTAGATGCACATATTTGGCAAGAATTTCAAAGGCTGTCTTTTTAAAATCTTCTGAAGTTTTGGGGGCCTGTACCTTTGGCTGTAGAAATGTCATCTGCATTTTTCTTGTTTTGAGGTCAAAAGCTGAAAGCAGTCTATTCTGATCACTAGAGTTTGCTTCCAGTATTGTGCATGTGTAACCGCCTTCAATGCTTCATTTTTTATTTTAATCTCTTTATATTTCTCAATGATATCTTTTCCTTTCTCAACTAGCTTCTTGGATGATGAAATCTCTGCACTATTTTCCTTTTGAATGATTTGTGCACTGGAAGTTGATGGCAGAGGTGTTTCTTCTGAATGTGTTGTAGGTGCATCATCCCTGATAACAATATATTTTTATGTCTCAATTGTCTCTTCTTCATATTCTATTACTGGGATTAGCTTTGTTTTCTTTCTGTACATAAGCTTGAATTTACTATCAGATGTAGCTTATGTTGAATAAGAGCCTTCTTCTCTAGCCCTTTTTGAATTTCTAACATGTGGGTCTGGAATAAGAAGGATGGAACTAGTATCAAGCTGCTTCTCCACCTCCTATAGATTTTTTTCCAACCACTCTGACTGGTTGGAATATTTCTCAATTTCAGGCTGGATGAAAGGGGTGAGTTTAAACTTAATTCTCAATTTACTTATGACACCCAAGGGGTCATATGACCATTTGAAACTGTTGTTGAACTTTAACTCTTGTAGGCATCTATTTTCTTCCTTTCCAACATTCCTATAGTTGCATATAAAATGCCCTAGTTGATTTTTTATCTTGAACTGAGTTTTCTTTTTGGCTGAAAGGAAATTTATCTCATCAGAATTCAAGATCTGCCAGATGTACTCTAAAGCAAATATCCTCATTGGGAGGTATTTGGGAAGCTTGTAAGGGACTAGTTGGCTTCCATACACTCTGACCTCTGTGTGATTCTAGTATAAATACTAGTCTCTTGTTTTTCTCTGATAAGATAACTGTAGAACCTTTTTTATTTCATCACTGATTCTGGGCTGAATGTTATTGCTAAGCATATTAATCACTAGGTAAACAAAAGAATCAATAGTCTTTGAAACTAAACTCATTGGAATCCTTTCTGATGAAGGATGTCCAAAATATTACAGACTGGGGATTACCCTCTATATCTAGTTTTTGTAGGTTAACCGCAAACCTTTATGACTGAAAATATATGAACAAATGGAATAACACTTAGGAGTATTTGAACACTCCTTCTTCTGGCAGTTTGATCAGTTAACCATGCATTTTATCTTCCAGGAATTGGGAAAAGTTGAAAATTATAGCTGGAGGCTGACCTGGGAAAAAAGTAGAGAGGAAACCAATAATGGATTCATCTACCCACTCATCAGTAAAATATCCTAGGATACAGGACAACATAGTCACAATTTTTCTAGTTCATTCTGAAAACATAGTAGCAGAATATGGTGGGTTGTTTTTAGAAGTTTGTACTGATTGAGGGAGGAAATTTTGAAATATTTCAAACCTTTTAGGGAAATCTAGCTTTAGATAAAGCTCAGTGAGGGTTTCAATGGAGAAAGGCACTCTTTTTGGTTGTGATGGAATTTGCAGCATTTGGTTAATGGATTGAGCAATGATATTAAATAGGATTTCTTGGTCAGGGGTGACTATGGCTCTTTCATTTGGAAAATAGCTAAGTTGGCACAATCTGATGACTTAAGGGAACCGATAGGTCTATGGAAATGTGTATTTCGGCAAGTTAGAGTCCCATATATAAATATCATCTTCCTGATCAGCAAATTTGTCATGGCTCCAGCAATGGAGCTCCAAAAGGTTGCTATCAGTCACAGTGTTATTTATTTTAAAGTCTTTATCATCCAAAGGAGTGTGGTCGACATCTAACGGGGTAGTTGTAGAGGGTTTACAATTTGGATGCTTTGGGAAGCCATAAATTTGGTTCAATTATTGAATTAATAAGCTTAATTGATGGTGGTAGGTACTTAGAATTACCTGGAATATCGAGAATTTTTCCATGCAAGGGGTCCAGATAGCAGCGGGGGCTTCAATTCCGATTGGCAATGGCTTTTTCAGTTTTTTCCACAAGTCACAGAGATAGAGAAATGAACAGAAAAGAGGGATTTTATAATTTTAAAACTTGGTGGTTTATCTCATCGCACAGGTGGTTTATCGCATGCTAAAGGGTGGTTTGGTGGTTTGGGAATGTGGGGGTGCGAGAAAACCTGGAGGCGACGCGTGACAGGGGAGCGGGTGGCTCACACCCCCCCTTTGGTTTTAAACATTTGAATTTCAGGGAGTGCGAAATTGATCGTAGGCCGCCCAATCTGCTCAGTGATGATCGAACGGTTGATGGGGTTTCATATTTTCAAAGAAAGTGGGGACAGGAAATTATTTAGGCAGAAGGCTTAAATCAAAAGGGGGGTCATGAAATATATTAAGTGGAGGGGTTAAGTCAAAGGGGGATCCACTTAATATTTCGCACTTCTAACTTTTGAGAAAGTGGTTTTTTTGTATTATGAAAATATAAAGTTTTATTTAAGGGGGAAAGGGTTTTGGCAAGGAAAAGGGGATTTTCAAAGGGGAAAAAAGGGATTTAGCAAGGGGAAATTGTTTCTAAAGGGTAAAAGGGTTTTTTTAGCAAGGGGAAAAGGGTTAGAAAGACATTTTTAATAAGCATAATGATGCTTATATAACTTTTGAAAAGTATTCTACTTACCCTTTTTATTTATCCCAACATTTTATCTTTCCTTTATTGGGTGAATTTGAGCTTGCTGACCCTTTTATTTTCTTTTGATAAACAAACTAAATTATTTCTAACCGTATATCTTCCAATGGCTCAGATTAAACTTATGAGCTCATTTTATTCTCTACCTAACTATTGATCTGCCAAGATCAAATGGTTTGGTCAGATCTTTATTCACTAACTATCATGACATAAAATTTAAAAGCATGAATGATCAAGATTAAATTTTATGATCATCATGAATTTGTGGCATTTTCAACAAGCTACACACAATTTATTTGCAAAAGTAAAGTAAACTAAGAGTAGTGGCATTTGAATGTGCAACACTTTCAGAATTTATTTTTGTTTCTCTTTATCGGGTTCACATTTTATATATTTTTTATCTTTCTTTCTTTTGGCCCTTTGATTATTTTTTTAGAACATACCCTCTTTTCATTTTTTAATATGGAAAAAATTTTCGGAAATGCAAAGGTATGTACAATATTACAAGACTTAACATAGTCAATTCAAAATTATGATCCCTATTATTATAGGAACCTAACAACTCACAATGGAATAATTAAACTAGCTAAAACAACCAAATTCAAGAGATCAATGTCTTCTATCATCTGAGGGACATACTTCAGTTTCTCCATTTCAAGACTTGCATAGATCTTTGAATTAGCCCTGATTTCTAATAAAAGAGACAAAACAATATTTGGTTATTTGGCCTGACAGGTTTTCGAGGATGATTTTGGGGAAGTTTACAAGACCAAAAGAGGAGTTGTAGAATTGTTACAATCAAGTTCGATTCCGTTATCACCAAATTGAACTTGATTGGTTGCTCATCAAACCAGTCAGTGTAACTGTTTCAAACCACTTCTAATTGAAGATTAGCCTCTTCAGTTTGATAGGGCTCTCTCAAGGGGAGTTTATGAATTTTGAATAATGATAGTACTAGATGGCTAACTCTATAGAAATGTTAACTCGTTTTGTATGATTGCAGGTTGAAAAATACAAGCTTGCTACCATTGGGCTTATGGATTCAACAATCAATAGTTTCAGTGACAATGTTTCTTCACATGGAACATGAGGCAGATAGAGGTTTTTAACAGAGGCAACTCACACAAAAAACATAGGAAAACACAGTCATTTCATCACTAAAGGAAGTCTGAGCATAAAATTATGAATTCTGAGTAATTAGAGATGAAATCTATTGCAACTGATAAAACATGAAGATATATATCAATAATACATCAAAAACTTCATGAGAATCTCAGGTCTGGAAAGAAGAATGTCACTTTGTATTACTGATATTGGTCAAAAACATGCAAGCAGCAATTTGGTGCAAATGTTCTCCAACCTCTTACTTCTTCGATGTTTTGTCTATAAATATACATTATTTACAATAAGGATGATCCTGGTGGCTAGATCCTTGAATTCTCCTATGACACCTTTCATAATTGAAATCAATAACTTACAAAGAAAACTGACAGCTACCTTTTAAAGAAAAGAACTCCTAATAGGACCCTATCTCCTATTTATTACATTCCTCTATCTTATCTGTGAAACAATTACATGATGGTTGCACAATGAATATCACATGCTCGAGAGACACATGACCAAATTCATCACCACTTTACATATTTAAAGCATCCCTAGCTCTGTGGAACATAACCCTGACTTTTAGGAATGGAAGACCTTCATATTCAATATTGTTTTAACTGATGACATGGTTGCGTGGCACTCCCTTTGAGTCATAAATATATGCTAAAAAGGTCCTTTGACATGTTGGAGGTCTCCAGCTGGCAAAAAATTCTTTTAATATGTTCAAAATCCTTCAACAATCGCTTGCTACGAAAATAGGATAGTTTCGTAGTGAGTTTTAGTAGCATGGGAAAAGTGACTTTTCCATCCATCTTCTTCAATTCTTTGTTGTTCCATCATTTCAATCATGTCATGACACCTTACCACCACGGATCCCCCTCCTTAAAACATTCAAAAATTGAATTTAAATGCAAAAATGCACCTATAGGTTTTTTCGTAGCGTATTTCTTGCTTCAAGCTTGAGGTACACTATGAAACTGTGTAAAAACCCAGAAATTGCCCCTTTCAAAATTGTCTTAAAAAACTGACCTCCATCTGCAAAATTTTGATTCTATACATGTTATGAACCTCTTAAGGCATATTTCATCTCAAATTATTAATCCTGTGGTTCTTCCTCCTCATTCAAAATTAGTTGGCTAATGGGCTTTTCTACCACTACCATATTCAAACCTTTCTTTTCCAACTCTACATGAATCAGATCCAATTGTTCTTCTAGATATTTCACTTTGTCCTTTGATGCCCTGTTCTTGGATTGCAAGTAAAATTTGACCCTTTTGATGTGCTTGACCTCTCCTCTTAGTGGTTGAATCCACTTTATCAACTTTTCTGTATTGTCGAAGGTCTTTGAGACACTTGTGATTTGATCTTCCTAGATTTTCCTCATTTGTTCAAACTGAACCTTATCAACTCTATGCTTCTTTTCTTCTTGCTTCAAGACTAATATCTCCTTGCCTACCTCTTTCAACTGCTCCTTAAGGGTTTCAATTTATGATTTTTCAGTGATTTTCTCTTTACCTTTATTTTGTTTGATAACCAGCTCTTCTTTTGCAGGTGAAGAGAGATCTATGATGCTTGGTGGTTGAGCAATTTCAATGATATTTTCAGTCTCTTTGCTACTTTCCATAACCTTCCTCGCATGTCTGGTTATTGGATTTCTAGGTTGAAACATGAAACCAACATCATCACCTGCAAACTCTAATTTTTTAGCTATTTTTCCTTTCTTTAGCTTTCTTCCTCCATATTCAACAACTTCAGCTTGCACAATGGGAGTTTCTTCAATATAAATTGCATGCAATATGACTTCTAAGTTTCCTTTAGTCATTGTTTGGCTTCTAGTAACTCTCTTGCTACTTTTTTTGCTAACTGTTGGCTTCTATTTTGCAGGTGTTGTTTTAGGTGTGTGAATCTTCTGCAAAGACTCTGTCTCCATGCTCACTGGTTCAACTTTCTCTGCCACTATTGGTGATGAAATATCTCTAGGTTTTTAAACTCTTTTAGGAGTGACAGCATCAACTTCAAAACCACTCATGAACAAAAAGGAGGTCCAATCTCTGTCTAGTCTCTTCAACTCCTCTAACACCAACAACTTAATCAAACCATGGTGAAAGAGAGAAGTTCCATTTCCTTCTATTTTAACTTGAACCTTATCTGACATTTTACCTAGACTTTTGTATAAATAAAAGGGAAATTCAAGTGACCTCTTACCCACAAAATGTAGAAGAAGCCTGAGGTGGTAGGAGTAGACCATGTGAAATCTTCCTTCACAGGTGAAATACTTATGAATGATCATCAGCAGCTTTGAATAGTTTTCCTTCATGAAACTCCTAGGGATAGCATTTGTGAGATCAATTTCACTATGCTCTGGTTTGATGAAGTCTTTGCAATCCTGCATGGTGAAATTGATGCCTTTAAACCACTATTCCCCTCCTCTAGGGATTCTTGTTGCTGCTGAAATGTTGTCTAGTGTCACTGGGAGGTTTAGCATTCCCATCTTTGAAGTTGTTCCAGTAAAACTGTTAGCAAAATCCTTGGAAACCTGTAGATGACAACCTTGCAATATTTGACAGAATTGCAAGAAACATGTTCTTATGAAAATCTCCATGGTCATTGGGTCTTCATTTAGAAATTTCATGTCCATGGTCTCATACCTGTGGCAGTGACCACCTTTGTTTGTTTTCTTCCTTGCAGTCATGGTGGCTTTATATCTTCTCAGCCTCACTTGCTTGATGACACCTGCAACCTTTGAATCTGCCAACAACATGCTTGGCTCGATGAAACAGCTCTCGGAAATCCAATAACATGCAAAGATAAAGAGGATTATGAAAAAAATACCAATTTCGTAATGTTTTATGGTTTAAAAGACAACTCATTCCTTAATCATGACACATGCATGCTAAAAAGGGTAATGATGACCTCAGACATGGTTTTGTACCTTTGAATTAACCCTAACAGACTCCAATGACATCCACCCTAACTCCTCCAATCATGACCTGAAACTTCACATCAGGTTTGACAAGACAGACAAGAAAACAGTCTTTCGTAGCATGATTAGTTTAACTTTTGACAGTTTCACTATGAAACTATTAGGCAGTTTCGTAGCGAAAACTGTTATTTCACTGTATAAAATGCTACGAAAAGATGTAAAACTGGCTTAAGTGTCATTTTCAAATTTAAATGCTTGGGAAATGAAAACTGGCACCTTATTATGACTGATGGTACATGACATGACCTTAATGGAGGTGGCCTTGAACCTTAGGATAGGTTAAACATGTAAAAAATGAAATTTTCCTACACCAAATTGAAAGGCTTAAGGAGACCTTTGATAAATGAAATGTATGACCATGTCAAGTAATGTTTCACATTTTATTAGTGATAATATATTCAACCAATGTCAACATTCTCCAATGTAGAGAATTTTCAGTGAATATGAATACAAGGTAGTCCCAAATAAATGACAAGTTACTTGTTTTGGTTGCATAAGAAATAAGATTGAACAATTGGGGGCTTTATTTTGTTATCCACAAAATCAATAATCATAGGTGGGCTCGATTTTCTTCCCATATTTTGTGGTAGAATATAAACTTGAAATTAAGATTATTTCCAGCAAGGCATGTGATCAATCAATTCCAGATTTTCAGACTACAATTAGGGGGGGAAGTGCATTCAATCAACTTGAGACTTTATAGCTCAAAAGTAGCATTTCTTGATCTCATTCCGGAAATTTAGGTACAAGTTGAAATAAAATGAACACTCAACATCCAAGAGATCATGAATATTGAAGAGCACTGCTCAAATACACTGCGCATCTGAAGAAACACAACACCTTTGTTGCGCATTTGAACAGTCAACCTTTTTTACTTGAAGATTCAACTATTGTCCTTCCATAACCGTTTTGATCATCCTGACATGTGTCTTAGAGCCTTAGGATGATGTAGATATGGGTTTTTGTAAATATTAAATGTCTTGATGATGTGATACATTAATAATCGCAGTAGGTAATTAGTTCCTATATTTCAACATAGTAGGTATAAATTCGATGTATCTAGCTGATGACTTGTTTTCCTTTGAAAATTTTGATCTTGTTAGGTACCAGTAAAATGTTTTGATGTATATAACATGTAAGTATCATACTAAACGATTGGTTGATCAAATTGGAGAAGAAAGAAAACTATGCATATTGTAATTATTTTCTGAGATTTAATGAAATTGGTGGATCAAAAGTACCTGGTCAAATATCTTCAGAGATTCATGTGATTCAACTCTCTTATGTGAGTGTTTCCTATTTTGTGTGTTATATTTCTTCCTATGATGTTTAAATGAAAAACTTGTTTCGGAATCATCTAGTTAATGGTGCCCTGTTGCAGTCATTTAGACATTCCATGTGCTTTTTCTGTCATAATCATTTTAAGATTCATCCATTGTTTGATGCCTTGAGATGGTTATCTACTTTGTTTATTCTTATCACATTTGCAACTATTAATTGGCATAAGGAAGTGTTTCTATATTGCCTCTGACAAAAATTTTCCAATTCACCGAACATCCACCACATCATTGATCTCAATTTTTACTAACTCCATTCCCATTGGGTTTTTCTCTGCCCTGCCACCACACCTATAAAATATGTTATTTCCCAAAGATCTAGCCACTATTAATCATTAAAATCAGTCTTTATTGATTGAGTAGAAAGAGAGAGCCCTCTTTGAAGTTGGAAGAGATATATTTCAACTTCCAAGTGCTTTGTGGTTACCTCTAAGTTTCTCTCTCCATCCTAGGAAAATTACGGAGTGATAACATTATGGCGTCATTGTCGGGGAGTGAAAGGTTCCATCTTTCGCGCAAAAAATCATAAAAGTTTCAGATCTGATTGTTGATGGTGGATAGCAGTCAGATGCAAGAAGGTTGTGTATTATTCACCGGGAAACTCCATTATCAACAATTCATATTCTAAAGCATTCATGGTGACTCCATCGTTCAAATAATTTAGAGCTTGAATTTCCTAATCTATAAAAAATGCGGGGTATCTCGCGGATCCTGTTTCTATTGAAGGTTTCAAAGAATAATGGGATAATTTTGATGATGATATAATTAATGAATATTTCTATAATTTATTACCTATTTATTTAAATTCGTGCAAATGTATATCTAAATATAAAATTCACATTTTAGAGAATTTTTCTGACAAACTTGAGAAGGAAATTCAGGTCTTAAATGTTCAAATTTAGTCTTACAATTTTCAAGATAAAAATCAGTTTTTTGAGGACCTTTTCCAGTTGCCTTTAGTTACTAGGATTGAAGGATCTTCTGTTTTTAAACATGAAATTAAAAATATACAATTGAAACCAGGGTCTTACTTAAACAACACATATGAGCAATCTCATCATGGCAATCAAATTATATAACTTCTTGATGATCAGCAAACGAAATATGATTTATTTGATCTTGTAGTTTAGTATATGGAAGCATTTCTCGTCTTAAATTCACAACAATGTTTTCACTATGAAAAAAATATATATCATCATATGCATGTGTTGTTACATGTTCCAATTTTGTTCTTGTTGAAGCAAAGTCAGGTAGCCATATCAATTGAGCAGCTACTTGACTAGTTGTATTGGCATTTTAGCGTTATTTTATTGAGCAGTTGGTTTCAGCTATTAAGGTGGGAGTGTGAATAAGCTGAGAAATATGAGAAACTTTTTCTACAGTGTGACAACTTCCAGTAGTTTATTTTGGAAGACTGGTACTTTTCAGCATTCATTTTTAGTTTGTCCAGTAATTTTGGTTTCAATGGATTTGGTTACAGAATAAATTGGTTCTATATTAGATCAGTAATCAATTCGCTAGTTTCAAGATTGGTAACATCCAAATGGATAAGGCTACTAGTCTATGGTGTTATTGGCACATCACAGGGAGGATTTCATCCCCATTGGAGTCTATGTTAGAGTCCTATATTATAGCAATCTTTTCCATTTCAGTATTTATATTCATTTGACCGTAATCATCGATAAAATTCCACTCGGCCACCTTGGGAGGTTATTTGCATGTTTTCCTTCATCCAAGATCTTCCATCTCTCTATATCTTCCATCAGAAGCTCGGTGTGTGGTCATTCTTGTTCATTGTGCAAAGGAGGCAAGGGACGCATTGTGCTTTTGTTGTAAGGAATAATTTTTAATAATGGAGTTATGTGGCTGGAGTAGAATTCTTCTAATAGGTTTAAAATTTTGTGTGAGTCATTTTCTACCTACCCAGTACTTTCAAAATTTCATAGGATGACCAAAAGCATAAGAAATTTTGGGTGTACTGCTTTTACCAAGGCAACTCATTTTGATAAATAAATAATGGTTTTGGGAATTTTTTCCTTGAATGAAGACATGTAGGAGGTTTTTTGGAAATATTTGAATCCTCTCCAAGTCATTTTTCTCAGTCAGAGGATCATTGTTGGGTCATGTCATGTGGATGGAGGTGCATTATCCAACTCTGCTGCGCTTTTGCTCTAAGAAGAAGGTTTGGGGTTTGATGATATAGATTTATGCAGGAACGCAATAATACATAGAAATAAACATAAACACAGATATGCAGTGGAAATAATATTTCATTTCATCAATATCAAATAACATAAATATGCTTACAGACATAATGGAAATAAACTAGCTAGGGTGTTGGTAGCGTGTCTCTGAGAAGAGATGTGGTGGCTACATGCCTCTGAACTATGTTACAATGAGGCTCGAAGGTCTATTTATTTTTGAGAAACAATGGAAAACCCTAAACATCCAAAAAACTAACCCTAGGAGATGAAGCACCAAAACTATGGGCCTTGTTTGGGTAAATTGGTAAATCAACTTCCCGGGGACGTAACTTTGGCATATGATATATGTTCGACGCGCTCAATACCTCGTTAGAAAGATCTATCTGAGGAATACAACTTTTGAGTGATAAAAATCGGTCTACAACCTATGTTGCTCACGTTTTTCCCTAAAAACATCATTTGGGGCCTCAAAACGGCTCCGGAAGTTCAGGACCTGAAAAACTGCTAAAAATAGTAAACTTTGTTGAAACTGAAAATATGAAAGAACCGATGGTGGGGTGGGTGGCCACCAATATCCACCTATATCATTCCTCCCCCCTTAGGAAGAAATGGTCCCCATTGCGTTGAGTTCCTCCACGAGATGAGGCCAATTCTGTTGAACTTCTTATTGGATTTGTCGAAGATGTCATGGACCCATGGGCGGACATGTTGGATGCATTCAGTAAATTTGGTTTCTTTATCGGCCTTAGACAATACATGTGTGGATTTTTTCTGTGTGGTCACATGAGGTATGGAAATATCAAGCAGAAACATGCCTGGGGTTAGATAAATGGAGTGTTGACCTAACAGTATAGAGGAACCTCTGTGGATGAGGAGAAAGTGTCCTCGTATTCCTCCACAACTTAGTCCATCTGCTGCTGTCGTGTAGAGGAGCCCTATTTTGAGGTTGTGGCCACAATATTCTTCTTCCCTTGTGATCCAAATTTATGCAAGAACACAACAGAATACACATATAACCATAAATACAAATATGCAGTGGAAATAACAATTCATTTCATTGATATCAAACAACTGAAATTTGCTTACAGACAGAATGGAAATAAACTAGCTAGGGCACTGGTAGCTTATCTCTGAGAAGAGATGTGGTGGTTATAGGCCTATGAATGTGTTACAATGAGGCTCGAGGGCCTATTTATTATTTAGAAAAAATTTAAAACCCTAAACATCCAAAATCCTAACCCTAGGAGATGAAGCGCCAAAATTATGGGCCCCATTTGGGTAAATTGGTGTTTCAACTTCCCGGGGACGTAACTTTGGCATACAATCTCTGTTTGATGCATAACATACCTCATTAGAAATATCTATCCGAGGACTACAACTTTTGATGTGAGAAAAATTGGTCCATGGAACCATGTTTCTCTCGGTTTTTCGAAAAAAAAATGTCGTTTAGGGCCTCAAAACAGCTCTGGAAGTTCAGGAACCGAAAAACTATTGAAAATTGTAAGTTGTGCTGAAACTGAAAAACCGAAAGAGACAATGGCGGGGCCCCAAGTGGAATAGGTGGGTGGCCACCAATATCCACTTGGATCATTCCTCCCCCCTTAGGAAGAAATTTTCCCCATTGCGTTGATTTCCTCTATGAGATGAGGAAACTTCTGCTGAACTTGGTCCCTAGTCAACCACTTGCCTTGGTGCAGGATTTGGCCAGCTTTGACAACCCAATACAGTTGGATATTTTTTTGGTGAGTGTTCTTGATTTGCATGTCCATGATATAATCTATGGTGGCATGTTCCATGCGGTTTGGGTTTAACTCTATTGGTGTGACTTGTTCTGCAATGTTAGAGGTGTCCAGTAGAGGTGGGAAGTAGGGATGAAGGCAGTCCACATTGAATATTGGGTGCAGACCAAGGAATGGTGGAATACTGAGCTCAAAAGCATTGTTCCCTACATCCTTGGTGATGGTGTATGGCCCATATCAGAGCGGGTGAAGCTTTCGGTGGGGTCCAGTGAGGCACTCCTTTCGCAAATGTAGCCACACTTTGTCGCCCACCTGGAAGTTGTGTGGCACCCGATGTTGATCATGTCGTTTCTTGTACTTAGAATTGGCTCTATCAAATATGTCATGAACCTGTTGGCGGATGTGCTGAATTCACTCGATGAAGTTGTTAATTTTGTCAGCTTCAGACTAGACATGAGCCGAATCGGATTGAGTAGCCGCAAATGGCATGGCTATGTCAATGGGACATAGTGGTTGGAATCCCAAGCCCACTTAAAAGGGGCTATGGCCGGTTGAGCTATGGAGAGCCTGGTTATAACTATGTTGTACGTAGGGGAGGTTCTCATCCCATGTGTGTGTATGCTTTGAATTGTACATGCACAGAATGTGTACAATCATCTTGTTGATGACCTCTGTCTGGCCATCAGTTTGGGGATGGAAAGTTGTGGACTTGGTGAGCTTGGTGTCCAGCATTGATCAGAGGCTAGACCAAAATGTGCTAAGGAACTTGTTGTCCCAATCTGATATGATAGATTGTGGGATCCCAAAGTACACCCACACTCGTTCAAAGAGAAGTTTAGCAGTGGCTTCTATTGTGATATTCTTCTTGCAGGTTGCCATAACGGCCATCTTCAAGAATCTGTCGACGACCATGAAAAAACAGTAGTTTCCATGAGTAGTAGAAGGAAGACCCAACATGTAATCGATGGATATGGATTCCCAAGGTCGACTAGGGGTAGGTAGCAGAGTATATCGGCCTTTCTTCTTGACATTTGGTTTGGCAATGGTGCAAGCAGTGTAGGATCTGATGTACTTCCCAACATCCTGTCAAAGGTTCGACACTTCTGTAGTATTGCCACTGTTTTCTCAACTCTGAAATTCCCATCGACTCAACTGTAGTGTGCTTCCCATATCATCTTGGCAAGCTAGCTTGAAGGAACACAAAGGTGTTCCACGTGACATAACAGTGCACCGTAGAGGTAAAATTTTGGAACTTGCGTACCCCCCAAGAGTGCCTTGTATGTGTGGCCGAATTCTGGATCACTCTTGTAGAGAAGTGGCTAATCAGAAGTCTCATGCCCACAAGAGTTGAGAACGGTGGCTAGCACCACGATCAGTGGTCGGCTGAGACAGTCTGCAACATTATTGGTGCTACCATTCTTGTACTTGATGTTCAAATGAAACTATTATGGATATGTGGACCACTTCTGATAGTGATTGTTATGCAACTTCCCTTGTGTTTGTATGAACCGTAGGGGTCAATGGTCTGTGTGGATGATTGTTTCCTTCCCCAAAAATTAATGCTTCCATTGTCGACAAGCCTACACAATGGAATACATTTCTTTTTCGTAAGTGGGATACTTGTGAACTGTGTCAGACAATGTCTCACTGTGATATGCCACTAGATGCCCCTATTGAGTAAGAATTGCCCCAATAGCATAGTCAGAGGCATCTATCTCTATCTCAAATGGTTGTTGCAAGTCTAGTAATGTGAGCACTGGGGCAGAACAGAGGCGATGTCTCAATTCCACAAACATCTTCTATTGAGATTCTGACCAAAAGAATTTTTCTTTCACTCCTCCCTTGGTGACTTGATTGAAGGGCCAAGTGATATGAGCGAATCCCAACACGAACCCGCAATAGAAATTATCAAGACCCAAAAAGTTGCGAAGCTCTGTTAGAGTGGCTAGGGCTAGCTAATCCGAAATGACTTGGATCTTGGTTGGATCCACATGCACCCCCCTTTCATCAATAATGTATCATAGATATTGTACCTAGGTCATGCCAAAAGTGCACTTCTCCAAATTCTCACACAACTTATGTTGCCACAGTGTTTGGAGAACTTGTCGGATGTGGTGGAGGTGCTCTTCCCACGTTTGGCTGAAGATCAAAATGTCATCCAAGTACACCACTAAAAATTAGTTGGTGAATGGTCGCAAGATGTCGTCCATCAACCTCATGAAGTTTGCGAAAGCATTTTTCAACCCGAAATGCATGACCAGCCATTCGAAAAGGCCTTCCTTGGCTTTGAAGGCAGTCTTCCACACATCGGAGGGTTCGATTGGTACCTGGTGAAACTCAGACTTCAAGTCGATCTTTCTAAAATATTTCACCCATTTGAGTTGGTCCAGATGGTCATCAATTCATGGGATCGGGTACCTATTTTGGACAGTGATCTTGTTCAGCACTCGATAGTCAATACAGAGTCTCCAAGTCCCATCCTTCTTTTGTACCAACATGATTGGGCTCCCACAGGACGATGAACTTGGCCAGATGTGACCTTTCTGCAGCAGCTCCTGAATCTACCTCTTGATTTCATTGTTCTCCATAACAGAGCACCGATAGATCGGTCTATTGGGTAGCAGTGCACCTAGGGTTAGATCAATGGGGTGCTTGACCTGACAGTGTAGAGGCACCCCTGTGGGTGAGGTGAAGATGTCCCCATACTCCTCCACAACCTTGTCCATTTATTGTTGTCGAGCAGAGGAGCCCTGTCTGAAGGTCGTGGACACAGTCTTCCTCTTTCCTTGGGGGCAGATCATCAGGAAAAAAAAATTCCTGGTTTGGGAAATGAGCTTACTCCATTGTTTTGTAGTCACCAAAGAGATAGCGGCAGGCGGTGGTACCTCTGGTATCTTGTACAACTTATTTCCCAAAGGAATAATAACAGCACGAGGTCGAGACTCATACACAACATGTTTCTTCCACAAGTATGGTTGGCCTAATAATACATCTGAAACATCAAGAGGAGCAATGTCACATAATACATCCTCCGTGAAGGGCTTGATGTTGTAGGGAAGGCGGCACTGTTGGCTGACGTAGAGATCATGTCCTTGGTGAAGCCATCCGATGGTGTATGGTTGTGGGTCTGATGTGGTCAGCAAGCCCAACCACTTCATGGCGTCTACTAAAATGAGGTTCTTTTGGCTCCCATTGTCGACAATGAACTGTAGCAGGGAGCCCTTTACCCACATCTCGAAGTGGAAGAGATGCTCCTCCTCCTCTGGATCTTCCGATTCCTCCTTATGGATCTTCGCAGTGGCAACAATGGCGTTGGGCTCCACATCAATAATTTGTTTCCCTTTGTCATTCCCCTTGTCAAGTTCTGATTTAGATTCGGTGCATGCATCTGATTCAGAAACCCTCATCTCGTCCACCAGCGACTGCTTGGCCTGACACTCACTTGTGTTGTGAGTGGAGCTCTTATGGAACTCACACCACTTTCCCGTGTCATTCTTTGGCTTCATGGTGTTGTTCTTTGCTTGTGGCTTTGGCAGGTTGTCTTGGGTCACCATGCCTTGGCTTTGTCCTTTGTTCTACGGTTTGGGGGCACCTTTCCCTTGTTTTTTATTCGTAGATCCAAATTCTCGCTTCTTCTGTTTGAATTTTTGCTCGATCTTGGTAGCATACCGGTATGTCATACCAAGCGAGGAGATATTGAGGAACTCCATTTCCTCCTGAATGTATCTGTGAAGACAACTACGATACTTTAGCACCAAATTTTTCTCTGAATCTTTGATACCCAACTTTGTGCGCATGGTATGCAACAGATCCGTCAACTCATGCACATCTTGATCTCTTTTTTACCGCAACATGGTCCATTTTATGTACTTGTCCTCATAGCTCCCCACAGCATAGTATTGTTCCTTGATGGCATCTCGAAAATAATTCCAAGTGGGTACAGCTAAGAACAGAGAGGGTTTTGTCTCGTCCTTTTTCTCACAGTAGCTTTCCCACCAATCCTTGACATGGGGGGTAGCTTTGAGGAGTGCAAAAATAATCTTCTCCCGGTCGGAAAGGTCATGAACTGAGAAATATCCTTATAATAGATTCAACCATCTATCTACGTCATCTACATCTATTTGACCCTCAAATATGGGAATGTCAAATTTTACTTGTACCTTAAAGGGAGTCACGCCTCCAGAGTCGCTGGTTGATGCAGATGCGCCACCGGTGGGTAGTCGTTGAAGGATATGGGCAAAGTTCTCCATCATCGCATTCCTTTGTTTTTCAAGGGCCTCCTCAAGCAATATTTTGATAGGATCTCCTTCTCCCTCATATTTCTTTTTTTCCCTCATGGGCGGCCATCAGGGTTTGCGAGGCTGATCTTGCAAAGGTTCAACCAAATCGAGCCCTAACTCCTTATACCCTGACCTCGTTGGGTACATGCAAAGAAGGATCAAGAAAAGGCAGACTCCTCTGATACCACTGATCTAGATTTATGCAAGAACGCAACATAATACACATATAACCATAAATATAAATATGCACCGGAAATAACACTTCATTTCATTAATATCAAATAATTGAAATTTTCTTATAGACAGAATGGAAATAAACTAGCTAAGGCACTTGGTAGCTTATCTCTAAGAAGATATGTGGTGACTACAGGCCTATGAACTGTGTTACAATGAGGCACGAGGGCCTATTTATTTTTTAGAAACAATGGAAAACCCTAAACATCCAAAACCCTAACCGTAGGAGATGAAGCGCCAAAACTATGGGCCCTGTTTGGGTAAATTGGTGTTTCAACTTCCCAGGATGTAACTTTGGCATACGATCTCTGTTTGATTCATACCATACCTCGTTAGAAATATCTATACGAGGACTAAAAATTTTTATGTGAGCAACATCAGTCCATATAACCATTTTTCTCCTGATTTTCCGAAGAAAAAAAACGTCGTTTAGGGCTTCAAACCGACTCCAGAAGTTCAAGACCCGAAAAACTGCTGAAAATAGTAAGTTGTGCCAAAACTAAAAAAATGAAAGAGAAAATGGTGGGGCCCTATGTGGAATAGGCGGGTGGCCACCAATATCCACCTGGATCACCTTGTGGGCAAATTTTAATGCAAATAAAATTCCTGGTTTGGGAAACAAGCTTACTATGTTGTTTTGTATTAGTCAAAGAGATGGCAGGAGGCAACACTACCTCTGTTATCCTATAAAACTTATTCGTCAAAGTAATAACAATAGAATGAGGCCTAGACTCATACAAAGCATGTCACTTCCACAATTATGGCTAGCCCAATAATACATCAGACACATCAAGAGGATCAACATCACACAGTACCTCATCTGTGAATGGCTTGATGTTGTACGGAAGGTGACACTGCTGGCGGACGTGAAGATATCTTCCTTCATGAATCCACCCAATGGTATATGAATGCGCGTGTGCTATCGTTGGTAGTCTGAGCCGCTTCATGACCTCTACTGAAATAAGGTTCTTTTGGCTTCTGCTATCGACTAGGAATTGCAGTGGAGAACCCTTCACCTACATCTGTGAATGGAAGAGGCGCTCCCCCTCCTCTAGATCCTCAGGATCCTCCCCCTGGATCTTGGTGGTGGCAAAAATGACACTGGGATATGCATCAATGATCTGTTTCCCTTTTCATTTCCCTTCTCTGGTTCTAACTCAGGATCAGAACATGCATCTGATTCGAGTGCCTTTAGTTCGGCCACCAACGACTGTTTGGCCTGACACTCCTTTGTGTTGTGAGTGGGGCTATTATGAAATTCACACCACTTCCCCGTGTCCTTCTTTGTATTTTTAGTGTTGTTCTGAGTCGCCCTGTTTTGGCCTTGCCCCTTGTTCTACGGTTCAGGGGCGCCTTGATCCAAGGTAAATTCTACCTACCCTTAAACAAGACCTTTTACTTCGTCTGATTGTTATAATTTAATTTAATTAAAGCATAAATGAACATAAATGAACAAGTGTTTATGGTAAAGAAGAGGAACATAACATGTCAAGATCAACAATCATAAGAACACATCATTTAATAACGGAGTTCGTCCAAGAGGGACTACATCTCCAAGCCTTGGTGTCAAGATGGTGTAGGCCGCTGCATTAAGTTTTGTAAGAAGAAGATGTACATGGATGTGTTTCTCTGACATAGAAGGAAAATGCCCTCACGTAGGAGTGGCTAGACCTCTCTATGAGATGTTCCACTGCGGAAATCTCATGCATAAAAAGGACTCCTATCAGTATGACAATCACTCACGCATGAAGACTGTGCATGTCCTGCCGACATGGAAAACAAGGGATCTCAATGACATACGTGTGACACGGAGTATCCCGCCAACATGGCATAAAATCAATCTCAAACAACATATAGGAGTATCCCCCCAATATGGCATCAAGGGATCTCAACATAATACAAGTCCATGATATAAAGTACATCAATAACAAAACAAGACAAGATCCAATGACTCATACATCAATAGGGATATTTACAACACTAAGCATCTCTAGAACAAAGAAGTACATGAATTCATCTCATCATATACCTAACGCTGAAGATGACTAAAGAATGGGTTGTTGCGCTGCTGGATCTGAAATCACCATCACCATCGTGGCGTCGAAAGGTGTGAAATCGACTGCTCACTCACTGAAATCTGACACCTGCAGCTTCACTTAAAAAAGTGACCAAAAAATATAAATCTTAGATGAAAGATATGAACGCGCCATTAGATTTGTGACATCGAATAGTGCAAAAACGATTGACCAATTGCTGAATTCTGATGAAATGAAAATTTGGGGCAAAAAGGAATATTTTAGATTCCCCTAGATTCCTCCACATAGTTTCTCCATGGGTGGACTGGAAATCTACAACTCAAAAGGTGAATCTAACCTCGCTATTGCGTTCCCTGTGGAAAACCATGAAAAATGACTATAAACTTGACTATATTCCGACATGGAGAAAAAAATTCCTCACCCCCCCCCCCCCCCCCCGCCCGAGGGAAATTTCAAGGCTCATGGTTCCGCCTAAATAATCACTGCTCTGCGCTCATGGTTCCACCTACAAATTTGTCTCGATCCGCGTGTGCACTCTACTCCTCCATAGCCTAGGTGCACTTGGAAATATATGGGTTTAAATATTTAATCCCGGGCGGATTTTCCAATAAGGCCATTGGGTTCAGTGGTAAAAATGGTGACTTGTTAAGGGGAGGTCGAGGGATTAAATCCCGCCTCCCCAAAAAACCCACGCATGTCATATTTTAAAACCCACATATATTTGTTTTAAGTACAAAGTGGGGGGTTCAGGCCCGCATAGGGCAGCCCGCCCCCATAACTCCGTCATTTGTTTTGTTTACATGTATAATATATACGTTAGGTTGGCGGTGGGGTTCACAACCCCTGCCACCCATATTTAACGTGTTGTGTTTTTGTGGGTTGGGGCAGTGGATTTGACAGCCCTGCCCCACCCGTATTTCGATATAATATGCCCGATGGGTATTGTGTGGGGTCCGGCGGCAGTTATGGCCTGCTGGCCCATTTAATATTCTTTTTTTTGGTTTACATTAAACAAACCAATTCATTTTTGAAAATTCAGTTTTTGAGCGTAGGAGTGCTTTTAAACAGGCCACAATTTTTCCTGGAATCTGCCCTGAACTTGGCAGAATCCGGTGGTCAGGAAAGGTCGAATTTGCACCTTCCTTAAGGCTACCTAGTCAACAGTTCAACCCAAAACTTTGATCGATCCTAACTTCTTCATACAGACTCGGTTTCAAAAACCGTTCACACCACCGCGATTAGGACGTTGAGATACACAACCTAAACCTGGTTCAAGAGAAATCCAAAAACTTTGATTTTTGAGCCCTTTTTATCCTGTGTGTGTCTCTGGAGCCACCTGGATCAATCCTCCCCACTGAGGAGCTTTTGGTCCTCCAAAAGCATCAAAAGAACCTGCAATGTTGTGTACTATATCTGCACCTCAAGCATCTTGAAAATTCACCCTTCCTTCTCCTTCACCTGTGTCCTTCGAAGCCATAAGTGATGAACTGACACCTGCACCTCCTGCAAACCTATAGTACAATCTCATTCAAATTACATGCTCAAATTGACCAATCTATAACCCAAATATTCCCATAATTGCCACAAGTTTATAAGATGTACTCAGTGGTCAAGTTTACATCAAGAGGGAATCATACACCAGATATCATTACAAGACAAGACATCATCCCTGCATTTTGAAGTGGAAAACACCTCATCACTTTTACATGAAATAAATCCAGCACACGACTCATAAAATAAGGCCAATAACATCATCGTCGCATTTCGAAGTGATGGAAAACACCTCATCACTTTCACATGAAATAAATGCAACACATGACTTATACAACAAGGCCAAAAAATATCATTGTCGCTTAAACAAGTGATGGAAAACACATCATCACTTTCAAAATTAAAAAATGTGACAAATGATTTACAATCACGGCCATGACAAGCTAACATATCTAGAAAAAATAATCTAGAAGAATCATCTCTCACTTATCAAAGTGAGTGGATCATTTCCCTGTGGCGAACTTGCTTGTCGATCAGCTCTTTCGACTGTCATATGCACGAGCGCTTTTTCTTTAAGGCGTTGCTCTGGATGGAGTCTCGAGCATGTGGCTCATTGGTGGCCACTTTGGTTGCAATGAGTGCAAAAGGTCTTTCGCCTCCAAACCTGCTTAACCAGTTTCTTTCCCTGCTGTGGAGAAGGATTTGCATGCCTCGTCCTCCTTTCTGCTGCCATCCTTCTCTAACACTCAGACAGCACATGGTTATGTAAACCAAAAAAAAGACATGCTTTGCGAGACCAGGATTTACAATCGTGTCTATCAACATTTTTATAATCAAAATGCACTCTCGAATAATGAGACTTATTATACCTTCTATGGTGGTCTCTGGTGCAATCATGTTGATGGGAGCTCGCCTCATCTCTTTCACTGCAACATGCATTACCATGGAATGATGGCAAAGTGCTCCCACCATTCCTCTTCCCTAGAGAGTTCATCAACATCATTTTCTCCTTGATGTCCTTCGAACATCCTTCTTCAGTGTACCCCAGTCCTACATAACGAGGTCACTGCACAACCTCCAATGGTTGAGTTATGCCTTGGTCACGAATGCTAAGTCATCCTCCTCTATACCCCATCTTGGTGAGGAGTCTCAAGCCGGTTCCTAAAATGGGTATCTCCACACTTCCAACCAAAATGATATCATGTGAAGAAACTAATGAGAAATAAACACTGTTTATCTTAGCTTTCGATTGTGAAATAGGTGAAGAAGGCTTCTCTAAGCCTTCGTTGAGCTTTGCTTCCTCCAAGGCCTTTGTCACAGCTTGTAGCTGAAGCTGCAACCGTTGCTTCTCCTCCTTCTCTTCCTGCAAAAGTGCTTCCAATGCATCATGATTTTCTTGAATACATTCAATGTTGCGCTTCCAATATTCCCACGCCTCTCTCGTGGCTTGCAACTGAAGCTGCAATTGATGTTTTTCCTTCTTTTCTTCCTGTAGGAGTGTCTTCAATTCGGCATTCTCAGCTTCTTGTTTTTCATAAGCCTCGTACAACATGTCTGATTTCTCGAAGACCCTGAGCATGGTCTCGTACATGTCTTTGACTTTCTCCATGGCTAAACTCAACGAACGTTCAATGTTCACGCCTGCGATCCAAATCAGCAAGAAGACCTGCTCTGATACCACTTGATCCAGGAAAAATTCCTCTTACCCTTAACCAAGACCTTTTACATCAGCTGATTGTTAGAATTGCATTTAATTAAAGCATCAATGAACATAAATGAACAATTTCTTGCTGTAAAGAAGAGGGACATAACATGTCAAGATCAACAATCATAAGAACACATCGTTTGATAATGGAGTTCATCCAGGAGGGACTACATCTCCGGGCCTCGGTGTCAAGATGGTGTAGGACGTTGCATTAAATGTTGTAAGAAGAAGATGTACATGGACGTGTTTCTCTGACATACAAGGAAAATTCCCTCACACGGGAGTGGCTAGACCTCTCTATGAGATATTCCACTATGGAACTCTCATGCATAAAAAGGACTCCTATCAGTATGACAACCACTCACGCATGAAGACTGTGAGTATCCCGCTGACATGGCAAAAAAGGGATCTCAATGAAATACGTGTGACACGGAGTATCCCACCAACATGGCATAGCAAGGATCTCAAACAACATACAGGAGTATTCCACCAATATGGAATCAAGGGATCTCAACATAATACAAGTCCATGATAGAAAGTACATCAATAACAAAACAAGACAAGATCCCACAACTCAAACATCAACAGGGATCTGTACAGCACTAAGCATCTCAGGAACAAAGAATTACATGAATTCAACTCATCATATACCTCACGCTGAATATCATTGAAGAATGGGTTCCTACACTGTTGGATCTTAAATTCACCATCACCATCGAGGCGTCTAAAGGTGTGAAATCAACTTCTCACTCACTGAAATTTAACACCTACAACTTCACTTCAAAAAGTGACCAAAAAATATAAAGTTCAAAAGAAAAATCTGAATGAGCCATCAGATTCGTGACGTTGAATAGTGCAAAAATGATTGTCCATTTGTTGAATTCTGATGAAATGAAAATCTAGGGCAAAAAGGAATATTTTAGATTCCCCCTAGATTCCTTCACATAGCTGCTCCATGGCTGGACTAGAAATATGCAACTCAAAAGGCGAATCTGGCCTTGCCATTATGTTCCCTGCAGAAAACCGTGAAAAATGACTGTAAACTTGACTATATTCTGAGATGGAGAAAAATTACCTCCGTGGGAAAATTTCAAGGCTCATGGTTATGCCTGCATAATTACTGCTCCATGCTCATGGTTCCACCTTCAAATTTGCCTCGATCCGTGTGCATGCTCTTCTCCTCCATAGCCTGGGTGCACTTGTAAAAAGAGGGGTTTAAATATTTAATCTCGGGAAGATTTTCCAATAAGGCTATTGGGTTCAGTGGTAAAAATGGTGACTTGTTAAGGGGAGGTTGGGGGATTGTTCAGCGGTTTAATTGTCGGATTAAACCTCTCAATATTAATTATCAATTTGGGATTCGTAAACATGATTTGTACTACCTCTTGGCTCAGCTTAATGGTCAAAGTATAAATATTCCTTTGTAATGATAAACTAGGTGCTGGAATGAAAGACACAATTGCTGGCAAATAAACAATCTTGAAAAGGAGACCTACTTACCCAATTTTATCAAGCAAACTCCATACTGCAATTAAACTACAAGGAAATACAAATAAATCCTCAATCTCATAACATTCTCGCACTAGAATCCTACTTTTAAATCTCCTATGATATCTTGAAAACCTTAACCTACTTGCTCCTTTAACTAACTTGAAACTAAAACACACACATTATCCTAATTATAACTTCAAACCTTAAACTAACTAGGACTACTCTTTATAACAAATTCAAGATTCCAAATCAACTATTTCGAAAAGAAAACTACTTTGCTTCATATAAAATACCACTTAAAATATCCTATTAAAAATCGCATTGCAAATAATCTATGATAACCTTTAAATACAAATATTTTAATCTAGGTGAAACAAATTATTCAAAAACAAGCTCATTGTTCAAAATCATGCAACTCATAATGAAAAATAATTCAAAATCATGTAAATCAATAATGAAAACTAAATCACCATTCGAATTGATATCTCTACCTACACAATAAAATACACACTCAAACTTGCTCTTATAAAGAAATGATTACACTACGAAAAAAAGAATGATTCTAATTAAAAATAAATCTAATTATTAAGTGAAATCCCGCGATGCATAAACAAATCAAACCTTGAATTAACATTCTAAATGGCAGTGTTATTCAAATTCGAAGCATTACAATCTATTCTCACTACTGAATCAAATTCAAAAATTGGATGCGCCCATTGCATTCGATTTTAACAAAAGGAATAGAGTATAACTCTATATTAAAAATCAAGCACATATTATGTAATGAGTTCGAGTTTTACAATAATTCCTTAGTCCATTTATTTGCACAATCCAACTATGGCCAAAAACTCTTTGAAATTGAACCGTACCTACCAAAAATTTACACAAAACCATAAATAAGAAACTTATACTGTAAAAATCATGCACACATCTAATTAACTTACGTTGATTGATCAAGCTTAGCTCTAGAGGTGGTGGGCCCTCCCACGCCTGGAGTAAGCTGAATTACTGCAGTGGGGGAAAGCTTTTTAAAACATCAAATACTGGAATTTGAAATGAATCATGGCATAACGGTACTGCTCACGGATTGAAGGCGATTGTATATTTAAAACAACATTTGGCAATCGATTTACATAATTCAGGCACAATAATTCTAGTTTTACACACATCAATTTCCTGTCTCCATTTCACTCTTGCAAAATTTGATGCCTATTCTACCTCTCAAAAATTCAATCTTTTTATTCCTATCGATCCCAGCTCATCTAATTAATGGATTCCGCCCTCCTCCCCTTCATTTGATCACGGCAACTTATATATATACTGGATTTACAAATTGGGGGCTTCAACCACCCAATTAAAATATAGAAGATTATTGGTTTTAACAATTTGTCGGAATAAGAATTAGTTTCAAAATAGAATGTTGAATTAGCAAATCGCTCCTCTTTTCGTGGGATGTTTTTGTTTCTGGAAGGTGCAATCTTGGGTTCTAGAGGAAATTTGACCCTCGTTCCTTTTCTAAGCAACTCATGAACTTCTCTAGTGTATGTGTGAACATGGTATGCATATGTTTCATAATAGAAAATACCACCATCTCCAAACAGATCAGCGCATTTTTCAAATCCTCTTGAATGTGTTCCATGTCAAGCCAGAAATGGTGGGAGCAGATAATACCAGAATTAATATTTGTAATCATTAAAGAAACATTGAATTTTTGCTAAACGATGTCGAGGAAGCTCCTTAATGTTTTTGTAATGGCGGTACTCAGGGTCATCAATGCACACAACAATTATCTTATCATCTTCACAATTCCCACAACACAATTGAAAACTGAAGGAGCTCCACGTCCAATCTCAAGATCATTCCATGGATGTGCAGCAACAAATCTACGTGATAGAGATGAAAAAATCCTTTCATTCATAGGTGGATGAGGAAAGCGCATTTCCTCCATTTCTTGGACCTTTAGCACTAGGTCGAACAAATGTTTAAATACAGTGAAACAAGTGTCTTCGCTTCAACTAATGTGGAACAGGCCCAAAAATTGATCCTTGGCATATTACAGTTGACTTGACCTGGTGTATCAGCCACTAAAGCCCCAAATTCTCGAAGCTTAGAACTTGATATATCGCCTCTGAGAGTAGTGATGTTGTGTTGTTCTTGGCCACTTCCTGTGCATGTTAGCTAAAGCTCAATCTAAAATATGAAGTGTGCATATGAGTTTGTTTCTGAGGCACCCCAAATGCATCAAAGTGCACGGACAACAACACATGCGGCGGTACTATCCAGATTACCTCACCACAACCATTAAACTGATGTTCCTTCATAAGAAAAGGTTTCTTACGGCCGCTCCTATCTTTTCGACTTGATTCCTTCTTAGACATATTGTGAAAATGTTCTTAAGAGACCAATGTGCTTACAGATTCACACTAAAGAATTCTGAAACCCCTCAATTAAAAGACTGCACGCCGATATTAATCATTAAATCAAGGAATATAACTTCTACTCTGGGTTTCAAGAATTTCAAAACCATTGAATTGAAAGACTACACACCCACTAATTATTGTAGTTGGAAAATATTTTTCAACTTCCCGCATTGTGGAATGCATTGTATTAGACATATATGCCTACTCAGGATCTCCTACAATAGGAGAAAATGTCCCATCATAATCTAGAAAGACTACAATATGATTTCCTTTTGTTGCACCCATCATCTGCTCAAACATTATCGAAGTTGAAGGATGATCCAACTTCCATGAACCATAAGTTGCAGATGTCATGTCCAGATCAAGTTCAACATAGTTAAATCTACTAGCCAATATACGTTATGAAGCTTTCATAGCATCAACCTAGTTGTCATTCTCAATATTGTTCGGAAATATTTTTGTCAAATAAACTGATGTTGAACTGGTGACAATGTTGATGTTGAAAATGAGACTACAAGTGTAACAAGGGACAAAGGAGATAAGCTTAACCCTGGTTTTGCCAAGGATAGAGAATATGCCACCAAGAAGGCACTTATTAATGAAACTATTACACACAAATACCTTCCAAACTAATTAACAAAATGAATTTACAAATAAATAGTTATTATCCCTAATGCCTCTTATTAACAACATAGCAAGTTTAATAATTATTAAAACACTAGGTACAAGCATGTATCTATTTGATAAAAAACCATAAAATTTGGACAAAGATGTAGCTCAACTTCCCCCCACGCTGAACTTCTTGCACGTCCTTGTGCAAGCCAAAACTATAAGACAATGAAATAAGGAAGGGAAAATGTCAACAATGATTTTAGCGGGTAAGGATGAAGATTCTTGATGTATTGGAATGCCTTCATTCGCTGCAGCATCACTATTACAATACCAACTAAAACCATGTGAAATGATAAAACAAGATCAGGTACTAAAAGTAGACATTATGGGGAAAGCAGTGTTGCACATACTGTTATATTGTTCCAAATCAATTCCCTATTTTGTTTATGCCCAAAGTCTTATGATAAAAATCAAATTTTGTTGAAAAAGTGCAGTTTCAAAAATAATAACACAATATTCTTGCACCTACTATAACAATCTCGTACCTAGGTCATGCAACACATATTTAGAGGCAACTACAATCAATACACATTGTTGGCAACCAACGCCTTGTGAGTAGTCATCACTGAGCATTTCATCACTTCAAATACCATAGAAATTAAAGTGTGTTATGATACCAATCAGCAACCTCTTTATTGAACACTCTAAATTATGTTGTCATCTAGATTCAAAAATAAATTTCCTCTTAATCCAATACAAAGAATTACCTTCACTAAGGGTACCACTTCATTAAAGATTCATGGTTTTTGAAATATAGAACTCAAAGCATCATGTTCAAATTTTCTTTAAACCATTGCCCAAGAAAAATGATGAGTCTTAGGGAAAGAGAAGGATAACCAAGAAAATCATAGTATGTAGTTAACTTTAATACCACAGACATCGCCCTGCTGTCCGCAGGTATCCATAAACTCGGCAGGGATGTCTTTTGACCCATCAAAATGTCTGTGTCCCACTTACTATGCATGGATTCAGAGTTATCTTATTTGACTTTTTAGATGAAATCCATTGATGGTAGTGCCACTCACAAGAAGTAATATGTATGAACAAGCCAAATCGTGATGAGACCTACTATCTTCCAGCTTTTTGGCTGAAAGCCATTACTATGGCTTGGTGACCAGGAGCAGTAATGTCATGCATGTTAGGTCTCATGATCATGGTAGGTCGGCTCATCATGAGACCTCCTATCCTTCCCTAAATCTTTGTAAGCTCTGATTATTATTAACCTTAAAGGTTACTTAATAAGTGGGGAGACAGATCTACTCCTTAAGAGTACATGATGGCATGAAAGTTTTTAATGACTAATCATTGCTGGATAATTCCTTTACCCTAAGGACTTATTAAAGATATCCCAGACAATGACTGAAAGATTCCTTGAGTTAAGATTGCTAGTGTTCTCCTGAATAGCTCATTATGATCTTTATAAGAGTGGTCCACCATAGGGGTTTTCCAATAGTACCTTCTAAGGGAAACTGAAAATATATATCTGAGACAACAATTTATTAGAGTGATTAATCATGGTTACTTTTGAAAAATCATGAGGTATTAGAGTGAATTGTACTCAACAAGATTTGTCACAAATGTGTGTGTTAACAACTAATGCGGATCAAAGTAGTTTTAACAAGCATGCTTTAAAATTCAAAACCCTAATAGCATTGTAACTACTTTATTTATTTATTCTCCTACCCTATTTTACCCTAAGAGGCGAAAGACTTATTTTTAAGTATAGGAGTACTTCCAATGAAGCCATGTGCGTAACAAAATGCTGATTATACTCACACTTAGTTTTAAAGAATAGACTTCAAGACATACAAAAGCATGAGAAATCAGTTGCTTTAATTGATATGGTACCAAGAGTTTCCGAATGTTGAGGAAATAATATGGCTTGATGACTTCTTGAAACAAGGATTGAATGGAATCCACATATTTAGGATTCTCCAACTGATGCAAATCTTCCACTGTTTGATAGTCACTCTCCTGAAGGCACAAATAATCTAGTGAAAGACAAAAGATAAATCCCTCAAGTTTAGGCTCAAATATTTGATTTTCAAATTTACAAGAATGGCTAAGAGAGATTCTATGGTTTTGAGTTTCAACAACATTTTCATAACAAGTTCCAATGAAAGATTGCTCCTCTGGTGTTCTTTGAATTATATCTTCCCGAGGTGAATGCTTTGTAATAATGTGGCAAGTTTCCAAATTCATTCCCTTTTCCAACATGGAAGATGTAGCATTATGTTCAATAGAGGAATCAACGGGAAAAATAGGTGGTTCAAAATTTTGTGCAACTTGATTGTTTAGATTAGGGTTTAGGATGTGGTTTGGGCTAGGATTTTGGTTAATGCTTGGACTATGATTTGGATTTGGATTGGGGTTAGGCTTTGGACTAGGGTTAGGGCTAGATTTTAAATTAGAGTTAGGGTTAGTTCTAGAGTGTGGATTAGGGTCAGGTCTAGGGTATGGATTAGGGTATGAAATAGAGTATGGATTAGGGTATGGACTAAGGTATGAACTAGGGTTAAGGTATGGATTAGGGCTAGGGTATGGATTAGGGTTTGGATTAGGACTAGGGTATGGATGAGGGTTAGGGTAAGGTTGCACATATGGTTGGGACCATGGAGGAGGATAACTTAATGGTGCATTGGAAAGAAATTGTGGTTGTTGTTGGTGCTCATATGATTGAATTTGCATGGGAGATTTCCCTAGCGATAAAGATCCAAACGATTCTTGAGGCCATGGAGATATCTGGCTTGAGGATGAGGGTCAAGGCGAGGGCCACTGCAGCCACGAAGTAGGATATTCAATTGGAGGAGGATTAAGTTTTCCATGGAACTTTAGGGTTATAAACATGTTGAGGAACCTACTTAGGAAAATAATAATTTTTCCAAGTATCAAATAGTGTTGGGTTTTGAGTTATACCTGGCAGTTGATTCAATTCCCTACTTGATTCCCTGAGTACCTTTCGTAATCATGGCAGTGATGGGCAATTTTTAGTTGCATGACCATCCTCACAAATTCCGCAAACTTTTAGACCGCTAAGTGGACACTTTCCAAGGAAGTGTTTCTTTCAAAAATTGGCACAAAGGACAAGCAGCGGTTCTTACAGTACCCCAAAAATGATATAAATTTGAAGATTGGATTCTGAAGATAAATGAATTTTAAAAGCTATTAGCTTAAATAAAGCTGACCACACTTGCATGAAAGGAAAACACTAAATCAAAGTACTATTTAATCTATGAAAAGAAAATAAATTTGTAAATTAAATGCTTAAAGCCTGCTTCTACTTCTACACATAAAGGAAATAAAAGTTCAAGAGATACGCAATATGACCAGACTTTGGAGCAACCCCACAAAATTGGATGCGTGGCTCTTCACTCACGTCTTATCGTACATTATCCGCCCTTTGACATCTTGCAATACCCTTGAAACTTTGTAAGAAAAATTTTACCTGAGCCAAAATACAACTCCCCGTCAACGGCACCAAAATTTTGGGCGGTTTAATTGTCAGATTAAACCTCTTAATATTAATTATCAATCCGGGAGTCATAAACGCGAGTTATACTGTGTCTTGGCTTAGCTTAATGGTTAGAGTATAAATATTCCTTGGTAATGATAAACTAGGTGCTGGAATGAAACACACAATTGCTAGCAAATAAACAATCTTGAAAAGGAGACCTACTTACCCAATTTTATCAAGAAAACTCCATACTGCAATTAAAATGCAAGGAAATACAAATAAATCCTCAATCTCATAACATTCTCACACTAGAATCCTAATTTTTAAATCTCCTATGATATCTTGAAAACCTTAACCTATTTTCTCTTTTAACTAACTTGAAACTAAAACACACACATTTCCTAATAATAACTTCAAACCTTAAACTAACAAGAACTACTCTTTATAACACATTCAAGATTCCAAATTAACTATTTCTAAAAGAAAACTACTTTGCTTCATATAAAATAACACTTAAAATATCCTATTAAAAATGGCATTGCAAATCATCTATGATAACCTTTAACTTCAAATATTTTAATCTAGGTGAAACAAATTATTTAAAAACAAGCTCATTGTTCGAAATCATGCAACTCAAAATGAAAAAAATGAAAAAAAAAAACAAAATCATGTAAATCAATAATGAAAAATAAATCACCATTCGAATTGATATCTCTAACTGCACAATAAAATCCACACTCAAACTTGCTCTTATAAAGAAATGATTACACTACAAAAAAAAGAATGATTCTAAGTAAAAATAAATCTAATTATTAAGTGAAATCCCGCGATGCATAAACAAATCAAACCTTGAATTAACATTCTAAATGGTAGTGTTACTTATTCAAATTCAAAGCATTACAATCTATTCTCACTACTGAATCAAATTCAGAAATTAGATGCGCCCATTGCATTCGATTTTAACAAAAGGAATAGAGTATAACTCTATATTAAAAATCAAGCACATATTATGTAATGAGTTTGAGTTTTACAATAATTCCTTAGTCCATTTATTTTCAAAATCCAACTATGGCCAAAAATTCTTTGAAATTGAACCGTACCTACCACAAATTCACACAGAACCACAAATAGGAAACTCATACTGTAAAAATCATGCACACATCTAATTAACTTGCGCTGATTGATCAAGCTTAACTCTAGAGATGGTGGGCCCTCCCACGCCTAGAGCAAGCCGAATTACTGTAGTGGGGGAAAGTTTTTTAAATATAAAATACTAGAATTTGAAATGAATCATGGCATAATGCTACTGCTCATGGATTGAAGGAGATTGTATATTTAAAACAGCATTTGGCAATCAATTTACATAAGTCACGCACAATAATTGTAGTTTTACACACAGCAATTTCTTGTCTCCATTTCACTCTTGCAAAATTCAATGCCTATTCTACCTCTCAGAAAATCGACCTTTTTATTCCTATCAATCCCAGCTCGTATAATTTATGGGTTCCCCCCTCCTCCCCTTCGTTTGATCACGGAAAATTATATATATACCGGATTTACAAATTGGGGCTTCAACCACCCAATTAAAATATAGAAGATTATTGGTTTTAACTATTTTCCAGAATAAGAATTAGTTTTAAAACAACATGTCGAATTAGGAAATTGCTCCTCTTTGCGTGGGATGTTTTTGTTGCTGGAAGGTGGAATATTTGGTTCTGGAGGAAATTTTACCTTCGTTCCTTTTCTAAGGAACTCCTGAAATTCTTCGGTGTATGTGTGAACATGGTATGCGTATGTTGCATAACAGAAAATAACACCATCTCCAAACAGATCAGCGCATTTTTCAAATCCTCTTGAATGTGTTCCACATCAAGACAGAAATGGTGGGAGCGGATAATACCGGCATTAATATTTATAATCCTCAAAGAAACATCAAATTTATGCTAAGCGATGTGGTGGAAGATCCTTAATGTTTTTGTAATGGTGGTACTCGAGATCATCAGCACACACAACAATTATGTTATCATCTTCACAATTCCCACAACACAATTGAACAGCGAAGGAGCTCCAGGTCCAATCTCAAGATCATTCCATGGATGTGCAGCAACAAATCTACGTGATAGAGATGAAAGAATCCTTTCACTCAGAGGTGGATGAGGAAAGCACGTTTCCTCCATTTCTTGCACCTTCAGCACTAGGTGGAATAGATGTTGAAATAGAGTGAAACAAGTGTCTTCACTTCAACTAATGTGGAACAGGCCCACAAATTGATCCTTGGCATATTACAGTTGACTCGACCTGGTGTATCAGCCACTAAAGCCCCAAATTCTTGAAGCTTAGAACCAGATATATCGCCTCTGAGAGTAGTGATGATGTGTTGTGCTTGGCCACTTCACGTGCATGTTAGCTGAAGCTCAATCTAAAATATGAAGTGCGCATATGAGTTTTTTCTGAGGCACCCCAAATGCACCAAAGCGCACGAACGATAGTGCATGCGGCATTACTATCAAGAATACCTCACCACAACCATTACATTGATGTTCCTTCGTAAGAAAAGTCTACTTACGACTACTCCTATATTTCCGACTCGATTCCTTCTTAGACATATTGTGAAAATTTTCTTAAGAGGCCAATGTGCTTACAGATTCACACTAAATAATTCTGAAACCCCTTAATTAAAATATTGCACGCCGATATTTATCATTAAATCAAGGAATATAACTTCTACTCAGGGTTTCAAGAATTTCAAAACCATTGAATTGAAAGACTGCACACCCACTAATTATTTCAGTTGGAAAATATTTTTCAACTTCCCGCATTGTGGAACGCATAGTATTAGACATATATGCCTGCTCAGGATCTCCTACAATAGGAGAAAATGTTCCATTATAATCTAAAAAGACTACAATATGATTTCCTTTTGTTGCACCCATCATCTGCTCAAACATTATTGAAGTTGAAGGATGATCCAACGTCCATGAACCATAAGTTGCATCTGTCATGTCCAGATCAAGTTCAACATAGTTAAATCGACTAGCCAAAACACATTATGAAGCTTTCATAGCATCAACCCAGTTGTCATTCTCAATATTGTTTGGAAATATTTTTGTCAAATAAACAGATGTTGAACTGGAAGAATGTGACAATGTTAATGCTGAAAATGAGACTGCAGGTGTAACAGGGGACAAAGGAGATAAGCTTAATCCTGGTTTTTCCAAGGATAGAGAATCTTCCACCAAGGAGGCACTTATTAATGAAGATATTACACACAAATACCTTCCAAACTAATTAACAAAAGGAATTTACAAATAAATAGTTATTATCCCTAATGCCTCTAATTAACAACATAGCAGGTTTAATAATTATTAAAACACTAGGTACAAGCATGTATTTATTTGATAAAAAAACCATAAAAATTTGGACAAAGATGCAACTCAACAGGGATCAAATCCTGCCTCCCCACAAAATCTGCGCATGTCATATTTTAAAACCTGCATATATTTTTTTTAAGTTCCAAGTGGGGGGGTCGGGCCTGCATTGGGTGGCCTGCCCCTATAACTCTATCGTTTTCTTTGTTTACATGTATAATATATACATTGGGTTGGCAGTAGGGTTCACAACCCCTGCGACCCATATTTAACGTGTTGTGGTTTTGTGGGTTGGGGCGACAGAGTTGACAGCCCCACCCCACTCATATTTCCATATAATATGCCCGATGGGTATTGCGTGGGGTCCAGTGGGGGTTATGGCCTGCCGTCCCATTTAATATTTTGTTTTTTGTTTTACATTAAACAAACCAATTCATTTTTAAAATTTGGTTTTTGACCATAGGAGTGCTTTTAAATAGGCCAAAATTTCATCCAAAATATGGCCTGAGCTTGCCAGAATCTGGTGGCCGGGAAAGGTCGAATTTGCGCCTTCCTTAAGGCTTCCCAGTCAACAAGTCAACCAAAAACTTTGACCGCTCCTAACTTCTTCATACGGACTCGGTTTGACGAACCGTTTGCACCACCGCGATCAGGACATCGAGATCTACAAACTAAGCTTGGTTCGAGAGAAATCTAAAAACTTTTATTTTTGAGCCCTCTTTATCCTGTGTGTCTCTGGAGCCACCTGGATCACGCCTTTCCCTGGCTTCAGATTCGTGGATCCAAATTATTTCTTATTTTGCTTAAATTTCTACTCAATCTTGGCGGCATAATGATATGTCTTGCAAAGCGATGTAATGTCGAGGAACTCCATTTCCTCCTAAATGTATATGTGCAGATAGTTGTGGTACTTGAGCACCAAATGTCTCTTTGAATCTTTAATACCCAACTTTTTGCGTAGGGTATGGAACATATTCATCAGTTCATGCACATCTTGATCCCTTTGTTGCCACAGCATGGTCCATTGGATGTACTTTTCCTCATAGCTCCCCACAGGGTAGTATTATTCCTTGATGACGTCTCGGAACGAATTCCAAGTGGGTGTGGCCGAGAACAGAGAGGGTTCCCTCTCTTCCTTTTTCTCACAGTAGGTTTCCCACCAGTCTTGGACATGGGGGGCGACTTTTAGGAGTGGAAAAATAATCTTTTCTCGGTTAGAGAAATGATGGACCGAGAAATACCCTTCCAACAAATTCAACCATCTATCTGCAACATCTTCATCTATCTAGGATCCAAATAGAGGAATGTCAAAGTTGACTTGTACCTTGAAAGGAGAGGCACCTCCAAATTCGTTGCCGGATGTAGATGTGCCGCTGGTGGGAAGCCATTGAAGGATCTGGGACAATTTATCCATCATCACGTTCCTCTGTTTCTCGAGGGCCTCCTTGAGCAATATTTTGATATGATCTCCTACTCCCTCGTCTTTATTTTCTTCTGCTATGGGAGGTCGTTAGGGTTTGTGAGGCTGATCTTGCAAGGGTTCAACCAGATCGAGCCCTAACTCCTTATACCCTGACCTTGTTGGGGACATGCAAAGAAAAACAGAGAAATAACAGACCGATATGATACCACTGATCCAGATTTATGCAGGAAACCAATAATCCATAGAAATAAACATAAACATAGAGATGCAGTGGAAATAATATTTCATTTCATTAATATCAAATAACATAAATATCCTTACAGACATAATGGAAATAAACTATCTAGGGCACTGGTAGTGTATCTCTAAGAAGAGATGTGGCAGCTACAGGCCTCTAAACTATGTTACAATGAGGCTCAAAGGCCTATTTAATGTTGATAAACAATGTAAAACCCTAAACATCCAAAAACCTAACTCTAGGAGATGAAGCACCAAAATTATGGGCCCTGTTTGGGTAAATTGGTACATCAACTTCCCGAGGACGTAACTTTGGCATATGATCTTCGTTTGACGCACTCAATACCTCGTTAGAAAGATATATCTGAGGACTAAAAATTTTGACACAGGGTGCTTGCTTCAATCCATACAATTCTCGCTTGATTTTTCCCACATGAGACTCTCTGTCAAATGTCCAAAATCATTTTTTCTACTCTATGTACACCCTTTCCTCAATCACTCCATTGAGGAAATTTGTATTCACGTCCTTCTCATGTATCTTCCATACCATATGCGCTGAAAGTGCTAGAATTGATCGGATTGAAGAGTACCTTGCTACTGGAGAAAATTTCTCTGCGTAATCAATTCCATCCACCTGAGAGAACCCTTTAGCCACAAATTTTGCCTTTTGTTTCTCGACACTCTCATATGTTGCTTGATTCATCTTTTAGATCCACCTAAAACCTACAACTGAATTGTCCTCTAGCCTTAGGAAAAATTCCTAATAACTTTTCTTGATAATGGAATCATATTCCTCTACCATGGCATCAACCCATACTAGTTATTGCATTCTTCCTCAAATGAGGATGGCACAGTCTCTACACTCTCGCTCATTAGAGCCATGTAGGTAGTGTACCAATCTGGTGACCTCCTCTTCCTGCGTTATGTTGTGAATGCTCCTACATTATCTCTAGCATCATGCATCATTCTGTCAGCCTCTCTGGTGTGCTTCCTTCCATCTTTGCACTAGAAAATTTGGCCCAATTTCCAACGGCCACTTCGTCGCTATTCTGACACATAGTCGTCGCAAGAGCGATAATTAGAGGACGAGAAAAACGTGGTTTGCCATTACGTCGCAATTCCGACGCCTTGACAAAGTGTCGCACTACCGACACTTTTTTCGTCGCTTCCAAACAAGCGTCACTCTTCCGAATTTTCCCAAACCGTCGCTCTTTCGACGTTTGTAAACTATCGCAATTCTGACGAAATGTGGTCCGACGTTTTGAACGTCGCTCTTCCGACATTTTTATACCGTCGCTCTTCTGACATTTGTAAACTGTCGCAATTCCGATGAAACGTGGTCCGACGTTTTGAACATCGCTCATCCGACGATTTTATACTATCGCTCTTCCGACATTTTTAAGCTGTCGTAATTCCGACGCCGTACAAAAGTGTCGCAAGACCGACGCATTGCAAAAGCGTCACAATACCGATGCATTCCAAAAGCATCACAATACCGACGCATTCCAAAAGCGTCGCAATACCGACCCTAGGAAGAACTGTCGCAATATCGACGGACGTCACAAGACCAACGAAAATGGAAATTGTTCAAGACGTCGAAAGACCGACGCTTACAAAGGTTTGGTATACTGACGGTGGGTTCAATTTTTTAAAAAAAATGAAACTTTAAAACAGGACAGTAAATCTCCAATATTTGTTATGAATTTTGGGCATTCCAATTTTTATGAACATAATTCAACCATGAAATATTAATATAATAAACCACCCCGCAATGCTTCGACTATAAACAATCATATAAACATGGCTCTGTATTTCAAAAAATAGGTTTAAAATAGAAACAGGGCAACATTTTTTTTTTCCAATTGTTATGAACATAATTCGACCATGAAATATTAATATAATAAACCACCCCGCAACGCTTCGACTATAAACAATCATATAAACATATCTATGTATTTCAAAAAACAGGTTTAAAATATAAACAGGGAAACATTTTTTTTTTCTAAGTAAAGTTAATATATTAACAGTGGGAATAAAATTATAGCATGACTGAAGTCAAAAACATTGCCCAGACTTATGGAAAATTTGTCATCAAAAAATCAAAAAAGAAGACTGCCCTCATACGGGGAAACCAGTCTTGAACGTTTTTCAGGTCGTTGCATTGCCCACGCAAGGGAACCATCGTTTGATATCTTTGACGATTACAGTGTTTACAGAATTCAAAAATAAAATAGAGGTCCAGCACAGTAACATAAGCAAAAAAATGCCCAATTAAGTGGGCCACGAAGCAAGAAAACCAAACTAAAGAGAAGCAGCTACTCATCTGGTGGTTCTTCGACAATTCGGCACCATCCTTCGGCAAACATAAAAATGAAACTTTAAAATAGGACAGTAAATCTCCAATATTTGTTATGAATTGTGGGTGTTCCAATTGTTATGAACATAATTCGACCGTGAAATATTAATATAATAAACCACCCCGCAGCGCTTCGACTATAAACAATCATATAAACATGGCACTGTATTTCAAAAAACAGGTTTAAAATAGAAACAGGGCAACATTTTTTTTTTCCAATTGTTATGAACATAATTCGACCATGAAATATTAATATAATAGACCACCCCACAGTGCTTCGACTATAAACAATCATATAAACATGGCTCTGTATTTCAAAAAACAGGTTTAAAATAGATACAGGGAAACATTTTTTTTTTCTAAGTAAAGTTAATCTATTAACAGTGGGAATAAAATTACAGCATGACCGAAGTCAAAAACATTGCCCAGACTTATGGCAAATTTGTCATAAAAAAATCAAAAAAGAAGACTACCCTCATACGGGGAAACCAGTCTTGAACGTTTTTCAGTTCGTTTCATTGCCCACGCAGGGGAACCATCGTTTGATATCTTTGACGATTACAGTGTTTATAGAATTCAAAAATAAAATAGAGGTCCAGCACAATAATATAAGTAAAAACATGCCCAATTAAGTGGGCCGCGAAGCAAGAAAACCAAACCAAAGAGAAGCAGCTACTCATCCGGTAGTTCTTCAACAATTCGGCACCATCCTTCGGAAGGTCCAGGATCTCTAGGCGCTATCTCCACATTCACGCCACCGCTCCCCTCCTGAAGGCCCTAAAGCTAGGATTTTTCTGAGCTCAGACCCGCCGAACGGGTGCATTGTTCCTCCACTTGGGCCTCTTCATAGAAAACCACGGTGATTGAAGTTGTGATTTGTGGGCAGTTCAGAGAGCAATTAAATGAAAAAAAGCACAGTACATCCCGTGGGAGAAGGTGAAGTGGTGGGGAAATGAGGAGCAGGGGAGCCCATACGGTGGCCAAATCATAGAACCCGACCGCGCCCACTTCTAGTGTTTGGATAGCGACCTGCGTAATAATCACTGGAATGGGAAGACGACTTGGTCGAGGGGCTAGAGAGAGCATGCAGGGGTTGACCTCTGGTGCTACCCCTGCGGCAACGCATCCTTTGACGCAGGAAAGGCATGGGTACAGTCTCAACAGTGGGCACAAGAAGAGACGGAGAAGCAGGATTCCAAGAAATCGAGGAAGACAGACACAGACCAGACTGAGAGAGATGCATATTTGCACCAAGGTCTAAGTAACAATTAAGATGGCTTCTCCTTCTCGTCATAGTGAGCAAGCAGTGTCACCCAGCAACTGGAGAGCATCTGCAATTCAAAGGTTGCGGCTCGTCTGAAAAACCATAGCGAAATGCCATTTTATCGACCCGACTACAATGGCATCGAAGAAAGCCCATCATAAATCTCTCATTGGTGAGAGTCGAAGGCCGGAGCATATTGGAGCATGCGAAATCGCTAACAGGAGTGGAGGTCTGATCTTGAACAGCGTTAAAACTTAATGTGATTCATGTGAAAACCTTAGAACTTAAATATCGGCTGATTGAACAACATTAAAACTTAATGCGATTGATATGAAATCTCCACATCCATGTCCCATCGCCTTAAACGCCATCGAATGCACCCGCATCCGGGAACAGGGAAACTTTTGATTGAGGATACGTGGCATAAATTGATTGGAGTGGATCTTTTTTTGGGCCGCTCGCGCAGTGGAAATCCAAACCCGAAAAAGATTAGGGCGAATTTGATAAGAAATTCGCGTCACAACACCCTCTCCATACGCCAGCCCAAATTCACACCCGAAAAAGATTAGGGCGGAATTCATTTGGTTTTCGCGTCACAAAATTGGCCGATGTCAGCAGGCTATTTTTGAATGCGAATTTGGTTTGAAATATGGTTTATCGCCGTTTGAAGTCCGACGGGCTCCATGGCTAAAGGGTTCGTTTGAAGTTTTGACAAAGGTTTTGTTATATGTTTTATATAACACGCAGCAGAATAGTTTTATTGTTTGTTAAGGTCCAACACAGTGATCAAATTTGAAGGGCAGGTCCAAATTTCAATTAGAACGGCATATATCTATGTCACCCTTCCATAATGAAAAGCTTTAAACAATTGACCACAATAAATTATTTTTACATTTCATTTTCAGAAAGACAAAACCATCAATCTTTATATTAATAAAATATTGTTACATATACAACAATGAAGAAGGCTTCATCTTTCATTGCTTAAATATCTCATTGGCAATGTCAACATAAGTCTTGAGAACACTATTATAAGAATTTGGATACATACCACTGGGATATAGGAGATTCTTATGTGTCAGATTGTGTAATGCAATTTTGACTTTGTCTCACAAGGAGCAGCAGCATGGAGGCCTGGATTTTTCTTATAGAACTTTTTTATTATTATTTGAAACGTTGTTTATAGATATGAATACAAAAATGAAATTATGAGCATGGTGGACAATTAGTCAAGCTCATGATTCCAAACCATGATGATGTAAGTTTGGAATTTAACATTTTTACATGTTAAAGACAAATAGTCAAAATCACTGACAACTTAGTATGCCATAATTAATAATCATTCCTTGTTCACTTTTGTTAATAGGTTTATGTCACATGATGATCTCTCTTCTCTAGCATTTACTTGTATTGAAGATCACTATTCTAGGAATAAGGAGTTATTTTCTCCAAAAATAACCCTAGCCAAACATTGACAATGCATCAAGGATATCTTTCTATGCTTCATAAGTACATATGTTCTACTTCTAAATCATGTCTTGGAAGTGGTTGTTTCGCTGGAAATTATTCACCAGTTGGTTTCATACCAAAGTCTTTTTCTCATTTTCGGCATCCAATACATGAAAAAGATAATGGTTTAAAACAACATAAATATTTGAAATTTTGCAAGAATTGTCTGGCACACTTTGAATATTAATTTTGAAGTCAAGTGCATGATGTTGTATAGGATCGAGTGTCATTTTGAATACCAAATGTTTCACAAGAAACTTCTCAACATGCTACCCTGCAGTAAGGATTAAATGACAATATTGCATCAACTATTTCCATAATAAAAGTGCACCTCAGCCATAAGACTAAACAACTACAAATGTTGTAGATCTAACAACACCATACAATCAAATGTATTCCACAAGGCCAATACTGTATGAAAAATGAAAAGGAGTTTGCAACCAAAAATACCTTAGGCAACTAATTCAATTAGATACACCAAACCATCGGCAAAAAGGAAAACCAGCCTACTCAAAAGGCAAGCGTTTACCTCCTTTGACAAAATTTTGAGTTCCGAAACAAGGGCCTTTATTGTCTTGTCAATGCCCCTATTAATTTGAACGGGGTTTGCACCTGCTGCAACAACCTAAACAAAAAGGTTTCATTTCAAATTATTTTCCACAAATTTAAGATACAACCATTTTCAGTTTTGTATTTCCTAACAAGCTCATAAATTTTGACAAAAGAACCAAAAATTTTTAATACCTGATAGCAAATTTTTCACTCAAAAACTATCTTAGACTCAATAAGCCCAACCCAAAACTAAAAAACCAAACACCATAAGACCCTACAAAAATGAATAGATGATCTTAAATCTAGTGCTATACGACAAAAATTTACCTTTACTGCATAGCTATGTATTGTGCAGAACTACTAGTAAATGTTGTGGTTCCATCCTAATAATCCATTTGTCTTTATGTGGCTGTATACAAACCAAACTGTCTTTTCAACTAGATATCTAATTCTTCTTTCCATCAAAAAATGGCTCCCATAGCATTCTGAGATACATTTCATGACTGCATATTAACAATAGTACAGCTACTGACCACTGTACCTTTTATTGTTGTAAAAGCTTCTGTACGTACTCTAATATGGCTAGTCCATCGACCAAGTAGATAATTGGGTAACAAATATGTTTCCTTTCTGCTTTGAGTTTTCAAGTGCCTGCAAATCTAAGACATTTAAGAAGAAGACATACAACGGTGTAAAAAGAAAACCCAGACACACATCTGTAATTACCACACTCCTTAGCTAACATCACACATCATTAACTATTTGGAGCCATGCTTACACACTCTGAACATTCCCATCACTTCAAAGTGTTCAACACGATCCTTAAATTTGTTCACACTGCAAGACAAATTGACAATGCTTTAGTGAAATTATGCAATTGAATGCAGGACCATATACCAAAAAAACCCTCCATGAAAAAATTAAAATAACACATTAAAATCAGATATATAAGTGGGAGCAAGGAAAGATCACACGGTGAAGTTTTACCTAATCCCAAGGAGGTATTATTCATGGCTTTATTTTCAAACTGGACACATGTACGTGCATCACCATTTTGATACAACTTTTCATAGCTCTTGTATTAACTTTCCCTTCTCTTTAATGGCCGCGTAATCTCGAGTCCACTCTTACGCGAAGCGATTAAAAGGAAAATGGTGAAAAAACATGAAGAAGAGAAAACAATGGAAAATACGCTTATGATTATGGTGGTACACCCAAACTCTTCCCCCTTTCCCGTTGGGCCCATGATGAGGTGAATTAGCAGCAGTTACATATTTGTCATCTTTGCTGCAAAAGAGAGGTAATATTCTCTTATCACAGATAATAAATTATGAGATCTTCATATTAGTATGAACCTTATTATGACTCCCATTTCAAATACTTTTAAGTTTATAGCAAACAAACTAAACAACTATGCCGCACATGCTTACGAATAACCAGAGAGAAACAATAAAAATACAACCACAATCCTCATTTTAATGAAGACCGGACTATATATTTGCATTAAGATAATAAGAAAATCATGTTATATTAGAGCCAACACAAAATAATCTTTAGCAGTCATGTCTGCACATTATCGAGTTGCCATGCAAGTTGCCATATTTTTAATTTAAAATTCTTGACCTCTTGTTGCCCATCGCAAGATGCATCCAATGACATCTAATAAATATATATACCCAAAAACAAATTTCAAAGGCTTTTGATGTTGATGGATCAGCCCACACCATCCCACCCACTAGAAACAGTGAAAAAAAAAAGGCTTTGAAAACTTAAAACCTCACTCTGAATGACTATGCTGGGGTGGATCGCAAATCAACCAACCATTAGAACATGCTCATCAATCCAAACCATGGTGTGTGTGACGATAATCAGCGAAACCTTGAATGGACATGACTGTGTTAGAAAAGACCTAAAACTCTCCTTTGAAAAATAAAAATATATCGACTAACAATATGTGATCCCTCATGAGCAACCTTGGAAGCTGTTTAGGGGTGATGGAGATCTAATAGATGCTCAGCAGGCAGCCTTTCTTGAAATACTATGTGATGAATTTGATACTATTTGGATGTTGAATTCACAATCCTAATCGGTGGTGCCCTTCGACTCTAGGTACACAATACCAAAAGAAAGTGTCATGGTCATTTCATCAGAGAAAGAAGACAGATGTACGAACGTTACGGAGGTGTTGTTGTTTGCATTGTACACTAGATTGTTTGGTTTTCCAATTTTCGACAGAATGTTGAAAATACGGTTAAGTTTTAATTTCAAGATATTGAAATTGCCCTCGGAAGTTCACCTACAAAAACTTTAAAACGATACCCTACGAAGAAACTTTTTTTTGAATATAGTTGATAGTAAGTAATTGCAAGCAAAAAGGTAATCCCTTGTAGAGCTGGTACAGGCATTTTCAAAAACACGATGACGAGAGTCATTTAGCTGAACAAGTACCTGGGTCCATGTTACGTCCAAATCTACCAAGCACATGGAATCCATAAAAAAAAAAATCCGCATTCTTGGCTTGGAAAGAAGAAAGTGAAAATATGTGCTAACACATTAGAATAATTGATTTGAAGAGTTTACCATGACAAAAAAAAACTAGCGAAACCCATATGAAAATTTCTTATGTTGAAATGCGCTAATGTCATTCAGCTGACATTTTACTGGGAGCTCATAGAATGAGGAAATAGAAAGTCCTAAATTTCAGAATCTTCATATGAGCCTACAAAAACCCAAACAACCTTTGGAACACCCGATTCAGCTATAAGGTTGGGTACTAGTTTTTAAATCAAATTCCAAGATACACAATTTCTAAAGATAGTTGGAAGAATAATTTTATGCCTCCCAAAATACAGCCATATGCACTGTTTATAAAAACATTATCGTCTGGAAAGTGAAGTTGCAAATATCAAGGTTCACAATAAATCCAAACAACACCGCGTGCAGGAGGTTCACGGAACTATATTAGTCAAAACGAGCATTTACTTCAAGCGCATTATCAATGCAAGAGTATCACCATGAAAGCTATAATTTAGTTATTAATTTTCTACAATGAAATATAATTTTAAAATATGAACACCTAGTGAAAATTAAGAGGTTAGGAAATTCTTTCCTTAAAATTATTTAAAGATATCCTCACGGTCATGATTGGTTGTTCATTGTCTGCTAGCAACTATAATTTTAAAGAAAAGACACATGATATAAACACACCATAGTGAGCGAGAGGTTGTAAAGAAATTATAATTATTTCAAAGATATCACATTACTCATACCATCACAGTTAGTGTTTGTTGTTTGGTGTAATGACTTTTTTATTATTTACAAACACAATAATCAAACATATTGAGGGCCAGTGCTGATGAAATTGACAATGGTCTGCAACAAACCATCGCAGGCATCCCACAGCAAGAAAAGACTCCCTGAAAGCAGAAAGAACGACAAAGTGATTACTTACGGAGATCATGAGCTGCAGAAAAACGAAGATCTAGAACGACAGCTTTGTAACCCTAAGCGCTTTATCTCTGCCAAGAAGACGATACGATACATCTTTCATATGTAGTCTAGCAAATTTTCGACTCATCACGAGAAGAGGATCAAATACAACTATCTCATCAATTTCTGTTACTAATAGCTACGGCACAGTATCCTTCTACTTGCCAAAAATAGTAAAGAAACGTAATACTGTGTACTCGACAGTCATTATATGAAAAATATGCATACAGTCCCGAGGAGAATACAAACATTAAAATTTATTGAAATTACCGAAAATACGGCAACAAAACGAGGGTGTATTGGCGATTCATGAAAATGTATGCTAAACAGCAGTGCATCAGCGTTCATGATCATGTAACTTGGTTCACAGTATTTTTGGGTAGATTCAGCAGAAAATATGGGAAACTGATGGTGTGTCAAACCAAGAAAGTGGCTTCGAGGCACATGACCCACAGTTGAATTAAACAAGTAACATAGGGTGTTGTTACCTGAATAAAGTGGTAGCGAAAAAAAAAATTGATCTCTTTCTTTCAGGCTGTTCCGAGCCTAAATATCTAGGACATGTGGCACTCCATAGGCTAGACACATGGTGTGTGGGTTCGAGTTTTAGAAGGGTGGTCAGAAGTGGTAGAAAATGGGCGAAATATGCTTCCTCGAGGGAATTATTGTGCCAATTGGTGCACAGTGGTGAAAATTAGCGCGCGAACAACGAGGGTAGTACGGGAATGACATGGGGGAGAAAATGTCGGAAAAGCCCCAAATACGGAAGTGACTCACATCACTGTTTTGAGATTGACAACTTTACATGATGTAACCTGTAGAAGTCATAAATGGAAGAATGCTAGTAACAATAAAGTAACCTGTGTAACCCAATAAGTTTGGATTCTCAAGATGACAGCAAGAAGAAATCATGATGAAAAAACGAAACATGCGAACACTTGCAATGAAATAGATGGAAAAACACAACACAAAAAACCTAGATAATAATCTCATGAACAAGCTTAATATTGAATTATGAGCCCAGCAAAGGGAACTTACAAAATGAGCATTAGAACACGATGCAGCGCACAAGCAAAAATATCACGGACACCAATGGTTCATTTGGTGTATTATACTTGTTCTTGAAGGATTTATTACTGCCTTTGTGAAGTCAATCCAAAATCCATCGTTATCTATGCAATAAATACAATTAATTGATATAGTATTTTTTACTCTAAGATAGCATTCATATGAGCAATCTTAGAACATATATTGAAAATGTCAAACATGCGTGAATAAAGCTCTCTTCATTTCCAAGAACAATTTGGGGTCATATGAACTTGGAACAAACCTCACACGATCTAAAGTGTAACTAGATGAGTGATTTTTTTGTTATATTGGATCGAGAGGGATTTCTCAATTAAATCTCAATAAATTATTCTCTATAAACGGGACCAACCACGTGTGTTTGAACTCTTGTATGGCCCTCCCCCTCACATCTTGGGTCCACAAGCACAATCTATATTTGTTTTACTTTCATGGTATAAAAAAATATATTCAACTAATAAAAAAACAATTCAACAAAAAATGTAGAAACATAGCCAGTCAATAGCAGCATAAAAATAGTATGATAAAACGGAACAGTTTTTGTATAATAACTTCGTTTAAGTATTGATAACGTTTGTCTATTGCTGTCTTCATGTTTATAGCTATTAAATTTTCTTTTCTTCTTCATTTCTAAATATAATTATCATAATGTCTTGTACTCACTCTGTTTAGGCCACCTTTAAACCCATACTTTGCCCAACCTGAATTGCGTGGTACGATATAAGTCCTCTGTCTAGTGAGCGAACATACGCCTACTGTAACCAGATAATATTAATTTTAATTATCGGGTTTTAGTATCTCGAACTAGTTTGGTAATAATAAAAGTTACCAGCCAGTTATTTTAATTTTTGATTTATACATTGCCATTAGTTGTTTTATTTTGTCTTCTCTACGGTGGTAAGATCATAAGAAACATTACTACATCATTTAAAAAAACAACGTTATAGAGACAACCATCGGTATAATTAAATATAAGTGGAAATTAATTGTAAATCACACATTACTCTTGTTAAGTAGCATTGTGTTTTAATTACAATGATCGAGTTGCACATGAGATCATACTGCATAAATAAAAACGATTTATTTGCCTAATAGGTAGTACCTCCCTAAACTATGACTTAAAAATTTGTTAGACATTAAATTTATCGGAAGAAAACAAACATATTGAAAGGTTAATGTTTTACCTTGCTCAGCGTGGATCTTGGACACCAAGCTTAAAATGACATTCAACTACGACTTGATAAGCGAAAATGAAAAAACGATATTTTTATCTTATATATTTTACAGTAGGGTCAGTCCTTCCTTTGCTCACTGATTGTGTGTATTTTTAATCATATTTGATGGGATTCAACATTGGGCGATGGTTGAGCCTCAGATGTTGTACCAATTGGTTATGGCTAATTTCAAGTAGCGCTAATAACATTGTGATGACCTTTTTTCAATCCTAGCTTTTGGTTGCCTTTTGAAGGTGTGTTCAACATCAGATTGATGGGATGGCATGTATTAACTTCTGCTTTTATTTGTCATGGAAAATTAAAGCTATTGAATTGAACATTCTACACTTATTGGGTCCCGATTTGGCATTTTTTCTTTGTTGCGCATATATATTTTAAAATGTGGATGAGTACTCTGTACGAGCGCGGGGGACACTCGTATCTAAGGTTAAATTACCAATTGCGTCCTGTAATTATCCCTAGTATATTTCAAATATTTGTAGGCTACCCAATGCATCGATGTTCTGTCAATGTGTCGACCCCAAAAAGGGCTTCTAGATAATCTAAAGTTCTTTTTTGATTTGATTACCAAGGAATTTCACCTTGTACGTAATAGTTGGGCAAGTACCAATGCATGGCTCTCCAAGAAGCTTTGTGAAACTCATTTATTTCCTGCACGGAAAAAATATATTCACTCATTAATTTTTAAAATAAAAATCATGATAAATATGTTTTCAATTAGACATAAATAGTTAAAATATTAAATTTTTTAGTTAATATTTAAATGCTTTATAAAGGACACCTTCATCGTTCTGTTTTAACGTACCATAATAATAGTTACGTGGAAGGTAGCGGTGTAACTCGAGCAATAATATGATTGGCCATAAACTCATCTCACCCAACACGTTCCCACATTAGTTGTTTGTAGGTGTCTGTGAGCGAGAGTGTGTTTCTTGGGCGGCACCTAAGGAGGAAAATTGTCAGGAGGTTGTTCGAGCAATCTCTTACCCTTGTATTACCATAACTTAGGGTTGACAGTAGGAAAAACACACACAAAAGAAATTTTTATTAGTTTAGTGATATAAGTAAAAATCAAACTATACCAATTTATCTCATACGAACAAAAAAATATGTATGTTTTATTACAGTATGTTTTCTCGACAGGTCACAATTTTTATACTCTCTCCCCATTTCGGTGTTTGAGGCGCGTCTATCAGTGTTAAATTTGACCTTGCATCTCATACCTTTTACATAACAAAATGGCAGATAGGGATGAAGAAATATGCTCATAAGAGGAATCATCGGGCGTGTAGCTAGAGATATACATAAACTGAACAAAAATTAATGTTATTCAATTATATAAATAACTAAAATACTGAAGATAGAGCAATGCGGCACTTTACATGCTCTTGGCTGGCCTCTTTCCATGATCATCCGATGTAAAGGTTAATTTCTGTATCTTTGTACTGATGGTCTACCATTTGTAATAAAATTAAATACTTAAAACAAAAACAATATCTAACAAAAACTTCAAAGCTAATGAAATAATTTCTAATAAGACAGGAGAATATTGATTTGGGTGCTGAAAATATGCCTTCGTTGAATTGAGTCTGAAACCATGTCATTGCACATTAAAATTCAGCTCAGGGCAATTTTAAACAATGAAGACCTTATTGAATATATTATTGGAAAAACTATTAAACTGTTGTAAAAGACTGTGAGGACATTTACAAATTTAACATTATTAAAGTTGATGGTGTATGTATTGAGAGCTTGATCTTGAGCCTTGAAATACATTTTTGTTCATCATAAAAAAATCCTTGAAACTGTTAAGTACAGAGAAAGCCTTTCTATCTTTATCACCTTTTGCTAAATATCCTTTAAATAGTTTTTGAATATGTATTTGTTTGATATTATTATAATTTTCCTTAATTCTATGTACTTGAGACTTTCTTATAATTCTTAATGTTAGCAATTTTATCTTAGGATGCATCATAAAGCCTGTTCATCTTTGGTTAATGGCAAATAAACATAATTGAGGCTGTTTGATTTGATTGTTTAGCTCAATCCTATCTCTTTAAGACTACTTATGATTGAAGACGTACGAGTGAGGTTGGTGAGGTGATAATGGGCTATTGAATTACACAGCAGGTATCGCATAGCTTTGGGACTTTATATGAAGTGTGGATTTTTCTAACTATCGATTCTCGTTTTTCAACACTATGTTCACAAACTAATAGAAGTGATATTGGGGGTTTTTGGGTATATAAATAATCGTTTAAAACTAGGAGTTGTTAGTTATTATTCTTCACGCGAACGCAAGGGCACACAAGAATAATTCCACACTAAACAACATAGCTTAAAAGTAATGACAGATGTAAAGTAAATAACTAATTATGATTTTCTAATTTCTCTTATGCATTCTGTTGATGCTAATGAGCAATGATGAACATGATGCTTGCAATTTCGATTAAATGAACCATTGAAGTTAGAAACTGCAACTTTGATTTAATATACAATGATACAACTAGGAAGATCTGGACTTTAGTCTAAGAACATACATAATCGCATTATAATTACAGATTAAATAACAATAGTTATTATCATCATTATTTTATTTGTTGTTTTATATTATATTTTCTTATCAAAAAGTATCATTTATATTAAAAATGTTAATATAAATAAATAAAAAATAGTTGATGTGATTGAGAAATGGTCGTTTATTTCTGAAGGATCTTCTGATTTATTTTGGTTCTTTTTATCTCCAAGAAACAAAAGTATTTAAATTATTAACGATTAATATAAACAATGGTTATGATATTGTTTTAAAATAAATAATTGTCCATTGATGACATTACTTTATTCATTCTTTTCATTTAATGAGGTTTGAGTGAAAATCGACTTTATTCATGTATTCTAGGTGTTAATTAAATATTATTTTCATGAAGCATCGTTATGACACTAAAGGTATTCAAATCACAAAAATATGAACTATCTTGTACATTAGCAATTAATGTGAAGTGGAAAGAATACCTACTGGTGGTACCTTCATTTGGTATAAACGATTTTATAGTTGAAATGCAATGCTTGTTTTCATTTAAATGTAGAAGGGTTTTTAATGGGAAAATATTCCATTATCAATTATTTCACGAGAAAAATTTCGATCTTTATATTTTAAGTGAAATACGAAGATAATGAAGGTGTGAATCTTGATTAAATAATGACATATTTAACTTGAATGTAGCTAAAATGATTATAAATATGAACAATTGATTTTCTTCAGTCTCTCCACTCAGCTCTTCTGTCTGCAAAACATTCATGTGATAGCTAATTACATGCTGCATACCATTGAAACAATATAAAAAAATATCCATTTATAATATAATGGAATGTAGAATAAATGCTTTAAATTATTTTATGTGGGTATATCCATTTAAGATGCTGAAAAAAATTTATAAAATTAAAGATATTATAAGTTTTCAGTGTGTTGTTTAAATTATTCAGTACACACACATATAAAAACTCTTAACCAAAATATGTTTAATTTTACATGCTCATGTAAGTGAGGTGACAAAATTATAAATGAAATAAATAATCCAGGTTAAACAGTAGTTTCTGGATGAAGTAGTGATAAAAGCATTATTTCTATATGGACTATTAAATTATTAAACATTAAATAACTAAATGTTAATTTTAGCAGGTGCTAGGCTTCTGGCTGTATTGAGAAAAATCTGGACATAAAAATCCCAATCTGGGAAGGCTAGTATATTCCTTTGAGTCTGGGATACTACTAATAGATCAAGTTCAGTGACTTGCAGTCTCAGCTACTCCTGCCATGTGGTGAGGTGGATGAGGGCCATTCCTTTCTTGATTGTTCAGGATCGGATGAGGTTGCAACTCAAGGCAAGATCACGCTTCAAACTGTACCAAACTAGCTGAATTCGGTCAGCAGCTTCATTGTCTTCGCATCATCTTCAGATCATGAAAGAACGACTGAAGCATCTAGAGAGAACATATAGCCTAACTTTAAATCCTTTGACAGTTCAGCTAAAAAAACTGATTGATTAACCCCTACTACGGGAAGGGCTGTGACAGAGCACCCACCATTTTAAAGGGCAGGGGCAATGTTCATGCATAAGCTGAAAATGAGGTGGTCATTTATACATAAAACGAGGGGAAAAATGTTCATTCATGACGCGGGGTAGTGTTAGAGGGGCGAATGTTTCATTCACCCTGGTGGGGAACGATCTTCGTTCACGCGAAACGCAGAAGCAGACGATGGTTTACAAAGATGAGAAAAATGCCGAAGAAAATATTGAATATGCCGAGCGCGAAGGCAAATAAGTGATGTTTATTATAATGACATGGGAGGTGAAATCCTTTAAAAATGAATAACAATTATGTGAAAATAAGCGCGATTAATGATGTCAGGCAATAATATAATTTTAATAAAAATCGTTTTATGTATTCGAGCATTGAATTTTTATTCGGTATTTTATATACAATTGATTTTAAAAACTATATTTAATGACAAACAAAAATTTATACAAGAGGTTAAATTTTATGAAATCGTACATGAAAAATTAATAAAAATGATTTAAAGCTAAATTGGATGTTAAACAGAAGGTATAAATACGAAAATTCTCCCCTAATTTTAAAAAGCTGTTGCTATTGAATTCTTAGGATGTTTTAATGATACTAATCAAAATAATAATGAAAAAACCAATTACAGGTAAATCTTAACGAACAAGGACTGAAATTTAATGATGGTGAGTTTAACGTTCAACGGTAATATTATTCCTATTAACGAAAAACTGCTACAAGGTTCTGTACATGACTATAATATTTTAACATTTAGATAGAATCCTCATTCTATATGTAAAGACATTTTTAAATATTTGAACATTTAAATTGTTGATTCTCATTGCTGGTGACGTCTTTCGGAAAGATGAAGAATTAATTTTATTTAATGGTTTCAATTGCACTACTTGTTCTTAGCCATATAATTTCATATAAATACTTTATTTTCGATTATCTTGTGATTCGCAGACTAATACTCAAAAGTGAAGGTTATTTTTGAAACCATCAAAGTTAAAGTTATTAAAGAGATGCCATATGGTGTTGATGTTGCGCAATTCCTGATGAACTAGTTTTCCCTTCTATGCAAAAGGTTAGTCATATACTTTATGACGCAAAAAGTATTAGGCGGTTTATTACCATTTAGGATTAGCGATTCGTTGAAGCGTTGAAAAGTGAAACATGGCGCATAAAAATTAGGTACCAATTATTCAGGCTTTGCAATCTTATTCAATATGACTTGGTGACTTGACACGATCAGTCAGCAGGTGATTCTAGCTACAAAGATAAAAGCTTTAGGCGTCCAGTTCATACACCTCTACACATCTCCAGACGCTTGGACTTGGTGACTCCAGTTAGCTGAAGCTGAATTGAACCAATTGTCTTATGCTAGATTTCTGAATTATGTTAAAGAAGTTTAGACTATGAAATTGATATTGTGATGCTGATTCGTTATCTGTTCTGATAATCCTATGGTGTCGTGATTCATTAAATTGATTTATTTGTATGGATGGTAATGATTTATATTAATTGGTTTTAAAATCATTGATATGTAGAACAGAAAGAAAATCAAGACCCCATTTTATTTATGTTTTATTAGGTTGGGCGGAAAATTGGTCTGAATATTGATTAATTTATATGATCGACATTAATTATACCATCAACATTGAAATACCAGACAGATCTAAAACATGGATATTATTTGATATAGTTATTATTATGGGAATAAAGTTGCTAATAGCTTTATGAAGGCTGAAAGTAAAGTATAATAATTTAGAATATGTGAAAAAAGTGATGAAAATGCCAGTCATCCAATGAGTAAATCTATAAACTATCCGTTAGATGTAGCTCTTATTGATGCTAAACTAGTTATAATATTTTGGATAATCATTGAATTAATGAAGCTATTAGTCATTATTAATGACTGCTAAAATATCAAAAATAATATTTTAGTTGTATTTTCAATTGATTATATTGATTATAGAAGGTGAAGTCTTTAATCATGATGAGTTTAATGGTTAATAAAAAATCAAGTTGACACTCTCTTACAGATGATGCCTTGATCAGTTCTTCTATTGAACAGACTTGGTTCATTATCTGTTTTGTTACAAAATCAATCTGATTGATCTTGAATCTTCATTTAGAATAATATTCATGGTTTCAAGGAAAGAAGTTCATCCTTCTTTTTTATCTATTATTTTTTGGTATCTTTTGTAACTTCTCTTGGGCTGAGTTCTATGTTTTCAATTATCATAACAGTTCTAGCGATTATTATGTTTTTGTTTGTCTTTTAAAATTTAGTTTAATTATTAATCATTATTCAAAAAAAATCATATATATATATAGATATAGCTATTAAACACTTAATAAAGATTAATGACATGGTACCTCATTTCTTGTATGAAAATGATCTTGTAGATAATTTTATCTATTGTGCAGTTAATTTAAACAAACAAATTTCAATTGTGCTTTCTTGATCAATCAATCATTAGTTGCACGGAAGCTAATTACATTTGGTTTCAAGCTTATTATTCTTATTTACATGGGCTTGTAAATTAATAGAAGTTGAGGACCAACAAAAAAATAAACAATTCTCCATATGGCTGATTTTGCAGATGTATGCAGATGATTTATGATGCGTAGTATTAAAATATTCATTTCATCACAACAACAATAAAAATGTAACAGGTCTATTCCATTAGATTATACTAATTTTACCGAAATGGTCTGTAAAAAATATACGCTAATATTTAGTTATTACAAATTTGAAGGCTTTAATTAATATTTTTCTGTCACAAGTTATTTCTTTTAGGTATTTGTGCAGTCATGGCATATGTTGAGGAAGTATTAAACAGCAGAATAGTTCTTTATATTGAAACTTTAATTAAAATTCGTGAATTAGCTAATAAATCGAAAATGGGCGTTTAATTTTTTAATCAACTTCATTAGTGAAGATTTATTGATTTATTATGACATTATTAATGAAGTGAAAATTTCAACATCAACGTTTATTGACTGAAAATAATGATAAACGTGAAAAATTGTACAATGGTGAAGAAAGTCAAATATTACCACCTATTGGTGAGAACAGTTATTACTTTATTCATTTGAAGAGTTATCTGTTATAATGTCTTCTTTCCACATGGCTCCTTTTGGTGACTACTTATTTTAAAACGTATGTTTATAAAAGTGGTGTTGATAGTTATCATTGATCTACTATTAGTCCAGAATAATAAATTTAACAAATGATGTGCAAAAAAATTCACTGAGACATAGTATGGACACTATGTTTCTTCTGGTCCTCATAACTTTTACTTTCTATGTTCATTGTACATAATATGTGGTTATAATGTTTCTGTGTATATATAAGTAATGGGTTATTATTGATTGTTGAGCAGATATAAATCATATGTTCTCATTTATATTGTTTTCTAAATAGCATATGTATTATAGTGGCCTCTAGTTCTAAATATATTCTTTGAAAGATGAAAGATAGTCTCCTAATTCGATTGCAGTAGCAAAAACATCATTAATTATTTTAAATGAATAATGTGTTAGCATAATTAAACAAAACAGAAAATAAATCATGCTAAAAAATAATTGATGAAATCCTCAAGTTTGTTAATTATATATTAAGTGTCAACTACAACATATATGATATTATTATAAAAATGGAATATGTTCATCATTTTTAGTTTAGCTAATGACATTCATCATAAATGGCTTCATTTAGTTGATTGTGTTGATTTTTCATCATCATTTCTACATTTGCAGAAATTTAAACCATTTATAATCCTTTAAAGATCAGTGTGAATATTATTACTCATTTCTTGAATGTCTGTTACCTTTAATGATTCATTACCCACTCATGTCTTGGTTCACCTATAATACCACATGTATAAACAAAATTAGTTGTATAAATTATTCTTGATTTTCTGGGTATTAGTACTATAGGTTGTCTTCTCATTTGTTGAAGTAACCTTCTGTTCAGTTTGCAGCATGATAACGAAAATACTCTAAGTATACCACCCAATTTTACTTACCCACAACTTTTCCAGTTTCACTACAATCTACCTAACTGCATGCATTAAATGCAGTCTCATAAACCATTCAATTAAACTACTATTGATATATACCCCTTCCCCTGTAGTGATGTCATCATTTTCTCATATAATTTTTTAATCTATTTAAAAAAAAAATTATATAATTTCTTTCTGAAAAACAGAAGAGAATTCCTTACCATATCTTCGTAAAACATATAATAACAGAAAATTAATCTATTATTGTTGTTTCAGTATTCATGGGGTAAAATGAAGATTAAAAGGATATATTCTTACATGATTTTATAACATCATATAAAATAAGAATGTAATGTACGATGCGGTGATACATAGGTTAGGAAAATCATTATTTAATTTTCATTTTAAACATATTCATGATAAAATAAAAGTTAAAAAGTATTGCACACGCAAATTTACCACTTAGAACATCACCTCATAAAAGTGTAAATGTACAATATTGATGAAATTTATTTATATACTGTTAAATAATAAATATTATCTCTGCCGCATATGCGTAATAACATAAACAAACACATTCTATAATATGCAATAAAAAAGTGAAAATTACACAATCACATGAAATCGCTTAGTTCAAAAACGAAAATAAAACTAAACATAAGTGGCTACAGTTTTAAAGGCATATAAGTATTCGTTATCTACAGCAATGACGCCGTTATTGCGACGGATGCCTCAACAATAGCAATTTCGTATGAACATTGTATTTGCATGCAACGTTGGAAACGATCGTCGCAATGACGCGCACGAAACATAATCATACTTAATTACGACGTCTTCCTCAAAATGTCATAGTACGACACTTTGTCTAAAAATGTCGTGTTAAGCACTTTTCTCTAAATGTCGGTATAGCGATGGTTTAGAAGTAAGGATTGAAAATATTTGAAAATTTCCGACATTTGGTGGTATTGAATATAATTCCTTAATTTCTTCATTGAAACTAAGGCTCTTCATTTTTCTTATCTTGGTAGGGTCCTCTCAGGAACATTCTATTGTCCTTCTCTTCCTCTAAATTTCACATATCATGATGACATTCATCACGCGTGATGGAAGAGTACACACGATAGTTGTGAGTTGCTCAGATGTGCCCACAAATATGCTAACTAGTTGTCGATTTCAAATTTCATTGCGTCCTTCGCATGGCTACAGTAAATTGATGAGCCAGCCAGTCTTTAAGTGTGCTACATCTGAACTTTCTTACTGAAAATATATGCAATTGTACTGCGTCCGAAGAATCTAATAGCGACTCTTATTAACACATATACGTTGTAATTTCAGCGTAGCCTGAGTGCAACAATAATACGATTCATGCAACATCGCTCGTGCAACTGCCACAATATATTTTTTCTTCCTTTCAGCAACCCCATTATGTTGTGGGTTATGGGGTGCTATTAAATCTCGTCGAATGCCTTCTAATGCACAAAATTTATTGAACTCATTTGAAAGATATTCTCCACTATTATCGATTCTAAGAGCCTTCACTTTCCTGCCTATGTCTTTCTCAACAAGTGCTTTAAATTCACAAAATTTTGAGAATCTATGGTCTTTCTTCTACATGAAGAATATCCAACACTTACATGAGAAATCATCTACAAATATCACATAATACATGTGTTATTTCGTGGAGGCTGTCAAGAACAGTCCACACACATCTAAATGAGCTCTTTCAAGGATCGATTGTGCTCGAATGTCCTTATCATGAAAGGTGGCTTTGGTGTACTTCCCCATTGCACACCCTTTGCATGTATCTCGCTACTCTAGTTCACCCTTGGGAAGTTCTCTAGAAATCTTCTGCATGTTCTTCAAAGCTCCATGGTGCAAATTTTCAAGTCACCTATGCCATAATTCACTGATGTCTCAGATTTTCACCTTCTCTGCATTCGTGCTCAAAGAAACACAATCTTATACATCCAATTTTTATAGTTTCTTCATCGAACCTCGATCCACTTCACTAATCTTGTGGCTATGTGACGATGGAAATCCTTTCCGTTGATAAATATCACATCATATCCACAGTCTTCCAACATAGAAATTGAAACTAAATTCTTCTTAAGACCCTTAACATACATGACATATTTCAATGTGAGAGGAGAACCAGACTCCCTTTGAAAAGTAACAGTATTGATGTCGGTCACGATATACCTTCCATCATCTCCCATATCGATGTGCATCTGGAGTTCCTTCTCTTCCAAGTCACTAAAAATTATTTGTTGTCAGTCATATGGAATGAGGCTCCACTATCCACATACCACACACAACCCATCATTGATTTCACCATGCATGCAATGAGAGTGAAATCCAACTCGAATTGTGAGAAAGAGCTTCACCTGCCACTCCTCCTGAGGGCTTCTTACCGGTCTTCTTGTGTGGACACTTTGTGGAATAGTGTCCCAGCTCATGACAGTGAAAACATTTAATATTCAATAAGTCCTTATTCTTTCCTGCCTGACCAAAATCTCCTTTGGATTGGGATTTCTTCCCTTTCCCTTTATTTTCCTTTCTATCCAAGGCACATTTCTCCTCATCATCATTCTTGGATGAGGTTCCATCTCTGGTGTTCCTTCTTATCTCTTCTTGCACCAAGTTGGACAACAAACACTCCCACTCTAGTAGGTTCTCCCTCCCATTTACCAAATCCTGATAGTTGTGCCAGCACTAATGAATGCCTAGAAGTTTTATGCTAACCAGATAACCTTCAAAAACTACAACATCAACACTCCCAAGCTCATCCCGACATTGGTTGAACTTGCTCAAGTACTATGGTATTGTGTCGCCCTTTTTTATCTTGACTTTTCGAAACTTTTCCTTCAGTACAAGCTTCATGTGGTCAATGTTGTTATGAAACAAGTCTCTCAAGTCTTTTCACATTGCATATGGAGTATCCTTCCTGTCTAGGTTTGAGACTATATGATCTCAAACTCCTTCTAGTAAGATCCTTATTTCCTTGGCTACATTCTTCTTCTATTTTGCTATATTTTGTGCATTAACAGTTGCTAGTATTTTAACATTTCTATAAAGGTACTCCCTCAACCAATTATCTTCCATGACTTCTTCCATCTGGCCCTTCCAAGCAATGTAATTTGAGCTACCCTCAAGGGCATACTCAAGCCTCAAACCATAAAATTCCATATTGATCCTACTACTAGCTCTGAAGAATAAATCTACAAAAATTCGTTCCACCTGCAAAGATAACTTCATATTATTCTCTTCTATAGTGATTTATGATCTGATACCTTGTATATTCAAATAGGTAATTTTAATTTACTAAAAAAATATACTTTCATCTACCCTACTCATCAACGAAATAATTGAAACGATCGTGAAATTACGAAGCATACTAGAGAAATAATTCAATAAAAACATTACACAAATATTTCCTGGGTAAATCCATAGCTAAAAATCCCTAATATATGTATATTGCATTAGACAAAAAATATGAGAATATTGCAATGCTTTGCTTAAGCCTAAGCAACCTCTGCGCTATCTCTATCTATCTCACTACTTCCTAGACAAGCCTTGTCCAATATTTAACCAATTTTATGATTTCCCAAGTCCTTATTTCCTTTTTTTGTTCAATGAGGAAATAGGCCCCTATTTAATAGGGATATTTCTCATCGAAAAATATGCAATACATCATAGGCCTTCCTCTAAGTGCATGCACCACCTGCACAATTTGGATGATTATAAAACTAATACTACACTACCCTTGAACTCCAATCTCAACTAGGTAACTAGTAGATCTTACATGCATGAGTTATTTATGGTTTATTTATCAGTTAACCGGTTGATCATAAAGTACACGACTCAGTACTAGACCTCCCACTAGTTCTACCAATAGTGGGAACTAGTTTAACTAACTTTAACTCAGTTAAACTGAATTAATTAATTACAATTCAAAATAAACTCAACTAGGGCTCCTAAAAAGTAGGAACCACTCTACATGACTCATGTTAGGCCCTCAAATTGAATTAACTGAACCAACTAAGTCAAACTAACTTATTTAATTCATACAAGTTGTCATGTGATGTGGAATTACAATTTTCTTCTAATTTAATTCAAGGGAAAATCCATATATGGATCCACTATGAGAGCTTCTTTTCTATCTTAACCAAGAGGCAAGACAAATATTCATTTATGTAGTAGTTTTGATTCAAGTAAAACCCCATATGTTTGAGCTCTGAATAAAAGTTCAAAATCTCAAAAGGAAAAAAAAAAATGGGATTATTGATTTCACGAAGGTCGAGATTGTGTATGGTAATAGTGGAATTTACTACATTTATAACCATACAAGTTCATGTTGAAGATATTCTTAATATCATGAAGATATTTCACATCCCTTAACTCACCATTGAAGAAAATCAATATGTCATCCACAAAAGGAAGATGGGAAATAGCCAAGGCACGAGTAACACTTACACTATTGAAAACACCTCTTCATTTGGCATCCTTCAGCATCCTTTTAAGACCTTCTACTAATGATAGAAAGAGGAGGGGAGACAAGGGAAAACCTTTTCTGAGGCCCCCATTTACTCTGAAAAAAGGGGATGCCACAACATTTATAAGGAGGGAAAAGGAAACTGTCATCATACAACTCATTATCCAATTTATGAAAGGAACCTTAAAGCCTACATGGGTAAGTCAGAGATGAATATAGAGTCAGCTAACTTGATTGTAATCCTTTGAAAGATCTATTTTTTGACTACTCATTTTGGTTTCAAAGTTTTATACTATGAAGACCCTCTTGTGCGACACCAATCACCTCGTGGATTTGTCTCCCTTCCAAAAAACCGAACTGGAAATTGGAAATTTCCTTTGAGAGGATCGGCTTGATTCTTTGAGCGGTCACCTTGGAAATAATTTTGTAAATACAATTACAAAGAGAAATAGGATGATTCCTCAAAAGAGGAATTATTTTCACCTTTCAGAATTAGTGCAATAAAATTTGAATTAAAGGATGGAATAATTATTCCTTATACTTTTGATTGATTAATCACTTTTAGGATATGCCCCCCCCCACCAAATATAAGATTTCAATAAAGAATTCCAAAATCCACCTATATGGGCCCATAATTTTATCCCTTTGAAAGCTAGAAAGGACAAATTTTAGCCCATCTTCAGTGAAATCCTGCATGAGGATTTGGTTATCTTCCTTCTCCACAAAACTAGGAAGTGTTTTTCCACCTTAATAATCTCAGCTATTGATATATCTTCATGAGCTGTGAAGAAATTTGAGCAGTAATTTTTACCCAAATCAGCTAAAGCTTCAAAATTTTAAACTGTTCTTCCCAAATGATCTTCCATTTTCAAACTGTGTTTTTCATTTTCCAACCCTTCGCATAAGCTTGGATTTTTTATTTTTTTTTTCATCTCCTTTCTCCAACCAATTGGCTCAAATTTTCAATCTCCATTCAAATCCCTAACAGCGAGAATCTCCTTTCTCCTAGATAATAGCCTTCCCAACTCCTCCCTGGAAGCCTAATCCCTAAATCCTTCCTCCAAATAATACGAAATTGAGCTCATTAGATGTTCAATTTTTGAAGTTCCTCATTTTCCTTGAATTTATTCTTAGTTTCTCATTCCTTTGTTAGCCCCTTAATTCTCTTTAGATTTTCTTCAAACTGGTGGGTTGCTGATAGACCGGGTCCCTAGACAATGTGCCTCCAATTTGTATTTACCAGCTTCCTGAAATTGGCATCTAGTAACCACTCAGCACAAATTTTGAAAGGGCTCATAGGCTTCTGAGATTGGCCTTTAAGTTCAAATAGGATTGGAGAGTGGTAATATTCCCCACCTGAACCCACCCATTTCCACAAGAAACAAAACCTGTGCACTGGAGCCTCAACTATCAAAAATATATCAATTATTTTTTCCACTCTTTCCTCACCAACTCTCTTATTCCTCCAGGTTGGCTTGACCCTGATGGGGTCAAGATAAATCAATTTGTAAGAGTAAGTGATGAGAAAAGAATTCTGACCACATAATGTCTTTCCCTCTCTCCCCAAGATTCAGGCACCCCCCTACAGAAATTTATATCCCCTCCAAAAATTAAATTATCTCATTGCATCACATAATTTTGAAACAACTCATTCCAAAAAAAAAAAATCTCTTCATGTGGGTGATATATATCTAGAAATGCAAAGTTTGAATCCAACTCTATAGAGAAATCTTCCATCCCAAGTTGAGAGTTGACACTCCAAGAAATATGAGCTTGAATTTTGTGGGAGTCCAAACCCAAAGCCATTCCCCCCAAGAAGCCTCTAACATCTAATCCAATTAATTTCTAGAAATTTAAGGAACATTGAAGGAAAGTTGAGATAATATCACCTTCCCCCATAGTTTGTTGAAAGAAAATAACCTGAGGGTCTTCTATCTCAATCAATCTTTTAGAGGAAAGTTTTTTGGGATTTCTTGCTAAACCTCTATAGTTAAAAGAAAGGATTTTCATTTTGGAATAGCTACCAGGTACTTCAACGCTCTAAAGGCCCTATAAATATAGGATTGTCTTCCTAATACTATATCTTCTTTAGCGCCGGATTTTTTGAGAGATAAGTGTGATTTCCTCCCCTGCTTTTTCTTTGGATCGAAGGAATGGGGAGCTTTCCTAAGCCACCAACATAACCATTTGGGTCGGGGGGGATATGCCTCAATCTTAAATTATACTGGATGGAAATAATACCTTCTTCTTCAGGGAAACCAGAGTCGAAATTTGTAGTGGGAGAAGTAGACCCTCCTGAGACATTCGAGAGATGGTATGCTACTAATTCTAGGGATAGGGAAGTAACCATATTTTCAATATCCTCCACACTCTAAGAATTTCATAGCTGCTCTAATATTGAAGTAGAATAGGAAAATAAAGTAACAAAGGAAAAGGGATGAGAAGTACCCTTCGAATATTTTCCAATCTCTGGCTAAATGTCCATTTTCGCAACCTCCTCGAGTTGAGACTTGGCCTCATAGTATTTTGAAACTGTACCTCTACCTCTCTTATATCCATAACCCTGTACCCATGCTCACCTGCATCCTTCTCCCCTTCTGGCTCCAAGACTTTTTCCCTATCAAAAGAAATCGTCTCCACCCCTCCTGGAGTTGAAACCCCATTTTCAAGAATTTCCACCTCAACCACTGAATCAGAAAGAATCCCCACTATATCTATCTTCTACACCTCAGATTCATTTTCCAAAGACTATGTAGACTTCCTAGAATACCTAACCCCTCTAATTTTCCTTTGCTTCTTATTTGGCCTAGGATGGAGCTGATTTTCTTTCAAAGACATCGTGCAATTTTCTAGATGGTCATATTTGTGGCATATGTTGCATCGAAAGGGAATCCCTTTGTAATTGATATCAACTAACCATTTCCGATCCTTCCCAATATTCGTGGTTTGGTTCAAATTTGTTCTTAGGTCTAAGCTGACAATAAACCTAGCGACCGACTAGTCCTTTGTCTCTTTGCAGGAATAATCTACCCCTGAAAAATTTCGTAGGGTATTATCGATATTCATGAAGCTATGTTTGTTCCACATATTAAACAAAAGTCTTGGAATGTGTACCCATATGGGAATCACATCCATTCTTGCCTTACGAGCATAAAAAATCGGGGACCGAAACTTAAAAGAAATAGGGGTTGAATGAACAAACCATGCCTCTTTAACAATCTACTCTACATACTCCTTGGATTTAAACAGTAATTCAAACCACCCTTTTGCAGGTAATATAACCTCTGGAGGAGTTGATACCCATCTATATATGTTTTCATCTCTCCAAGCTTCCAAATTTTCCACACTAAATTGTCTCCTTCTCACCCTCCCGACCAGGGATTTCTCGATAAACTTCGCCACTTGAGCCATATCCACGTATTCACTAATGCACATATTATATTGAATAGGCCTAATTTCACACTTTAAAACCCTATTTTTATTTTTATCTTTTTTTTTTTTTCTAGACCCCTAAGTTTCACTACAGGGATAATCTACCAATGTATGCTCTGCATCTGGCCTCTCCTCCCCATCTGCAACTTGGTTAGGGTTTTGTTGATGAAAATCCACCCCAACCATTTCATCATGGGTCATGGGAATATCACTTTAAATCGAGACCTAAACCACAGAAAATGGCACCTTGAATCTTGGCTGATACACAAAAATTTTTACGTAGGAAATCCCCAGAAAAGGTCGAGCAATTAAACCCATTTCCCCCAGACCACCCATAGGCTTACCAACTTAAAAATATATGCAATATCACTACCCGTTGACAAATTAAAGGACCCAAGTCTTTGTAGTCCCTCGGATATAAAACCATTATTACACCTTTCACCATAAAAACCAACCCCCTGCGAGGTCGGAAAACGAAGACAGAAAACTACTGCTAGTGATCGATAACTATGCCTTCACTCATGCACTCACCTCTGCATCTACTAGACTATAAATAGCATGTAAACGCCCCCTGGAATTTTTTGATCCATCAGATTGGAGCCTTGAAAGTCCACCTGGACCATGAAGTGTTGCCCTCTCATCACCAGAAGCCATAATACTCACAGGAGTGGAGAAAACTGACCCGCTCATGGGGCTTTCCAAACCAAATTCGATAAAATCCAAATCCATCACTAGTCAAAACAGAGGTCCTTTCACCTCATCTTGCAGCATAATCCGCATCGCTCGACCCTAATTATCCCATTATGTCAAATAAAAAACCCTATAAAATCCTTTCGTAAAAGGTAAACACTCAAAAAATTACTACCCACTTCATATACTCGAGAGATTAACCTTACCCGCCTTGACAAGTTTATCTGCTGATAGTCTGCACTCCCAACACTGCAACCAATTTGATCTTGCATCAAACTCTAACCGCCCCAAACTTCACCATTCCTCCATCACCTCTTGTTCTCTATAACGTTTTGTTGTTAAAACTATTTCCTTTATTACATTAATATTAACATGAATGAATTAAAATGTGTATATTGTTACAATTATTATAACCACATTAAAAATTATGATGATTTCAACTTAATGCATTACATAATGTTGAATTTATGGCACAATATGTTTAATTAAGTATTTCACACAAAATAACATATTCATATGCTAAATATACATTGGCGTTATAGCATATGATGTTCGCATTTGATTACTCACATTCTCCTACTTATTGGGAGATATAATGTTATATTTGTTCATGTGCTAAATTTATCTGTATCCCAACCAATGATGATAGAATACCTCTTAAGCCTAATAATAGTTTATGATGAACCACCTTATGAGATTTCCCCCTCCATTAGCTTAGATGTGTGACCTCTTAACAATGTTAATCATTTATGTAAAACTTTTATGGCTTCTTTGCATGGTTTCTAGCTCTTATTTATCAATTTGATTCATTTTGACCCCTAGGGCACTAGTTTGGGGTATTTCGTAACTTTATGGATTTTGTTGGGGATGTTAACCCCCATTACATCCATAAACACCTAGGATGCTACATTATGAGTTCACAGTAGTCAAATCCATTTAGGTTGTTATTAATGGATCCAGAACAAGTTAAAATTCATTAACCATACTTTGTATTTTGGAAAATAATGTTAGTCGGGGGTAGCTCCTTAAGAGGGTACCACATTTGTATTCCACAACAAATTAAACAAAGAGGTGGTTTGGGCCTAAAATCCTAATGCGACATAGTATTATCAAATGTGTGGTATTGAATAAATGCACATGGTATGATTATTTCATATGAGTCATACCCTTCAATGGCTAACCTAATATACATCTATGCCTTTAGGTCATTACATTGCCTATTTATACAATTTAATATTCATTTGTAAAAAGGCTCATACACTCTTGGCTCTTTTTGAATTCTTCCAAAAAAAACTATGTTGGAAGCCCTACTTTATAGATATACACTCAAATAAGAAACACATCTTGATTTTCCACATATTCTATATTCTTTGGCCACTTGAACATGCCATCTCTAGCACCCTGTTTTATTAGCTTGAATCCAACCTTGAAGACTTCTTACTACAAAGGCTTGTTGATTCATTTACGACATATTTGTTGGCATAGTTCCATTAATGCATTAGCCATTTCAATCATATAATCTTGAAGTGTGTTTCATCAACGTGAAGACAAGGAAGGTATCACACTTTGTAAGGGCGTCACTTAGTTTGATCATTGATATATATTTTATGGTATTAGATCTTGTGCGTGTGTGTGTGTGTGTGTGTTAGAGACCAAGTCAAGTCTTCTCTTGAAGGAAACTATAGATGTGCATGTAGGATCTTCGAACTTGTGGATAACTATTGAAGAAAACTCATGCTCTCCTCTTAAGAACTTACAACAATGATTTCTTTATGATTTCTTTCCACACTTCACTTTATGTTTTCATTATTAGGGTTTTTAGCTCATTAAAGGAATTGTCAATAAATTAACCCTAATTAGTTAATTCTTTTTGTTACATAATTTTATGATAAAATCTAATTTCTAAAGTATGTGTGAAGGACCTTCATAATCTACAACCATATACTAATATAATCATGATTTAAAACACTAAATAATCTAATATACACCCCTCTTTTTAATCCTCTCTTTCCTCCTGCTAAGCTTTCTCATTTGAATCTAAAATCAAGTGGCATCTCTCTCCTCTTTTCCAACTTTTAGTAGTTCTTGTGTTTGGGTGGCCCTCTATCCCTACTCTCACACAATATGTGGAACTCAACTCTAAATTTTTGTTGTTGAAATAACATTGTAAAATACAATATAAAGAAGATGAAATTTTACAACAAAACAAAGTAAACTCGTACACAATTCATAGACTTGTTCATGTTTCTTATTTAGATAGTATATTATTTTGTTAAAAATGGAAATTGTTTCATTTTATGTTTATATTCTCTAAATTACATAAATATAACTCCAAAATAGTGGAAGAGAAGAAGAGAAAAAGACGATTTATGATTGATTATGAGTTTTTATTAGTGACAATCTCTTAACTACGTTGGTGACAAAGTTTAACGCACCTAAGAGTATTAACATGATTGAATTTTGAAATTATCTAACCAAATTAGAACGTCATTAAGAACATTAATACTTCAATCTCAACATCATTTAAATATTAATGATATGTGGATAATTGCAATATTACAAGACATATTTTAGTAATAATTCTATTTTATTATAAAACAATCAAAAGTATACACATGTTTTTACATTTAAAAATTAAAATGTTTTATCAATTTCTCTCATGGTAAATCCAATGTATCTCTAACTTTATTCATATTTTTATTTTACATTAAATCATTTGGATATCAAGATCATATTGGATGCATCAATGGGAGTACTAGAAAAACACATGGATCATTCCTGCGGGTGGGTGGATAGCAGAATTTAATGTCCATACCTCTATTAGTGTGTCAAGAGGAGTGTCATGAAGTCTATTTAATTCACCAGGTTGTAAAATGGGAGGTTGTAGTCAATTTGAGAGGAGAAAAAAAGATTCATGGTCATCCTCCCATGTTGTTGGAATTTGTTGCAGTTGGGGTGGTTTCTTTTGTGCCTTATTTTTATGCTGGTATTTTAAATATGGGGGAGTGTATTAGTTGGTGTGTGGTATTTCTGGTTCCCATTCTTGGCGACATGGCTTTTGGTGTGAATTATGGTTTGCATCTCTTGGGGTGGTCGAAGTTGGGATTTTTGGTGGACTTCTCTCTACTCTTCAAGCATTTGGTATGGGATGATTTTTCTGTTTTATTTCAGTTCATGTTGGCACTGGTGTTTTTTACTTCCCCCTAAAAAGTATTTGTGTCAATATCTCTAGTTTTGTGCATGGTTCAATGGGTCTATCTTTGACTGTATGAGAATTAGTGGGTCTCCCATATTCCTTTCATATTGGGTCTGGTTAATTGTGTATTTTTCAAACTTTCCTTGTGTTTATTTGGAAATTGACCTACAAGAATATATAGTTTCTTGTATGTTATCCTTGGAAAAATTCTTGAGTCAATTGGAAATGGTGTTGTTGTTGATAGTTAATTTTGGATGGTTATCTTTGTTGGCATGGGCATCCTCTTGGTCACATTTATATGGTAGCCATCTCCTGTCTCATTTTCATTTTTTTATGGTGGGTTGGTTATCTATATGGGTTATCAGCCTTCCTTATAGGGAATTGGACAATATTGTTTGGTCTGTAGGAGATGCCATTATTTTTTCCAATGGGTTGGATGAATTTCTGCTTCATTCCTTGTACAATTTCATTAGGTGTGGGTTGTTAATTCAATGTCTTATGTTTCCTTTTGCTCTCGTCCTCATGCCTTCAAGTCATAGGATGGGAAGTTAGAGAGGAGGTTTCGATCATTATGGGTAAAAAATGGTGTGCCCTTTTCCTTATGATTTGATGGCCTCTACTTTTAATTTGATTCCCTTGGAAATTTGGCGAGAGATTCTCATCCTCTAGAGTACAAAATATGGAGACTACCCATATTCTTCATATTTAGAAATAGTCTCTAAGAATTATAAATGGTTGTTAGCTCCTGGAAAAATTTAACGGAGGCGGCATAATTTTCTGAGTTCCTTGGCTCTTAACCATCGGATCACAACCCTATTACGTCTTATCTTCAAAGAAAAATAGGCCAAAATTACAATGTTTTCTCTACTGTAGAAGATATGAAGTGAATGCTTTGTAATATGTGGTTTTTTTTAGACAATGTTGATGCTTGTTTGTCAAATATGAAAGGTTTTTTTCTTAGTGATTCTGCATCTGGAGATCTGACAAACCCTCCAGCAGATGATAACATGTAGTCTCCTGTTATCCTCTCCTCAAACCATGAGGAATAACACATTTATGGTTTTTTGGTCCTCTAGATTTTGGATGGTACTTGGGAGGTCTATCTAGTTAACTCTTGAAATTTTATGTCTTGGACTCTTCCTACGACAACAATGTTCGCCTCTACATGATGGACTAGTCTTTGGTTCTGTTTTATGACTCATGAATGCGTGCACCCTCTTATGTACATGGTCTAATTCTATGGATTTGGGTTCTCACTGGAATGCTCCTCCATCATTGTGGAGTGTTCAAATGTTATGGCATTGAGGTTTTTGGGTGCAGACCACGGTAATCACTAGAATGATCCTATGTTGTTGTGGAGTATATGATGTGTTCCCTCATGTGTATATGATGTGGTTTATCAGATTGCACAGTGTGTTTTGGCGTCTTATGATATTTTGGTTTGATTATCACTTCATATTGGTGTATTTTGGTATATTTCATTCTTTGTTTGTTGGTAACACACTTGGTTATTGGGTGCTTCATTTTTTTTCCATCTTGTAGATGTAATTCTTGGGATTTGAAGATGGGATTTTCTACTAATGCTTTGTAGTTGTTGGGGATATATTTACTATGTTCATATTTTTTACGTGAAATTATTTTTAACATAAATTTATATGACGTTCACACCCTAATATTTATGTAAATCTTAGTCTTTGGAATGAAATATAAATTTTATTTGTCCAAAAAAATTATTAATAAATTTAATCAAGCTCTAATTTTTATTAAATCTTTTTTTAAAAAGCTAATTATTACATTCATCCAAGATACACATTATTAAAATAAATAATCAATTTATTAATAATTTAACAAATATTCATTATATATATTAATTAAAAATAAAAATAAATTAATTAACAAAATAAAATAAAAATCGTTAATAAATTTATATTTGTTACCTTACTTTCATATGTTGAAAGTTTTATCTTCCCTTGGGAAATTTTAAATTTGAAAAATATAATTTTCCATGCTTGAAATTCAATTTCCATCCTATTCAAATATCAAGAGATTTGATTTTTGTCATTGAAATTAAAGTGGAAAACAAACCACGACATTGAAACGAGTCACCAACTTTTAGCCACTTGTTTATTTGTAAACCCATATGGCAAAAAAAAAAAACTTGGACGTTTTTATCTGTTAAAAAGATTTAAATATAGTTCATTCAGATGCATTTCAATGAAGCTCCTGTCCTTTTATTATCCCTCTTTTTTGGCAAGATATAACACATTAGATTAGATATATGTGTTGAATTTGAATTACAAAATTGTTTGACAAAAAATTAAATAACATTTTGATATGTTAATGTAGTAAAAAATTAATTGAAAAAATATTTTTAATAAATTTATATGTTTTTAGCTTACTTTCATATAATTTTCCATACTTGAAATTTGATTTCCCTCCGATTTAAACATCAAGAGATTTGATTTCCGTCATTGAAATTAAAGTGAAAAACAAACCACAACATTGAAATGAGTAGCCAACTTTTAGCCACTTATTTATTTATAAACCCATATGAAAAAAGCTTTAAATATAGTTCATATGCATTTCAATGCAAGCTCCATTTCAATAGTTCAATTTGGTTTACTTTACACTTCATTGAAAAAGTGGTGCATAATTACTGTAGTTTTATTATCTTTCTTTCCTAGTGGTAAGATATAACATTGACAAAAAAAATCAAACTAACATTTTATAATATAATATATATATATATATATTCTATTTTATTAACTTTTAATTAATTAATTAAACTTAGTTTTATTGTGTAATCATAATTTCCACCCCATCGTGAATTTCTTCTCTAATTAAAAAATTAACTGATCCTCGTCCTTTATAGCTAGCCAGGTAATATATAGATATTACATATATAATTAATATATACATATTATATATATATATATATATATATATATATATATATATATATAATAATATGAAGGTTAAGTTGGAGGACTTTCAACATCACATATTTAATGAGAGGATTCCTATGACCTTTCCATTCATATATTTATCCTAACATTAGCATTTACCTTATATTATTGGTATAAAAATTAATGGTTCAAATATTTATTGCAGTGGTATAATTTTATACATGTGAAGTGATATAAAATATTTGAGTGTTATTTTTTATATGTAATTGTTACATTGCTAATTTGAAATTTTATGTTCAAATGATATTGTTATATTTTTATAACTTAAATTTAAGAGATAAAAGAGTAGGTAAATATCTAATTGATGGTCATATATTCACGATAATGATACTAATTTTATTCAATTACAGTTAGTTAATAATGACGAATTTTGTCATCTTCAAATTATTTTGCTTATTCTAGGTGTCATTTTGCTTATTCTAAGTATCTTTCATGAAAGTTATTTGATTCCTATAAATTTCAAATGCCATTCAGTAAAAGTTATTTGAGATGTTTACCATTTTCATAATTCACACATCATCTTGTTTATAAAGTAGTGAATGAGTATCAGATTCATTTTTATATAATTAGATAACTAAAGATTCATTTTTATATAATTAGATAAATTTTAAGCATAATGATTTTTTTGGAAAAGATTTTATAAATTAAATTTTATAAAAGACGAATTATTTTATGAATAAAATAATTATTTGAGATCCAAATACAATTGCCCCAAATATCATGGAAAATATAAGAAAGTTAATTTTTCAAGGATTGAAGTTTTAAACATTAAAGAGTTCATAAAGATTACATGTTCTAGACTTTGCTTCAAAGTTTGGAAGATGAAAGTCAAAAAAAATTATGTAATCTTTGTTAGGTTTTTTAGGAAACATTTTCAAAATACACATATGATTTTCATATGGGTTATTTAACACTCTAAAACATTCATGCATTGTGGTGTTAAAAAATTCCAATGACTTAAATAAATAAGATTTCTAAATGGATTCACTCTTGTGAGTTGGGGCACTTGAAACTATGAATATTAGGGAAATTGTAGAAACATTGAAAATAAAAATATTCCTCAAATCCATGTTCTCATGGTTATGATATTAATTAAAGCTAAACTAAAGGAGATTGAAAAAGGGAAAATTTATGGTTAAAAATGAGAAAAAGGGAGAACTTGAATGACTATAATAACAAAACTAAGGAGAAAATGCTCTTTAATCCAAACATTAATGAATAAAACTCATTATATATTTTCCTTGAACCCCGATGAACATGCCAATTGATACCTTGATTGCCTTTTTGTTTTTCCAATTATAAGATGACTTGGTAGCAAAATCAACAACTTGGTTCACCCAATCGTAAACATACTCCCCAAAGGGGTCCACTATAATTAACTCCTTTACTTTTAAAGCAAGAACCTTATCCTCAAGTCCACATAGGGTACCAAACTAAGCTTTACCACATGAGTTGTTATCCATGTTCGATCCAGGTGGATATTGGTGGCCACCCGCCTATTCCACCTAGACAGTTTCATCAATTTTCTTATTTACTATTTTTAGTATATTTTCGGGTCTTGAAATTCTAGAGCAGTTTTGACCCCATAAACGGCGTTTTTTTGAGGTCTGCTTCAATCCCGTAGCCAAGGGTAGGAGACTATAGAAAAACCTATAGTCCTCGGGGATATCTTTCCAACGAGGTCTCATATGCACCAAACGGAGATAATATGACCAAGTTACGACCCCGAGAATTTGGCTGCCCAACTAACCCCAACGGGGCCCATAAAATCTTGGTTTTACATCTCCTCAGGTTAGGGTTTTGGTTGTTTAGAGTTTTCTCTTATTGTTCAATAACAAAAAGGCCCTCGGTGATCGAATTTATGCGAGAATCTGGCTGAGAATAAACATATAACCATAAATACAGAGATGCAACAGAAATAACACTTCATTTCATCAATATCAAAGAACTGAAATGTGCTTACAGACAGAATGGAAATAAAACTAGCTAGGGCGCTGGTAGCTATCTCTGAGAAGAGATGTGGTGGCTACAGGCCTCTGAACTGAGTTACAATGAGGCTCGAGGGCCTATTTATTATTGAGAAACGATGGAGAATCCTAAACATCCAAAAACCTAACCCTAGGAGATGAAGCGCCAAAACTATGGGCCCCGTTTGGGTAAATTGGTGTTTCAACTTCCCGAGGCTATTAACTTGACATGTTATCTCAGTTTGGCCTTTGTGATACACATCATTAAGCTCTATAAAGGGTGTTAAAATCCCGCTACCAATATTATTTTGAAACGGAATGATATTCGATGAAGGCGCGATGCCCAAAAAAACGTCGTTTAGGGCCTCAAAATGGCTCCGGAAGTTCAGGACAGAAAAACTGCAAAATAGTAAATTATGCGAAGCGAAAAAGCGAAAGAGACGATGGTGGGGGCCCAAGTGGAATAGGCGGGTGGCCACCAATATCCCTCGATCATTCCTCCCCTTAGGAATCAATGGTCACAGCCGTTAAGTTCCTCCATGAGATGAGGAAATTCTGCTAAACTTGGTCCCTGGTGAACCACTTTCCTTGGTGCGGAGTTGGCGACTTTGACAACGATACGATTGGATCTTACGTTTGGCGAGTGTTCTTGATTTGCATGTCCATGTGATACGATCCGTGGTGGTGTTTCATGCGGTCTAGGTTTAACTTCTGTTGGTGTGAGTTGTTCTGCAATGTCAGAGGTGTCTAGTAGAGGTGGGAAGTAAGGACGAAGGCAATCCACATTGAAGACTGGGTGCAGACCAAGGAATGGTGGAATACTGAGCTCGAATGCATTGTTCCCTACATCCTTGGTGATGGTGTACGGCCCGTATCGGAGCGGGCGAAGCTTGCGGTGGGGTCCAGTGAGGCGCTCCTTCTGCAAATGTAGCCATACTTTGTCGCCCACCTGGAAGTTGTGTGGCACCCGGTGTTGATCATGGCGCTGCTTGTACTTTGCATTGGCTCTATCCAATATATCATGAACCTGTTGGCGGATGTGTTGAATGCGCTCGATGAAGCTACTTGCTTTGTCAACTTCAGACTGGACGTGCGCTGAATCGGCCTGAGCAGCTGCAAATGGCATGGCTACGTCAATGGGACATAGTGGCTGGAATCCCAAGCCCACTTGAAAGGGGCTATGGCCAATTGAACTGTGGAGAGCCCGGTTATAACTATGTTGTACATAAGGGAGGCTCTCGTCCCATGTGCGTGGATGCTTTGAATTGTACATGCACAGAATGTGTACAATCATTATGTTGACGACCTCTGTCTGGCCATCTGTTTGGGGATGGAAAGCTGTGGACTTGGTGAGCTTTGTGTCCAACATTGACCAGAGGCTGGACCAAAATGTGCCGAGGAACCTGCTATCTCGATATGATATGATAGACTGTGGGATCCCAAAGTGCACCCACACTCGTTCAAAGAAGAGTTTAGCAGTGGCTTCTGCTGTGATATTCTTCTTACAGGCCGCCATGATGGCCATCTTCGAGAATCTGTCAACGACCACGAAAACACAGTCATTTTCATTCTTAGTAGAAGGAAGGCCCGACATGTAATCCATGGAGATGGATTCCCACGGTCGACTAGGGGTAGGTAGTGGAGTATATAGGCCTTGCTTCTTGATGGTCGGTTTGGCAATGGCACAAGCAGTGCAGGATCTGATGTGCTTCTCGACATCCTTTCGAAGGTTTGGCCAATAGAAATACTTCTGTAGTATTGCTATTGTTTTCTTGACCCCGAAATGCCCAGCGACTCGACTGTAGTGTGCTTCCCATATCATCTTGGCACGCTCGCTTGAAGGAACACAAAGGTGTCCCAGGTGACATAAAAGTGCATCTTGGAGGTGAAAATTTGGAACTTGCGTACCCCCAAGAGTGCCTTGTAAGTGTGGCCGAATTCTGGGTCACTCTCATAGAGAAGCGGCCAATCAGAAGTCTCATGCCCACAAGAGTTGAGCACGGTGGTGAGCACCACGATCGGTGGTCGGTTGAGGCAGTCTGCAACATTATTGGTGCTACCCTTCTTGTACTTGATGTTCAAATGAAACTGTTGCAGATATGTGGACCACTTCTGATGGCGATCATTCTGCAACTTCCCTTGTGTCTGTATGAACTGCAGGGGCCGATGGTCTATGTGGATGATTGTTTCCTTCCCCAAAATGTAATGCTTCCATTGTCGACAGGCTTGCACAATGGAATACATTTCTTTGTCATAGGTGGGATACTTGCGAACTGTCTCAGACAATGTCTCACTGTGATATGCCACTGGATGTCCTTGTTGAGTAAGAACTTCCCCAATAGCATAGTCAGAGGCATCTGTCTCGATCTCAAATGGCTGCTGCAAGTCTGGTAAGGTGAGCACTGGGGCAGAACAGAGGCGATTTTTCAATTCTTTGAACGCCTTCTGTTGAGGTTCCGACCAAAATAATTTTTCTCTCGCTCCTCCTTTGGTGACTTGACTCAAGGGCCAAGTGATATGAGAGAATCCTAACATGAATCTACGGTAGAAATTAGCAAGACCCAGAAAGCTGCGAAGCTCTGTTATAGTAGTCGGGGCTGGCCAATCCCGAATGACTTGGATCTTGGCTGGATCCACATGCACCCCCTTTCATCAATAATGTATCCCAGATATTGAACCTGGGTCATGCCAAAAGTGCACTTCTCCAAATTGGCACACAACTTGTGTTGCCACAGTGTTTGGAGGACTTGTCGGATGTGGTGAAGGTGCTCTTCCCAAGTCTGGCTGAAGATCACAATGTCATCCAAGTACACCACTACAAATGAGTTGGTGAATGGCCGCAAGATGTCATCCATCATCCTCATGAAGGTGGCGGGAGCATTCGTCAACCCGAAAGGCATGACCAGCCATTCGAAAAGGCCTTCCTTGGCTTTGAAGGCAGTCTTCCACACATCTGAGGGTTCAATTGGTACCTGGTGATACCCAGACTCCAGGTCGATCTTGCTGAAATATTTTGCACCTTTGAGTTGGTCCAGAAGGTCATCAATCCGTGGGATTGGGTACCTATTCCGGACAGTGATCTTGTTCAGCGCCCGATAGTCAATACAGAGTCTCCATGTCCCATCCTTCTTCTATACCAACACGATCGGGCTCCCACAGGGCGATGAACTTGGTCTGATGTGACCTTTCTGCAACAGCTCCTGAATCTGTCTCTTGATTTCATCATTCTCCATAATAGAGCGCCGATAGATCGGTCCATTGGGTAGCGGCACACCTGGGGTCAGATCAATCGGGTGCTTGACCTGACAGTGCAGAGGAACCCCTGTGGGTGAGGTGAATATGTCTCCGTACTCCTCCACAACCTTATCCATTTGTTGTTGTTGTGCAGAGGAGCCCTGTCTGGAGGTCGTGGCCACAGTCTTCTTCTTGCCCTGGGGGCGGATCATCGGGAAAACGAATTTCCTGGTTTGGGAAATGAGCTTACTGCATTGTTTTGCAGTAACCAAAGAGATAGTCGTAGGAGGTGGTACCTCTGGTATCCTGTACAACTTATTTCCCAAAGTAATAATAACAGCACGAGGTCGAGACTCATACACAGCATGGCGCTTCCACAAGTATGGTTGTCCTAATAATACATCAGAAACATCAATAGGAGCAACATCACATAATACCTCATCCGTGAAGGGCTTGATGCTATAGGGAAGGCGACACTGCTGGCTGACGCGGAGATCTCGTCCTTGGTGAAGCCACCCGATGGTGTATGGATGGGGGTGAGCTGTGGTCGGCAAGCCCAACCGCTTCACGGCGTCTGCTGACATGAGGTTCTTTTGGCTCCCATTGTCGACAATGAACTGTACAGGGGAGCCCTTTACCCCCATCTGGGAGTGGAAGAGACGTTCCTCCTCCTCTGGATCTTCCGGTTCCTCCTTCTGGACCTTTGTAGTGGCAACAGTGGCGTTGGGCTCCGCATCAATAATCTGTTTCCCTTTTTCATTCCCTTTTTCAGGTTCTGATTCGGAGTCAGAGCATGCATCTGACTCAGAAGCCCTCATCTCGGCCACTAGCGACTGCTTGGCCCGACACTCACTTGTGTTGTGAGTGGAGCTCTTATGGAACTCACACCACTTTCCCGTGTCCTTCTTTGGCTTTGCGGTGCTATTATTTTCTTGTGGCTTCGATGAGTTGTCTTTGGCAAAGCGTAGGACTAACCGTCGAAGGTTAGCGAAACTGTCAGCGGAACCGTGGTTGGATTGCGTTGGATCATGGTTGAAATCATGGTTAGCAGAGACTATTGTAATAACTGCGTGGAGTTTTCATTTAAACATGGCCATGTGACAACACAAATTTTAACGTTGCAGATACTGCGGTTGAAGGTTGGAGGTTAGGCTGATCCCGATGGTGGATAATATATGTTTTCCATGTGATAACACCAACGAAACCGCTGGTGGGTTCGGACCGTCGGTGGTTCCAACCCCGATATATGATTTCAACTAACCATAAGTATAATTTGCAAACTATGACGGTTAAGAAACATTGCGGAGAACAGTTGGTAAGTCTTGTGCGTGCCAGGCGGGAGGTCCCGCAGTCGATTCCTGTGGACTCCCAAAAATTTTAACATTCCAATACAGGGACACGTGGCAGCGTCAGGGCTGGCCACGTGGCACCCTATGATTGGCCCTCCAAAAACATACCAAACTCATTCAAAAAATAAAACAATGACACTTTTCATCCCATGGTTGGCCCGGTGAAAAGGAATATTCCAAGAATATTCATTTTTTGTTGACTGTACCTCCACCTCTGTGTGTGCATCGATCCAAACACAGATCAAACTATCAAAAATTTACATGTTTGACTTTTTAATCGGAAACGATATCACTCTCATACTACATTGGTTTTCGAACCATTCGCTGAGTAGGAATCAAGAATACGAGATATATGCAACCATACTAGTTTCAACTGATCTGTAACTTTCAATTTTGAGAAAAATTTATGAATTCCTGATCACTCCTTCCATTGGGAAGATAGAAGCTTTTGGACTTGAAAATACTTGATTACCTATTTAGTAGATGAGGTACAACTCCCCTCACCTTTCCAACTTCCATCCACTTTTGCTTGCTTTTCTTACTGTTGTTGAGCCCAAATCGAAGGTAGTAAACACTTCCCCTCTTGGATGCTCTTGTCCTCTTGTCAAGAATTGTATCTTCCTTGAGCTCATCCAGAAATTCTGGCGAGAAATCTTCAATAGAAGGAAGCTGAAAATCACTTCCTTTATCATCGATCAAAGGTGGCTCATACAAATGTAAGTTTTCAACATTAACAACTGAATACATTTGCATATATGAAGGCAAGTCAAGCTAAAATGCATTGTTACCAACTTTCTTTATGATCTTGAATGGACCATAGCAAATGGGTTTGAGCTTTTTACCTTCCCCTTGTATCCTTTCTTTACTAATGTGCAACCATACCTCATCTCCCTCTTGAAGCTTGTGATCAACTCTATGTTTTTCATGCCTCTCTTTGTATTTTCTTTGACTTTTCTCAAGCTGTTCTTGAACTTATTGATGCATAATTTGAATTTTCTCAATGAAATTTTGAGCTTTTTCAATATCACTATGGACATCAATTGCAATATCCTTTCCAAAGATGAAGTATAATGGTGATTTTGGAAATTACCCAAAGCATACTTCAAAAGGTGATGTATGAGTTGAATAGTGATTTTCCTGGTTGTAAGCGTGTTGAATGTAATTCAGTTTCTCATTCCACAACTTAGGATGTTTGCTGCAATATTCTCTCAATAGATGCACAATGGTTATGTTCACCACCTCGGTTTTTCCATCGGTTTGTGGATGAAAATAAGTACTCTTTTTCAAATTTGTGTCCATCATACTCCATAGATTGGACCAGAAATTCCCAATGAACCTAGAATCCCTATCACTAACAATAGAAGTTGGCAATCCAAAATGAACCCATACATGTTGAAAACAAAGTTCAACAATTTTTTCAACAGTAATGGTTTTCTTACATGGCATAAGTATACACATTTTACTGAATATATCCACAACTACATAAAGGTAATCATGTTTTTTTCTTGACATAGGTAGACCTCCAACAAATTCCATGGAGACACTCTCCCATGGCCTTGATGGTATCGGTAGTGGTGTGTACAACCCAAGCTTCCTATTACTAGGCTTGCTTGTTTCACACATAGAACAACCTCTTATAAAACGCGAGTCGTGACACACTATCTACCATGCGAGGCCAATAGAAATACCTCTGTAGATGTGCCATTATTTTGCTTACCCAAAGTGTCCAAAAATAAGAGATGAATGAGCTTCTCTCATGACACTTAGCCTCTCTCCTTGTGGTATACACAACTTTCCCAAATGAAACAACAAATTGTTATGCATGTGATAATATTTTTCTTCAACTTGATTCCCTTCACTCAAACTAGCATACACATCTTGAAAATCAACATCATGTGCATATTGTTCTATGTAACTCTCATGTACAATAGAATCATTTTTGAGTAAAGTAGATGCACTAATGATTGGTCTTGAAAGCATATCAACAACTTTATTGAAAATAACTTTCTTGTACCTTATAACCAAGTGAAATTGTTGAAGAAATCCCATCCTCCTGAAATGTCTTGATTGTTGCAATTTTGTTTGTGACTGCAAGTACCGTAATGGTTGGTGATCGGTATGCACAATATTCTCTTTACCCATCAAGTAGTGTTTCCACTTCTTGACGCTTTGTACCAACACATATAGTTCTTTGTCATATGTAGGATAATTTGTCACAACACCATTAAAATTTTTAGAATGAAAAGCAATAGGCTTACCATGCTGCAAAAGAACCACACCCATGGCATAATCACTAGCATCAGTTTGTATCTCGAATCGTTGTCTCAAATTTGGTAATACAAGGACTGGAGCTGAACTGATCTAGTATTTCAAAGCTTCTGAAAGCTTGTTGTTGTTTGCCTCCCCATTGGAATCATTTCTTCACACTTGTCACTGCATGCATAGGAGCTGCGATAGAAGAAAAGTTAGCAATAAACTTTCTCCAATATTGAGCTGCACCTAAGAAAATTCTTACCTCGGTCACTGTTTTGGGCACTACTACATTTGGCGGAAATTCTGACACTTGGTTTCGATGCTTTTGACCAAATGTCGGAAATTTCCCCAAATTTTTTCCATCCCGCCCGAAACCATCGCTATACCGACGATTATAGAAAAGTGTCGCAATACCGACACTTAGAAAAGTGTCTCAATTGTGACATTTGGAGGAAGACGTCGGAATTGCGACACTATGGCCCAAAGCGTTTCTATTGTGACGACTCCAATCGTCGCAAGTGCGACACAATGTCTAGGTGTCGCCATTGTGACGTTTGGAGGCACCCGTCGCAATAGCGATGCTTTTTCCGCCGTCGGTATAACGACACTTATATGTGCGCTACATAAAAATACGAAACTTATATGCGCGCTACATAAAAATTTGAAACTTATATGCGTGCTACATAAAAATGATTTTATTGTTTCGTATCCGTCGCAATAGCTACATTAATGTCTGATATCACGCGCGCATTCTGATATCACGCGCGCATTCGCCCTCAGCTCTTGCAGAACAGCATTCGCCCTCAGCTCTTGCAGAACAGCATTTGCCCTCAGCATTCGCCCTCAGCGTTCGCCCTCAGCTCTTGCAAAATGGTAAGTTCTTACTGCAGGCCCTTCCTCCTATAGTAGGGTTGACTCTATTTGGGTTTTTTTGGTCAATTCCATTGGATTGTGTTAGGCTGTAGGGTTCTCTCTAGATGTCAAGAATCAAGATTCAATACCTTCTATTATCTTCATCACCCAACACAAGATTTAAATTTTTCCCAAAGAAACGCTTATTAATTTGGCAGCTATTATTTCTCCCTGCTTTAAAAACCCTACATTTAAATGAAAACAAGCATTGCATTTCAACTACAAAAATCTATTAGTGTTCAAATGTACATGTGTGCTACATTAACGTCTGATATCACGCGCGCATTTGCCCTCCGCTCTTGCAGAACATCATTCGCCCTCAGCATTCACCCTCAGCTCTTGCAGAACAACATTCGCCCTCATCATTCGCCCTGAGCTCTTGTAGAACAGCTTTCGCCCTCAGAATTTTCCCTGAGCTCTTGTAGAACAACATTCACCCTACATTCGCCCTCAGCTCTTGCAGAACAGCATTCGCCCTCAGAGAACGACATTCGCCCTCGGCTCTTGCAGAGCAGAATTTTCCCTTAGCATTCGCCCTCAGCGTTCGCCCTCAGCTCTTGCAGAACAACATTCACCCTCAGCTCTTGCAAAATGGTAAGTTCTTACTGCAGGCCCTTCCTCCTATAGTAGGGTTGACTCTATTTGGGTTTTTTTTGGTCAATTCCATTGGATTGTGTTAGGCTGTAGGGTTCTCTCTAGATGTCAAGAATCAAGATTCAATACCCTCTATTATCTTCATCACCCAATACAAGATTTTAATTTTTCCCAAAGAAACGCTTATTAATTTGGCAGCCATTATTTCTCCCTGCTTTAAAAACCCTACATTTAAATGAAAACAAGCATTGCATTTCAACTACAAAAATCTATTAGTGTTCAAATGTACATGTGTGCATCACTTGTGTAGGGTATTCCTTTTCCACTTTCACATTATCCAAGAATGTGTGCGGTATAGTTCATATTTTTTGTGATTTAGATTGCCTTGAAAAAGGAAAGGTAAATTATTTCCCATGGAAAAAGAAGGTTTTCCATTTTTATAGGTTGTTTGGACTTACGTGGAAAAATTTATGGTATACCTTTCATATTATGTAGTTTAAATTTGAATTAACAGATTATTCTACATGAAAATATAATTACCTATGTGATGTCCTTCATCACTAATTAAAATCATAGGGTTTCAATTTCCTAGACTCTAACTCATCTGATGCTAAATTCTAGGTTCTCATTGGTGGATCACTCTTCCATTGATTTCCTTTCCCTCTGGATCTTGTCATACTTTAAAATTCATCAATGATACATATATTATTTCAAGTATCCCAAAAGGCTTTATAGTAGAACATATTGTGAAGTTTTTTTGACACTTGAGGATTCTTTTTAGAACTGCAACGTGGTCTATGCTATCAAGTTATATATCAAGCAACTTGTCCTTAATAACCACACTATGAGGTAGGTTCAACGAGTTTGAACTTGTTGGGACATAGCATATGAAGTTGTGTGATGAGTCCATATCACAGGTCTATTATGGTGAAAAAAGTGAAGACACGTAATGATAGTTATTATGTTAACATTACTAGAAACATTTTCAAAATTATCCATGCTATCAAGATGTCAAAATTCGAGGCATTAGGTGTCAATACTCGTAGCTAATAGATAATAATAATAATATAAAAAAATCATAACTTTATTCTTGAAATATGATTGATACATTGGTAACCTAGTCTTTGGATGCCCGATCCTTTGGATGAGACCGGACATCGTGACAACGCAACTAGGTCAGCGGCGACAACTGGTGCACCAAGTAAATAATCTCATTGAAATTTTTTTTATTAATATTACCTAACTAGTTCAATGATATTTAAAAAATGACAATTAAAATTTAATATTATCTTTTTTTGTAGGCGATGCCACGTCACTGGATGAGACCAGACATCGTGACTACGCAATTAGGTCAGCGGCGACAACTGGTGCACCAGGTAAATAATCTCATTGAATTTTTTTTTATTAATATTACCGAACTAGTTCAATGATATTTAAAAACTGACAATTAAAATTTAATATTATCTGTTTTTGTAGGCGATGCCCCGTCACTGGATGAGCCCGGACATCGTGAATACGCAACTAGGTCAGTAGTGCGGGTTGAAAGGCACGAAACAGGAGCAGAGCACGATGATATTGATGATGTAATTAGGAGCTTTAAAAATAGGAAGAAGAAAAAAAAAATTTGACAATGTAAAATATTGTATTATTATAAGACAAACGTTACCATACTTGGAACGTTTTTTGTGTTATATAAAAAACTCATTTATCATACTATTTTTATGTCAAGCATTAATTGCAATGTTTCCTTGCATACTTTTTGTTGAATTGTTTTTTTATTAGTTATTGAATATTTTTTTTTATGCTTATGAAAGTAAAAAATGAAATATAGATTGGGTATTGGGGAATTGAGAGTGATGTGAGGGGGTGGGGAGGGACCATAAGAGCTTCCACCTTCATGTGGTTGGCCCTGTTTAGTAGAAAATAATTTATTGGAGCAATTTAATCTTGGAGCAAACCTCCCTCGATCCAGCGTAGCAACAAAAAAGTCATTGTTGACTTAGTTGCTACTCTTTCAGATTGTGGGAGGCTTGTTCCAAGTTCATGCGACTCTAATAAATTGTTCTTGAAACGAAGAGGAGCTTATTCGGGTATGTTTTGACATTTTCAAAATATGTTCTAACATTATCATAAGAATGCATCTTAGAGTAAAAAATACTACATCAATTACTTGTATTTATTGTATAGATAATGATGGATTTTGATTGACTTGGCAGTGCAGGTACAAATCCTCTTGCATCATGAGCAATACAACTTGTCAACCAGGGTCATGTCCGGGATATTTTTGCTTGTGCGCTTGACCAGGTTCGTAATGTCACATTTTGTAAGTTCCTTTACAGTTCATAATTCAATATTAAGCTTGTTCATGATTATTATCTAGGTTTTTTGTATGTGTTTTTTCATCTATTTTATTGTAAGCAACTCTGCATGTTTCCTGTTGTTCACTATGATTTCTCCCATTACCACTCCTAGGATGAATCCGACTTTATTGTTACATAGGTTACTTTATTGTTACTATGATTTCTCCATTTGCGATTTCATAGGTTACATCATGTAAAGTTGTCAATCTCAGGTTGGTGATGAGCTTTAGTTCTCCAGATTTGGGGCTTTTCTGATATTTTCTCCCTCATGTCATTCTTGCATCACCTCGTTGTTTGAGCATGCCAATTTTCTACCACTTGTACCAATTGGCACATGTCAATCTCTGAGTGGTGCCACATTTCACCTATTTTCGGTGAGAGTTTAGGGTTTCTCTAACATAGCTTCAGAAATCCGATTCAGTGCCTGCTTGAATATCGTCACATAATACTCATGGTTTGGATTGATGAGCATGTTTTGAATGGTTGGTTGATTCATAAGAACCACCCATATAGTCATCTTGAGATATTTCAGAATTTTTCTCGGGTTTCCTTTTTCATCGTTTCTAGTGGGTGGGATGGTGTGGGGTGATCCATCAATACTGGTGCTCTTGTAGTAGGGAATTTGTTTTGGGGATATAAAGGAGCATTTGATGTAGATATCCCATTGGATGCATTCATATATGGGCACGAGAGGTCAAGAATTTAAATTAAAAATATGCAACCTCTAGCATGGCAACCTGAAGGCCGCAAGAGACACTGGTTAAAGATTGTTTTGTGGTGGCCTTAATATAGTCGTGATTTCTTTCTATTATCTTAATGCAAATATATAGTTCGGTCTCATTAAAATGAGGATTGTGGTTGTATTTCTCTTTGGTTGTTTCTCTCTTAATGCTCCAGAAGTTGCCAAAAGTTGCGATAGTTGTTTAGTTTGCTTGTTACAACTTAAAAGTGGTTTTTAGCAATGGGAGTCATGTTTTTTAAGGTTCATACTAATATGAAGATATTGTAATTCTATATTCAACATAAGAGAAGATGGCCTCTGCTTTGGGCGGTATGACAAAAATTGCCACATCTACCTCATTGGGTAACAATGGAAAGGGGAAGAAGTTGGGTGCAATGTTTGATAATTATGGCAGACAATTGTCTTCTCTTTCGGTTTTTTCACCCATTTCCTTTAATCGCTCAAGCAGAAGAGGGACTCTGAGATTACGCGACAGAGAGAAGGTAGTTAATACAAGAGCTATGGAAAAGGAGTTGTACTTGTTATTTTAATTTTTCATGGAGGGTTGTTTTGGCATATGGTCTGGCATTCAATTGCACACTTACTGAAAGCATTGTCAATTTGTCTTGCAGGTGGTGTGAACAAACTTGTTGATCTTGTTGGAGTCACCCTTGGGGCGAAGGGAAAAATGTTGTCTTGGAGAGCAAGCATGGTTCAATTTGGGTGCAATGTTTGATAATTATGGCAGACAATTGTCTTCTCTTTCAGCTTTTTCACCCATTTCCTTTAATCGCTCAAGCAGAAGAGGGACTCTGAGATTACGCGACAGAGAGAAGGTAGTTAATACAAGAGATATGGAAAAGGAGTTGTACTTCAACAAGGATGGCTCAGTGACAAAAAAATTGCAGGTCAGAGAAAAAAATATGTTTAAAGGAAGGTCACCTGCACGTGAAACTTCACTGCGGTGGATCTTTCCTTGTCCACTTATATTCGATTTTAATGTGTTATTTTAATTTTTCATGGAGGGTTGTTTTGGCATATGGTCTGGAATTCAATTGCACACTTACTGAAATCATTGTCAATTTTTCTTGTAGGTAGTGTGAACAAACTTGTTGATCTTGTTGGAGTCACCCTTGGAGCGAAGGGAAAAATGTTGTCTTGGAGAGCAAGCATGGTTCTCCGAAAATATTTAATGATGGTGTGACAATAGCTAAGGAGGTAATTTGTAGATGTGTGCTCTAGTTTTCTTTTTAACGTTGTATTAGTTTCCCCTCTTAAATGTCTTAGATTTGGTAGGCATAATTTGAAAACTCAAAGGTGAAAGGAAACATATTTGTTACCCAGTGGTCTACTTGGCCTATGGACTAGCCACATTAGAGTAATGCATAAATCTTTTCACAACAATAAAAGGAAAGGGTTATGGCCGAGTCAAATTTTATTGTTATTGACAGTGTAATGAAATGTATCTCAATGCTATGGTTTTGGCCTTTTTATTGGTTGAATTAGAGGACCCAGTTGAAAATATTGGGGCCAAGTTGGTAAGGCAAGTTGTGGCAAAGACAAATGATTTAGCTAGGGATGGAACCACAACATCTGTTTTTCTTGCACATGTTGGAATATTGAAAAATTATCGAACAATGAATGGAGAATAAATCTCCCTTCCTCTAACACAGAGAAAATAAAAATTTCTTTGACAGGAGACAGAGTTTCAATACTTTGAAAACAAACTTCTATTCCCTTCAATAACTCAAAAAAAAACTATTACACTACTTCCTCACCGAGAGGGATTACAAAATTATGACTGCTACAAAACGCAGTGCATAAAACCAACTCACTGTCTGTTCAAAACAAACATACTCTGTCTCTAAAACACTCTGCTGTGTTTTTCACTTTCGCACTGTTGTGCATACACACTTAAAAAGTTACACTCAGTCTTTCACTTTTTACACACTGCTGTGTAATAAAAAATTTACATACTGTCTATAAAAAAAACTACCAAGCTTTTTCGACCTTTTTATTTTTATATGCCGTAACATATAAAACATATTATAATAAACCCTCTTTTAAAAAAAAATAAAATTAAAACTAAATTCTATGGCCCACCTTTCATTTCACATATGATATATATATAACATATGTTTAAAACATATGTATATATTAAAATATCAAAACATTAAAGAACCCTTTCCGTCGGACTTCAAAAGTCTGAATAGATTGAATTTCAAACCAAATTCGCGTTCCAAAATGGGATGCTGACGTCTGCCTAATTTGTAACATGAATTCTCAATCCAATGTGCCTTATAAAAAATTCGAGTCCCGTTTTCAGGTTTTCAGATTCCCTTAAATTTCATGCGATCCAATATTAATGCTCCACGTGTCCTCCTTTTGAATTTACAAAACGAGGGGGTAAATTTCTGGTTGGTGAATTGCGTTAATGCTGGTTGTTGTGTTTAAATACAATCCTGTATAGAAATATGGTTGTGGCCGTCTACAAAAAAACTTGCAGGAATTTTAAATGTTGAATTAAATTTTTGGATGGCGTGCAAGCAACATCCAAAAAAAAATGTTGTTGTTGCATCCGTCCTTCTGCTACAGCAGTTGAATTTAAAATTCAACAGCACAGGGTTTAATAAGTGAGGGTGTAAAGGTAACTTTTTGTCGATAGTACTGGATTAAGATCATCTATTCATTTTTGTAGGGTCTTGTGGTGTTTGGTTTTTTAGTTTTGGGTTGGGCTTATTGAGTCTAAGATAGTTTTTGAGTGAAAAAATTGCTATCAGGTATTAAAAAGTTTTGGTTCTTTTGTCAAAATTTATGAGCTTGTTAGGAAATACAAAACTGACAATGGTTGTATCTTAAATTTGTGGAAAATAATTTGAAATGAAACTTTTTTGTTTAGGTTGTTGCAGCAGGTGCAAACCCCATTCAAATTACTAGGGGCATTGACAAGACAATAAAGGCCCTTGTTTCGGAACTCAAAATTTTGTCAAAGGAGGTAAACGCTCGCCTTTTGAGTAGGCTGGTTTTCCTTTTTGCTGATGGTTTGGTGTATCTAATTGAATTAGTTGCCTAAGGTATTTTTGGTTGCAAACTCATTTTCATTTTTCATACAGTATTGGCCTTGTGGAATACATTTGATTATGTGGTCTTGTTAGATCTACAACATTTGTAGTTGTTTAGTCTTATGGCCGAGGTGCACTTTTATTATGGAAATAGTTGATGCAATATTGTCATTTAATCCTTACCGCAGGGTAGCATGTTGAGAAGTTTCTTGTGAAACATTTGGTATTCAAAATGACACTTGATCCTATACAGCATCATGCACTTGACTTCAAAATTCATATTCAAAGTGTGCCAGACAATTCTTGCAAAATTTAAAATATTTATGTTGTTTTAAACCATTATCTTTTTCATGTATTGGATGCTGAAAATGAGAAAAATACTTTGGTATGAAACCAACTGGTGAATAATTTCCAGCAAAACAACCACTTCCAAGACATGATTTAGAAGTAGAATATATGTACTTATGAAGCATAGAAATATATCCTTGATGCATTGTCAATGTTTGGCTAGGGTTATTTTTGGAGAAAATAACTCCTTATTCCTAGAATAGTGATCTTCAATACAAGTAAATGCCAGAGAAGAGAGATCATCGTGTGACATAAGCCTATTAACAAAAGTGAACAGGGAATGATTATTAATTATGGCATACTAATTTGTTAGTGATTTTGACTATTTGTCTTTAACATGTAAAAATGTTAAATTCCAAACTTACATCATCATGGTTTGGCATCATGAGCTTGACTAATTGTCCACCATGCTCATAATTTCATTGTTGTATTCATATCTATAAACAATGTTTCAAATAATAATAAAAAAGTTCTATAAGAAAAATCCAGACCTCCATGATGCTGCTCCTTGTGAGACAAAGTCAAAATTTCATTACACAATCTGACACATAAGAATCTCCGATATCCCGATGGTATGTATCCAAATTCTTATAATAGTGTCTTCAAGACTTATGTTGACATTGCCAATGAGATATTTAAGCAATGAAAGATGGAGCCTTCTTCATTGTTGTATATGTAACAGTCTTTTATTAATATAAATATTGATGGTTTTGTCTTTCTGAAAATGAAATGTAAAAATAATTTGTCATGGTCAATTGAAAAGTTTTTTTTTTAATATTTTCATTATGGAAGGGTGACATAGATATATTCCCTTCTAATTGAAATTCAGACCTGCCCTTCAAATTTGATCACTGTGTGGGACCTTAACAAACAATAAAACTATTCCTCCGTGCGTTATATAAAACATATAACAAAACCTTTGTCAAAACTTCAAACGAACCCTTTAGCCGTGGGTATTTCATCACGAATTGATCATTTTACCATGTGCCTTTTTCTAGAGGAATATTCTTCCACTTGATTAGGTACTTCATAATGGTTATATGTCAAAGAGATACAGAATGTTTATCTATAACTTTTTGTGGTTCAAGAATCAACTTTCATTCTTCATCTAATTTTATAAGTTCTATTTACATTGGCATATTTTTTCCCAAAACCTTTTTTAGGCAAGATACATGAAAAACCTTATGAATGCAAGAAGAAGGAAAATATAACTTCTATACCACTTGTGCAATCCTATGAATAATTATTTAGGGCCATAACATTTTTTAGCTAATTCTTTATTCTTCCTTTTCTTGAATGAAGATTTCTTATAATGCTATAATCTAAAAAATACCCAATTACCCTCCTCAAATTATCTTTCAATTCAATGTTGTTCCCCTTGTTGTTTTATCATGTTTCATGTCATTTGAAGGTTTTCCATAATAATTTTCAAATTTTCTTTAGTATTTTCGATATGTGACTCTGTTTCCTATACTTTGGACTTATCTTGCAAAAAGTATGAGATACTAGGAGTTGGATATCCATAAAGGGTCTTAAATGGGGAAATTTTAGTAGATGTGTGATAGGTAGTATCATATTACCATTCTTCCTTGACGAACCCACTTCATCCATTAATATTGATTTTCTAAAGAGTAACATTGTAGATAACCTTAAAAACATTTGTTAACTATTTTTGTTTGACCATTTGATTGTGTTTGATATGTAGAACTCATGGCAGCTAGTGTTTCTCCGCTCATATTAAATAATTATTTCCAAAATTTTCTTGTTACTATTACTTTAGGAAAACCATGAAGACTATGAATTTCTTTCACGGACACTTCTGCCACTTGGCTTGTTGTTTATGTACTTTGAGCTCTACAAAATTTGTCTATATAAATGACCACAAAAATGTAATACTTACCTTTATATCTCAGTAACCCTGTAATAAAGTCTATTGATATATCTTCTAGTCTTTGAATATGTATGTGGAATGGTTGAAGTAACCCTAGAGATTTTACTATCTCTCTTTTATTTATCATGCAAACCTGACCTTCTCTTACAAAATTTTGAATATCTTTCTTCATTCCTTCCAAAATATATTTTTTGATCCTTTGAGATGTTTTAAGGAACCCTACGTCCTACCATCAGAGAGACATGGGACTCCCTTAATATTTTTTTATTCAAATATGCTTGTGTGCATAAAAATATTCTACATTTTCACCAAATTATATCTCTCTTTCACTCCCAATGCTCCATAGAGTTCATCCCATCCTTTATAAATTTTAGTTTTTGTTTAGTACTATTGTCATTTTTCCATTATGGCAAGCTTCTTCTAGCCACCTAGGAATATAAAATGTAATTGGATATAAATTTGAGGCCTCTTCTATTTTAGAAAGAGCATCATGTACTAAATTTTCCTTACCCTTTTTGCAGATTATCTCAAATTAAAACTTTGCATTTTTTCTCCTCATTTTTGTTAATCTTCTAATGAAAATCATAGCTTCAAAAAATACTTTATGCTATCATGGTATATCTTGACTTTAAAGTACCTCCCAATGATATGCTATCCCCATTTTTTATTGCATGTAATATTGCTTCCATTTATTTTTCATACGTAGATTTCACCAAATATTTTCTTTGAATTCCTTGCTTTTAAAAGCCAATGATATCCTTTATTGTGTTAATGTTACGTAAATTCCTTGTCCTAGTGCCTCACACTCTACTATGAATGTTTTACCAAAAGTAGGTGCAACCGATGTTGGTGTAGAAGACATGGCATCCATTAAAAGAGAGAATGCTAAAGTAGCCTCATCATTCCATATAAATGATATTTTCTTCAAGAGATATGTGAGTGGACTTGAAATGCATGCATAATTCTTAACAAATTATCAATAATATCATGTAAGTCTAAAAAATCTTTTAAGAACCTTGATTTTCTTAGGAATAGGTCATTTTGTAATAGCTTGCATCTTTTGAGGCTCCAACTTCACTCCTTCCTTTAAAACAATATGAACCAAATAATCAAATTCTTATTTCCCAAAAGCACATTTGGATATTTTTACATAAAAATGATTGTTCTCAATAATTTATATAACTTTTCCACATGTTTACTAGTGTGGTATTCCCATGATTTATTATAAATATATGTATTATCAAAGAAAACCAACACAAATTTTATAATATGGGATCAAACAAAATTGTTCTTAAGTCGAGCCCGCCGAACTTCAAACGGCGATAAACCATAATTCAAACCAAATTCGTGTTCCAAAATAGCCTGCTGACGTTGGGCAATTTTGTGATGCGAAAACCAATTGAATTCCTCCCTAATCTTTTTCGGGTCCAAAGTTGGGCTGGCGTATGGAGGGAGAGTTGTGACGCGAATTTCGTATCAAATTCGCCCTAATCTTTTTGGGGTCCGGATTTCCACTGTGCAAGCAGCCCAAACAAAGATCCGCTCCAATAAAATTTCTGCCATGTGTCCTCAATCAAATGTTTCCCTGTTCCCGGATGCGGGTGCATTCGATGGCGTTTAAGGCGATGTGACATGGATGTGGAGATTTCATATCAATCACATTAAGTTTTAACGTTGTTCAATTAAGTTCCAAGGTTTTCACATCTAATTGCATTAAGTTTTAACATTGTTCAAGATTGGACCTCCACTCCTGTTAGCGATTCCGCATGCTCCAATATGATCCGGCCTTCGGCTCTCATTAATGATTAGAGATTAGTTATGACGGGCGTCCTTCAATTGCATTGCAGTCGGGTCGATAAAATGGCATTTCGCTATGGTTTTTCAGACGAGCTGGTTACTGGGTTACACTGCCTGCTCACTGTGACGAGAAGGAGAAGTGGCCAGCTGAACTGTTGCATAGACCTTGTTGCATATCTGCATTTCTCTCGGTCTGGTCCTTGTCTGTCTTCCTCTGTTTCTTGGAATTTTGCTTCTCTGTCTCCTCTTGTGCCCACTCCTGAGACTGCACCCATGCCTCGCCTGCGTCAAAGGATGTGTTGCCGTAGGGGGAGCACTAGAGGTCAACCCCTGCGCGCTCCCTCCAGCCCCTCAACTGAGTCGAATTCCCAGTCCATTGATTATCACGCAGGTCGCTATCCAGATACTAGAAGTGGGCGGGGTCGGGTTCTAGGATCTTGCCACCATATGGGCTCCCCTGCTCCTCATTTCCCCACAACTTCACCTTCTCCCATGACGCGCACTGTGCTTTTTTCCTTTAATTGCTCTCTGAACAACCCACGAATCACAGCTTCAATTACTGTGGTTTTCCGTGAGGAGGCCCAAATGGAAGAACAATGCACCCGTCCGGCAAGTCTGAGCTCAGAAAAATCCGGCCAGCATTCGGTCCTTCAGGAGGGGAGTAGTGGCATGACTGTGGAGGTAGCACCTAGCGATCCTGGACCTTCCGAAGGATGGTGCCGAATTGTCGAGGAGCCGGAGGAGTAGTTTGGTTAATTTTTTTTTCTTGCTTCGCGACCCACTTAATTGGGTTGCTTTTAGATTATATTACTGTGCTGGACCTTTGTAATATTTTTGAATTAGAACATTCAAGACCGGTTTTCCATATGAGGGCGCTCTTCTTTATTGATTTTTTGATGACAATTTTTCCATGAGTCTGCAATAAGCTTTTGAATGCCGTAATTTTATTCCCAATTTAATAGATTAACCTCTTACTTAGAAAAAAATGCTGCCCTGCTTTCATTTTAAACATGTTTTTTGAAATACGTAGCCATGTTTATATGATTATTTATAGTCACACCGCGGGGTGGTTCATATTATATTAATATTTCACGATCGAATTATGTTCATAACAATTGGAAAAAAAAAATGTTGCCCTGTTTCTATTTTAAACCTATTTTTTGAAATACAGAGCCATGTTTATATGGTCTACGTATTTTACTCTTTCTCTGTATATCTACAGGAACCTTTTTGCTATGAACAGGGTGGATGTTGTAGCGGGCTACTAATGGAAACAAGCGAGCCTGAACCTTACATCTTGGATGCAACAGATGGTTACCAATTTTGGAATCAAGCAAGCCTGATCTTACAAGCGAGCTTGGGTTTCTGCAGATGGTTTTTATTTCCGGGAACAAGCGAGCCAAAACATACAATCGACCCTGGGTTTATACATATTTTTTCTCTATCATGGATGCTTTTTGTGTGAGGCATATATCAACAGTACATGTCTCTGCACATTTCCTGTATCTGCTTTATGATACTATTTTATGTGTTGACAGGTTATCACTCTGCCTTCAAAACTAGCGATGATGGTTTATTGATATGGTCTGATGGTCTTTTTATATTTTGGACATATCACACTCCTCACATGATTAGCGTTTTTCTCTGTTCAAGGATTTTGGGTAATTTAATTTTTATTTGGAACAATGGATGTCGGTACTCTATCTGTTGCTTTACTATTCTACGTACTGCTATTTCACTTTCTTATAGATGCATCGGGCATATTTGGATGCTTTCTCAGATTGTCGATAATCTCCATGTGGACCGTTACTGGGTTTTATATCATGTCCCTGTATGTGACATGGGGTATTTTTCTATCATTGTCTGGGTGGGACTTCCACTTTTCTGGATGGATATTTGGGTTCCAATCTTCAGATGTGAAAATGTAATGACTTCATGGACTATTTTACTTCATATAATATATTCAAAACAAAAAAAATTCTCTTGTGAAAAAAAAATGATTGTTTATAGTTGAAGCGTTGTGGGGTGGTTTATTATATTAATATTTCACGGTCATTGGAACGCCCACAATTCATAACAAATATTGGATATTTACTGTCCTGTTTTAAAGTTTCATTTTTTTTTTAAATTGAACCCACCGTCGGTATACCGACGCCTTGTAAGCTTCAAATTGCGACTGCTTAAAAACGTTGGAAGAGCGACAGTATAAAAACATCGAATGAGCGACGTTCAAAAAATCGAACCACATTTCGTCGGAATTGCGACAGTTTACAAACGTCGGACCACATTTCGTCAAAATTGCGACAGTTTACAAACGTCGGAAGAGCGACGTCCAAAACATCAGACCACATGGCGTCGTAATTGCGACAGTTTACAAACGTCGGAAGAGCGACGTTCAAAATGTCGAACCACATTTCGTCAAAATTGCGACAGTTTACAAACGTCGGAAGAGCGACGTTAAAAACTTCGGACCACATTTCGTCGGAATTTCAACAGTTCACAAACGTCGAAAGCGCGACGGTTTGGGAAATGTCGAAAGAGCGACTCTTGTTTGGAAGCAACGTAAAAAGTGTTAGTAGTGCGGCACTTTGTAAGTGCGTCAGAATTGTGACGGGATGGCAAACCGTGTTTGCCCGTCCCCGAACTGTCGCGCTTGCGACGACTATGTGTCAGAATAGCGACGAATTGGCCGTTGGAAATTGGGCCAAATTTTCTAGTGAGGTGAATCGAATTTGCAGATTTATTCTTCAAGACCAGCAGCAAATCAAGATGTATTTATGTGGATTGAGACTCGAATATGCCCTTAAGGGTAGTTCAAATTACATATATTTGAAGGACGGGATGGAGGCACAGGTTGAAGGAATTCATAGACAGTGATATTCTGAAGCCTACAACAACAGATGCTCAAAATCTTGATGCATGAAAGAATAATGTAGCAAAGTCAAGAAGGATTCTGTTAGAAGGAGTCCGAGATCATATTGTCTCGAACCTCCATTGAAAGGAAACTCCATATGCTATGTGGAAGGCCTTAACATATTTTTTTCATAATAGCAATGACCACAGGAAGCTAACGCTTAAGGACAAGCTCATAAATATCAACATGGAAAAGGGTGAAACGATACCAAAATACTTGACGAAGTTCACTCAATTTCGAGATGAGCTTGGAAGTGTTGGTGTGACATTTTTAGAGGATGATATAGTGAGCCTAATACTTCTAGGCCTTCCCAAGAGCTGGCACAGCTACTAGGATTCGGTGAATGGGAGGGAGAGGCTACCAGATTGGGAGAGATTGTGGTCCTACTTGGTACAAGAAGAGATTCAACAGAATACTAGAGATGGATCCTCATCAAAGACTGTTGATGAGGAGAATTATGCATTGGTTGGAAATTTGAATAAAGGGAAAGGGAAGGTGTCCCATTCCAAATCAGATTATGGTTAGGAAAGTAAGAATAAATACTTGTTAAAGATAAAATGGTTTCACTATCATGAGCTTGGACACTATGCTACAAAGTGTACTCACAAGAAGACTGGCAAGAATCCCTCAGGAGGAGCGGAAGTTGAAGCACTTGATTCATAGTTCGATTTGGATTTCACTGTCATCACATGCATGGTTTCATCATTGATGGGTTTGGTGTGGTACTTGGATAGTGGAGCTTCATTCCATATGACCAGAAACAAATATTTATTCAGTAACTTGGAGGAGAAGGATCTCCAAACACACATCAAGATGGGAGACGACAGGACGTATAGCGTGACTAAAATAGGTATAGTTACATTTCAAAGGGATTCTGATACTCCTCTCACATTAAAAGATAATGTATGTTCCCGGTTTAAAGAAGAATTTATTTTTAGTTGCTATGTTGGAAGATCGTGGCCATGATGTGATATTTAGCAAAGGAAAGGCATTATTTCATCACAAATCCATGGGACAGGTGAAGAATATTAGGGTTCGGTTAAAAAACCTATGCCAATTGGATGTAGAAGATTGTGTTTCCTTGAGCATGAAAGCAGAGAAGGTGCAGAGCTGAGACATCAGTGATTCATGACATAGAATATTGGGCCATCTACACCATGGCACTTTAAATATCATGCAACATATTTCTACACGAATTCCCAAGGGTGAAGTTGAGCAGCGAGATACACGCAAAGGGTGTACATTGGGGAAGTACACCAAAGCCACCTATCATGATAGAGAAAGTCGAGCAAAGGTGATCCTTGAAAGAGTTAACTCAGATTTGTGTGTATTTTTCTCGACATCCTGCACAAAAAAAAACATGTATTATGTTATTTTTGTAGATGATTTTTCATGCAAGTGTTGGATATTCTTCATGCAGAAGAAATATCACACGTTCTCAAATTTTTTTGAGTTCAAAGAACTTGCCGAGAAATATACATGGAATAATTTGAAGGCTCTCAGGAGTGAAAATGGTGGAGAATATGTCTCGAATGAATTCAAGAACGTATGTGCTTCAGAAGGAATTTGAAGGGAATTGATAGCACCTCATAACCCATAGCAGAATGGGGTTGCAGAAAGGAAGAACATAACTACTATGGGAGCATCACAAGTGATGTTGCATGATTAGGGCCTATCGTTGCATATGTGGGTTGAAGCATGAAACACACCAATATTTGTGTAGAACATAAGTCCTCATTTGATATTTGGGATGAGTACACTAGAGGAATATTTTTCATAAAAGAAACCAGATGTGGCACATTTTAAAATTTTTGATTCATTAGTTTATATCCATGTGACCAAATATTCCAGGAAGATAGAGTGAACAACTAAGTTGGGAATATTTTTGGGGTACTCTGATACACCTCACAACTATCGGGTGTACTTTCCATCACATAGGATGACAATGATCATAAGAGATATGAAATTTTATGAATTGAAGGCCATGCAAATTTCCCTTGAGAAGTAGCATTAGTTGCATTTAGTTGAGCAGGTATTAGCTCCAAAATAAGAACCTCAAGGTGTGGAGAAAACACAAGCTGAGGAACATAAAGTGGAAGTACCCACTCATGCAGATACATCATGGGAAGGAAGAAATCACACTAGAGAGGCTAGCAAGTTGGTGCTTTATGCTCTATAGAATGTGGGAGCACCCACATCACAACGTAGGCAGAGAAGGTCCCCAGAGCAGTGCACTGGCTACATGGATCTTATGATCGAGAGTGTAGAGATATATACATCCTCTTTTGAGGAAGAAATGCAACAACTAGTTTGGGTTGATGCCATGGTTAAGGATTATGAATCCATTATTAGAAACAATGCATGGGAAGTTGTCCTAAGACTGGAGGGGAAGTCATTTGTAGGATCCAGGTGGATCTACAAGGTGAAATAGGTAGCATATGGGAGTGTTGAGAAACAAAATCCCACATTTGTGGCCATAGGGTTCTCTTAGGTGGAGGGGATTGATTACAAGGAGACCTTTGCACCATTCGCAAGGTAATCGTCAATTGTATCCATCCTGCACTTTCAGCGCAGATGGTATGGAAGATCAATTATATGTATGTAAAGAAATATTTCTTCAATGAATTGATTGAGGAAGAGGTGTACATTGATCATCTGGAGGGTTTTGAGACCTTCGACAGAGAGTCTCATGTGTGCATACTCAAGAGAGTGTTGTATGGATTGAAACAAGCACCTCGTTCTTAGTACACCAAGATCGATAGCTACTTCACTGGGTTGGGATTCACCAAGAGTGAAGCATATGCGAACCATTACCATATTGTGGTAGAAGGTAAAATTTTGATCATTATTCTTTATGTTGATGATTTGATACTAAGAGGTGATGAGCATCTCATCAAGTCTTGCAAGGAGGATATTGCAATAGAATTTGAGATGAAGGATATGGGGCTCTTGCACTATTTCCTAGGATTTTAAATTGGAAAAAGAGATGGGGAGCTATCTGTATCTCAG
>CM076570.1:1545244264-1545428330 GCA_034641835.2 Pinus albicaulis | reverse complement strand
CGAGATTGACACAATCCTCTAGAAAGTGCTTTAATATGGAGTCTTTGCAACTAGTTATGGAGCTCTTCAAGAAATTTTCCCCAGAAAATTTCATACAAATTACTCATTGAATCAAAAAATAGAACTTGATCCCTAACAGTCCTTTCCTTCTAATGCCAGAGCTCCACCTGTTACGATATGAACTGATATACATGATTATCCCACTAGCTACACAATTCCATTACGTAGATCTTCGATACCATGATCTAGCTCTCAAGTAAATTTTTAGGTCCCGACAACAGAACCATTTATCAAAGAAAGAGGGTGACTTTTGGGCAAGATCCAGGTTCAGGTGCAGGGCCAACAAGATTATGCTATAGTCTATGGAAATGCTAGCATTTTCACCATGCTCAAGAGAGTGAGGAGTCTCCCCTGAGGCGTACCGTGACCTTACTAAGATAGAGAGCTAGAATCATATTACTGAAGGGAGATTACTAACATCTAACTGGACATTACAATACACAGAGCACATTCATCACATATGAATCATGATACAAGTTACCATTTATAAATTACCAACAATAACATCAAAAGATTTTGAAATATATAAAAACACATCTACAAAGCTAACATGCATACACATCGTATAATCCATAACCCGACATTGCTCTATTATATTAAATCATCAACACATTACATATTATACTCCACAGAGTTCAACATAATCCACCACAATACATTTCAAGCTCTGCAGAGCTCCCAGGACACAAAACTCTATCTCCCCCACATAATAGTTCTTTATCTGCTGATCATTGAGCAAACTCTCTTTTTCCTTGTCTTCGCCCCTTCTTCACTTGGTTGTTCCCTTGCACTCCACTACTTCATGTCTCCTTCCACATTTGGCTCTACCTCTGGGAGCCCTTCTGTTTGTTTGTTGTCCCTTTTTTCTGCCATATGTGTTGTTGCATGCCTATGCTTCGCCACCTGTCTGTACACTCTCCGCAACCGAAATGATTCCTTTCCTTTTATAATGGTGCTCTGCCACCTATTCTTCCCGCCACCTAGCCTTCCGCAACTCAAAATTGTGTTACTCAAAACAAAGGCCCCAACATGTTTTCCCTGATGCAAGTGAAACACTTGATGAGAATGTTGTATTTTTTCATTTAGACAAAGATTTTGCATTGGAAAATGAGGAGTGCTTGTATTTCTACTGGATTTCAATACGAGGTAACATTCATATTTTTTAGGATCTTTTTACTGATTTTCTACAGTCAACATGGGAGATGTATTTTATTTTATTTATGGATCATGAGCACATCTTGAGTGGACACTCGAAGCTGCCTATATTTTGTTTTTTTGCCTGCATAAGGAAAGTGTGAGCATGGTTCTAGTAAGTAGCCATTTGCTAGATTGGTTACACTAGAGGGATCTATCTATCTATCTATGTATATATATATATATATATATATATATATATATATATATATATATATATATATATCTTCAGCATGAGGTTGGTTATCATCAGGATTTGAAGCCCTCAAAACTTGATGGTCTGCTGCCATAAATAAGTTTAGTTAGTGTTCAGTTTTAGTTTTTCAAGTCATTTCAGTTTGTCAATTCATTTCAACGTGTCAATTTATTTCAGTTTCGAGTCTTGTTTTTCTTTTTTGACTCCATTTCCCAATAGATGAGGCTACCTGGTCTATGATGTTCTTTATACCTCCTAAGGAGCTTCCATCCCCAACTGGAGCCAATGTTAGTTTCTGTTAGTCTTGTCAGTAACCAATGATCAAATTATACTCTTTCATATGATTGATAGGGTCATAGGGATTTTTTTTTTAGTTTCAAGTATTTTTCAAATAAAAGTTTGATCATTGATTAGTCTACCTAGGTCATTACTACTCCTTTCATTCTCATGGTAAATAAACATTATCATGGTCAGGCCATTTTACTTTGAAAGAGTGTGTTGGTCATTATGGTCATCATTCACCTTATATTGCCATGTAGTGTCATCATTAGGTCGGATTCTCAAAATCATGAAAATAGGTCATGACATCATCAAAATCACCATTGAAAGGAGTAGTGATAGGGAAAATTGTTCAATAACATTTCTAAAGTTCATTTGGATCTCTATTAATATTTAAATATATGTAATAAGGTCTCTAAGTTGCAGTGCATAAGTTTACTAAGTCATTTTATGAAAATACAAGGTGGGGCCACATAACCACCAAGGAGAAAAATCGTTTTCCAGCCTTTTTAGAGACCAAAGGAGCAAAGCATTTCCTCATTTCACCCTCATTAGACATCATTCCATCAAACAAGATCTTTCCTCCCTTTGGAGATTAGTTTCTTGCGTTGGAAAGGAGGATTATTTTGCTATGTTGTGCTGCACTTTTCCTACTTTGCTATGTTTTTCCTTCAGGAAGGAAAACATCTCATCTACAATGGTTTCTTCATCAAATTCAGGTTAAAAAACATCAAATCAATTAAGTGGGTCACCAAACACCTCTCTTCCATTTCATTTCATGCTTGAAAGCTTATAAATCCCCTCTTCTAGGGTTTGTTTTGTTTTTGTTCAAGCAAGTCTCTTTAGTCTATTTTGCTGAGAAAAATCCTCAAATTCGTGCTCACTCACCCTCCACCACATTTCATATACCTTCCTAAACAATTTCCCTCATCCCTTATCCTCATTTTCATCATTTCCCTACAAACCCCAACCTACACTACATTTTCCTAGGTTAGGGGTGTGTTTTTCCCTTTTAAACCCCTTCCCCTCACCCATATCCTCAAATTACACCTCCCTACACTCCCTAACATCTATCCCTACCCCTATAAATTTTCCCAAGAATTTAGACTCCCTTAAACCCCTTCATCCCCCTCCATTCCTAAAACTTCCTAAAATCCCCTGTTTTTCCTACACTAAAACCCTAATTTCCCCTCCTAGTGAGCTAGGGTTTCGTATGGATTTAGAGACTATAGAGGAGAGGAGGTATAAGGGAGGTCAGATCATTAGGTATGAGCCCACCAAAGTCTGAGAAATCATAGCTTCACGTTTCCAAGATGTTTTTTGCCTAGGGTTTACATTGCACTCAGGGACAATTCTACTTCCAAATTAGTTTCTGAAGTAAGGAAAATGAATTTGGAAAAAGAGAAAGATTTTTTTGTCCATGATAGACCATGGAGAAAAAAAAAATTTATTTTATGCACAGGTGTTATGATTTTAGAGAAATACCCAAATTACAATTGCTATAGGAGGTTTTCTACACTTTTGGAAAGCTTCACTTCAAGTTCGTTTATCAAGGGTTTGGAGAAGGTTTTTGCAGTGCTTGATGACTATATTGTGTATTAGGCAACCTTATATTTCCAACCATACCACTTTTAGACCAAAAATATTCTGGGAAGGCCTCCAAATCACTCTCCAAACTTTTTGCTGTGCTTTTCTCAGAATTTGTTGCGCTTTTCCAATTTTTAGTGACCAACTTCAAACTTGGATTTTGAAGAAATGGGAAAGTATTTTTGAAACTTGGAGGATTTTTTTGTTCATAACAAGCCAAAGAAAAAACACCTTTCTCAGTTTTCCAAAACCGTTTATTGTTAGATAGATATAGCCCCATCTTTGAGCCTTATTTTTGTAGAAAACCCGAATTTTTTGGCAATTTCATGGTGCCAAAAGCGCAATGCCTTGGCGCTATGATTTTCCCTCAGAGATCCAAATGAGAACAAATTCACATAATTGGATAGATAATCACCTGCACATTACAAATATCCAATTTTGGTGCCATTTCAGCAAACATATTGGGATAAAATTTCAAAAAACATGCCAAAAAGTCACTTTCTGCCACCTTTTTGACCGAGACGCTGCGCTTTTGGAGCGATCTTGGCAAAATGAATTTTTCTTAGCATTGGAGAGGCCATTTTTCTTGATTACGGATTCTAATGACAACTAGAAATCCTAATATTTCCAATGGTACCTTCAGATCTATATTTGGAGCTCAAGAAGTAGCCAAATGTGCCCTGTAAGATGGAACTCCGCTTTTCCCTGGTGGCATTGCGCTTTTCCCTGTTGGTGCTGCGCTTTTCCCTGTTGGTCAATTTTTCGAGTTTCTTCTGTCAAATTTAGTTTTTCATGATTTAAATCCTCTTGTTTTGAGTTTACTTAATCAACATTAATGTAAATAGGCTTTTTAATGTCATTTTTCTGTAATTATGAAGGTCATTTATGATGGGTAGGTCAGTCAAAGGTTAAAAGGAGATGTTTTTTAACCTCCCTAGTATTAGGTTTTGGATGGAGAAATTTGTGTGCACTGATCCTATCTTGAGGGATTCGACCCCTGAGAGAGGGGAAGATGGTTTTGGTCTATTTTTATCTATTTTTCTTTTACAATAAAGGTTGGACATCAAAGAGTAGAAGGCTTGGAGTCTTGTGTATAATTAACAATTTTAGAAATATAAGTTAGCTGCAGCATATATATAGGGATTAATGTGGTATGGTTTTGTGGCATATTTTTTCTACTGTAATTTACTTTTATGAATGCTTAATTCATCCTCTTTCCATATCTATAATTTTTAGTGACTTTCTTATAATATGTTAAACATAAATATCTATTCTCATGCTCTGTTTTGGTAGGAAATTCATGTTTATGTTATTAATATTATGATAAATGAATTCATGTTTGTCATGCTCATTTTGATCCTCTTCTCTTTCACCCTACACTACAATTGACAATCCTTTAAGTTCTTGTTAAACACCATGTTAAGCACACACATGGTGTATGAGAAGATGAATAAACACACACAAGAGACTCAACACATAATGAAGGATAAGCGTGAGGCTTTCTTATTTTTCCATTATACATGATGTATATTTATAGTACAATGGTGTGACTCTTGGTTTCACATTCCAAGGTCACTTGGACTCCATTGCGACTTTTTGCATTCCACACCTACCCATGTAGGATTAGGTGTTCCAACATCCCCTCTTAATCCGAAGGGGTATGTGTGAGTCCAAGAAGAGAGTTGTAATACAAATCTGCAAAGTATACATGGCAGCACTTGGGCTGAATCAAATCTCTGAAATGTTGGAAAAAAGAGGTGGTTTAAGGATGACCACCAACACTAGAATGAAATACTTGTTGCGGTTCCCGGAACTCTTCCAAAACTGGCAAGAAGCTGAAAGCTTCTGCTGAGGAATTTTCCCTCATAAAAAAGGGAGACATTCAACCTAAAAGAAAGGAGGTCTACTACCTGTGATGGTTTTAGGATTACCAACAACTCTGGAATGCTTGAAGCATTTCCTGGAACTCAACCAAATTTGGCAAGAAGCTGAAGGCTTCTGCTAGAGGAAGTGTTCCTCATATATGAAAGGGAGACCTTCGACCTAAAAGAAGGGAGGTCTACTACCTGTGGTGGTTTAAGGTTGTCCACCAACCAAAGATGATGGTTTAAGGTTGTCCACCAACCAAAGGCATGCTCATGGGCATCCGTGTCTCTGGATACACCTCTAAATGACGAATTGTGGCTCAGGCTCGCTTGAACTGCTGTGTCTCTGGCTACAAATCTGAACATGGAATGAGAGATTGTGGCTCAGGCTCGTTTGATCTGACGTCGAAGCTTGTACATGACCACCATTTTCCCCCTGTCAGGGACAAGGTGAGATGATGGCGAAAAATCAACTGCAAGTTTGCTCAATATCTGAGAACAAGTTCTCACATGTGTTTTAAACATCTTCTTGGCTTCTAATGCCCATTGCCAAGAAGCAATCCATCCAAGATGAATCTTGGTTCTTGCAGGAGGCTGAGGCTTGTTTCTGAAGCATCTGTCTGAGGAATGGGTTTGGCGACCACAGTGCTTGCATGGATGAAGATCAAAACAGTGATCTTTCATATGGCCAACTCGATCACAGTGTTGGCATTTCACAATCTGTTGTTGTTGTTGTGGAGCAGGATCTGGAACAGCTGCAGGTGAACTGTTATATAGGAATCCGACACTCTGAAATATGATGGGCTTGGTGTAGTCTGGAATATGAAAGGACACATCCTTGTCATATCCAAGACTAGTTCAGTGCTTGTTGTGGACAAGCTCTTCCCAAGGTTTGATGATGGGCTTAAGAAGTGCAGGTTGAACTATTGTATCTGCATGTAAATCTGCTCTAGTACAAGGAATTGAATGTGGATCAACTGCATCTTTATCTTCTTTCTTCTGATGAGAGTCCTTCATAATCTTCTGAACAGAAATAGGTTCAGAATGGTGACTCTTTTACTAAAGTTCGTCTTGTTGGAGCTGAGATTCCAATTGCAAAAACTCAATCTTTTCTTGTGCATCTTGCAAACAACTTTGAATGTTACAAAGAGCATCCTTGCTCATTTTTATCATGTCATCAACATTGGAATGAATGAGGTTACTCAACAACTCTAATTCCTCATTGATTTTGGCCATTTCAACAACTTAGGCTCAAAAATGAAAGGGTGTCGGCTACAACTAAAAATGCACCCGTTTACAATGTGATTCAACAACAAGTACAAATGACTCCAAAGAATTTCCAACTATGGAAATATCAAAGTACAAAATATGCTCCTCAAATGATGGAGGACAATCAATAATGAGTTACATCAAAAACTCAAATTTACTGATTGCAACTATGAAGAAGATGCAAATTCCACTCACAATACAATGTCAGTTCAATACAACCTCACTGCAAAATATTTGTATGAATGTGCAGCAAAAACAACTTGTGCAAGAAGCCTTTAAGGCAGTTGAATTTTCCTTCAAAGAGCTGTTTTTCACCAATAACAACTCGTCTTCAAATGTCAATTTCTTCAGCAAATCACCCTTCTACCACAAATCACACAATGTCAAATTTGCAATTTTCTCTATGTATTCAGTCCATCTGCTCACATGTCATTTCCTCCTTTTCTGCTATTCATATCTTCTTCCTCTCTCTCTCTACTGTAATTTTTTTTTTGAAATTAATTTAAAAAAATGGGAAAAGGAATGGTAATAGAAATGAGAGGGAATTTAATAAATTAAAAAAGGGAGGGTGGTGGGAAGCCTAAGAGAAATATTAATAAAAAATGGATTATTAAAAAAGGAATTATATAAAAATGGGAATTATTTAAAATGGAGTTTAATTAAAAGGGATTAATAATTAAAAATGGAGGAGGGAATTTTTTTTAAAAATTTGGGAGGGGACGAAGGTATTATATGAGAGGGGAGGGGGGGTATTAAAATAAACTTTAAAAAAATAAAAAACAAAGTGAAAAGAGGGATGGCCGAGGAACGAAAGGGAGCGAATAGGAGGTGCGGTTAGGTGGAATGGGTAGTCGAAGGGTAGGGCGGAGGGACTGTTAACGGCGTAAGGGGAGGGAGCGATTGGCGTAAGGGGGAGGGTTGGGTTTGCTGTGCGTGTGTTGAGAGATGGAGAGGGGTTGGTAGTTGGGTAGGGAGGGACGTGAGGGGGTTTGGAGTGTTGTGAGCGTAAAGAGGGGTCGCAAGGTTGGGAGGGCGGAGCCGTGGAGTGAGTGGTCAAGGCGTAGTCCGTGAGGAGAGTGTGAGCTCGAGGGAGCTAGTAAGGGGTAGCGTAGATAGGCCACATAGGAGTGGGGGTGAGGTTTAATACAGGGGGCGGCGAGTTGAATGGTAGAGCAGGGTTAGCGGGAGGGAGCTGTCGGGGTATGCGAGAGGAGATGCAGTCGATGGTAAGGGGAAAGGGTTAGTGGGTAGGGGGATCGGTAGAGTAGGGCGTAGGTAGAGCCATGGAGAGGGAGTGATAAGGAGGGGGCCGCGGGTTCGTTAGGGAGGAGAGCTGTGCGTAGGGTTGTGAAAAAATTGCAGGTTGGGAAGGGGAGCCGAAAGGCCTGAACCAAATTATTTTTTTAATTTTTTTTAATTTTTTTTAATTTTTTTTAATTTTTAATTTTTTTAATTAAAACAGTAGAGAGGAGGGCCGGAAGGCTTGAAACAACTTAGAATTTTTTTTTCTTATTACAATATTAGAGATCAGTAATTTCACAAATGCTGCAGGAGAGTGCAGCAGTACACGACAGATGACACAATAGAATTTTTCAGGAAATTATAGCAGTAAAACCCAGAAATTTTTCTCAAGAAATGTGGCAGAATTTTGCCAGTAAAAACCCAAAAACATTTCTAATAAAAAACCAGAAACTTCTTCAGAAACCCTCTTTAAACAGAATTTCCAACAGCTCTCCAAAATGCATAATTTAATGGGCAGAAATTGCAGGAAGAATGAGCAGTGAGAAAACCTTCAGATGCACAATGCTGCTTTTCTTCAAAACCACTGCTGCTCTTCTTCAAACCAATTTCTGAATGTGGAAAAATGTCTGCTGCAACAATCTCTGAGTGCTGCAAAAATTATCAGAATTTTTGCAGATATGCACAGGCCATAAACACAAATGGCTCACTCAAGGTGGAGCTGGTTGTGGACGTATCAGCTCCGATACCATGTTAAACACCATGTTAAGCACACACATGGTGTATGAGAAGATGAATAAACACACACAAGAGACTCAACACACAATGAAGGATAAGCGTGAGGCTTTCTTATTTTTCCATTATACATGATGTATATTTATAGTACAATGGTGTGACTCTTGGTTTCACATTCCAAGGTCACTTGGACTCCATTGTGACTTTTCGCATTCCACACCTACCCATGTAGGATTAGGTGTTCCAACAGTTCCATTGAACATATCTTCCATTCCCCTTTATATCCCTGCAACTGTAATATTTCAGATCTGACCTAGTTTCCTTTGCCTCTCCTCCTGATCCAGCAAAAACAATAAATTTTCAAAACCCTAGAGTTGAACATACTGAGCCTAAAATCCATTCTTCCTTTAGCCAACCATTAGTTGTAATTATAGAGAGAACCCTATCTATTTTGGTAGGGTTAGCTACCAAACTAAAAGGTTCATTTAAGGTTATCTTTGTCAATTTCCATTCTTATTGTGGGTTGTTATTGAAGGACAACATTCGCTTATTTTTAATAATCAAAGCGAGTCCAAGTAAAGGTATTATCGCGGAATCAAAAAATTAAACTCACTCAAGAAGCGCGTAGGTGATTGAGCTGTTAAAACATTTTAGGTATATTAGCTTATGATCACACAGGCGGTATCCATAAGAAATGGTTTATTGTTTGCGCGTTGTTTTAACATCTTAGATTTCCCAACAGCAAAGAAAAATATGTAACTAGGATAAACATTAGAAAATTATAATGAAGTTGAAGCTTTTACGATTCAAAAGCCCACAGAGGGGTCGTAGATTCGAGACTTAGTTAGCGAAGATTTCATGAACTCTAGGATCTAAAGGTAAAAGAGGGTTCGCACAAAAATTTGATGCTTTCAAAATTAAAAAAATGAAGATGTTACAAGGAAATTGTCTATTTTAGAGATATGAGCATGGAGAAGTATAATTAGTTATTATGGATCAAGCAGAAATATTGATCTTGGGGCCACAAATTTATGGTATGCCATTGCAGGCAACATTACAATTTTCACTTATAATAAGTTATTTCAAATCACCGCATTAACTATTATGCCAACAGCAGCACAAGTTGGAACGATGAATAGTATTGTAGGAGCTATGATATAATGTTGCAGAACAATCTAAGCACATATCGAATACAAGTATAAGTTTGTGAATGTATGGGCTCACTAACTGCGTGATGAGGCTTTCAAGGCCGAGAAGGAAGTGTTTTTCGAGGGCAAGGACAAATTGTTTGTTATAGTTGTGTACAACCTAGAAATTTTGCTCAAGATTTCCAGAATGATTTTGTTGTGTCCTATAATTATTATCAAGAATTTGGTCATGAAATAGAAGATTGTCCCATTTTGTTAGCTAAAATGCAGGAGAAGTGCAACCAATAGCCAACGCTGAACATAAAAATTATGAAGGTTTAACCGCGCCAAGGAGATCTAAGTGTTAACATAGTCACGCATAGTGGTATGAATATTGAAGCGCACCTGAAGGTGAAGATGCATGTGAAGACATGGTAAGGAATATTGAGATACTATTGCTAGGTTGTTAAGCATAAAAAAGGAGACATTCCTGTTGGTGTTACAACTCAAATTTTAGCAGGCATCGACTATGACGGATGTTCTCATTAGAAAAAACTGAAGAATTTGAAGTGAAGGAGAATCAACATGGAAGTCTAACATCTTTTTCTACATGCAATACACGTAAAGTTGTTAAGGGACAAGGAGTTAGAGAAAGTTACAAGTAACTGATAACTACGTTAGTAAAAGGTTGTGGTGGTGGTAGTAGTAAACAAAAATATGAAATGAAGAGAACTAGTTGGGAGATCTGATCCATGTAGATCAAAAGACTATGAGATAGGTCAATTGGTTAAAGACGGTGTTATTATTTCAAAACATAAATTAGAGAATTTTGAGGGTCTAAATGGGCCTCCTAAAATTATAAAATAATAGTGAAATAATAAATAATATTACATTACATCATCAAAATTTTAGAGGAAAAATAAAAAACTAATTTTTCAACTTGTATTTTAAACTTGTCTCTATGCGTTTTACTCAAATTTTAGTAGAACCTTTCAGATTGCAGATGCAAAATTTGATTCCTCATCCAAGGTACCATGTTTTTATACTACGATGGACTGAAACTACTGATAAATACATGAAAAAATATTGTTATTACTGTACATTTTTCATGTAGCGGGGTCCATTGAAATTATGAAACATGGTATTCCTTGGATGAGGAATTAAATGTTACATATAACGAGTACTCCCGCTCGAAATTTGAGTAAAATGTTAAGGAGATAAGTTGAAAATACAAGTTGAAAAAGTAGTTTTATTATTTTTTTTATTTTTTTTATCTTTTTACTTTTTTACTCCAAAAATTGTGAATCATCCCTCACGGTTGACATCATCATATTTAACACTATTGGTTCTTATAAATTTTATTTTGGTGGTACATTTTTCTTAGGAGGCTCATTTTAGACCTCAAAAGTTCTCTAATGCATGGGAGCGGATGGGAAATCTGAAGTTACAATGGTTGCCTATTCAATTGAGGATGGAAAATCAACATAATATCATCCCTATGTGGCGTTTGCAGGGAGTCAATGTAGATATATATGGTGCAAGTGTATTTGTTGAATTTGAGGTGATCGATATTGTTGATGATAATAATCCTTACCTTGTGCTTTAGGATTTTATTTGGCGTATGATACGGGTGTTATAATAAACCTAAAGAATAGGAAAATGGTGTTTGAGATGGATGGTACCTGAATTATTGTTCCCTTAGATCCATCTAAAGGTGCATTCTATACAAAACCTATCCAACATGAGTATGGTGATGCTGCGATTGATCATATTTATCATCTTACTACACAGGACAAAGATTGGATCAATCCTAATGCAGATGGAAGAATATGTTGGGAGTGAAATAGTTTGTGCGTGTCTAATTCTGATGAAGATTTGGAGCACTAGCAGAATATATTGCATGAAGTAACCACAAAGCAATGTAACAGGGTTACAAAATCTCTGAGCTATGTCAAGTCAGAAGTGTGCAACTTTCCCTTTTATGATAGAAAGGGGAATTTTGTCTTGTTCCTGGAGGAGTTTGAGCAAAAAGTGTAGGAGGAACAAAGGTATGAGGCTCTCGACTACACATTAAGGTCCACTCCTACATGATGGTGGGGTGCGCACAGGGAAAGGCTAGGAGGATGGCTGGAGTTCTACAAATTGATAAGGTTGAGATTTGGTTAGGTTAGCACGACTATTACGGAGAAGTATGATGGTCAGAAGGATTCGTGTGAGCATTTAGCTTGCTGGACTGTAGCTTGGGGAGAAACACCTCAGCCAGAATGGGTGCACATTTTCTTTCGTTCTTTGGAGACGATACCTCTCTAGAAATTATATAAAAAATATATTTCAATGGATTCAATCCAATCATGTAATTTACTAAAACAAGATACTGAATCCTTCTACTATATTTGCGGAATATAAAACACGATCGCTCAATCACATGCAAGTAAGAGAAATAAATAATCAATCACAAAACACAAGATGTATCCGGGAAAATCACCTGCTCAAAACCCCTCTATCATATATTTTACATAGTCAAAGAATCATGAAACAATACAATGCTTTCTCAAACTGAGAAAATTCTGCACTCTACCGATCAGCTCACCTTGATCCGTCTCAAAACTAACTAGAAATTCTTAGGCAAAATTGACCAACACTTAGCCAATTCTCATCCCCTGCATAGCTGAGCCTTTCTCACGCAATCCCTAGGAAATTAATCCCTATTAAATAGGATAATAGACCTTCCTTGACTGCGCAATCCATCATGGGCTTCTCATGACTTTATAATTGTGCTTATGTAATTTTCTAATAATACATCTGATAGTTATCCTCCCTTTAAACTGTCTCAACTAGGTCTTCATCAGAACTGACATGCATGCATCTATTAATAGTGAATCATTAGTTATCTGATTGATCACTTATTGTGAATAAATCTAATTTAATTCACTTGACCTCTCACTAGCTCATCACTCAGTTAGAACTAGTTAAACTAATTTTAAATCAATAAATTTGAGTTAACTGATTACACATGCACTCCACTAGTGCATTAACTGCAACTAGACTTGAAAATAAGAGAATCACTCTACATGCCTCACGATAGACCCTCGACTCAAAATTATTGAGCTAACTAAGTCTATCTCACTTAGTTAACTCATACAAGTTATTATGAGATGAAATTACAATTTACATTAAATTTGATTAAGGGATAATTAAATCAAAAGCCTCACATGGTAGCCATTTCTGGGTGCCATTTTCTAGATTTTGTTTCTGGATTCCAATTTCACTATTTCTTGTTGCAAATTTCAACACTCCCTCTCAACAAGTAAGGAATCAATCTATCCCGATCTGGTACCTTTGGAATGTTCTTTCATGAAACACTTCTCTAGTGTTGTATGCAACTCTCCTGAAACTGAATAGCCTCCAAACAACTAAATCAGTATAATGCATCTATCATCAGAGTCTTCTGACTATTGGATCCTACTACACATGTCTACTAGACTCTCTACATTTTTGTTGACATCTACATCCATGCACTCTGCACTGTTGCAAACTCTAATCTGTGCTCCAATATCCGACATATGTCACTCTGATTTTTGTCCTCTTGACATCTCACTGCATCAATCTAATTGATCCCTCATGCTACTATTGTATTGTGGGATCCTCGTAGCCAGGTTCGATCCATGAGACACACCATCTCAATGGATCCTGCCCAAATTTCTTCTTGGGATTAATTTTTCACATCACCCCACCTCACACTTGGAGGTATAGTTGCATGTACTCCCTTTGCCCATCTAGCTTGAAATTTCGCTCTCCTGGAGGTCTTTGCTTGAGTGGACTCTTTAACTTAGTCTCCTCTCTTCTTCTCTAATTTTGGCTACTCCAAAACCTTTAGAGACTGCTTTTGAGGCCTCATGTTGAGAGATAATTTCTCCCTCTCAACCACCAAGTCATTAACCACTTCTTTGCTCCTCAAAACCTTGCATGCATCCTAAACCTCGAGAGCATACATGTTCTTGAATCTTGAACTGATCTGCTTCACCTGCCACGTGGCTATGTGTTTAAGGAGCACCTTTCCTTTTCTAAACATCACCTCATAACCACGGTCTTCCAATACCTCTATGGAGACAAGATTATTCCTTATGCCTAGAACATACAAAACATATCCTAGTCTGAGAGGGGAGCCAGAATCCCTCTGAAAGGTAATTGTACCTATGTTTGTCGCGCTATACCTCCTGTCATCTCCAAACTCTATGTTCTGCTGGAGGTCATTCTCATCAAAGTTACCGAAGAGATCTCTATTCCTCATCATATGGAACAAGGCACGACTGTCTAGATACCACATGCATCCCATTACAATTTTTCCATGCATTCAATGAGAGTAAAATCAAGCTCAAATTGTGAAGCCAATGCTTCACCCGCTGCAACTACAGGCTCCTTCTTGCTTGCCTTCTTCTGTGGACAACTCAAGCATAGTGCCCATCCTCATGACAGTTAAAACATTTGATATTGAACAACTCTCTCGTTCATCCTTTTCCCTCAGACTTATTTCCCTTGGCTTTCATTCCTTTTCCAACTCACGCACATTGTAATTGTGTCGTCGTCGCAAACTTTTCTAAAAAAAGAGATGATTTTAAATCAATAGTATCTCCCTCATCTGAGCTCCAATTCAACCGATTTTTTTTTTCAATTTGGGTATTTTTTCGCAAAGAATCCAAATATGATATTTTCTTTTGAAAATTTTGCATCAAAATTTTCATATATTCTCTGCAAAATCACCACCCAAATAATTCCTACTCTGATACCATGTAGAAAATCTCTAACACGGCTCTGATGCCATGTAGAAAACCTTTAACACATCTCTGATACCATGTAGAAATTATATATAAAATCTATATCAATGGATTCAATCTGATCATGTATTGTACTAAAAAAAGATATTGAATTCTTCTACTATATTTGCGGAATATAAAATATGATCGTTCCATCACATGCAAGTAAAAGAATAAATAATCAATCACACAACACAAGATGTATTTGGGGAAAGAACCTGCTAAAAACTTCTCTATCATATATTGTACATTGTCAAATAATCATGAAACAATAAAATTCTTTCTCACACCGATAAAATCCTACACTCTACTGATCGTCTCACCCTAATCCTGCTCAAAACTTACTAGCAATTCTTAGGAAAAATTGACCAACACTTAGCCAATTCTCAACCCTTGCTTAGCCCAACCTTGCTCATGAAATCCCTAGGAAATTAATCCCTATTAAATAGGATAATCAACCTTCCTTGTTTGTGCAATCCATCATGGGCTTCCCATGACTTTATAATTGCTCTCGGGCAATTTTCTAATAATACATCTAATAGTTATCTTCCCTTTAACCTCTGTCTCAACTGGGTATTCATTAGAAATAACATGCATGCAACTATTAATAGTGAATCATCAGTTATATGATTGAGAATTACATGTGAATAAATATAATTTAATTCACTTGACCTCTCACTAGCTCATCACTCAGTTAGAACTAATTAAACTGATTTTAACTCAATTAATTTGAGTTAACTGATTACACATGCACCCCACTAGTGCATTAACTGCAACTAGCCCCTGAAAATTATAGAATCACTCTACATGCCTCACCATAGACCCTCAACTCGAAATTATTTAGCTAACTAAGTCTATCTCACTTAGTTAAATGATACAAGTTGTTATGATATGAAATTACAATTTACTTTCAATTTAATTAAGGGATGATTAAATCAAAAACCTCACATGGTAGCCATTTCTATGTGCCATTTTCTGGATTTTGTTTTTCATTCCAATTTCACTGTTTTTTGTTGAAAATTTCAACAACCTCAGCATTGGTATCTTGAAACAAGTTTGTGCCATGGAAGGACTGATTGGGATGAAATGGTAGAAGGTTTCTTGTTGACATATAGCTTCACGGATGGATGAGAATGCATTAATGAGGCTCTTCAAGAGGTGAAGACATGTGTATTTAGGAACCTATGACTCTAGTACAGCCTGATTGGGTTACACAAATGGCATTGGCTCGGCAATGTTACAATTTGACCATGGAGGAAGGCGAGGAGGATCCACGCGACGTTCATATCCCTGAGTCAAAAGGACAATGGGTGGTTTTAGGGCTTGAGATAGCAATGCCATATGTAGCACAACCAATCAAAACATGCTAGGTTAACATAGGCTTAGAGGCAGAGCCAAAGTTTGATAAGATATGGGACTATTGGGATGATGACATAGTTAGCAAGGTCACTGAGCTGGTGCATGAATACCAAGACCTATTCCCTACAAAATTATTAGAATTAAAAGGCATTGTGGGTGATCTAGGGGTAATGCACTTCACTTTGAAGCCAAATTCCAAACCAGTTAAGCAGCACCCATATTGAATGAACCCAAAGTAAAAGGAGAAATTAAATGAATAACTTGAAAAAATGTTTGACGTTGCCATCATTGAACTAGTTTAAGAATCTGAGTGGGTTAGCCCTATGGTGGTCTCGGAGAAGAAGACTAAAGGTATGAAAAGGATCTATGTTGATCTTCGCAAGCTGAATGATGCATGTGTTCATGATCCATTTCCCACTCCATTCACCACTGAAGTTTTATAGAATGTTTGGGCATTAAGCTTACCCATTTACAGATGGATTCTCTGGGTATCATCAGATCAAGATTGTGCCAGAAGAGAGGATCAAGACCACCTTTACTACTAAGTAGGGGTCCTTTCAGTACACCATCATGACATTTGGGTGGTAAAACACACTAGCTATATTTTCCAGGGTTTTTGTTGTGGTTTTCAAATAATATATCCACAAATTCCTAGAAGTATATTTTGATGACTAGACAATGTTTAGCCTGTTAAATAAGCATGTCTCTAGTTTGTGCTTGATTCTAGATACTTGTAGGAAGTATCATATCTCCTTAAACCTAAGGAAGTACATTTTTTTCATACGATATGGTATTTTTTTGGGACACATTGTGTGCAAAGAGGGATTGATGGTAGACCCTGTGAATATTGTCGTGATTATCAATTTAGAACCCACAACAAGTGTCAAGTAGCTATGCATGATGCTCATACATACAGGATAATACAAGAAGTTCATTAACGTGCACGCGCAAATTATTATGCCCATGGAGAAGTTATTGAAGAAGGATCTCAAGTTCTGTTGGGATGATGATTGTTAGTAGAGTCTCGATATCCTAAAGGAAAAAATGGTGACCGCTCCTAATATTTTCTTCCCCGATTGGAAGAAGGTATTCCATGTACATGTCGATGCATCCTCCATAGCCCTAGGATTATTTTTAGCACAACCCAAAGAAGGAGATATTGATAACCATGTAGCCTTTTCTAGCAGGAATTTTTCTAAAGCAGAAAGAAACTACGCCACCACAGAGTGTGAAGGGTTGGAAATGGTATATGCGCTGCAAAAATATAGGCACTATCTATTGGGGGCACACTTCAAAATGCTCATGGATCATTCTACTTTAAAGTAACTAGTCAACAAGCCTGTGTTGGGCGGGAATATTTTCTGATGGTTACTATTGTTCCAAGAATATGATTTCGAGGTAATTTTCAAGCCAGGTCATTTGAATATCAGACCAGACCATCTGTCCAGGATTGAGACAGGGGAGGAACCAATGAATATTGAGGAAGGATTACTTGATGCACAGTTTTTCGCTATCAAGGTTGCAAATGAGATTTTTCTGGATATCATTCATTTTATCTCAATGGGAGTCACACCAAGAGAATAAAATACGTAACAAAAGGAGCTGGTCATAAGGGTGATATAATTTACTTTGATTGAAGGAAACCTGTATAAAATGGGGGCTGATGAAATTTTGTGAAGATATGTTCCTGAGCATGAATGACAAAACATATTGTTTGAAGCACATGGCGAAGTCGGTGGAGGACACTATGCAGGAAAATATACTGTGCAAAATATTTTTCACTCTAGGTTATGGTGGCCTACAATACATAAAGACTCAAAGGCATACTATAGCACATGTGATGTTTGTCAACGGACTGGAATATTGTCTCAAAGATATGAAATGGTGTTGAAACCACGAGTAACATTGCAAGATTTTGATAAATGGGTGATTGACTTTGTAGGACCAATTGATCCATCAGGAAAGAAGACAGGTGCATGGTACATTATTACTGCAACCGATTACCTCACTCAGTGGGCTGAGGTGCAACCAGTAAAAAATTTCACTACAGATACGACAGAAAAATTCATTTTTGAACATATTGTGTCATGGTTTGGTTGTCCAAAAATTTTAATGGGTGACTCGGGAACACTTTTCTTGAATAGCACTATTGAAGCCTTGACTGAAGAATTCCAAGTTGATCACCACTAGAGTATGTCATACCATCCCAAGGTGAATGGCACAGTAGAATATTTTAACAAAAAATTGGAGAATGTGCTAACAAAAGTATGCAATGTTAACAAAAACGACTGTGGCCTACGCATTCCTATTATTTTATGGGTCTACAGAACTACCTGCAAGAAAATTACTAGACAGACCATGTTTTGATTAGTACTTGGACAAGAAGCAATAATTCCCATGTAATTTATTGTGCCTAGTCTACGAATTTCTGCAATAACAAACATGGTCAACAACGACATCATGGAACAAAGATTGGTGTAGTTGCTCGAGCTGGAAGAGGATCGCTTCATCGTCGGATTTCATCAGCAAGTTCAGAAGGAAAGAGAGAAGGCATGACATGATTTGGATATTAAGTAGAAGACATTCAAATATGGGTACCTAGTTCTATTGTATGACATCAAGTTTTTGAAGTTCCCAGGGAAACTGTAAATGCACTAGTTATGCCCGTATATTGTCAAGAAAGTGGCAGATTAAGGCACGATATAACTATCTAAGATGAATGTGGAATTTTTCCCAATTCAAATCAATGGTAGCAGATTAAAATTGTAGAGGGCCGACTCTATCCCTGGCAGTACACAATGACTATATATCTGATGTAAAGTCTTGATTCTTTTCCCCCTTGGTCGGGGGCATAAGACTATAAATAGGTTGCAGATAGAAGCGAGCATGCATCAAGAAAGCAAGTTTCAGGACAGTGTGGCTCCAGTTAGAAAAAGCAGAAATTTTTTAAAGAATTTCGTCAATATATTTCCTCCATTGAAGGATGTCTCGAGCAGTATCAGAGAAAATCTAGATGGCGCACCACTGTTGTGACTCGGGACAAGTCACAATTTTGTGTTGGGGGACCATTGGAGCTAGGATTCCTAGCAAAGTAAAGATTCTGCAGATCGATACACGTAGTGCAAAGTATATTTTTAGTCTTATGGTTTTTGGGGTGGGTAAAATCCCCTTAATTACGTAGCAACATGGGATTATTTATGAACGTTGGACTTCGCCCATGGTTTTGGACCATGGTATTATAAAATCTAGATATATACGAGTCTAGATAGAAGCCTTAGATTGGGTAGGATTGATCATATGCAATACATTTGTATGTAATACTGAGTTAGAGTCTATGTTTTGGGTTAGAGGAAAAGGCTCCTGCAGCTGTGTGCACAAAGACCTTAGGAAAGATTGCAGCTGTGTGCGTAGGGTGGAAAGAGATTGTATGAGACATATCTATATTTTAATGAATGAATAATTGAGAAGTTTTGATTTATATTGATTTGTTTGTCTTATGCTTACTGTTTATGAATGACTATGTTAAATAAGGGTTTTGTTCTGTACTGAATAGCATAGTTCTTTTTATGGTTATTTACAATGTTTAAAGCATGAATAAGTAGGATCACACAGTCTTTGAGTAAGTCCAACAGTTGTGTTGAACAACACTAGTAATATTTCTAGATCTGAACTGTGGAGTTCTAATAATAAGATAAGATCTAAAGCCATTATCCTCTATGCATCTGGATGCAGAAACCTGGTTCTAACATCCCCCTATATTTCCTTGGGAAAGACTTCGGTCTACACAAGAAAATCATTGTCAGAAGGTCCAGTAATAGTGGGATTTGTTGGACTGCACAGACTATCTGAACTTGGGTTAGGGCCATATAAAGCCAACATAACCCCATACTTCAACACAATATCTATAACCAAATTTATTCCTTGCTTGCATGAGTGTCTGTCATGTATTTTTCCTCTGTAGTTGATAGAACCACTACAGATTTTCTTTTACTCACCCAACTGACTGCACCTACAAATAGGCTAAACACATACTCACTTGTAGATCTTCTTTGATCCAGATCTCCAGCCCAGTCTACATCAAAAAATACATGGATGTGAAAAAAATTGTCCAATACTCCTCTTCCTTGGTAGCACAAACCATAATCACTAGTGCCATGCAAATATTTGAAAACCCGCTTCACTATTGTCCAATGTTCCTTCCATGGTTTTGACATAAACCTGCTCAATAATCCCACTGCATGTGCAATGTCTGGTCTATTACAGAACAATGCATACATCAGGCTATCCACTGCACTTGCATATGGAACATGGGACATGTCCTCTTATTCTTCTTGTGTCTTGGGACATTGTTCAACATATAAATTTACACCGATAGGAATAAGAACCTTCACTATTTTACTATCATGCATATTGAACCTGTGCAATATTGTCTCAACATACTTCCTATGGTTTAACCAAATCTTCCTTTTTCCCTGATCTCATTTGATTTCCATGCCCAAAATATTGTTTGCAACACCAAGATCGTTCATGTCGAATTTGCAGAACAATTGGGTCTTCAAATCTTGGATAGTTTCTTTGTCATTTCCAACTAGTAACATATCACCCATATACAAGACCAAATAAATAACACGATCACCAATTAATTTAAAATACACATAGTGGTCCTCTTTTCTTCTGGTGAATCTAAGTTCCTGTATATATGTTTCAAATTTATGATACCCCATCCTTGGTGATTGTTTTAACCCATATAAAGACTTTTATAACCTGCATACCATTTGTTTCTTACCCTTCACCACAAATCCTTCAGGTTTCTTCATGTAGATATCCTCTTCCAGATCCTCGTGAAGAAACGTTTTCTTCACATCCATCTGTTCAACCTCAAAATCAAATGCAACAACAATAGATAAAAGTGATCTAATAGAAGTAACCTTGGAAATAGGAGAAAAAATATCATCAAAATCAATTACCGACACCTAGGAATAACCTTTTTCTACCAACCGAGATTTTTATTTCTCCACCTTGCATATACATTCATCTTATTCTTAAACACCCATTTGCTCCCAATGGGCTTCCTTCTAGCCAAAAACTCCACCAGATCCCATGCCTCATTTTTGTGCAAGGATGCCATTTCATCAACCATGGCCTCCTTCCAAAGTTTTCCATCCTTTGAATCCATTGCCTCCCTGACAGTTCTAGGATCATCATCAGTGATAGATAAAGAAAAATTTGAACAGAAAGTAGATGGAATATACCTTTCTAGCCGCCTTCTTTCTCAAACTCATCTTCTCATGGCTGGAGTTCGTGGCTCTTCCTCTTTTGAATCTTGTTCTGTTGTAGAGTTTGATTCTTCCTCCTTTAGCTCAAACTCTATATTCTCAGGTTCCTTTGGTAGGAATTCATGTTTAATAACATATTTCACCTCTCTAAACACCACATCTCAGATGTACACAACCTTCCTTGTTTATGGGTGCCAAATATTATAATCTATTAAACCATCCTTATACCCAATAAAGATGCACCTTTCAGATTTATTATCCAACTTGGTCCTTTTCTCCTTGGGAACATGTACATATGCATCACATCAAAATACCCTAATATGTGAAATAGAGGGGTTCTTACTAGTTCATACCTCCCGTGGATTCTTATATTCCAATGTTGATGAAGGTGATTTGTTAACTAGGTAGCATGTAGTCTCCACTTCCTCTACCCATAATTCATGTCTTAACTCGATACCATTGAGCATGTTTCTTGCCTTTTCCATAAACATAATGTTCATTATTTCTTGCTGAGGTGTATATGAAGTATTATTCTACTATGTTATACCACACTTCTTACAGAACTCTTCAAATTCCTTCTTATAGAATTCTCCTCCATTATCTGTCCTCAACACCTTTATCTTCTTCTTTGTCTTGTTTTCCACCAGAGCCTTAAATTCTTTATATCTTTCAAAGACTTCATATTTCTTTGTCAGGAAATATATCCATGTATTTCTTGATAATTCATCTATAAATAAAACATATTACACATAATTACCCAGTGATGGAATCGACACAGGTCCAAACACATCACTGTGCACAAGCTCTAATATCTTATTCGCCCTCTTAGCACCAGAAGGGAAACTCACCTGATTATGCTTCCCATATACAGAATGTTCACAAAAATAAAAATCTAAAGATAAATTAGACATACCTTATACCATACCATTAATATGCAATATTCAAAGGCCCTTCTCTCCAATATGTCCAAGCCTTTGATTCCATAGCGTGGTCTTTTACCCAGATACCACTAGGCTTTCTGCTCCACTTTTACGAACCACGGAATGATTGCACTCATCAATAACAATGCTACCCAAAATCATGTACAGAGTTCCAATCCGAATTCCCCATATCAATATCAGTGCTCCCTGAACCATCTTTCAGGTATATTTCCCATGTGGATCCTTAGGCCCGAAGTGCCTCCACTTCACTTTTATTTTCTCTATTACACGATTTTGAGCGTGAAATTCATTTGATCCAGGATGCATATCATTTTCAGTTGGAAATATCCCTCTAGTTCCACTAGTAGCACACTCTAATAAATAACATGATTAGTGTCATGTACATATATTTTAAGCAATTAAATATCTAAAACTTCATGGAATTTCACCATTGGTGGTAAGGCTAATCTATATGGCACTGACCCTATTCTCTTAATTATCTGGAAGGGCCCACAAAATCATGGTGCCAACTTGGCACATGATCCAATATTCAAGGAAATTTCATTGGGCCTAAATCTTAGTAAAACATGTTCCCCAACTTGGAACTCCTTATGTTCCCTATTCTTATATGCATAGATTTTCTTCATGTCTTGTGCTACTTTTAAATTCTACATGATGGTCTGAATTTGTTTCTCCATATCCTTTAACATATTGATCCCAATAAGGACCTTGCTCACTTATCACTCCAGATGATAGGAGTATTGCAACTCCTTCCATAAAGTGCCTTGAATGGGATAATATTTAGATATTCTTGGTATCCATCGTTGTAGGAAAATTCTACAAGTGGAAGGTATTCTTCCCATTTACTTGGTTGGTGGATCACATACATCCTCAATATGTCTTTGAGGATTCTATTTTCCCTCTCTATTTTTCCATCCATCTATGGATGATAAGTTGTATTGAAGGCCAATTCTTTCCCCAAGCTTGCAAATAGTTCGATATATAACTTTGAAGTGAACTTAGCATCTCTATCTGAGATAATCTTCTTGGTAACTCCATGCAACCTTATGATATTCTTTATGAAGAATTGTGCCACTTCACTAGTTGAATTTGTAGATTTAACATGAAGTGAGTTACCTTGCTCAACTTGTTGACCACTGCCATGATTTCATCATGTTTTCTTGGGGTATTTGGAAACCCTATAATAAAATCCATGGAAATCACTTCCCACTTCCATTCTAGAATGGGAATAGGATGCAAAAAACCTGCTAGATGGTTACATTCAGCCTTGACTTGTTGGCATTTTATACATTTAGCAATAGAATTTGCTACTTTATTTTTCAAATTAGGCGAATAATAAAAACAATTGATGGTCACAAGATTCTTTTGGTATCCAGGGTGGCCGGAATATGAATTAGTGTGGAATTATCTTAATATGAGCCTCTTCAATTCATCATTTTTTGGAACATAGATTGTATTGTTGAATCTAACCATGCCATCACCTATGAGATGATATTATTCATCTTTTACAGCCTCGACATATTGTTGTAGCCTTTCCTTTATATACTAATACTTCTCATCATGTTTCCATACATGTTTGACCCGCTTAGTTAGGTCCATTTCATAAGAAATTATGACTGCTAAATGATTTAATTTCACCGTCTTGTTGAGAGCATCTGCTACTATATTCTCCTTTCCTTTTATATATTTGATTTCAAAATAACCTTCATTAAGTATGGCTATCCATTGAGATTTCCTTTTATTTAGATCATTTTTTCAAATAAATGTTGTATCCCTCCATGATCAGTCATGAGGGTAATTTTTCTACCAAGAAGGTAGTGTCTCTACATCTTCGATGCATGGATGATTGCAGCCAATTATAGATCATGAGTTACATAATTATGTTCATACTCATTTATATTTTGAGATTCATAGCACAAATTCCTGCATCAATACTCCACCGATTCCCTCCTTGTAGGCATATGTTAACACAATGAAATCATTTTCAAGATATGTTATCCTTAATAGTGGTGCATAAATTAACAACTGCTTCAACTCATAAAAGCTTGTTGCACAATCAACTATCCATTGAAATATCTTCCCTTGTTTTGTAGAGAAGTAATTGGAAAAACTATCTTGGGGAAATTTTTAATAAAACTCCTATAATAGCCTACCAGTCGCATGAAGTACCTAACTTCAGCCACATTTTTGTGTTGGAAATTCCATGATAGCCTTAAATTTCACTAGGTTGACTTCTCCTCCCTCCCACGAGACAACATGTCCCAATTAATGAATCTGTGACTGAAAGAAATTCTATTTACTTAGTTTTTCATAAAGATTATATTGTTTTAGCAATTGAAATACTACTTCTAGATGCTCTTTGTGCTCCTCCTTGGTTTTTGAATAGACCAAAATCTCATCCCCAAATACTATGAAAATCTTATCCAAATAAGGGAATAGTACATTTTTCATAAGGAACATAGAGGTTGCAAGTGCATTGGTAAGTCCAAAGGGTATTGTCACGAATTCATAATGTCCATAACTCATTCTAAAGGTTGTTTTATAGATGTCCTCATCTTGTATGCGTACTTGATGATAGCATTACCTTAAATCAATCTTGGAGAATATTCCTACTCCTCTAGAATGGTCAAATAAATTATCAATTTGTGGCTATGGATAATTTTTCTTGATGGTCACTTTATTCAATTATCTATATTCAATACACAACCTAAGTGTACCATCCTTATTCTTCACAAACAAGACTGTTTCTCACCATGGAGACACACTTGGCCTTATTTATCCCTTATATAGTATCTCCTTGAGTTGTAGCTTCATCTCAAAAAATTCTAGAGTGCTTAGTCTGTATGGTGCCTTTGATAATGGGGCAAATCCTGGAATCGATTCTGTAATGTTCCTAATTAGAAATTTCGCTAATTAGAAAAATAAACTTTGATAAATTTTGCTATCTCTAATGTTAGGCAGAAATAAGGTGGGATAGGGACCCACAAATATTATTTTGGAGAAAAATAAATTCAATTCCTACAGTTCCCAAGAGAATATTGTGGCTTTAGTGGGGTTTGAGTTGCCAACATCAAATGAGCTGCAACCCCTTACGTGGTAGTGTGAAGGAGGCTTGAAACGAGGCAGCGCTTAGTTGGCTCGAAGGAGAGGTTGCACAGTCCATGGTGGTCCCATGAGGAACATTGAGGCTCATTTGACAAAAGGAAGGAGGGGAAACATAGTTTCTACATTCATTCACTTATATTTTTTATTTATTTCTACATAGTATGCTTGTGCTGGGTGCCAAGTCTGCAGTGTTGTTTAGCACACGAGATTTTCAGGTGAAGATCTCAACCTCTTCCCTGGGGGTATTCGAGTGCTTGCTCAGGAGAGGAGTGGTACCATTTTGGAGGATCATTTCACAGCATAGATTTCAGAAGGAGTGTTTTCACATCAGGGACTGCTTAGAGGATGCAGTGACTGTGCAGTGGAGGACGTAGTGTAGTAGGGAGGTTGTTTCCGGGAAGTGAGAAGAGAGGGAGTAGCAGCTGATATTTGGTGGGAAGGTTGATTGCTTCCTAACAAGGTTATTTCACATCTTTTGGGGCATTTTTTCAGTAGATTATTCAGGTGTGTAGCTTCAACCAACAACGCAATGGATCAAGAAAAATAGGGGGAAATTCCTGGGGTTAGCCATTCCACAATTCCTTTGTGAGTTTTTTTGGGTTTCCTGAGTAGTGTCTCATGTTAAAGTCCCAAATTTTGTTTAGCACTAAAAGCAGCCCAACCAGTAGTCTGAAGTTTGCAGCAACTGAATTTCTGGGTAGAGTAGCGCAACACCAGAGCCATGGGGAGCCATTTCCAGGGGGTCATTTCAACATGTTTAGAGATAGTCTTCAGCGTGCCTTTTGTAGGCCTAGGTGCATTCCTTCTAGTACCATCATTATACTCATTCCCAAGCATTAATAAAATGGCTCAAATCATATTTTTGGCTCCATTTTTCCTGTGTTAATGGTGTGATTTTATTTGTTGTAGTTTCTAGTCTATTGGTTCTTTGTATTACTTTTATTTTCCCATTTTGAAGATTACAGTGGTATCAGAGCTCATAGACTTGACTCAGCCTGTGGAGTAGCACAGTCTATGACATGAGAGGACAAGAATAATGTGAATTACCAGAGGAAAAGGTACAAGAGCAGGGAAAGGGAGCTCAAAATCACTACTGAACTGGTAGATAGTGTTCTAGAGACTCTATAGGGAAAAATGGGGGACATAGAGGAGAGTAGGAGTGTTGGAATGGGGTCACCTAAGGGAATTTTTTTGTATAATTTTAGGTTAAATTTTGTTGAAACGCGTTGCACGCAGAATTCAAGGGGACTTGGGGTGGGTCAAAGCTCCTTTATCATTGTAATGGGTAAAAAGGAAAACCATGAGTCTCAAACCATAGTTTGATACCATCGTATGTGCGCATCGAAGTCATATAAATATGTAAGGGTTGAGTCGAATAAGGATATATTAAAAAATTCAAGTTAAGTTTTAGAGATGTTTATGTTTATGGTTTGAGCTAGTTTGTATTTGGTCTGGGTAGAAAGGATCCTACTGGATGTGCATGCAGAGCCCTAGTCCTGAGCTGTGTGCAAGGACTTCGTTATTGTGTGCATAGATGGAAGGAAATGTATTGGGTTGGTTATCACTCTGAAATTTCCCAAGAGTTATTTGTGTGTTAAAAAGAAAAATCAGAGGTAACTGTCTTCCACTTTTAGAGATTAGGATCTAGCCTTCCTAATTCTCAGAGAGGGCTCTCTCTTAATGATTCAACTTTATTGATTTAAGAAATTTTAGGCTAGTTATGTATGTTTGATTGGGTTTGGTTTTGATTGATTGATTGGTTTTGGTAGATAGGTGGAATTAATGATTTATATGGATAAATGCCTTTCCATTTTCCATTGGGCTATGGAGTCAATATGCTTTTAAAACATAACAGAAATAAATTATAAAGGAAGTGTTATAGGGCAGGATAGTTGAGCAAAATCAGATCTCAAGGGCTGAATGGTGAAGTGGTTTTCAATCGGGATCAAGAAGCAATTAAGGATTCCTTAAACCAAATAATGAAGGAAGGTGAAGGAGGTCAATCGGGATCAAAGATAAATTAAGGATTCTCTAAACCAGATATCAGAAGAAAACATCAAAATGTTTAACAGTTCAAAACAGAGTGTATTTAAACAAATTTTGTAATAAAATTCTTGTTATAACATTAAAATTTAGAAAACATGCAAGTTTATGGAATACATAAGAAGAGAAACATGAAAAATTGAAATATACTTCACTGAGATAGCTAAACACATGAATCATGTAAAGAAATGCCTTTATTACTTGTCCTGTCTGTCAACTGGAAATGGTACAATAACCCTTAGGTAAATAGATCAATCAACTATAGAAATATTCAAGAATCCACACTAATCGACCCTCGATACTTCGAATGAAGAAGAATTTATACAACACTTTACAAAACATCCTATCCACTGATTTAGGATGGATTTAAGGAAAATAAAATATCTTCATGAAAGAAGATAGAGACACCTATTAACTAACTACAAGTTGTCCATGTTTTATTTGATTTGTTGTTTATTGTTTGTCTCTTTCACGATGTCGTGTCTTTCACGCTATCTTCTTCATCTGTCTTTCATTTGTTTACTCTTTAACCTGTCTTTGCTTTATTTTCCTTTCATTTGTTTACTCTTTAACCTATGCGCTTTATTTTACCTGTTTTTTGTTTTCACCTGCCACAGTAAATCACACCATTTTTCCCATGTATCTTCATCTGGAATTTTGATCTTCACCATCCTTTGGTAAATATCATCTGCCTTTGTGTATTTGGAAAATGTGGGCTTAATCACAAAAAGGTGATTTACCTCATGCTGGAGGTAAAAGAAATTTTCTAAAATTTGAAGGAGTACTTTGCCTGTGGGAACTCCCTTCATTGCTGAAATGTTGGAAGTCTCTTTAGCTACTTCCCTGGTATTTTTATCATAGTCTTCATGCCTCATGAGTTTATCATTGATTACTAAAGGATTTGGTAGACCTTTCTGCCTCAAAACATTAAACTTGTTCATTGCAAGTTCCATTGTTTGACATTTGTCTTCAAGTTGTATCATCAGATTTCTCTTGGAGATAACTTTATTCACCTCTAAGATATTCTTTGTTCTGTTTGTTATCCCAAGTTCTTCCAATTCCTGTTTGTTTTTAGAATTTAGGAATTTATTTGTCTCACTGGCTTCCTCTAGTTTCTTTCCAAGCTCTTCTTTGACCTTTTGAATTTCATTACCTCCTTCCTTTATCAAGTCCTTCTATTCAAATATAACATGTATAGAAGGCCAAATATCATTGACTGAGTTGATGGCATTGGCCCAAAATTGTTGTTTTTCTTGGGCTATAGGTCCTTTTAGTGCTAACTCTTTTTCTAACTTGTGGATTCTTTCAGTTACTATGTTGGCTTTCTGTGCTTCTGCATGATACATTACTTCTGCCAATTTCTTTGTATCTTCTAAAATCTTCACTTATTATTTGATTTTATTTATTTCAGTAGTTTGAATTGACATATCTTGCATTGCCTTGACTAGTTTGTTGGTCTCATTAGTGGGATGGACCATTGGTACTACTGATGTTGTTGCTGATGTACTTGCTAGAACTTCTATTGATACTGGAGTTGTTGTAGACAATGGGGCTGATGTAGAAGCTATAGGAATAGCAGTAATAAGAAATACTTCCATGCTGGCTTGCTTTTCCTGCACTAGTTTGTCCATTTTTGTTTCCATTTCTTTCAGTTGAGCTGTCAACTAAATTATGAGATTCATCATTTCATCCTTTTGATTTTATTTTTCCAAAACCTCTTTAGCTTGTCGATGCTCTATATTTGGTAACTTCAACTATTTCTTCAATGCAGCTATGTCTGCATTCTTATTTTTGATTAGTTCTTTTGTTGCTTTAATAATTTTTAGATCATAACCAACTTCCATTACCAAATCTTCAAGTGACTTTATCCTTTTATCCTTTGCTTCTGCTGAAGCTTTCTCTAGCTTAAACTGTGTCTTTATATTTTTTAGAGAATTTTGTAACTTCTGAACACTTAAAGATTTGTGTGTCATAGTGGAATAGATAATTTCTCCTGCCTGTTTGTGAAACTCAATCTGGTCTATGGGATGCACATCCTTGGTAGGAACTTCAAAGGTTTTTTTAGTATAATCTTATGATGTTTTAGGGGCCTGCACCTTTGGCTGTAGAAATTTCACCTGCATCTTCCTTGTCTTGAGGTCATAGGATGAAAGAAACCTACTCTGATCACTAGGAGTTTGTTTCCAATAGTGGGAATATGTTACAACCTTTAATGCTTCATTTCTGATTTTGATTTCTTTTTATTTCTCCATGATATCTTTCTCTTTCTCCACTGGTTTTCTAGATGATGAAACCTTTGCACTATGTTTTTTTTGAATGATTTGTGCACTAGAAGTTGATGGCATATGTGTTTATTCTGAAACTGTTGGAGGTTCATCATCTCTGACAACTATATCTGTCTCGATGACTTCAACTCTATCAACTATCTCTTCTTGTTCTATCACTGGATTCAATTTTTCTTTATTCCTATACATAATCTTGAACTTAGTATCAAAAGTGGTTTCTACAGAATAAGAGCCTTCCTCTCTTGCCCTCTTTGAATTTCTGTCCTATGGGGCTGGAGTCAGCGGGGTGGAAATAGTATCAACTTTCTTCTCCACCTCTTGTAAATTATTTTCCAACCACTCTGACTGGTTGGAGAACTTTTCAATTTCATGCTTAGCCTAATGGATAAATAAGGTTAATTTGAACTTGAATCTTAATTTAATTATTACACCCAAAGGGTCATAAGACCATTTTAAAATGCTACTGAACTTGAAATCCTATAAACACTTGTTTGCTTGTTTTCCAGAATTCCTACTATTACATATAAAATGCCCTAGCTGGTTTTTAATCTTGAATTGAGTCTGTTTCTTAGCTAAAATGAAATTGATTTCATCTTAATTCAAAATCTGTATGATGTATTCTAAAGAAAATATCCTCATTGGGAGGTATTTGGAAGCTTGTATGGAACTAGTGAGCTTCCATACACTCTGATTTCTGTATGATTCTAGTATAAATACCAGTCTCATGTTTTTCTTTGATCTGGAAATTGTAGAACTTTCTTTATTTCTTCACTGATTCTAGGCTAAATGCTATTTCTTAGCATATTAACTACTGGATGAACATAGGAATCAATGAAGTATTTGAAGCTGAATTCAATGGAATCCTTTTTTATCAAGTATGCCCAAAAGACAACAGATTGGGGATTGCCCTCTGTGTCCAGTTTTTGGAGGTTAATTGTGAACCTTTCTGATTGGAAATATATAAACATATGAAACAAAAGTGAGGATTATTTGAATACTCCTTCTTTGGTAATTTGACCTGCTGATCATGGATTGCATCTGATAGGTATTAGGAAAAATTGAAAGTTATTAGCTGGAGGCTGACCTGGGAAAAATATGGATAAAAATCCAAGAATAGATGCATCTACATGTTCATCAGTGAAATATCCTAAAATACGTGACAACATGGTAACAATTTTCCTGGTTCTCTCTGAAAACATGGAAGTTGAGTATGGAGGATTGCTTTTAGGGGTTTCTACTGATGGAGGGAGGAAATTTTGAAATATTTGGAATCTTTTAGGAAAGTCCAACTTAATGTAGAGTTCAGTAAGGGTTTCAATAGATAATGGCACTTCATCAGGTTGTGGTTGAATATGTAGCATCTGATTGATGGATTGAGCAGTAACTGTGAATAGGATCTCTTGGTTTGGGGTAACTAAATCCCTCTCATTAGGAAAATAGTTGATCTGGAAGAGTCTAATGAGTTCTGGAAATTGATAGGCCTGTGGGAATATGTATTTTGGTAGGTTTGAATCCCACATATGGATATCATCTGCCTGGTCAATACATTTGTCATGGCTCCAACAATGGAGCTCTAAAAGGTTGAAATCAGTCACTGTATCACTAATTTTGAAGTATTTATCTTCTAGAGGGGTGTGATCAACATATACCATAGGTGGTTGTAAAGGATTTATGGTTTGAATGCTTTGGGAGGCCATCAATTCATTTAATTATTGAGTTAAAAGCTTATTTGATGGTTTCAGGTGTTTAGAATTACCTGGATTTTTGAAGTTTTGGCCTTGCAGAAGGTTCAGGCGGTAGCAGGGGCTTTCTTGGTTTGCAAAGGATTCTTTGGTTTCTTTTTCGAAAATAACTGGAATAGTGGGAAAATGGTTTCAGGTTTATCGCAATGGTGCTGGGGTGTTTATTTCAAACAGTAGTTGGTTTAATCGCAATGCGTGGAGGCAGTTTAGTGGATTATCGCACCACGAAAAGAAGTTTGGAGGTTTTTAGGATGGGGGTGCGATAAGTTGTGGGAGTGCCACGCGGCAAGGGGGCAAGGGTATGAAACCACCCATTTCACACCCCCCCATTGGTTTTAACTTTCAGACATTGAGGGGTGCGAAAAGAGTTATTGGTCGTTGGATCCGATCAATGGTGATCGGGTGGATGGTCATAGTTGTGGGTTTCGTTTTTTTCAAAGGAAGGTGGGGTCAAGTAATTGGTTAGGTGGAGGGTTAATGAATGGGGTTGGGGAATATAAATAAGCGGGTTAATTAAAAGAGGGGTCCACTTCAAATATATATAAGAGGGGAGGTTAGAATAAAAGGAGGGTTGTGAATTATATTTAATCAGGGGGTTTAAGATAAAAAGGAAAATGGGGCCCGATTAAATATATTATTTCATTTTAAAAAAAATTTGAATAAGTGGTTTTAGTGTTTTATGAAAACACCAATTTCATTTGAGTGGAAAGGGGATTTTGAAAGGGAGAATAGGGTTTTATAGGAGGGGAAAAGGGTTAGGAAAAGGGGAAAGGGATTTTATCAAAGGGAAAGGGTGTTTACAAGGGGAAAGTGTTATAAGGACATTATTAACAAGGGATAAACCAAATGATGCTTTCCATAACTGATGAAAGTACATTACCTACCCATTATTTATCCTTACGTTTTTTACTTCCTTTATTGGGTGCATTTGAGCTAGTTGGCCCTTTTATTTTCTTTTGATAAGCAAACTAACTTACTTCTAACCTTATAAATTCTAGTGGCTCAAATTAAACTTATGAGATCATTTTATTCTCTACCTAAATACTGATTTGCCAAGATTAAATGGTTTGATCAGATATTTATTCACTAACTATTATGACATGAAATTTGAAGGCATGAATAATCAAGATTAAATTGTATGATCATCATGAATTGTGGAATTTTGGACAAGCTGCACACAATTTTATTTGTAAAAGTAAAGTAAACTAAGAGTAGTGGAATTTGAATGTGCAACACTTTCAGAATTTATTTTTGTTTCTTTTTTGTGGGGTTCATACTTTATAACTTTTTTTTATCTTTCTTTCTTTTGGTCCTTTGATTTTTCTTTTAGGAAATACCCTCCTTTCATTTTTTAATACGGGAAAACATTTGTAAAAAAGAAAAGGTATGTAAAATATTACAAGACTAAACATAGCTAATTCAAAATTATGATACCTATTATTATAGGACCTTAACAAGGTTAAAGAACAATTAATAAAGAAGAAGTTTGGAAAACTTTGTTGCAATTTATGTGTTTATGCATGACTATGTTGATTATTTGTTGATCTGTTTCTGTGAATCCGCCTTTATCTAAATTAATTATCTGTGAAAATATCTTTGTGTTTGTGTAAGGGTTACATCTACATGAAGGATTTTACTGGAAAATTGTATATATGATTGCATGAAGCTAGATCTGACTGGAGTATAATAATATGTTAGTGCATATATATTAAGGGTTTCATCCGCACTTAGATCGGGTTCTTGTGAAGTGTCGCGTAGGCTGATAAGCCTTAGATATGATAAGTAAGGTTCAAGAACACATTAATTTCTCCCTCAGGGTGTGGAAACCTAGTTCCAGCACACCCCCTATACTGCTTTGGGTGAGACTTTGGTCAAGCAGATCACTGCCGATAGGGCCGATGGTTGCAGAGTTTTGTTTGTTGCACAACCTGAACCTAGGTCATGACCCCTCAAGCCAAAAAATGGTTCCGTTTCCAAGACTGAGATCTGTATGAGGGAGATTTGATGTTGTGGCATGCGATGAAGAAAAAACTGCAATATTGGCTTGATAAGAGTGATCGATTTTTCAATCCAAGAAAACCGAAACCCTAAGTTGTATGCTGAGGATTGGGAGAACACATATATTCATACAGAGATCAATGAAATTTTCTTTGCTTCCTTTGCAATTGAGTTGCAAGATTTCTTATCTCAGCTTGCTAAGTTTCAGAGCTATGCAAAGGACGATGCGATCACTAGGTGGAATCCTAAGTTGGTTCAGCAGTTGGAGAAATCTAGTAATAAAATTACCTGCACAGTAGATTATTATATTGATAATGTTTTGAGTGGGATTGTGACTGATTTTGATATTGCTAATTTTGTATCATATTCTGAAGCAGAAAGGAGATTTTTCAAGGGCCTTAGAGGTAAGTTTCTGCTCTCATTGAAACTGTGGATTAAAATAATTTTATGTGAAAAGGGTAATATGTGCAGCTACATTGAGTGAACGTCTCGAAGAGGCTCAACTACGCGAAGCAGAAAAAATTACAGGGTGGATCTAGAAGTAGGTTTTCTTTTATAGCCCTATCAAAGGTAAATATGACGGTGACGAGGAGTCTGAAATAGGTAGCTCTGGTGAATCTACGCACTCAAAAGAAGAGGGATTACAAGTTGAAAGTATTTTTGGGTCATTGGACATAGTTCATATCCCGTCCACTTCATGTCCAAATTCATCTCACACTAACAATTCATCCACTCTACCTCCCCCTCCACCACCATAAGTTGATATGGCTACTTCCACAAAGCTGCAGAATTTCAAGGGTGTTGCAAATGAAGATGTTGACCAACTTTGGTTTGTAACAAATGTTGTATGGACAACGTAGTTGATCAATAATGATAATGATAATAAATCACAACTGGCTACTACATTTCAAGAATGCATGTTGGATTGGCACATGATGCAGGTGGAAACCAACCCTAATGCAACGATCCTTAAAACTGCATTAAACGACTAGTTCAAAAATCCGAAATCATATTATCAATGTGTGAATGAATTAAAGGATATCCCCCAAGAAGTGAATGAATATGTATGGGAGGCAGATCAATGGTTGAAGCGCAACATCAGGGATGGAGGATTTACTATCGATGGCATACATCACAAATAATGGTTCATTTCTATGTTGTTATTACATCTGCACCAATCCTTAAACCAACAGAAGATTGTGACACAGGATGAATTTGTGAAGATCACCATGAAGTTAGAAGCCTCGATTATACCAGCTACACAGGTGGAGGCTTAACAAATCCAAAGCCAGTTAGCTACATTAAACTTAGAGATACAAAATCTACGAAAAAATGAAGAAAATAATGTGTGTGCAGGAGTATGATGCACACGTTGTAAATATGAAGGGAATCACAGGGATCAATGTCCTGTATATCATAACTATCTGGCGGTTGGAGGACCAATTCTGATTAAGAATAGGGCAGTGCCTAGTGAATTTCCCAAACTATGGTGCGCGATTTGTCAAGAAAATTGACTGCACATGACAAAATTATGTCCTAGGCTTGGTAAATATATTCCGGAGCTACAACAACCTTACTTCACATTTTGTTGATATGTGGGACACGACGAGAAGAATTGTTGCAACTTTGATCTAATGATTGAGCAAGTGATGTCATATATATTGCAATCTGAACATAGGGGACTTGATTCACCTACATCATCGTCTATGCATGGTGGATTTCCAAGCAGGGGAAGAGGAAGAGGAGGAGGAGTTGTTCATGGAAGGGGACAACTCATTTTTTATAACTGTGGAGAGGTCGCTCATTATGTGCACGACTGTCCAAACCCAACACAACAATCTTGCAGGTATTGTAGATAGTTTGATCATGTTCCTGAATATTTCCCTATATTTTTTACAAAAAAGCAGGAAAAGAAACCGCAGACACCTACGCAAAATGTTCAAATGATGAGACTAGAACCGCGCACTGAAGACCCTAGCATAAATATTGTAAATAGGTGCAGTGTAGCAACTAGAGAAGATAAAGCAGAAGGTAAGAGACCTACCACTAATGTTTGGGTCTGGAGAGCTCTTGAGAAAAAGGAAGGATTAAACCTACAAAGGGAGAAGGAAACCTTTGTTGCAGTAAAGAATAACTTTGTGGATCCTAGCACATCTAAATTACCAAGCAAGACTGCCATGGATACCATCAAAGGGACCAAGCCTACAGAGTTGAAACCATTTTTATAGGCCTGTATCAAGCTTCTGTGCAACAAGAAGGTAGTTGAGAATCTTCAAGCTTTGATTAATAACTGTGCCGAGAAAGAGTAGCCTCAGATGGAGTAAAAGGTTGTCAATAAGTTTTACAAGAACAAGAGAAGAACTAGTCGAGAGATGCACCTGACTACTTAGATAGGTGAGCTTTAAATGGACCAGGTCATTTTGGATCTGGGCTCTAATGCAAATGTATTACCAAAGAAGACTTGGCAGAAAATGTGAGAGCCTAAGCTAGAATGGTGTACAATCCAGCTTCGCATGGAAAATCAGCAGAAGATCATCCCAATGGGTAGACTTTCTAGGGTCATAGTGGATATCGAAGGAGTTAAGGCACTGGTTGATTTTGAAGTTATTCAAATTGTTGATGACTCATACCCATACCTTGATTTTTTGGGTTTGTATTGGGCTATTGACATGGATGCTGTCATCAACCTCAAGCACATAATTATGGTGTTTGAAAACAATGGAATAGGGGTCGTGGTCCCACTGGACCCTGCAAAAGGAGAAAGATACACAAAACTAGTGTGCATAGAAGAGGGAATTGATCATATATACAAGATAATTGTGAGAGATGAAGATTGGATCAATCCTACAGCAGATGGTAGGCTTAGCTGGCATATGGATAGTTCATGCCGCTCAGACTCAGATGAGGAATTAGAGAATTGGAAAAATGGTTTGCATGAAGTCTCTACACTGCGCTGCAACGAAGTCACCAAATATCTACGATGCATATCCTCGGAGGTGCGAGAATTACCTTATTATGATGGTTTAGGCAATGTTAATTTTTTTTTAGATGAATTTGAAAAGGTTGTTCCAGAGACACAATGGTTCCATGTGCTTTACTTAGATATACTCTCAACCCCAGCATGCTGGTGGGTAACACACAAGTTAAAAATTGCGGATTAGGAAGAATGTACCCACATGATGAAACTGCGATTAAGACAACCCAATACCTAGTTGGAAGGAACCTATGCAGGAAATCAAGATCTATGCATACATTTAGCTAGGTGGACTGCATATTGGGGAGAAGAGCCACAACCAGGATGGGTGCATACATTCATCCATACTTTAAGTCGGATACCTATGAACTAGTATCTGGATTTTGAGCTGTGACGAGGCACGATGGAATGGGTTGTGCTAAGGGAAAGCTTTGTTTTCAGTTTTAGTATTGATATCAGATTCCCATGCATCAATACTACCTTATACACAATTCAAGATATGGTCTTTGACATGCGAGAGAAACCGGAAGAACGAGCCTTACCATCATGGGATGCAAACGGTATAGTTGAATTTATAAATTTGACTATTAAATATCATGAGGAAGACCCATGAAATATTAATATCCCTGAGTCTAAAGGTCATCGTGTAGTTTCCAGGCATGTGGTTGAATTTCCAGATGTGACTGGACCCATGAATATTAGGCAAGTCAACATTAGAACAAAAGAGCAACCTAAGATTGTCAAAATAAGGGATTATTGGGATGCAGATACCGTGTATAAGGTTGTGGAGTTACTCACTAAATATCATGACTTGTTTCCCACAAATTTTTCAGAGTTAAAAGGTATTGTTGAGGATATTGGTGTGATTAAAATCATTTTGAAGCCAGATGTTAGGCATGTCAAGTAGTCCCCTTACCAGTTGATTCCTAAGTATAAAAAGAAGGTTAAGGAGGAGCTAGAGAAAATGGTTGTTGTAGGGATCATTGAACCTGTAGAAGAATATGACTGGGTAAGCCCCATGGTGGTCCAAGAAAAGAATACCAAAGGAAAAATTAGGATTTGTGTGGATCTGCCCAAGTTGAATGATGCCTGTGTGCATGATCCTTTTCCAACTCTATTTTATGATGAAGTATTAGACAATGGGCGTGGGTAAGAGGCCTACTCATTCATTGATGCATTTTTTGGATACCACCAGATAAGAATCACGCCTGAAGATAGAAGTAAGACAACCTTTGTGACGGAATGGGGATCATTTCAATACAAAGTAATGCCATTTGGTCTGAATAATGCACCCACGATATTATTGCGCATGGTGGTAGATGTGTTTAAGGAGTATATACATAAGTTATTCAAAATATATTTTTATGACTAGACTGTATTTGGCTTATTAAAGAAGCATGTTTCAAGTCTGCGCTTAATGCTAGACATTTGTCGGAAGCATCAAATCTTGCTGAATAAGAGGAAGTTCATATTCTGTGTCCCTTTCGGGATTTTTTGGGTCATATTGTATATCAACAGAGATTGATGGATGATCCAACTAAGATTTCTATTATTGTTAACCTAGATGCTTGAGCCAATGTGAAGAAATTATGCTTCATTTTGGGGTAGAGTGGCTATTACAGAAAAATTATTCAAGGCTATGCATTGATTACTGCGCCGATGGAGAAGTTGTTGAATAAGGACTCCTCTTTTTTCTAGGATGAGGACTGCCAGAAGAGCTTATAGATTCTTAAAGAGAAAATGGTGATTGTGCCTATATTGGTATTTCCAGACTGGACAAGGGATTTCATGTGCAAATGGTTGTTTTGTGTATCACATTAGGTGTTGTACTTGCACAGCCAAGAGCTGGAGATATTGATCACCCAGTTGAATTTGTGAGCAAGAAAATTTCGAGTGCTGAGAGAAAATGGTTAGATATGGTCTATGCACTACAAAAATTTTGTCACTATTCACTGGGTGGACATTTTAATATGTCAACTAATCATTTTTCTTTGAATTACATGGTCAAAAAACCTATGTTGGGGGGGGAATATTTGTAGATGGGTCTTATTATTTTAGGAGTATGATTTTAAGGTGATTGTAAATCTAGGAAGATTGAATGCAAGTTTAGACCATTTATCGTGCATTGAAAGTGGAGAGGATCCAATTAATTTGGAAGATGGATTACCAGACATGAAAATATTTTCCATTAAAGTAGTCAATGACCACTTCGTAGATATTATCCACTTTCAGACCACTAGAAGTGTGCCTACATAGTATACAGTTAAGCATAAGAAATAACTGTTCTTGTGCATAAGATGGGAGCTGATGAAGTATTGAGGCACTATGTGTCAGAGTTTGAAAGAAAAAGCATCCTAGTAGAAGCACATGCAGCGGTTTTGGGAGGTCAATATATAGGAAAACCAACTGTGCAAAAAAAATTGAGGGCTGGTTTGTGGTGGCCTATGGTGCACATTGATGCAAAAGAGTATTTTTGTGCTTGTGATGTGTTTCAGAGAATGGGAAAACCTCGCACATATATGAAATTCCATTGCAACCACAAGTGAATTTGTAGGCTTTTGATAAATTGGCCATTGACTTTGTAGGACCAATCAACCCTCCCGAGTAGAAGATAGGTGCACACTACATCATTATTGAAACATATTATTTGACTCGATGGGAAGAAGCTAAGCCTATGAAGGATTGCAACATAGAGACAGTTGTGAACTTCATTTTTGGGAATATCTTGACAAGGTTTGGGTGTCCTAAAATCTTGATGAGTGAATAGGGTACACATTTTGTGAATGAGACCATTCAAGCCTTGACAATGGAGTTTAAGATACACCATCAGAAGAGTACACCATATCATCCACAAGGAAATGGCATAGTAGAAGCCTTTAATAAGATTTTGGAGAATGCACTCACAAAGGTATGCAATGCTAATCGGACCAATTGGGATGTTCACGTACCTACATTTTTGTGGGCATAAGGAAATAATTCAAGAAATTGATAGGATAGACCCATTTTCAGTTGGTGTATGGATAGGAAGCTATTATGCCAATGGAATATATTGTCCCTAGTCTCTGCATGGTAGCAGTAACTAACATGGTTGATCAAGATAGTATGGAAGAGAAACTATCATAGCTAGTTGCGCTAGAGGAGGATAGATTCATTGATGGGTTCCACCAGCAGGTGCAAAAGGCACGTGAAAAAGCCTGACATGACAGGCACATTAGACAAAATATTTTCAAGGAGGATGATTTGGTATTGTTGTATGAAAACAAGTTTGCGCGCCACCTAGGAAAGTTAAAAATGCATTGGCTTGGCCCTTATATCGTCAAGGAGATCACGGAAGGAGGTGCGGTATGTATGGTTACCTTAAGTGGCGAAGTCCTTCCTGGATACGTGAATGGAAGTCGGTTGAAAACATACAAGGATTATCCCATCTATGTGCATGTGAAATGACTATATGGTCGGACAAGTGTCTTAGTGGCCCAAACAGTTGTAAGAGGGCGCAGGACCATAACGAAATCTATTAAGCATTGAAAAAGTATGCCAGTGTGATGAAGCTTGAGGAAGAAAAGGTATCTTCAATAGGAACGCAAAGGCTCTGACAAGAGATTGAATCAGTCACAGATGGGCCAAAAACTATTCGTTGGAACAATTAAACTAGATAAGACAACTTTATTACCATTTGGAGGAGTGGATAACCTGCATTTATAGAGGATATTATGCCATATTTGGAGCCATTTTAGCATTTATGAGGCTGCATCAATGAACATCAGGCTTTTTAGGTCGTGCCATCACTATAAATATGGCAAGAAGGGTTGCATTAGTTCCCTTTTCTTTCTAAGGGATCTCTGTCTATTGCTCTCAGTGTGTTTTCTTAAGTTTATGTATGGGCACTCGGAAACATTTTTCTAGGCACTCCACTAATGAGGGTTAGGAAATTTAATCCCTCCAAGTATAACTGCTATAGAGACAACCCATTCTGTGATTCTCACTAAAGAAACACCTGTGTTGGAACCTTAGCCTTAGAAAACGAAGAAAGGACAGACCTCAGAGACTCAAAAGTCTCTGCACAAGAAGACTTCAAAGCCTAAGTTGACCCTAGATGAGCGACAGAAGAGACCAATGGATGAAGAGCCCAAAGTAATCATCCAAGAGGATGTTTTTGAGGAGATCAATCTAATGTCGCAGCTGCCCAAGTATATGGCATCGTGCAAGCCATCTATGGAAGTCGTGAGGGACATGGATAAGGTCAAATCCCATATCAACACACCGCTTCTCAAAAATAATGTTCCATTTTAAGGAGACATTTTTGAAAAAGATTCCTTTACTCAAATTGGAAGACTCGGACCTGGTTGACTGCGCGAAGTTCCCTGAAATTGTGCCATCAGATTATTTGGAGCAAGTGCCCTATGATGGAGGATTCATCAAAGTCGAGCCAAAGACATGGGCATTGGGGTTGCAGTAGTCTAGGCTGTTGAACCTTCTAAAAATCCCAAATTTTAGGCACAACACCATAAATTACATCGATCTACGCTAGTTTCTCGCCCCAGTGCAAGATAATTTTATGTGGCTAGGAGAGCCCATTCCATTCGATGACATGCTAATTCATCAGATCACCATGTTTCCATGCCAAGGGAAGGATCCAACGACATCATTCAGAGGGAAGGGATTGGAGAAAAAGGTCGCTGATGAGGTGAATAAAATTTATGGGGTCAACAGGAAGACCCACGAATTTGTTGTTGTAGACATCAATTCCTCGACAGTTAAATTTTCCACCCTAATCCTTTCTTGCAAAATGATCAGGAAGTGTCGCGCAACAGAGGTGCATGCGTATGTGATTAAGTTAGATGCATAGTGCGTGAAATGGGTGCAATATAAATGGGCAAAGTACCTCTACAATGAATTTTTTGAAAACATTTGCGAGGTGCAAGAAGATGGCAAGCATTTTGATTATGCTTGTTTGCTGTTATTGGTCGTGTTGATCGGTTGGAGGCCATCGTCGCAGTCACAATTACTAGGCATTGAACCTAATATTTGTGAATTTTATAAGTATGTGTCATTATGGAACTCAAATATTGCATCTAGGATAACCAAAACTAAAATCTTCTAGGTATTGTTTGATGCCGAAATATTTCAGGTGGTGCAGTCTGTTATCACTAAATTAACACTGATGGGCTGCTTCAACAGTCAACTTAGAGTAACTATTTCAAACATAATTTTAGCTAGAACTTATCCTTTCTAGCCTAAGAGGGCTCTCTCAAGGATAAATATGATATTAGGTAAATTAAGATCAACAGATGGGTAAATATGAAATTGTCTTTAAATGTATTTTTGTGCAGGTGAACGATGTAAAAAAAAAAACTACCATTGGGCATATGGAGTCAGTATAAAAAATCAATGACATATGAAACTTCTCTCATGGAAGTTGAGGCATGTGTATTATAATGAAACATAACATTTACAGCAAAATTGTTGGGAAAAATACTGAGAGGGGGGGTGAATCAGTATTTAGTGCTGACTGAAACTTTTTTTCTAGCTTTTAAACCCATATGCTACTTTAATGAACACAACTCGCGTATACACGCGGATCTCCTTAAGTAAACTCACGTATGCTCAGAGATATAAATATGCATTTAATTCTTAACTTAGATCATTGCATCATTCATTCATCAGATGTTTAGTAAGTAGTAAACAGGTGCAGTAAGAACATAATAAATCACCACACATAAGCAACACACATGAACACCAGGATTTAAGGTGGAAACCCAATTCGGGAGAAAACCACCACTGCCGACGTCTCAGTCTTCAATATTTATTATATAAAGAAAACTTATTACCATCATGTACTGGCGTAGACTCATACCAGCACGCAGGCACCCACCTGCAGAAGGATACAACCTTCTCTCGTTTACCAGCCTTTCCTGGAAGGGAGCTACAACCCCCTGCTCTCGTTTACCAGCTACCACTAGAAGGAAGCTACTACCCCCTCACTGAAGGTTTCGACCCTCAGCACCACTGCAGACCACGTTTCATCAATTTTCAAACTAGATCAAACAGCTTCAATTCAACCCTTCATTTTTCAACAAACATACTTTGCCCAATCCTTCAAACAGAACAGTGAAACCACTGTAACCAGAACATCAGAGATTACCCAGACTTCAGAATAGATATGCAGAAACACATTCAACCATGAGCAACCATTAGTTCAAATACCATGCGCGCTTTTATTTAATCAGACCCGCGTATACACGCGCTTTTCATTAAACGAACCCGCGTATACATCTATGCATTTTTCAATAAACCCTAACTTCCCATACGTGCTTTTATCAGATAAAATCTGCGTATACACGCGCTTTTTCCACAACAAAATCGCGTATAGATTTGTAAATGAAAGATTTTGTAGAACAAACCAGATCTATAAACTTACCCAGATTTCTTTATTACATTCAACAGACTTTGCGCCAGATCTTCACCAGTTCTTCTTCTGCAGATCATCTTAAAGATTCATCATCATCAGATCTAAGGATTTTGAAACATCCATGGGTGCATCATAGATTCAGATTTATCAATCAAGAACAAAGTTCAATCATGCAGATATACTTCAAAGTGAAGTATTCATTCAAAACCCAGACACATGCACACCCTTGCACAATGATCTTCTTCTCCTTATATAGGTTTAGCCTTTATCAATACCATGAGCCAAAACCACACCACTTCCGATGGTATTCCTGGACGGGATCAAATAGATAATCCAGCGCTCAATACAATGGGTCAATACCATGGTAAATTCCCCTGGTTATATAAATTTAGAGCGCAATAGGGCATACGCAACTTGTCACGAAATTTTCCGCGTGCATACGCTACTTATCCTTAACAAACCCACGTATGCTTTGTAGCATAACCTATTTATCATTATTCTGGCACTTCCTGAATTCCTTTCTTCTGCTACTTATGAACTGATCTGTAGATACATCAGATTTACATTATTAACAACTCATCAAGTCAATTTTCATCACAAAAAACTTCATTAAGCAGGTTCCATCAAGGAAAAATTCATCAAGTTAGGCTGTCATCAACTTTTTCAAGTAGGTTGCCATCAAGGACAACACTCTGCATCATATAGCCAACAATCTCATTTCATCAAGTAGGTTGCCATCAAGGACAACACATGTCAACAAAACTAAATGCTTGAAGGAAGTTGGAGCATTTGACCATGAATTCTAAGTAATCAAAAAACTAGGATACTGAATATAGAGTAACATAACAGAAAAGACAAACACACATAAGAATACTAATGAATCTCAAGTAAGAAAAGAATTATGTTGCCCCTGTATATTACTGAAAAAAATATTTACAATCGTATTTTTCTATATACCATCCATCAAACCTCTCTCCATACATATTCTACCTATTTATAACAATGAGTCTGCTAGCAAGGACACACCTTCGATTACCTCTCTTGATACCTTGACTAACCAAAAATCAGATTACAAGGAGAAAAAGTAGAGATCTGATACTTTTAGGAATTGTAAATCTAATAGGACTCTAATACACTTTATTACATTTAACAGACTTTAAAAGCCCCATGCTTGTTGATATACATGAAAAATATCATATGCCTAAGGTGGAAATGACCATGACTGAACAATAAATACCACCACCAAGATAGGAGGTATGTCTTTCGAGATTTGAGGAGGTGATGTCATATTTTCTTATGTGGTTTCCATGATGTGCTAGAAGCTTGAAAAGTTTGTCGAGGAGTGTGTCTTCATCCAAAAATTCAACTAATGATTTCTGAACTTTCCAAGTGGTTGACCTGTTCCAAAAAGACAATTAAGACTTGAAAAATCTCAAAATTTCTCTTTGCTGCAAAAACAAAGGACTTCTAGGCAAGCCCATAGCAAGAGTTCACAGAGATTTTTACTTTGGCCATCTCTACAAATTGTCTTCCCTCTTTGTTTAGTTGAGGATGTATGGTGGGTCTAAAAAAATAATTACATGCCTTCACCTTACTTCTTTGTGACAAAATCTGTCATATATTCCCAAAAAAAATCTTCAGCGAGTTCATAGTGTTTTCTCAACTTTAAGCCTGAGACATGCTACAAACTTTCCTACTAGAAAGTAGGCTTGAAAATTCATGATTTCTTCTTCAAAATTTATTAAGGATATGTAAGTGATGAACTATAATGAGGAAAAAAACATTTTAAAATGTATTTTACCTCCTTTCAAGAAGCAGTGGCTTCACCCTTGGCAACAGTGGTTTCAATTTCAATAAGTTCATTTATCACTGTTATCTTTAAGCCCTTTTTATTGAGTTCTGTTTGTACCATTTCCATCTATACCTCCAGATCCTTCACTTGAACTTTGAGCTTCTTTCTTTCTTCATGCAACCAGATGTTCCTTTTCCTTGTGTGCTTCATCCTATGTAAAGGGAGGGTTCTCTTTAGCAGTTTCTTAGCATCTGTTAGGGCTTCATCATAATAGGTAATCTTCTCATTCACTTTCTCCTTGAATTATTCTACCATATTCCTTTCTTACTTAGCCTCTTCCAACTCCGGCTTTGTTTCAATGGTTGTTATAGGTCAATTTTGGCATCATCCCCCAAGACCTGGTCAAATTGGACATCATCCCCCAAAACCAATGAATAAGGTCTATCATCCCTTATATTTCAGCTGTTATATACCCTAAGTGAATACATTCCATTCATGGCTTCAATTGTGATATTTCCAAGGTTTGAAGTATATATTATATGTCCCAATGACTCACTAACACTCCTCTGCAAGGGACTAACTGTGTTGCAGTGCCAATACCTCCATGGAAGGGTGCACTTCTCGACACTCAAGGGTGCGTTGGTCACCTAGGAGCGGAATTATCATTGTTCTGGGAATCTCCACATGGACAATGCCTTCTAGAAGAGTCCATAGGTGTCATACTTCGAATCCATGTGTCCACCCACCACCTTTAAACTTGGAAGAATGTCTTGCCTATTATTAGAAAGTCATTCATTGAGAAACTACCATCAGTTCCCCTATAAATTGAGCACTCATCTAAGTGCTAGGGAGGAAGAATTTTGTGAAAATTTATGTTGTTTGATTCTCATTTGATAACAGAGTGGAAGTACTGATATGCTGCTGAGATGATGCTAGATGTGATGAGGCTAAAATGAAGTTGGAGCAAGTTGACAAAAATCAATCCATTAGTTGTTATCTTCTCCTCCTACTCTTTAATAAAGATATCTGTCCATTTTCCCATACATATGTCTATAACTTGTGAAACATATTCTTGGTGATGTATGTATTTTAGATCTAATCGATTTGATTTGATTAAGATAAGTATATACTTGTACATTGTATGTTGTTTGTTGTTCTTTTTTTTGTTTGCAAGAATCAATCTAGTGGCTTGAGTTGGAATGAGAGTGACGAAAACAATGATAGAAGGAGAAGGAGAGTGAAAGTATCACATGTAGGCTTCTTTTCCTTTATGTATATATGCTTGTTTTAGAGAAAATAGTAGTTTTATTTATTCTGTTATTCTGAGTGAAGGAACACCACACTCAAGGAATTTAGTTTATCCGTATATTAAAATTCCATATAACAAAGTGGTGACTCCACTGGGGATCGAACCCAGAATCTCTGGGGAGTATCCCATCATTCTTGGTGTTTATGCCTGTGTTTATCTTCATCAATATCATCTACTTTATGTGATCGGTCATTTGAATGAACAAATTGCATTAGAAGTGTGTTTAGCTGCTTGTTTCATAAACCTTTCTGCACCCAACACACTGTTGGTTAGGGTATAGTGCACTGTGTTCGATTTAGGGGTGCTCTGTCTCCCCTTAGAGGCTGCGTTTCCCCCTTAGCCAACCAAATTCCATCAAAATTTGTCATTTCTTTCAGTTTCATCCACTTTTTTTTTGTATTCTCAGATGTCTAATTTCTCTTAAAGACCAATAAACTTTCTTAGTTATTCCTACTTTGAAAAGTAATTTGTTCAATGTTTCATTAGCTCTTTTCTTTATCATTGGAAAATCAAATTCAAAGTAGTTAATTTTTTCATTAGATCAATTATGTTTTTGAAAAGGAAATTGTTGTTTCATTCCTTGTTTCCTATAGGAAAATTGTAGTTCCATTCTTCATTTTCCTAAGAGAAATTGTTGTTTTATTCCTGGTTTCTCAAAAGAAAACATTTGTTTGATTGATTTGTGCATATAGTTTCCTTTATTTCATTCACATTCAAGGGAGTTGAAAAGAAAAACATGCATGTGCATCTAGAGAATTGTGTGTGTTTTATAGGAAAAAGTTAAGGAAATCTGGATTTAGTTTGTGCTCTTTGTTGTATGCTCAAAAACTATTTGCTCTTTCCCCTTAGTAGTTAGGACTTTCATTGAAAAAGCTAAATTGAAAAGTTTTCTTATCATTTAGTTTTAATTTTTATGAATTTCCATTACATCACGCGATGAACCTCAAAGACAAAATTTTAAACAAGATCAACATAAAACTTACATCAATCAACCTAAGAATGCATTGTAACATCAACGATAAAATTTAGAATGTCTAGGCTAGAGATGTGTTCTAACGTCTTTAAACATAGAAGTTGTCGCTAGCTTGTCTGTGATACATTCCGAGTGTGATACCTCACTCCACATACGTAAGTATATCAGAGCTCGTCCACGTACCTTTAGGTATATAGGGCGGTGTTCTAGTACGAAAATTATAAGGGGGTGCTCTCACTGTGCGGTTTCGCATTATACATCACTAATACAGACTTGGGCCTCCACTTCCCTTCGAGTATATTTGGGAGGACAAATTTAGGTTTTTATCCATCCATAGGTAACCGATTTGGTTGCCTTGTAACTTGTGATACACCGAACACAACATTGGGGAGATTTCCTGCCTGTACTTCTTGGTTCGCCAGGAGTTATTCTATAGTTCACAATTACTTGGTAAACCTTTTTCCCAGAATTACCCTTTTATTTTGTTTATTTGATTTTTTCATAAAATCAATCAGTCATCATGGAAGAAGAACATCCATTTCCCGGTTGTTTGCGTAGAATAGCACAAAAAAAAACTTTACCATCAGAATCCATTTCTGGTCATCGAAGGTGACATCATTCTACTAAAACTAGTACTATCAGTACCTCTAGTGAGACATCATCATCACATATACCAGAGTCATCTTGAGTCTTTTCTACACATCCTGGTTCATCCATTGTCGCTAAAATGGAGTCCTCACATCTACCTGTGGACACGATCCATCCAATCAATGAGACCATACCTGCCAAGCCTGATGTTGTTCAATTGGAAGTTGATTCGAATGCCATCATTCTCTTACCAAAACATCTAGATCTCGAAGTCGAACAACTCGAAGTTGTTCCTGTATCTGTCGCTCCTTAGTCGATCGTAGCCATTGAGTCTCCCCTTTTGCGTAGTCAACCACTTGAAATATATCTTGGGCCTGACAGTGAAATTATTCCACCTGGTTTGATTTCGATTAAGGAAAAAACTCAATAAGAAATATGCCCTTCAAATCCAACTCATTTTGGTTCGGGGCTTTATCTTTACAAGTCTATTCCTCGATTGACTTACACTGCTTTTGTTGATCCTTTTTCAATTCAAGTTCCTGTAGATCTTATAGGGTATACACTAGGTCATTTGACCATGGATGATTCAACATCTCCGGTTATACCATCTGTTACAGTTGTGACAACATCTATTGTTTCTACTATGTCGATGTTTACCACGTCACCCTAGTCACATCTTTATGGTGGTCCTTCTGGCCCACTGGGTTACCAATCATTATCTGGAACCTACTATGGTGCATCCTCAAATCCATGGACTTCACCCATGTCACCCTTTGAAATTTCAAAATTCAATGGAAACCTGGAGAAGACCCGTAAACGAATGATATGACTTATCATTTGTGGTGCTCATCAAACTCCTTAAATGATGACTCCGTTAGACTATGTATTTTCTAGCGCATGCTCACTGGTCTAGATGCACCATGAGGAAAGTTATTTTACTTTGTCAAACTTGTTAAAAAATGAAACATCCTTATGAGGAAAGTTCTTTTACTATGTCAACCTCGTTAAAAAATGAAACAACGTCTTGAGGATAGTTCTTTTAGTATGTCAACCTCGATAAATGAAACATATTCTTGAGGATATTTCTTTTACTGTGTCAACCTTGATAAATGAAATAGATTCTCAAGGAGAGTTCTTTTACTGTGTCAACCTCGATAAATGAAATGAATTCCTGAGCATAGTTCCTTTTCTTATTTCAATCTCGTTAAATGAAACAAGGTTCCATGAGAATATTTGTTTTCATGTGTCAAGATCGTTAAAAAATGAAACAAATCCTCTCCTAATTAAGATGAGTCTTCCATTTGATCTCGTAAATGAACCTTCATTCCATCCAGCTATTAGTAACCATTAGTCTACTTAGGTGAATGAAATGAAGCTTGAGGACATGTGCTATTTCAGGGGCCATTCAAAACTATCTTGAGTCCATTTCGGTTATTATTTTCAAGACTTGTTAAAATGATGAAAATCCCATGCTTCTTTTGCTATTTTTCATGCTCGTAAAACACATGAAAATGCCAAATTCTTTCCGTCTTTTCCTGCTCGTAAATTAAAGTGAAATTTGGCCAAAGCATACTTTTATCCTCTTTTCTCGAGCTTTGATAAAAATGAAAAAGGAATTCAAAGCATACTTTTATCCTTCTTTTTCGAGCTTTAATAAAAATGAAAAAGGAATTAAAGCGCACTTTTATCTCTTTTTCGAGCTTCAATCACTGCGAAAAAGGAACCCCCTAGAGTCTTCTTTTAGCTCTTTTTAGACTCTGATAATGTGAAAATATTTTCGAGCACTTGTCTTTTCGAGATCATAAAAGTAAATGAAACAATATCTACTCAGTATAATTTTAACCATTTTCTAGACTAAGATAGATTATTTACGAAAAAGGAAACCCTTGGTCGAACATGGCTAAGAGATTTTCTCAGGTATCATTTTACACTTTTTCGGACCTCAGTAACAAATTTACGAAAAAGGACTCATGGATTTTTCTTTTTTCCTCCTTTTCAAACTCTCTAAATATGAAAAAGGATCGGTTTCACTGTCGTTAGACTCATTAAAACATAAAATAGCGACGGACTTGTCGATCATGGCAAGATTGAGTTTCATTTATCGCTAGAATTGTTAAATTATTAAATAGCGATGAATTCACTTGAAGGGTCGAATTATAGATCAAGAATATGTTACCCTCCTCAAGCTTGTTAAAAAATAAAGAGGTACTGGTCAAAATTGATTGGGGAATTTTTTTGGAAAAAGAACAGAACACTTTATGATAGCAGTTTGCTCTTGAACATGACATGTTCACTCCATCATCATGAATTTTGGGTTGGGTAATCATATTAATGGTTCATCATATCATCACTTGAATTTTGAGTCAATGCTGCCAACTCATCTGAGTGTCGCCAACATGTTCAAGAGAATTCATGCAGTAAATCCTCATCCTTCTGCAATACTCATAAAACTTCATTTCCATGATAGTCATCCCTAAAAATTGCTATATCAAGTCACATTTTGTCTCTGAAATCATTACTCCCATTTTGCAATAAAGTTGCTTCATGTCGAAATCAACTCATCATCTAGGAATTTTACTTAGAAACATCTTCCAGTACCTTAAGGCTTGCTACATCATCGACATGTTTCTTGCTTCTGGACCTTTGAAAAAAAGATTTTTTCTAGTGTTCGACATCAAATCATCTATTCACACCCTGCAAATTGTATTGCAGTACCTTGAGAACCATTAACATCAATTGTGGTTTTCTCGTGTCTGTTAACAGCTCACGTCATTGGTTGGTAATCAGACGATGGCTTCCATGTTTGACTTCAAATCATATATTCGCATGGTTATACGTGTACCGGAATGATTGAGTGAATGAGATAAGAAGACCCTGGATCTAGTTTCATCCATATGGGCTACGATTTCAGGATTGTTGTACACATCATCTATATGATGGATTTACATACAGATCGACATCAGAACATGGGCCTATATATATAGGAATGTCTATATTGGGCAACATTCAAATGTAGACGACTTTATGAATTATGTACATGTTAAGATAGTTTATGTGCTGAACATGGGTATGCCTCCCTCAGTAATTCGTGACGAAGATGAGAATATCATGATGTAATGTATTGAAAGTTTGATGTAGGTCACTGTTCGCTTCAGATCCTACTCATCACATCGTAAAGCATCTCATCCAAATACTATTATTATTTTGAATTCATGCTTTAAGGGGTAGCTGTTACAGGTCAATTTGGGCATCATCCCCCAGGACCTGGTCAAATTGGACATCATCCCCTAGGACCAATGAACAGGGTCTACCATCCCCTTATATTTCAGTTGTTATATGCCCTAAGTGAAGGCATTCCATTCATGGCTTGAATTGTGATATTTCCAAGGTTTGAAGTATATAATATATGACCCACTGACTCAACAATGCTCCTCTGCAAGGGGCTAACTGCATTGCAGTGCCAATACCTCCATGCAAGGGTGCAGTGCAGTGCACTTCTCAACACTCAAGGGTGCGTTGGTCACCTGGGACCAGAGTTATCATTGTTCCGGGAATATCCACATGTCTAGTGCCTTCTAGAAGAGTCCATAGGTGTCATACTTCGAATCCAAGTGTCCATCCACCACCTCTGAACTGGGAAATATGTCTTACCTATTATTATAAATCCATTCATTGAGAAACTACTAATCAATTTCCCTATAAATTGAGCACTCATCGAAGTGCTAGGGAGGAAGATTTTTTTGCAAAGTTATGTTGTTGAATTCTGATTTGATAAGAGAGTGGAAGTACTGATGCTGTTGAGATGATGTTGGACGTGATGAGGTTGGAATGAAGTTGGAGCAGGTTGACGACAAATCGATCCATTGGTTGTAATATTCTCCTCCTACTCTTTAATAAAGATATTTTTTCATTTTACCATACATATTTCTATATCTTGTGAATCGTATTCTTGGTGATGTATGTATTTCAGATCTAATCGGTTTGATTTGATTAATATAAGTAGATAATTTTATATTGTATGTTGTTTGTTGTTCTCTATTTTTTTTTGCAGGAATTGATCTAGCGGCTTGAGTTGGATTGAGAGCGATGAAAACAAAAAAAAAAGGAGGAGAGTGAAGGCATCACATGTAGGCTTCTTTCCCTTTCTGTATATCTTCTTGTTTTAGAGAAAATAGTAGTTGTCTTTCTTCTGTTTTTATGCGTGAAGGAACACCACACTTAGGGAATTTAGTTTATCCGTAGATTAAAATTTTGTATAACAATGACCTCTTCCATAGCTTCCCTCAACTTCTCCCTTAGAAGCTCCACTTCATATTTTTCAGTGACTTTCTCCTTGCCTTTCCTCTACTTAATAATTTCTTATTTTGTTGGAGATAGGTAAATGATTTCTTCTAACATAGGTTTTTTTCCCTTTCCTGTCTCGTCATGCTTCCTATCAGCCTTGATACCTTTGGAAAGTTGCAATCTAGTGAGAGGCTTTCTTGGTTTAAAAACAAAACCTGCATCTTCACTAGAAAAGTCAAGTTTCTTGGAAGTGAGGTCTTTCTTCTTCTTCTTACCTCCTTTGAGCTCCACAGCTTTAACCATAGGTGTTTCTTCTATATCTATGGCTTGTAAAATATCATCAAGATTACCTTTTCCCACTGTCTCGCTCCTAGTGATTCTTCCATGACTCTTTTTGCTAGGCATGCTGCTTGAAGGTGTGGGCTGAGGTATCTCTATCTTCTGCAAGTATTCCATTTCAACCTCCATGGGATCTGTAATTGGTTGCATTTATCCTTCCTATCCACCTTTTTCTTTAGATATGGAATCATCATTCTTACTTGAAGGGTTGGTTTTTGATTTAGGTGTTTTCTTAGGAGTCAACACATCCACTTAATAACCACTTAAAAACATAAATGTGGCCCAGTCCCTATTTAATTTTTTCAAATCTTCAATAACCATCAACTTAATTAATCCATGATGGAAGATAGAGGTTTCACTACTCTTAGGCCTAGCTTGTATTTTATCTCACATTTTTCCTAGGCTTCTGAATAGGAAAAATAGAAGGTCCAAAAGTTGTTTAACAATGAAATGGAGCAAAATTCTGAAGTGATACTGATATATCATGTGAAACCTCCCTTCACATGTGAAATACTTCGGAATCACCAGCAAGAGTTTGGAGTAATTTTCTCCGAGACAACTTCTTGGTATCCCTGAGGTCATGTCCAATCCTATGTGCTTAGGCTTGAGGAAATCATCACAGTTCTGCAATTTGAATTTAGTGGCTTTAAACCAGTCTTCCCCTATCCTTGGAATTTTTGTAGCTTAGGAAATAGTTTCAGGAGAAACCATGAAATTTAGTGCACCCAACTTTCATGTAGTGCCAACAAAATTAACTGCAAAATCCTTAGAAACTTGGGCATGATACCCCTGCAACTTCTGATAAAACATCATGCAACCAACAATGGTGAAGGCTACTACAAAACTTGGATCTTCATTGACCAATTTCAACTCCATTGGCTCTTACCTAATCACGGAGCCCCCTTTGTTGGTCCTTTTATGCATGGCCATTCCTTTCAAAACAATGTTGGACTCCTTGGAAATATGACAACTGCAAAAGATAATTACGCACAATAAGCAGCTTGGAAACAGAGGTTGGACCTTCCTTAAGATGGCAGCAACAACTATACTCAAACAAAACAGGGAAAAGGTGGCAGCAAGCATCTCACAAGGATGATTTGAAAAAGGTAAGTTTGAATGCAAGAGGAAGGAGGCCAAATAAGGAAAGAAAAAAAGAATGATGGGATGATAATGATGATCACACATGCACCATGACTCCAAAAAACTCATCACATGACCTCAGACTGGCCTCTATCCATTTGAAAATTGACACCTCATCCATTATCTTGCTAGTGCAGAAAAACATGAGCTCGTAGCATTTTCTGTTATGATTTTTCTAGATTCGCTACAGACTTTTGAGGTGAGTCCATAGCGAAAACAACCTGTTTTCCATAGAATTCACTGTGGACCCAGGAAAAAGTGGACAAGTGGCTCAAACCTTAATTTGAACAAATGCATGTGGTTTTTTGGTAGATTTTTATTTACATGACCTTAATGAGATGACATGTGGGGACTCTAAAGACTTAGGACTATAACAAAATCATGAAATTTCATCAATTTTCATGAATTAAATCATCAAAACACTAACACCTATACAAAATGACACTCCTAACCGAAATGAATGTTATTGAAGGTAACACAGTCCAAGCCAAGACTGTCACATATGATCTATGAGCAGCACAAGCACATTTCAGACTTCAAGGCTACCTTTCATAATGTGCACATCCGTGTGAAGAAGGACATGGAAGGCGTCTGGTATGAGATGCCATACATGGTCACAGAGGATGACCTTGAATGCACCATGACCAATTGGCCCCCATTATGGTTCGAAGTGAGCATAGCTGGTGGTGTGATATCCTCACTACCACCAAATACCCTGACAAAGTCGCACATGCCAACATATCACCCAAAGGATGTGCAAAAGGACCAAGAGTCGACCACTATGGTAGAAACAGTGGACCTACACAGTGATGATGGGATGGAAGAGAAGGATGAAGACCGTGTCAATGCACTAGAAGATAGATGGTGAGAAAAAAAGAAAGGGCCTCATACAACCCTAGGGTCTCACACAAAAATGAAAGCTTCTAAGAAAACCGAGACTGATCCATTAACACTCACCGAGGAGGATTTTGAAAAAATTGGCGACGCAATCTAGGCGCTCACCGAAGATGTATGGACCAAGGATGAAGCACATTATAAATCAGTCCTTGATAACATGCAACACGGGCTCCAATAGCTCATAATTCAAGCAAGTGCGGGATAGGTGACGGAGTTAATCACTCGACACCCATCCAGCTCTGAAAGCCACATATTTTAAGTTCCGGGTGCTGCACTTCAGATTGCCAGTTCCGAGCTACACGTGGTTGTTCATGAAAGCTCTAAGGTTGGGATTGATTTGGTTGTGTTCCCCAGCGGCAAGTTGCATGCTATGCATATGATGATCACAAATGAGTTGTAGTACATAGAGTATAAGACCTTCTAGGACACCATGGAAGCTCCGCACCAAGCCATCTTAATGCTTAAAGGTCAGTAGCTAGCATAGGATGTGTGCCACACCGCTGAAAGCCAATGTGCCTAGTTGGAAACTCTGATTCATAATTTGTGCTCGGGTCTCCCCGAAATAATAGTACCAACTACTGCAACACCCACTATCAAATTGGAAAACTTGGTAGTCGCCCTAAAATCTTCCCGATCAGAAATCTCAACAGTCTGAGAGGAACTTGAGCAAAAGATAGTTCATTTGTGGATGAAGTTGCAGTCTGAGATACCTCCAGAAGTTCGTGTACAACATGCCAAGGTAGTTCAGGAGTCAACCACTAGCATCACCATTGTTGTGGATGCTTGGAGCCAATATCTAGAGGAGTCCATGGGAATTTGGACCTCCGTCCAAGATGACCCTATTGCACAGTAGTTGAAGATGGATCTGTGGGGCAAGGAACAAAAATTTAATGATATCTAGGTTGTTGTGTTGACCTTGGTGCCTGCCAAGTAGTTGGCCCGCTTATAGGAAAGTCGAGCCATCCCGGAAGAGATCAACGCACTACGCCAAGGGGAGTAGTTGCTTGACAATAGAATGCAGCCTTGGGCTGAGGAAACCTTGTAGTTGTCCCAAAACATAGGTGGTGCCCTCTGAAGCCTGCAGAAGACCTAGATAAGTATCATCCTAGTAGCCGAGGGGCCAACTATAGAGAAACTGGTCGAGGAAGCACATAACGTTGTAGCGCATAACACATAAGTCATTCATCCACTAAATATTTATGTTCAGGAATTGAAGGAAAAGATGCAGGAATTGAAACCAAAGTGACTCAGAATGAGTCACTAGAGATTGTGTTTGGGGCCTGTTAGGATGGGGTCCCCTAAGGGAAATTTTTTGTGTAGTTTTGGGTTAAATTTTGTTGAAACGTGTTGCGCACAGAAGTCAAGGGGCTTTGGGGCAGGTCAAAGCTCCTTTATTATTATAATGGGTAGAAAGGGAAACCATGAGTCTCAAACCATGGTTTGAGACGATGGTATATGTGCATCGAAGTCATATAGATATGTAAGGATTGAGTTAAGTAAGGATATCTTAAAAAAATTCAAGTTAAGTTTTAGTGATGTTTATGTTTATGTTTTGATCTAGTTTGTATTCGATCTAGGTAGTAAGGCTCTTTCTAGCTGCGTGTGTAGAGACCTAGTCCTAAGCTGTTTGGAAGGAATCTGCTGTTGTGTGTGCAGATGGAAAGAAATGTATTGGGTTAAAGACTGATTAATAAAGGAGAAGTTTGGCAAACTCTATTTCAATTTATGTGTTTATGCTTGACTATGTTAATTATATGTTGACATGTTTCTGTGAATGTGCATTTATATGAATTAATTATCTGTGAAAAATTATATGTGTTCATGTAAGGGTTACATCCACATGAAGGATTTTACTGGAAAATTACCTATATGATTGCACAAAGCTAGATCTGACTAAAGTATAATAATCTGTTAGTGCATATTTGTTAAGGGTTTCATCCAGGCTTAGATATGGTTTCTATGAAGTGTCACGCAGGTTGATAAGCCTTAGATCAAATAATTAAGGTTAAAGCACACATCAAATGCTCCCTCAACGTGTGGAAACCTAGTTCTAGCACCCCCCATACTGCTTCAGACCAAATTTTGTTCTGTGAAAGAATATCACTGCCGAAAGTGCTAGTAGTTTGAGGGTTTTTTTGGTTGCGTTGAACACTCTAAACCTAGGTCAGGACCCCTCAAGAAAATAAAGAGCAAGGAGGAAGAGTTTTCCCAGTTGTTGCTCAAATCAGTGAAGGACCTCTCTAAGAGAATTGAGGAGATGAATCAAAATTTTAGAAATGGAAGCAAAGGAAAAGGAGTTCAGGGAGATTTCCAAGTTGGGTAAGGATCTTACACCTCACATCACGAATATGCACCACACATTACCATGCCAACAGTATCGTACACATCACCTCACTCCATGATTCCCACATTTAGATTTCGGGTACTGGAGGGAAGCATGAGCCAGAGGATGCTCACTATGGTGAGTATTTCATTGAGTATCAATCATATGGCCAAGAATTTGGAAGGGTTGTCACCTTCAAGGAATTTTTTGAGCTAAAAATTGGCAACAAGCCTAGAGGATTGAGTGGTGGATTATATGTGCAGAAAAATGATTTGCAATGCACAGTAGGGAGGATGTTCCATCTGACATTTGATGGTTCATCCAAGAGCTTGGCCAAGGCATGGGTCGAGAAGCTTGACGTGTAATTTTAGCTGAACCAAATGACAAAGGTCGAAGCAATCAAGGTTGCTACCTTGGACTTGGAGGGAGAGGCTCATGAATGGTGGTTTAATGGGGTGACTACGCTGGGGAACGAAGTTTTGAAAACATATCTTGAGTTCACTAGGAGGGTGTTTGAGCGGTTTGAGAGGAAGGATCTAGAGGAATACTTCAAAGAGTTGAAAATGCTCTAGCAGATAGGGAGTGTCAAGGCATACATATCAGAGTTCTTGAGGCTGTTAGTTATGGTTTCGGACTTATCATAATCTAGGAGGATTTATATGTTTGTAGAGGGATTGGAAGAACCACTTCGTGGTTTAGTGAGATTGAGAAGATCCACTACCTTGCATGACGTAGTGGGGAGAGCGAGAGATCTATAGGATTCTCTACCTAGAGCTCGAGCACCACAACCAGCCCAAATCGTCTTCAAGGAGAGGGGACGAGATGCGAGAGCCCCACCACCAAGGAGTAACCAGGGTCAAGGACAGTGGGATGATGAGACCAGGAGGGATCTCTATAGGAAGAAGCTCTACTTCACATTCCAGGAGCCTTGGGCACCAGGTCATATATGCATAAATAAGAAGGCACCAGGTCTTCTCGGATAGTGAGGGGATGAGGAAAATTATTTTGATATGGGTGGAGAGGACACCGCAGTACCTTAGGAGGAGGGCCCAACACTACCACCGATAGTTGGAGGAGCTATGTTTGCACCTTTGGGAGGAGTCCTAGCATCTTTGCAAGGAGTTCCCAACTACTTAACATTGAATATTCGTGGGATGGTGCAAATACAATGAGTCTCAGTGCTAGTCAATAGTGGGGCTACCCACAATTTCATTGATTCTTAGATGGTTCGGAATAGAGGCATAACCACAAAATATTTTGAGGGGTTCTCATTATTGGTGTCGGGAGATAGGACCGTGCAGTGTACATGCTATGTGTCGGCTTTGACAGTGACCATGGGGGCCAATTTGGTGACCGATCACTTCTTTGTGGTCAACATTCTGGATACTAATGTAGTACTTGGGGTTCAGTGGCTCTACGCATTGGGGAGAGTCACCATAGATTAGAAGATGCTCGATATGGAGTTTTTGGATCCGAGCGGGAAGCTCGTACTACTCGGGGGTATGCACTCCTACCCCCCACAGATGGTTTCATCTCACCGCATGGAGGTAGACTTTAGGCAGGGAGACATAGAGTGGGTTGTCAAGTTGAGGATCTCAAAGGCTAGTGGAGTAACAAATCCACCTCACCCAGATATCCAGACCATCCTTGATAGATACTCCATGGTTTTCGGGGACATACCACTAGGGCAGCCACCTGACTAAGGATTCAATCACACCATCGAGATAGAGCCTGGGATCTAGGCAATGATCACTACCCCGTATAGGCACCCCAAGGCCTATCAGGAAGAGATTGAGAGGGCCATACTTTAGCTCTTAGAGTTGGGACATATACAGCTGAGTTTAAGCCCTTTTTCTACATCGTTTTTTATGGTGAAGAAGAAGTACGATACATTGAGAATGTGTATCAATTACAGGGCCTTGAACAAGAAAACAATGAAGAACCACTACCCCATTTCGTGGATAGATGAGATGATGGATGAGCTAAGGGGATCCAAGTCCTTCTCCAAGATAGATATGAGGTTGGGGTACCATCAGAGACGAGTGAGGGACAAGGATGTCCCTAATATAACTTTCAGGTGTCACTATGGGCACTTTGAGTTTTTGGTAATTCCCTTTGGGTTAACCAATGTTCCAACTATCTTCCAGTCATGCATGAAATGTGTATTTCATGGTAATTTGAGAAAGTTCATGTTGGTAGTCTTCGATGACATATTGATCTATATCCAAATTTTGGAGGAGCACCTACAACATGTGGAGACGGTGCTTCACATATTAGAGGAGAATAAATTTTATACGAAGTTGTCCAAGTGTGAGCTTGGGCAGACATAGATTCTTTACCTAGGGCACATCATAGGCACCAATGGCATGAGGGTGAATGAGGAGAAGATTAGGGCCATCCAGGATTGGCCAGAGCCCAAGAACGTCACTCAGTTGAGAGGGTTTCTGGCAATTTTCACCTACTACTCGAAGTTTTTGAAGAGGTTTTCACATCTGGTAGCACCCCTCACATATTTGACGAATAAGGGGGCCTTCACTTGGACTCCTACAGTGCAGGAGGAATTTTATCGCCTCAAACAAGTGATGAGTAGTTGTCCAATCCTTGCACTTACAAATTTTACCAAGCCCTTCGTTTTGGAGTGCGATGCATTAGGTGAAGGAGTAGGGATCGTACTGATGTTGGACAGGCATCCCATAGCCTTTGAGAGCCATAAAAAATTTCCTCATGAGAGAATATACCCCATATATCACAAGGATATGCTAGCCAGTGTTGGGGTTCTTGAGTATTGATAGATTGGCTAACCAAAAGACAAGACAACATCAGAACCAATCTTTAGAGTTCCAGGATCTAGTCCTCCTGTTCTCAGAGAGGGATCTCTCAAATTTTTTTCAAAGATATATCTTGTTTTCTTTTAAGTATTGATTTTAGACTAGTTATTAAGTGTAGGTGTTTGTTTGGTTTGTTTGGTTGAATTGGCACAATAAAACACGAAAGGTCTAAGTAGTATAGATAGAAAAAAAAGTGTCAGATTCATTGGGCAATGGATTCAAGAAGACGTTTATGATACACTCATCAATGGATATGGGATATCAAAGGGAAAATCTAACTTGGCCACAAGATCCTCTAGTTTTGTGAATGAGATGGACATCAATGATTTGGAAAGAGAGTTTGAATTCTCAACAAAGGGAACTTAAAAACATAACTTGAACATAAAGAGGCATTTGATAGATAGGGCTAACCATGAATTCTACAAACCACACTTTAAGAAAATAATGACTTCAAGACAATTTTTAAAATGAAATCTAAGATTTAGGAGCACATCCTATTTCCTCAAAGATTTTATTTCAAAGGAGTTTAGAAAACATGAAAGATTCATTGATAATTGCAGTCATAGAAGAAGGAACACCTAACACATCTATGATTACAACTATAAAGACCTTTAAAACAACTATTTAAGCAAGAACAAAGGGTATGATCAAAACAGACCTCGTTGGCAAACTATAAACAATGGTACTTCAAAGGGAGACTTCAAAAACATCTTTCAAGTGGCAGTAGACAAGCAGGGAAAACCATAAATCATGTTGGAACCAACTATTTGAACTGTTTGAGAAATAAACAGGAATAAGGGTTCAAGAGAATGATTAAAGACTCTAAAATGCCTTAGCAGAAGAAAACATAAAACAATGAAGGATAAATAGGTCTAAGATGCTTCCAAGATTCATTTCTTAGCCTAAAATTTTCATCCTACTGCAGTAAGAATTTATGAAACATAATGAAAATAGGAAAACAACAGACAGTTCAAGATACATCACCAACAGCCAGGCTCAGGGATCCAGTGATAGAGCCTTCTCATGAACAAGCAAGTCAAAACATCATCAAGCTTCCAAGACTTCAACTTCTTCTTCAACTTCAATAGACTATGTATTATTTCAAAGAGTTTTAGTGTTACAACTAGTGACCAACCAACCAAAAACTTCCCATTTTCTTCAGAAGTATTTATAAAAGAAATGAGGAGGTGGAAGATTTCTAGGGTTAGATATCATTAATTCCATACTAAATGCAACTCCCAGCCTTGAAAACCATGCAAGGTATAAGGCAGGAAATCATTCAATTTACAACTCTGTTTCATTAACTTTTTTTCTGCTTTTTAGGCTTAGTGGGCAAAAATATTGACTTTAAGGCACTTTCTAATCTTTACAATAACTTCTACCGATGGTTTGGAATATTTGATTTTTCTTGTAATAACTGTTAGTTGCCTTTGTCTTTAATGTTACTGACTGAGCTTTAATCTGGGTATTCCTTTGAGGCAGAAAGGCTGCAAGGTGTCAATTTGGTAGCTGGGGAATCAATTAGCCCCTTTGATGTGGTATTCGAGGCTTTTTTGGAGGTTTGTTTTCAATATGTGGATTAGGCCTTCGATATTCAATTTGTGCCTTGATCCCTTTAAGATTTGATTATATATTTAATCCTTTGATTATGCTCTGATCCTTTATCTTTGATACTGATATTCTTTAATCACCTGATGTTCACTGTGTTTATTGTTTGCAGGTGCGCAGAGGGTTTGCACAGGTGGAGGTTTTTGTTTTAATGAATCGATGATCATGACTCATCAATCCAAAAATTAGAAATCAAACCCTCTTAGATCCCGTATGACCTGTATCTAAGGCCACATGGATCGTCATCCTCGGCCTATGATACTGTAATTGGTTGCGGGAGGGTTTTACCCTTTAACTTATAAAACCTGCATAAAACAAACAATCGTTATTTAAATCTTGCAGAAATAGGTTTAAATATACTTAGGAGGGTTCATGAAGGTGGTTTAGAGCTGTGAGAATAGATGAATGTAGTAGTAGAAGAGAGAAACCCTTGGCGGAAGCGAAGCAGGGTTTGAATTTTTTGAATTTGGCACAGAAATGATAAAGGGTGGATTCAGAAAACTGGAAGCAGTTTTTGCGTAGAAGTTGGGGGGGGTAAGTGGTATTAGCTTTTGGAACACGATATGTGTTAGCGTTAGACACGTGGATTTCTAAAACCACTCTTATCACGCGGAAGTAGCGCACTAGGAAGGAGGGGTGAAAATCGTGCAATATTGATCGTCGACCGTTGGATTGGAGGCTCCAAATCCAACGGTGCGGGTTGAGTGCTATGGATGAAGAGCTGCGGGGTAAAAGTGTATGTGGGGTCCATGGTGATGTAACAATTCTGTCGCGTAGCGGACGGGTGTTTGGGTTATCGGGTTAAGTCCCGATCGTAGGGTCTCTCAGATGGATATTGGTCAAGATTTAAAAGGAGGAGCAGATAGATGGATGGAGGAAAAGGTAAGACAAGGTGAATGGGAGGAAGGATGGGGCCCGATGGCTGTTGATCTGCAGAGATCAACGGTCTAGATTTGTTTAGATCATAACGTCGGGAATGAAGATAATAGAAGGAAAGTTGGGTTTGGGAAAGGTTTTTAAGCCCTTTAGCACCCGATTGCGGGGCTTTAGGATGCATGGAGGAAGGGGCTAAAGGAAATAAGCCCTCGGGGGCTTAAATGCCTTATAGTGCTAGAAGACTGTTTTTAGGCCAAAAATAGGGATTTTAAAGCTAAAAGAGGGTCCTGATAGGTGAGATAAGGGTTTTTTAAACTAAATGAAAGGGGGACATAAGGTTTAAATAGGATTTCAGAATGGTTTAGAAGCCAAATGAAGGTCTTTATGGATCAAAATGGAGAATGAAATGGAGAAGTGTAATGATGAAAATAGAGTTTTTAAGCAGTCTTTCTCTTAGTAAATAGCAGGTACTTTAGGAATAATAGTGAAACAACAGTGAAGATTAACTCAAAGGGTAATTATCATCATAAGACTTCAAAAGATGATAAGTTTTCAAAGGAAACTATCTCTTGAAGGCTTAAAGACAAGATTAGCCACCACATGGTATAACAGAATTTATAGGTGGCTAACAGTGGCTCCACTTGGGGAGGACAGTTGGTTCTTTAGGTGTCTAGAACCTCAGCTATTGATCTCTAGATTTTCAGTAAACCAGTTCCTTAATCCATTGGGTAGCAACTTTTCTTTCCTTTGGCTGACCTTTTTATGAGTTGATAATCTTTTCAACAATCTGAAACAATGGAATTCTATCAAAGCAACATCTCTACCTACCCACTTCTATGATTCTAACATTTTTTCTTCTTCAGAGTGCATTTGGATTGGAAAACTCTTTTCATAAAATTTTTATTCTTTTGAAAATAGGAAACTAATCTAAGTCTAATATTATTCCTCCACGAGTTCAGATTAATTAGTTGAACTCATAAGTTTCTCTACCTAACTACTATCTGTCAAGATTTGACTGTCTGGTAGACTTTTATTCTCTATTTTCTAGAACAGAAATTTTAAAAGCAGCCAAGCCAGGATTAAGAAGTCTGACTTGTTGTAGATCTATGGCATAAAAACAAGTTGCACATAGACTTTTATTTGCAGAAAAATTAAAACAAAATGTGAAGGATTAAGATCTGAAAAATTTAAAGACATCCTTCATTATTTCTTCAGCTTTGGTTTTGATTTTGTTTGAGTTGTCTTCTCTTTATTTTCTGGTTCAAGTTTTGAGCATGTTGGAACCAGTTTTCTTTCTATCTTGATATATTTCTACTGATAATCCAAGATTGTACTGTTTGGCTAATCTAATTCACTAACCTATCAACATTAAATTTAAAACTAATTAGTCTTGATTAGGCTGTATGACTAAATAGCAGTGTGTTTTTTAGTAGTGGCATTTGAGCTTGCACACTTTCAGATTTTTGTCTCTCTTTTTTGGTATGGGGTTGTACCTTTCTTGTTTTATCTGCCCTCTTTTCTTTTTCTCTTGTTTTTGTACTTTTTTGTTTTCTTTCAAAATCCAAATACAATGTTATATATAATGAATGAAAGCTTTGAAACCTAGGACTCTTGACAGAAATAATGTTTGAGCATCCTGCCATTGACAGGACCTCCATATAGATCTTCTCCATTCAAATATTTCAGGAAAAATGCATTGTGACCCCTCTCAGCATGAATAATATATGGTCCTTTCCATAGATTCTCAAATTTTCCATGTTTTCCCCTTTCTTCCCTTCTTGAATCCCACTTAAGAACCACATTTCCAACCCAGAAATTATTTTCCTTAGTCCCTTTGTCAAATAGTTTCTTGATATTTTCTTGGACTAGTTGTGTTCTCTCATAGACTTCTTCTCTGGACTGTTGTAGGTGAATAGTTTGGTCGATTCTTCTCTACATATCACCTTCCTTAGTTTGCACTTCTTGAAGGAGTTTCATGACTGGAACTCCCAATGAGGTTTGGAAGACTGCATCCATGCCATACAATAGCTAATAGGGGGACATGTTTATTGACTTTTTAGTAGTTAATCTATCAGCTCACAAGGCATGAACCAGCTTACTGTGCCATGATTTCTGATTCTACTCCAAAATCTTTTTGATGATATTGATGAGGCTCTTATTGGAGGATTTAGCTAATCCATTCCATTGGGGATAGTAGGCAGTAGAATGTCCTAAGGTAATGTGGTATTTGTAGCAAAAATCAACCATTCTTTTGGATTTGAAGGCAGTAGCATTATCTGTTATGATCTTTCTAGGACAACCAAATATGGATAGGATATTAGTTTCAAGGAACTTGATAATGACAGAGTCAGTAGCATTCCTAGATAGTATGGCTTCTATCCACTTGGTAAAGTAATCAGTGGCAGTGAGGATCCACTTATGTTGGGCTGATGAAGATGGGTGAATTTCCCCAATGAAGTCCAAGCCCCATTGTTGGAAGGGTGCCTCAACACTGATAGGATGTAAAGGTAAGGGAAGGAGTTTTATTTTTCCATCAAAAATTTGACACTTATGGCAAGACATGACTAACTTCTGAGTATCTGGGAAAAGGGAGGGCCAATAGTAACCAGATCTGAGGATTTTATTTGCTATGGTCTTCCAGTAGAGGTGTCCTCCACATTCTCCTTCATGCAACTCATGCATGATTTTTCCTGCATCATCCTCAAGTAAACATTTAAGAAAAATTCCAACAACATTTTTCCAATATAATACCCCATCTAATATGTAATAATTCAAAGCCTTCTGTTTCAAAAATCTAGCTTTAGTTTTAGACAAAGAAGGAGGGGTATTTAAGTATAAAAGTACATAAATGATATCAGCATACCAAGTTTAATTTAGAAATGTTTCTTCAATGAAGGGAGCAGTGAATTTTTCTATTTCTTCCAACACATCAACCATATTCATATCTAGTGCTTGGAAGTTTGACTCAACCATGAGTTTTGCTAATCCCTACCCTTTAATTAGTTTGGTGGGCTTGATTTCTAAGTCATATTCAACAACAGTAGAAATTTGTCTTCCCCTTTTACCATCAGGGTCTTGACTTAGAATATCCTTGACAACAGTATGTGAGACAAAAGCAATGATGTGAGAGTGTAAAATGTAGACTCTAAAGTCTTTTAATGCTTTTACCAATGCTAAGGCTTATTTCTCCATGATGTTATATTTGAGAGGAGCATCTCTTAAGGCCCTACTAAAAAATGATATTGGTTGTTCTTGCCCCAAATTATTCTTATGAAGTAATGCTGTAGCTATTGTATGTTCTGATGCAAAATAAAAGATAAAAAAATCTTTGGTGAAATCTGGACTAATCAGGACTGGTGTTTGAGTGAGAGCTTGTTTAACCAGTTCAAATGATTGTTTGGCTTGTGTTGTCCATTTAACACCTACTTCTTTCTTAAGCATTTTTGTAATGTCTCTTAATAGCTCAGCAAGATTGGGGATAAACCTCCTCAAAAAATTAATCTTTCCAATGAAAGATTGTAATTCTTTGAGGTTTCTTGGATGGCTGATTTTCAATATGCCATCAATCCTTTTGGGGTCTAATTTGATTCCCTCTTTTGAAATTATGTGACCAAGAAGATTTCCTTCTTGGAGACCAAAGAGTGTCTTCTTGGGATTCAAAGATAAGCCGAATTTCCTACATTTCTCAAAAACTTTTCTTAAATGAATCAAGTGTTCTTCATCAGTTTTAGAGAAAACAGTTATGTCATCAAGGTAAATGATTATAAAATATCCAATATCTTCTGAGAAGGCTATGTCCATGGACCTTTGGAAGGTGGCCCCTGCATTCATCAAACCAAATGGCATTTGGACATACATAAGGGTGCCCCAAGTGTAGTAAAAGCATTTTTGTGTTGATCACTTGGGAGCACTAATACTTGATTGTACCCTGAGAACCAATCCAACAGTGATATTATTTTCGACCCAACTACCTTTTGAAGTATATGGTCCATCTTGGGCAAGGGGTAGTTGTCTTTCAGGGAGGCTCTATTTAGATTTCTAAAGTCAATGCATCTTCTTCCTAACAGAAACTAGGTTTGACACCTGTTCTAAATATCTAAGGGATACTATAATCCCAGAATCATACATATTTTCAATTTCTTTCTTGACTAAAGGTAATAAAACAGAGTTTATCCTTCTTAGTTTTTGTTTGAAAGGTTTCTTATTTTCCTTAAGAGGAATTTTGTGTTGGGAAAAATACTGAGAGGGGGGGTGAATCAGTATTTTCAGCATATTCAAAACTTTTTACTTTTCTTTACTTCAAAACCCATACGCATGCTAAGTGTTTTCCTTGAAAGGCAACCCACCTGATGAAGATGATGACAACTTACTTGATGAAGTTGTGCTTGAGAGAATATGTTCCTCATGAAGAAAATATGATGTTTCTACAGTGTGTACAGAAGACTATGAAGAAAGGATTTCAGAATGTACTCAAAGTATGATGAAAAAGAGTATGTCTCTTGGTATACGCGTAGTGGCCTAAGGGAAATCGCGTATACACGCGGAAAGGCACGTGCCAAGTCGCGTATGGGCAAAAGCGCTCAAAAAGTGCAAAACCAAGGGTAACCACCATGGTATTAACCCATTGAATTGGGTAATGATCCCCCTAAATTGACCCCGTCCAAATAGTTTTGGGCTTATGGTATTGTTTTGATCCATGGTATTGAAAAAGGGGCTCATGGTATTGACAAAGGGTAATCATATATAAGGAGAAGAAATTCATTGTGCAAATCATGAGTGTGGGTGCAAGATATCTGAGCTTGAATGAATACTTCTCTCTGAAGTAGATCTGATTGGAAAGGGTTACACTTGAAGATAAATATGAGTGTATGATGCACCAATGATGAAGAAGGGGATCTAGATCTGAAATGCATTTGTATTTACTAGATCTGCTTATGGAAGGCCTAGATCTGTGATGAGGCGAACATCTAGACGAACATCTGTCTGAAGTGAAAGGGTAAATCTGAACTGAATATCTGATCTGAAGAAGTATGCTGCTCTGGAATAATTGAAGATCTATACGCTACTTCGACGCGGAGGAAGCGCGTATATACGCAGCTTCAGCGAAGAGAAAGCGCGTATGCGCAATAAAATATACACCGAGGTATACGCCGGTTTGTGTGGACGGAAGCGCGTATATACGCGAAATCAGTGAAGTAAAAGAGCGTATGCAAACTAGGGTTTGCTGAAGCAAGGGGTATGAAATATCTGAGCTGTTCTGCTGTGTTTATGCTATCTGATCTGTGTTGATATGTATATGTTGATGATGTATGGTTGTGCTTAAAAGTATGGAAAGGGTCCAGTATGAAAATATGATGAAATGTGGCCTGCAAGTGGTGTTCTATTGAAGTTGTTGGATCCAGTGTGAAAATTGATGAAACGTGGTCCAAGGTGGTGTTGAGGGTTGTAGCCTTCAGTCAGGGGGTTGTAGCTCCCTTCCAGGTGAGGCTGGTAAACGAGATCGGGGGGTCGTAGCTCCCTTCCAGGAGAGGCTGGTAAACGAGTCAGGTGGTCGTAGCTCCCTTCCAGGAGAGGCTGGTAAACGAGCGCAGGTGGGTGCCTGCGTGCTGGTCAAGTCTGCGCCAGCACATATGTTGTAAGATGTTTTCTCTATAATAAAATATTGAAGGCTGAGCAACTGCAGCGGTGGTTTTCTCCCGATTTGGGTTTCCACCTAAAAATCCTGGTGTTTATGTGTGATGCTTTGTGTGATGGTTTATTCTGTTCTTACTGCACCTGTTTACTGCTTATTGAATATCTGATGAATAAATGATGGAATGGTTTAAGTGAAGATTTAATGACATATCTAAATCTCCGTGTATACGCTAGTTTCATAAATGGGATCCGCGTATATACGCTGGTTTACTGAAGTAAAGTAGCGTATGGGTTTTAAGGAATGAAAAAGTAAAAAGTTTGAATATGCAGTAAATACTGATTCACCCCCCCCCTCTCAGTATTTTTCCCAACAATTGGTATCAGAGCATGGTCCTTCTGCAGAAGCTTGATCGCTTGAAGGAGATCCGTCACAATGGGAAGTCAAGAAGGAGTGATGTCTATAAAGCCACCTCTATTCAATGGAAGCAATCTGATATTCTGGAAGGTACGAACAAAAGCATATCTGCAAAGTCTTGGTGCAGATGTATGGGCAATCGTGCAAGAAGGTTATCAATACCCAGCAAATATTCCTACTGATGCAGCTGAAAGAAAGAAGTATGAAATCAATGCCAAAGCAGTGAATGTCTTATTGGGAAGCATGTCTGAATCAGAATTTGCTAAAGTAATGCAGCTACATTCAGCAAAAGATATATGGGAAAAAATCATTCTAAGCTATGAAGGAGACACAAAGGTAAAAAGTGCAAAACTCCAATCTCTTAGAATTGAATATGAAAATTTGAAGATGCATAGTGATGAAAGTGTTGCCAATTTCTTTCTTCGTCTAGATGATATTGTAAATCGGATGAGAAATTTGGGTGAAACCATGGCTGATACTACTCTGGTAGAAAAGGTCTTAAGATCTTTGACTTCAAAATTTGACTCTAAAGTTTCAACTATTGAAGAAAGGCAAGATCTGCAATCGCTTACTATTGTTCAATTACATGGTACTCTGACTGCTTTTGAAATGAGACAAGGAGGTCCTTCTCAAGTAAGAGAAGCTGCTTTTAAGGCATCTACTAAAGGGAAGGAAAAGGAAGTTGTCAAAGATTCCAGCTATATATCTGATGAAGAAGAAGCAAATTTCGTGAGAAAGCTCCAACTAGGTACTGGAAGATTCAAAAGTAAGCTTCCCTTCAAATGTTTTGAGTGTGGAAAAGTTGGTCATTATGCTGCTAAATGTCCTTATAAAGAAAATCATGGTAAAGGGAAACAATTTGAAAAGAGAAAGAGTTATTATGCAAAAGAAGATGATGATGAAGTGTCCAGTGAAGATGAAGAAGATTCTGACCAAGATCTGAAAGTGCTCATGGCTAAGAAGCAAAATAAGAAGGTTACTCGAGGAAAGGAGATATCTCAGAAATCATGTATAGCAAAAATTGAAGAAGATGAAACAGATTCTGACGAAGATCTACAAGCACTCATGGCAAAGAAGAAAAAGGAGAAGGTCACTTGTAATACTCTTCTTTGTGCAAACAATAGTAAAGATAGTGAAAGTAAAGTTGTGGATCTAGAAGAAGCTCTCAAGATTAAAGAAGAAGAACTACAAAGTTCATACTATAAGCAAGAAACTATCTATAAAGAGATGATCTCACAAATGAAAGATCAAATAGAAATGCTAAATGAACAGGTGGACAAGTATCAAAGGTTTCATACTTATGCATCCAATCGAATTAAAGATCTAGAAGAAGATCTGGAAAAATCAAACAAGAAGAATGAAGAGCTGCAACAAACTTGTGAAGGAAATGAAGATTGGTTGAAAGAAGAGATTCTAAATCTGAAGGATCAAGTTGAAGATGGAAGAAGAAAAGAAGAAAGCATGACAAAGCAATGTCAAGCCTTGGAGGTTGAGGTAAACATTCTCAAAGGTAAATTGGAAGAAAAGGTTAAACTTTTGAGGTTTCATGATAGTACTAACATTTTGGACAATATTCTGAGTAATCAAAGGTCTCCTGCTATCAAACATGGTCTTGGTTTCCATGAAACCGTTAAAGGAGAATCTAGCTCACAAGGAAGTGCCAAAAATTCAGAGGATGTCAATGCAAAACCTGAAGTGTTGAAAGAGACAAAAGCTCAACCAACAATCATGAATTCTCCAAGGAATTCATTCAAGAATGTTGAATGTTTTAAATGTCATAATTATGGACATGTTGCAGCAAATTGCAGGAGCAGATCATTTCAGCCTCAAACAAACAGTTCCTACACAGAAAGGTACTCTGGTTTCTTCAAGGGATATTGTTTTTCTTGTAACAAGTATGGACATATAAGAAAGGAATGCAGGTCGAACAGATATGAGAAATTTCAGCACACAAATAGAAAACAAATCTGGAAGAAGATGGAGGGATGGAATAAGAAACAATCTAGAGAAGAAAAGGATGTTTTTGTTGATGCTCTAGAAAACAATGATTTTCTTGAAGAAAACACTCAATTCAAGATGAAGGACCGATCAGAAACGTAGGGAATTATGACCCCACTGCAGTCATCCGCTTCTGAAGCTGACTTTTCTTGTTGACTGCAGGAATGATGTGAGATACATTATGAGATCTAGTAATGTATCGTCACAAGAGGAGCAATGCATGATGACTCTCATGGTTGATTTGATTATACTGGTGATGTTTACTTCTGACAGCGCATCTGATGTGGAAAGGACAGGTACAGGAGGTACAAGCTCTGGAAGAAATGAAGGAAGATGGAAATTTTCTATGCTTCACTTTCCAAACGCAGGTTCCATTAACTAAAGTCGCGTATACACGCGAGTTCCAGAAGACGCAGTCGCGTATGCATTGATGATAAGAAAATTTATCTGATAGCTGAAGATCCGAAGCAGAGGTCCAGGGGGAGCATCAGTCTGACTGCTGATGATTGCACTGTTAGCATCATTCTAGTTATACTCATGATAATGAAATGATGCATGGGTTCTTGAGTTGAATATTATGGATGAAGCCTGGTTGCTTTATGATGAAGAGCATTCATTGTTGAGATGAAAGTCTTATAGTTCAGAGATGAGGACAGATCATGCAGAGATTGTTATTGATGACTTGCTGTTGAAGGTATCTCAGATCGCAGAAGTTAAGGAAGAAGCACTGGTTTAGGGGGAGTAGCAGGTTGAATTCTAATGGTTGCATTGTTGGAAATATGACTGCTTATTCTTTGGTCTTGGTGATACTCATGCTCAAATGATGATGATTTGGTACATGGATTATTATGATAAGATTTTGAGCCCTAGTTGTTGATAAGTATCTTTGTGTGGATGAGTTGGATATCATTTGTTTCAGATCATATAGAGTTTGGTTGCTATGGTTGAGATCTTTTGCCTACATATGTTACTTCATGTTACCTCTTGAAGATCATGGTGATTTTGGACCACATGGATGATTGCTTGACACATATCTGAAGATGCTGTTCTGATATGATAATCTCTTTTGAAAAGAATGTATTGATGCTGCAAAGGATCCGAAGGCTTAGTTACTAATGGGCTTATGCTACAACCAATGGATGACGCTTGAAGACACAACTACACTATTCTGTTATATCTGTAGTCCAGGGAAGCAGTCAAATATCTCAGAAAGAAGCTGAACACTGTCTTTCCCTTACAAAGAATCAGATCTGGTTGAAATTTAGAAGGTGTCTTAGGATACGCGGGTTTCCTGAAACACAATCGCGTATGTACGCGAGTTACTGCACATAAAACCGCGTATGGTTGGTTTCTGACAATTCTTGGTTGGTTCAGCTCTCTTCAGCACAGCTGCAGTACTGTTTGGTATCTCTGGTGGTGTTCCAGTTCTCATAAATCTGTTTCTAATGTTTTGATGAAGATGCCTTGATGATTTGTTGGTGAAAATGTTCAGGTTGCACAAACTAAGGGGGAGCCTTAGTCATATGAAAAGGATGCATGGTCGCACAGATTCAGGGGGAGCATTAGCTTTGCTGACTATAATGCAGTGTTGGCATTATTATGGTTCTGAAATATGTCCTCTTTCTTGAGGACTTTCTGGTGTTAGTCATAAATGGTCATATTTATATTTTGGTGAAAAGGTCTTGTTGAGACCCATGATGTAAAAATTGTAATATTCAGTCATGTAAGGACTTGTCATTTTTGTAAACCCACTTGGTTGGGTAGCTGAGTCAAATTTGTAAACCCACTTGGTTGGGTAGTTGAGTCTCATATGTAAATCCATGTGGATGGATAATTGATGTAAGTATGAGTCTTTGGTGAAAGGAAGTTCATAGAGTCATGTACTTCATTGACAAATATGTTTAAAGATTCAGCATGAACTCAGGGGGAGTTTGGCCACTTCAGCACATATCAGATCTGCAGAATGTTTCTTCCACATGAGGAGAAAAGGAGGAGAGTGTTGGTTTTTGATCCGCCCTTTGCCCTTGATGTCAAAGGGGAAGAGTGACATGGTGTTTGAATGAAGAGAAGATAATGATGTCAAATATTTGGGAAGAGTGACATGGTATCTATCTGCTGTGGTAACCAAACACCATCATGGTTGCCATCAAGTCCAAAGGGGGAGATTGTTGGAAATATGATGCAGAGTGTTGTCCTTGATGGCAACCCACGAATGAAGATGAAGACATGCGACTGTTGACATGTGTTGTCCTTGATGGCAAACCACCTGATGTGGACTTAGTAAATGATGTAAATTTGATGTGATATGATGTTTGTTGACAATATGATGCTAAGTGTTGTCCTTGAAAGGCAACCCACTTGATGAAGATGATGACAACTTACTTGATGAAGTTGTGCTTGAGAGAATATGTTCCTGATGAAGAAAATATGATGTTTCTACAGTGTGTACAGAAGACTATGAAGAAAGGATTTCAGAATGTACTCAAAGTATGATAAAAAAGAGTATGTCTCTTGGTATACGCGTATTGGCCTAAGGGAAATCGCGTATACACGCGAAAAGGCACGTGCCAAGTCGCGTATGGGCAAAAGCGCTCAAAAAGTGCAAAACCAAGGGTAACCACCATGGTATTAACCCATTGAATTGGGTAATGATCCGCCGAAATTGACCCCGTCCAGATAGTTTTGGGCTTATGGTATTGTTTTGATCCATGGTATTGAAAAAGGGGCTCATGGTATTGACAAAGGGTAATCATATATAAGGAGAAGAAATTCATTGTGCAAATCATGAGGGTGGGTGCAAGATGTCTGAGCTTGAATGAATACTTCTCTCTGAAGTAGATCTGATTGGAAAGGGTTACACTTGAAGATAAATATGAGTGTATGATGCACCAATGATGAAGCAGGGGATCTAGATCTGAAATGCACTTGTATTTACTAGATCTGCTTATGGAAGGCCTAGATCTGTGATGAGGCGAACATCTAGGCGAACATCTGTCTGAAGTGAAAGGGTAAATCCGAACTGAATATCTGATCTGAAGAAGTATGCTGCTCTGGAATAATTGAAGATCTATACGCTACTTCGACGCGGAGGAAGCGCGTATATACGCAGCTTCAGCGAAGAGAAAGCGCGTATGCGCAATAAAATATACACCGAGGTATACGCCGGTTTGTGTGGACGGAAGCGCGTATATACGCGAAATCAGTGAAGTAAAAGAGCGTATGCAAACTAGGGTTTGCTGAAGCAAGGGGTATGAAATATCCGAGCTGTTCTGCTGTGTTTATGCTATCTGATCTGTGTTGATATGTATCTGTTGATGATGTATGGTTGTGCTTAAAAGTATGGAAAGGGTCCAGTATGAAAATATGATGAAATGTGGCCTGCAAGTGGTGTTCTATTGAAGTTGTTGGATCCAATGTGAAAATTGATGAAACGTGGTCCAAGGTGGTGCTGAGGGTTGTAGCCTTCAGTCAGGGGGTTGTAGCTCCCTTCCAGGTGAGGCTGGTAAACGAGATCGGGGGGTTGTAGCTCCCTTCCAGGTGAGGCTGGTAAACGAGTCAGTGGGTCGTAGCTCCCTTCCAGGAGAGGCTGGTAAACGAGCGCAGGTGGGTGCCTGCGTGCTGGTCAAGTCTGCGCCAGCACATATGTTGTAAGATGTTTTCTCTATAATAAAATATTGAAGGCTGAGCAACTGCAGCGGTGGTTTTCTCCCGATTTGGGTTTCCACCCAAAAATCCTGGTGTTCATGTGTGATGCTTTGTGTGATGGTTTATTCTGTTCTTACTGCACCTGTTTACTGCTTATTGAATATCTGATGAATACATGATGGAATGGTTTAAGTGAAGATTTAATGACATATCTAAATCTCTGTGTATACGCTAGTTTCATAAATGGGATCCGCGTATATACGCTGGTTTACTGAAGTAAAGTAGCGTATGGGTTTTAAGGAATGAAAAAGTAAAAAGTTTGAATATGCAGTAAATACTGATTCACCCCCCCCCTCTCAGTATTTTTCCCAACAGTTCGTACACCTGGTTTACTGAAGTAAAGTAGCGTATGGGTTTTAAGGAATGAAAAAGTAAAAAGTTTGAATATGCAGTAAATACTGATTCACCCCCCCCCCTCTCAGTATTTTTCCCAACACTATAATCCCAACATCATACATATTTTCAATTTATTTCTTGACTAAAGGTAATAAAAGAGGGTTTGTCCTTCTTATTTTTTGTTTGAAAGGTTTATGATTTTCCTTAAGAGGAATTTTGTGTTGAATGATGCTAGTGTCATAAGATTTCAGATCCTTGTATCCCCAAGCAAACACATCTCTAAATTCTTTGAACAGCTCTATGTATTGCAATTTTATATGAGCTGGGAGAGTGCTAGACAGTTTGATCATCTTGGGTTCTACTAGGCTGCCTATGTTATGTTCTTCTACATCTGTTTTCATAGGCTCCATTCTTGGTTCTTTGGCTACATCATTAAAGTCAAAAAGGTGTTCTAAAGGTGTGAGACCTCTTGGAATTGTATCATTCTTGCATTGTAAAACTTCCAAGTCTTTCTATTCTACATTTTCAATTAATTCTGCTTCAAAATGATTTTCATAGTGATTTATATCAGCAGAACATGTCATTTATGTTTCTGGGATTTGTTCATTATCCAAACAATTTTCTTCATGTCTGGTTTCTAATGTTGGTATGGAAAAATCATTCTCTGATTTTAGGAAATCATCTATGTGTTTGTCAGTGTCAAACACTTGCCAGTGATCCTCATTTTCAGGCACAGCAGGCCTGTTTTTTACGTTTACATTGAGTTGTTCATTTATTTGAGGTACTTGGCAATTGCTGGCATTGAAGGCAAGTTCATTTGCTAGATGATTTTGGGCTCTTGGTATGAAAATGAGTTCATATTTTTCAAAGGATTTAGTAAATCTAGTGCAGCATTTTGATATTCTCTAAGTCTTTGGTTCTTGGCTGAATATTCCCCTTTGATTTGTCTTATGATAAGTTCAGAGTATCCTAAGACTAATATTTTTTGGGCTTCTAATTGTTTAAGCAACTGTAAGCCAAGGAGAAGGGCTTCATATTTAGCAATATTGTTAGTGCATGGAAAATCCAATTTGTAAGAGTATCCCTGATTTGTATTATGGATCCATACACCTACCCCTGCACTTTTTTTATTACAAGACCCATCAAAGTTTATTTTCCAAAGTATTTCTGTCTCATTTTCATGTTCTCACTACTGATTACTATTGTTTTGTATCTGAGTTGATGGTAGCTTAGATTGTTCTGGTGAACTAATATTTTCTTTGTTTTCCTTCTCTTGTTGAGTGATTTCATCTGTGTTGAAGGAATCTAAGCTTGATTGAATGGAATATATTGGAGATTTGTTTGGTTTATCGATGTTTCTCACCATGTATTTCATGTGGGATTCCCTGTATAATCTTCTATTTTGGTTGAATATTGGGATGGTGGCATAGGACATGTCCATTTGAAGGCTCTCTGAAGTTTAGCTCCCCATGATCTTGATAAAAGCATGCCATATTTTGGGGGAATGTCAGCTACTACTATGTCCATCATTAGACTCTTAGCAGGGATTTGAGATAAGTTAACACATAAATCTTTGATTAAACCCAAACATTTGACTCCGCTTAAATCAAAGGAATACAGATCTTTGTATGTTTTAGTAATTTCTAAGCCTAATATTTCCATTACTACTTTAGGCATAAGATTATGTGAAGCTCTAGAGTCTAACATGGCATTGTGTAATATTCTATCATGTATATTCAAACTAACATAGAAGGGAGGGACAGCTCCTTCTTAGTATTTTCCTTCAACTTCAGGACCAAATAAAAACTCTGGTTTATCATCTAACAAGTTCAATGTGTCAGTGTCACTTCCTAAAGTTAAAGCTTTCAAAACTTGGTTTTTGTACACTTCTTGATTTACTAGTTCAGCTAGGGGTATAGTAATTTTTATTTTTGCAATCTCTCCCTCAAGGCTGAAAGGAACTATTGTTTTTGTCATATTCACATCTATTTTTTCAATTAAATTCCTTTCAGCAATTCTAATTTGCTGAAATTTGTTTGGACTATCATTTGGGATAGTTTTACTAGGGACACTAGTTGAGGTGCTAGGGCTATTTTTCTCAACATTTGGCTGGTTGCTTTTCTCTTTGTTTGAATATGTTTTGTTAGCCAAAGTGTTGGTTTTCTCTGTTGCTTTCTTAGGCTGATTTTCTGTATTTTTCCTAACAACAATGCTAATGTTTTTATCTTTTGAATTATCTAGGTTCCCTTTGCTTCTAATATCATACTATTTGTGTACTCCCATGATTGCATTTTCAAACCCCAATCTATAGTCTTCAGAATCCTCATAAGTATTTTCATTTTGTTCTGAAGAGAAGAAACCTTGTTCTTCTTCAATGAGGAAAACATCATCCCCACTGTCTGATCCAATCAAGTTTACATGATTTTCTCCCAACCTCTCAATCTCCCTTTCCTCCTCGTCTTGATCTACATAGTTTTGTTGGAAGGGAGGTCTAATCTGTTGGTCATTGTCCCTTTGTCTATCTTGATTGTTTTCTCTTCTATAATTCTGGTTTCTATTTCTGTTTTGGGGGTTATTCTGATTGTCTCTTGGTGGCACTCTATCGTTTAAATTTATCATTTCAAGCATTCTCTCCATCACTTTCACTAGTTTGTCAATCTTGGTATCAAAAGATGAGGGTGAGCGTGCAGCGTCATCTTTATAAGTTACCCTCTTCTTTTATCTTACCCTTTCTCTTTTCTTAATTCAATTTTCCTCTACACTTGCAGCCCCCTTCTCCATGTCTTCTAGAGTTAGGTAATCTCTCTCCCTTAGTTGATAGGTCATTTCAACATCAAAGCCTTCAGGATATTTTACTAAGGCCAAGCCTTGGGGAGGTTTCATGTGAGGTGGAAGAGCATTGTAAACATTGTTAAACCTAGTGGTGTAGTCACGAACACTCTCCCCTTGATTTCTTTTAAGATTGTTATACTCTGCTATATTTGGAGAGGGTCCTTTTTTATTTCCCATCTGTTTATGAATGTTTGATGTAAAGAAGGGAGATCATTGATACTGTTAGGATTTAAGCTTTTAAACCACTTTTTTACTTCTCCTCCTAAAATTTGGGCAAAGATTCTCATTTTAATGGTCTCATCCTCTATTTCCATGTAATAAAATGCATCTTCCATTCTATCTACATGTTGTTGAGTTGTGGTAGATTATTTTCCAATGAAATGGGGAATTTTAGATTGATAGTCATTTGGTAAGGGAACCATAGGCTGTGCTAATACTAATGGGGCATACCAAGTTGCCATGGCTAGAAAGAAAGGTGGATTTATAGGGGGTGGATTAACAAGAGGAAAAATGGGCTGAAATGGAGCGTTTTGGACAGTGGTGGTATGGATTGGAGTTTAAGAAACACTTGGGCGAGAAAACTGGTTTTGAGCAGGTTTGTTATGGAAGAGACTGAAGTGGTGAAGAATTTGGGAATCAGGAGGAGTAGAAGGTGAGGCTTCTCTACTAAAGCTCTACTGTAAATCTGTAGTTTCAAGATCAGCTTGGTTTAAATCACTTTGATACTTGGTTCTAAATATATTCTTTTTATGATGTAAGTCAAAGTGTAAATCCTTTAAGACAACAAGGTTTTCAGGGACGGATTTTGTTCTTAAGAGGCTCCTATTGGCAGCTGATTTTCTAGACTTAGAAGTCTGCCACAAAATCTTCTCTAGATTATCAACTATTGTAGGAGGACTAGGGTCTGGATGAGATCTAGTGTTGATCCTATGTGAAGCCAGACTTCTTTTTCGAAAATGAGAGAGGCTGAAGTTTTTTAAGGATTTTTTTGAAAGTTTTGCCTCTTACAATGAATATTCTAGTATGAGACTAGGTTTCTAAACTTCCTCAAGGCTGGTCAACACAGTCCTAAAGAGATCTAGATACCTAGATGAGTAATAGGCCTACTGGGGCTAGTGGAGTCGCCAGGTGGAAACTTTTTAGCTTTTGTGAAGGTAAAATGTTTTATGGTTCCACCACCATGTTTATTATGAAGCCAATATGAAATATTTTTGTATTTTTATATATTTCTATGGTTATGAGAGTGTCCTACATCTAATTTCAACACTTAGCTAAGCTGCTGAAACAAATAGAGTCTACTCTATGGCTTACTAACTGATTTTCTTAGGAAACTGAAGGACTAATGAATTTATAATAGTTTTCTAGGCTATCATAGACTCAACAGGTCCCACCGTGATCGCCATTATGTTTTTGATGAGTTGGGCTAACAATTCCCAGGGTATTATTTGTCAAATTAAGGGCCTAAAGAGTTTAAAGAGGTGTTTAAGCAACTATATACTCAATATGTCCCACCGTGATCGCCATTATGTTGGGGTTCCTGAGCTTTGATAGATTGGCTAACCAAAAGACAAGACATCATTAGAACCAATCTTTAGAGTTCTAGGATCTAGTCCTCCTATTCTCAAAGAGGGATCTCTCAAATGTTTTGCAAAGATATATCTTGTTTTCTTTTAAGTATTGATTTTAGACTAGTTATGAAGCACAAGTTGTTTTTATTTTTATTTTTTTGTTTGTTTGGTTGAATTGGTATAGCGGAACATGAAAGTTCTAGGTAGTATAGATAGAAAGAAGAAGTGTTAGGTTCATTGGGCAATGGATTCAAGAAGAAGTAAATAAAAATCTCATAAATGGATATGGGATATCAAATGGAAAATCTAACTTGGCCACAGGATCCTTTAGCTTTTGTGAATGAGATGGACATCAATGATTTGAAAAGAAAGTTTGAATTCTCAACAAAGGGAACTTAAAAACATAATTTTAACATAAAGAGGTATTTGATAGACAGGGATAACTATGAATTCTACAAACCACACTTTAGGCAAATAATGACTTCAAGACAACTTTCAAAATGAAATATAAGATTCGGGGAACGCCCTATTTCCTCAAAGATTTAATTTCAAAGGAATTTAGAAAACATGAAAGATTCATTGATAATTGCAGTCATATAAGAGGGAACACCTAACACATCTATGATTACAACTATAAATACCTTTAAAACAATTATTCAAGCAAGAACAAAGGGTATGATCAAAACATACCTCTTTGGAAAACTGTAAACAATGGTACTTCGAAGGGAGACTTCAAAAACGGCTTTCAAGTGGCAGCAGACAAGCAGGGAGAACCATAAATCATGCCAGAACCAACTATTTGACCTATTTGATAAATAAACAAGCATAAGGGTTCAAGAGAATGATTAAAGACTCTAAAATGCCTCAGTAGAAGAAAACATAAAACAATGGAGGATAAACAGATCTAAGGTGCTTCCAAGAGTCATTTCTTAGCCTAAACGTTTCACCCTACTATAGTAAGAATTGATGGAACAAAATGAAAACAGGAAATACAACAGACAGTGCAGAATACATCACCAATAGCCAAGCTCAGGGATCCAATGACAGAGCCTTCTCAAGAACAAGCATGTCAAAACATCACCAAGCTTCCAAGACTTCAATTTCTTCTTCAACTTCAAACAGACTATGTATTATTTCAAAGAGTTCCAATGTTACAACTAGTGACCAACCAACAACCAACCATCTTCTTCAGAAGTATTTTTAGAAGAAAGAGGAGGTGGAAGAGTTTTAGGGCTTGAATATCATTAATGCTATGTTAAATGCATCTCCTAGCCTTGAAAACCATGCAAGGCATAAGGTAGGAATGCATTCAATTCTAACTCTGTTTTATTTACTCTGTTTTATGATTTTTAGGCTTAGTGGGTGAAAATATTGACTTTAAGGCATTTATTATCTTTACAATAAATTCTCTGACAGTCTAAAATATGTTCTCTTGTTTATAATAACTGTTATATGCCTTTGTTTTAAATATTTACTGACTTGAGCCTTCACTGTGTATTATTTCAAGGTAGAAAGGTTGCAAGGTGTCAATTTGGTAGTTGGGGAGTCAATTAGCCCCTTTGATGTGGCTCTGAGGTGTCCTTCATTGTTTTATCTTCCTTTACTTCTTTAAACATTGATTTACTTTTAACACTTATGCTTGATTCAGGCTTTGGAACTTTATCCTGACTTGTCCTCGAACTACTGACTGTGCTTGTGTTAGTATGAATCCTTTGTCGAAGTGTACGAAAAAATACCACTTTAGCTACACATAACTAATAGCCCTAACATCAAAGATAGCTGCCAATATCTTCAGATCTGCAGTTAGTTGATCAAGACAAGAGCTGCAAAAAACCAGATCTATACATAGAAAGACATTAAGCAGTAAAAAGAAGGGTTTGCTCCATATATCCAATAGACAAGACAAGAACAATTTTTGAAAGAATTTTGGTATTAAGGGCACCTGGGAGGAAAAAAAGAAGGTGTATCCAATTATCCTCAATGGGATGGGTTCTTGGAAGTCCTCAGCACTTCAGATCTAAAATATCTCTCTCTTGTTGGTGTAGAAAACCCAGAGAAAGATAGAACTCAAAGGGAGCTCACACAGCAAATGTAGAATGTGACCAAGTGTATAGATCCAGAGTGATCTAATAGGCAACAAAAGGTGAAGAATGGTAGGAAAAACCCTCCTATTTATAACAAAATATTGGGTCATTCTAGATCTTGGTGCATGATTAAAATAATGTTAACCAAATCTAGATGCACCTTTTATGGAATATTTTATTATATTTCTTCGAGGGAAAAAGTATTTGACTTGGGTCAAATCCCTTTATTTGTTAATAATAAATAAATAAATGATTTATTTATCTTTTTAAGGAAGTGGTTGAAGGATAATTAAATAAATAATGATTTATTTAATTATTTGTGGGTGATTTGGTCATATTTAACAAGGAATATTATCTAAATAAGATTTAAATAATTATTCCTAGAAAATAATAAGATAAATAAAGGTTTATCTAATCAATTTCTTTGTTTTGGGTTAAACATGACTAGAACAGCCACTCAGTTATGGTTTAATTAATTATTCCATGAGGAAAATCAAACAAAATAGGTTTATTTAATATTTCCTCATGGGGTTTCCCGTTTAGACCATAAACAACTTAATAAATGTGGTTTACTAAGTTATTTTTCATAGTGAAAGCAATTTTACTTAGGGTAAAATTGGTCTTACATGGTGTACTTAGGTCCATCTAATAGTAACAGGTTAGATGACCAAAAAATGGTGTAATAGATTGCCCCCCAGCATGTGAGTGTTAGGAGAAAATCGTATGACCGAAGTACGTTGTAAGAACTCAATCACCAGACATCAAGAGGGAAGTCAGAGAGAGAAATGTGAGGTAGACTAAGGTGCTAAAGAACTAGACCCTGAGGAGACGAAACTTGCAGGTGCAACAAGTCTCTTTTTATGAGAGGGTACCTGTGCTAAAGGCGGCGGGGAAGGCATACCTATGCCTGCCGAGACAAAGTACAAAAGAATAGTGTGTCTAGTAAACAAGGGACCGAACCATAAAGTACAGCTGGCATAAACATGAGCCAGATAAAAATACAATGAAGGATCCCACATACATGCTGTGCCTGGGATAACAGCCAAGACTTATACAATAATATCTGAGTACATGAGATACAAATACAACCCAAATGCCCCCTATAAGCGGGGAGGGCTCACAAAATCTGACCGATACATGCCAATCAAAGAGGTGCTACAAGCGGTGAAGGCTGCCATCATCAAATATATGGAGCTGCATCGAAGGCCGCAATGAAAAGGTCATCCGGGCATGTGGGGGGCTACCTGCAGGGCCACCCCCTCATGAGGGCTGAGACATCTCACACACACCCGGGAATCACCAAGAGCTGCTGCTGCATCACTGAACCATCAAGTATACGGATCTCGATCATGCTGAAAGGAGCTAGAGTGGAGAAACAATCAAGTCAAAGGGAAATGAGAGATCCCTTTGACTGATTCGAGGTACCGAAAAAGAGTGGAAGCTGGAACCAAGGTACACCGCCCTCTAGACCTGTCTTCTGGAATGAAGGAGCTGATGTCGATAGAAGGAGGTCCGCCTTAGGTGAGGCAATGAGAGATCCTCAACTAAGGCACAAGAGAAAATAGTAGAGCGACGGAAAGACTGACACCAATGATGATGGTGAAATGGAAGGGACTGAGTAGCGAATGGACGACTTCCCTTGTTAGAGCATAAAGGGCATGAATGACATGGCAGCGACTGATGCAATATCATAAGGGATAGGGGACAGTGGGACTGAAGGCCATAATGTGCGACACAAGAGAGAGACCAAGCAGTGAAGGATGGAGGGCTATAGCGGGGTACAAAGGGACTCGGGATAGACTCCATGAATGCAATGATGACTCAACTTGGAAGCTCTAAACAAGGGCGACTCGATGGTTTTGCCACATAGTAAAGGCCTAATGGGGGACCATGAAAACATGAGTACAAGATGGTAACTCATGACGAAAATCGACACGAACAAAGACAAGTAAGGAGGCAAAATGGTGCCCCAAGTACAAGTGTCGTAAGTGAAGAAATGCGATTTTAAGGAGAGGTGAAGTGACCCTTCTTGGAAAAAATGTGTCCTGGTGAAGTATCAAATCACAAAAAACTAACAGATACCCATTTGAGGGCTCGGTGAGAGCTTTCCAACGGTGTAGACGGTTTGTCAAACGGGGCTACGGTATGGTCGCAGCAGGTGAAAGAAGAAACAAGGGTTCTCTTTTAATAAGGCAGTTTTCCCTCCAAATTCACTCATTTGCTAGTGTTGCTATGGTGAATGTAGAGAGGAGAGAAGGCCCTAAATCTTGCGGTGAGCGTAGCGGACAAACCAACCGTTGGAATCGAGATCCGTCAGTTGCAGGTAAGAGGCCTAACCTTACTCTTTCATTTTGATGGATTGAAAGTTCAGTTTAGGGCCCAAAATCTCAGTAACAGACCCTCCTTCATCTCTACGGCCGGGTCGCACTTTTTGGGCCAAAAAGTGTGACCTGGGAAGCAGGTTTCAGGGAAAAAACTGCGACCTGTCCCAGAATTGGGCAGAAAAGTGCGACCTGGAAGATGAAGGGGTTTTAGTGTTGTTTTATGGCTGAGAGTTGGGTTTTTGTGTTTGGTTATGGTATTCCCTATCTGTATGCTGACAAAGATGATGTTTTTGTGCAGATATGGCAGATATACGGGTTAACTGGAGAGAGAGAGACCTGGGTACATTACGGGCAGAGATCCAGGCAGATTAGGGTGTCCATCGTGTGTTGGCCAGGTTTGGGGTTCTAAAGTTTTTGGAGAACCCTTTGATGAGAGCGGGAGAGCCTTTGTTGGCCCGGATTATCAGTTATTGGGATCCAGAGCATGAGGTCTTTGTAGTGCAGGGGCACAGGATCGAACTGACAGTCCAGGATGTGTATTTCCTGACGGGTCTCCCACCACTGGGGATGGTGGGAAACACACAACCAGTATTACCGCGGGGGCGGCATATCATGGAGTTTGTGGAGCGACATTGTCGACCAGGTCTCCAAGTCAAGGGGACTCGGATACCGATCGGGGATCTAGAGAGATTAGAGACCCGTGCAGTGGCCGCAGCGGTGCTGCGTATCCTGGGCAACCAGGCGCTCCATCACATCACTGGGGGGAAGATGATGATTGTGGAGAGTGTGTTGAGTGGGACCTACTATGGGTGGGCCCAAATGATGCTAGTGTCGCTAAAATGACAGTTGTCGCTCTGCAAGCGGCAAGTGAACCACGATTGCTCGTATGGGACTTTATTGTGTGCCTTCTTCTTTGAGAAGATCCCGACCTTACGAACTCGTATACAGCTCCCAGATGGGGGCCCGAGAGAGCCCAGGATGCGCCGGTGGGGGCGGCTACTGTGCAGAGGAGGAGGAGGAGTGGTCGGACGAGTGTTTCGACCTGAGTTCTTTGCCCATTGGGATCAGATGCCTTTATACATTGACGACTATCCCTATAGTGGGATGAGTTATTGTGGAGATCCGGACCTGCCACTTCCGCCTGGTCGAGTATGGGGGCCCGATGGTAAGTGACAGATTACTATTCTTGTATGGGCATGTTAAATTTATTGAATAGTAGATATGGAATTGATTCAGGTACTTTTGGTATGCAGATATAGCTCCGGTAAAACCGGCTGGATATATGGGATGCCCGGCAGTCTCTGGAGCTGCAGGGCCAAGTGGGTCGAGAGCAGCGCACAATGAGGATGCGGCCGCCCTTCTGGAGGACATCCGCCATAGATGCGAGAGGTTGCTGACCGGAGTTTCAGAGCGCGGGTGGCAAGACTTAGATGACCAGTACGTGGAGCCATGCATTGGTCTACCCTCGGAATGGCGAGGTGTCATGCGGTGCATGGCGATGGCCGGTCAAGGCATACGTGATCTACGGGTTGCAGGAGCAGAGCCATTGGCTTGGGATCCGCCAGATAGTGAGTAGGTGTGGGGCATGTGGTGCCCCCTAGTGTGTATGTAGGGGCAGGTGGTGCCCCCAGTTTTGAGTTTTTGTAACATGCTATGGGCATGTCATATGTATCAGAGTAGATGGACTCTAAGCACATGTTTTGCGACACATATTATGGATATGCATCGTTTTTAATGATTATGAATGTTATTGTCTTGTATGAAATGCGTGTGATAAATGCCAATCTAGAACATGGTTTGCAACGCTATCTACATAGTGATTCTGTTCTCGAGGTACATGGTTGAAAGTTATGGTTTCAAATTCACGTATCAAGAGTTTCACTCGTAAATATCATCTAAATAGCACAGGGTTATGCACACGATAAACACCATTTAGTTGCATGACAAGATGTAGGGAATCGAAACGAACATGCAGATGGAGGATGCGATGAAAGAGGGCATCGGCTAAGAGACCATGCACTGCATCATATTCGGCCTGATTGTTGGTGGCAGTACCAATGCAGACCCCGTTTGAGAGAACAAGGGCATGCAAGGGGGTGAAAATGGCCCAACCTGCCGAGGCTAGATTCCGAGAGTAATGACTTGCACCATCGGCGTAACCGATAAAGGGTGGGGATGGGAGGTCCTGCGGAATGGTGTTACAAGACAACAAATGGGGGGAGGAGATACAATGACGACATCATGAGTGTACAGAAGACATCGAGCGGCAACTGTGGGAGGGAGTGCAATGAGCAGGATGGCTATGACTCATAGACAAACTAGAGGGTGGTATATGAGGGCTATAGGAGGTATGGCGGGGACTCGGGCTGCGGAGTTCAACAGAGATACGGGTGGAGTGATCTCGTGTATGGGTAGAAAAGAGGGGGTCAAGAGTGGTTGCTGAAGGGGGGTCAGGCAAAACAACAGGGGAGGATGCAAGGGGATTGGGCTCCAAAGGTCTCACAGAGGAGGATAGGTAAATAATGGTCGTAGTAGACTCTGTCATCTGAACATCAGGGGAGGGAATATCAATGGGAGCGGGGGGATCCTCAAGCTGGCCCGAAGCATACTGCGCGAGTATGGGAGAGGCGGATTGATTTTTTTCAACCTCATACTCTCGGACAACTTCTAAAGAGGCGCGATAATGCGTCAGGTGAGGAAAATGGTGGGAGTAATGGCCATGGATACCACACAAAGCACAGGGTTTGCTAGTGCGAATAGTTTTTGGGTTCTTGGTTATGGACGAGGACGGAAGAGAAGGGTTGGAGACCGTAGACTCAGGGAACGCGACTTTAACCATGGGTTGAATGCGGGGCAACTCAGGACAAGTATGGGTGGCGTGACCGACGACATCACACAAGGCACAAGGCTTTGCGGGCGGGGGAGGCACAGGGTCAGTCGGGGTGGCCTTGTCTTTGGATGCCCCCTTGCGAGCTTTTCCTTTCTTTCCTGGAGCTGTCACCACAGGGGTATGGTCCTGGGGAGGTGCAGGGGGCATGGTAGCAACAGAGGAAGCAAGGGGGACCGGTTGAACCGGTGTCAAAGCAAGATAGGGTTTGGGGTGACCAGGAGGGGTAGCGGCTGGAGGGTCAAGGTACCAGACGGGTATACCCAGGGTCAGGTTAGGGAGAGAGAGGGTGGCCATGACGGGGACCGAATAGACTCCGGGAGGGGGAGCCAGGAACGGTATCTGACCAGCGGGATAATGACCAGGAGGAATGGCTCCGAGATGGTTAAGGCCTGGGGGAACCGATCCAGGGGGATAAAGGGGTTCAGGGATACCAGCTGTAGGAGAAGGGCCAGAAGGAGGAGGTCCGGCTGGCAGAGATGAAGGGCTAAGAGCGGGTTGCGGTGGGCTAGGTTGAGTCTAAGGTTGCTAACTAGCCGAAGCGGGTCGCTTAAGGGCAGCCCGAGATGATTGCATCATGCAAACATTCGACAAGTTGGGATCAGAGATAGGAGGAGGGGGGAGACCAGGAAAAGTTACAAGCAGGGAGGAATATTTGTAGACGCCGGGGGAGACACTGGTCAAGGAATAGATGATTTGCTTATTGGCTACAGAAGAGATGGTCGTCTCAGGGGAGGTCTGAGACTTTGGCTCATGATAGGTCAACTGGTCGATGGTGACTATCTTCCCATTGTGAGGAAAAGACATCTTGCGAAAAACCACGGATGGGACAATAGACATGGCATAGGTGTAGCTTCGCCCCAATAGAATGTTGTAGTCTAGAGGGGCGTCGATGACTTTGACGTCAACAAAAACAGTCTTACCGGCGAGGGTGATAGGACAATTACGAAAAAGGCCAATAGGCTGAGAGGCGTGGCCATCCCACGCTCGAAGGGTGATCATGGAAGGGGCCAAGTCAGGAGATCCGAGTTGCTTCCAAACCGAAGTGGAAATCACACAGGTGGATTCCCCCTCATCAATTATACATCGAGAAACGTTGGCATTCCAGATTTTGACAGGGATTTGGAAGGCGACGGAAGCAGGAAGAGGAGGATGTTCTGATTGATGGGCGTCGAAAACAATAATTTGGTCATCAGCAGGATCTACAGTGCCCACGGCAGATAGCAGAGCCTTCTTTTGGGAAGGGCACAACTAGAGAAGTTCCAATGTGGAAATGGCAGCAGGAGATTGCGCCAAATCATCTACTATGCTATACGAATGAGCAGCTCGACCAGAAGCAGCATTTCGACGTAATGGTCTCTTAATAATCTCGGTGTGAACCTCAAATTTGGGTTGAGGGATATGTAAAAGGCCATTGGATGTCGAAAGAGGCTCTGTAGAACCTGAAGAAGGGGACTCGGGGGCAGACTGAGCGGGAGGCTTGGGGTACTGGCGAGACCGAGTTTGAAGGTGAAGGTCGACGGGAGGGGATGGATCAGAGTTCATTACGAGGATCTGGTAATCGGACAAACCAGAAATGTAAGGTGGAGTGGCGACCTGTCCGTCAAGTGGTTGGGTAGCCACGAATCCTTGCTGAGGGAAAGGATCAGTAAACACAGCTGGTTGAGTAGTGGCCACATTAGGGGGAGCATTAGGGGAGGCATGTTTTCCACGCAATGTGGCTTGAGACTCCCACATCTGCTGCATCTGGGGTAAGAGGGGATAATCGTGGGTGTAATGACCATAAACACCGCAACAAGAACAAGGCTTATTTGTGCGAAGAGGCCTGTCCGGCTTGGGCTGAGTGCCCTGTTGCTGGTTAGCGGTGTTAGGGTCAATACCTTGAGGATTGGGTCCACGAGTACCAGGGGCAGATTGATTTGGATTGCCTCTCCGCCTTCTTTGAGAAGAAGGGGGATTAGTCGCGCCCTGTTGTGCAAATACTTGCCCTGGAGGGGGTTGTAGGTGCTGTTGCGGGGTTGGAGGAGGCAAGGGAGATGGAAGCACATATGCTGGAGGAGCTGGCACACCAGGCTGTGGATAAGGGTAATGGTTAGGTTGGGAAACATTGAGGTAAGAAGGAGGTTGGGCAAAAGGAGGAGGCATGTCGTATCCTGGATACATGTTACCGGGAGGGGGAAGAGTACTATAGGTGCTGGCCCCTCCCTGAGGGAGACCATAGCCCATAGGAGGTTGAGCATACGGATGAGAAAGGGCTCCAACGATACCGTCGGCGGAATGAGATGCCCCCGGGGCGTTAGCGCCATCGGGCCTGGGAGGTCAGGGAGGACGATATAAACATAACCAGACTGAGCATAGATCAAGTCATATTTCAAGGCTATTTGGAAAGCGGCTTCTTCAGTTTGAGGGAAATGGGAGGCGACATCTTTGCCAATGGGAGCAAAGAGAGAGCGAAGGAACCAGTCCATATAAACCCGATCTTCGAAGGGGGGAGCTTGACATAAGCTTCGTCTTCGTCGCCATTCCTGGACATGAGTGGAAAGGTGAGTCGAAGAGGTTTGCTTGAAAGAGGTCAAAAGCTCCGTACCAGTATCGTATCGGAGAGGGAGCTGGAAATAAGATAAAAGGGCTTGGGCAATGGTTGCAAAGGTGGTATGGGAAGAGGTGGCTTGGTCGACATACCACTTAGAAGCTTCGCCAGTAAGCGTGCGTTGGAACAATCGAAGACGGATGGAGTCATCGGTAATGGAATTGGAGGAACACCACATGTGGAAAGATCGGACATGGTTGGTTGGATCTTCTCCAGCAAGGCCTTCGAACTTAGGGATGTCGTAGGGAGCTTGTCATGCATAAAGAAATAACCAACATCTGGCGTATAGGTCATTGATCAACTGATTGAAATCGGAGGTCGAGGCTCACATAATGGGAGCAAGGGTGCTAAGCGAGGTAGTTCCTGTGGCGGTTTCTCTAGTAGTAGTTCCGGCATTAGGGTCGGGAGCACCGCTAGCATTAGGCCCTGGACCAGACATAGTGAAGGTGACAGGGGGAGAACCAGAAGGAAAAGGAGAACCCAAAGAATCAGAAGAGGAGTCGGAGTGCAGACTCGGAGGAGGACTGGCTCAACGACGGTGGGACGGAGCAGGTCGATCGACTGGAAACTGAGGGTGAAGGCCAAGAAGTCTCTGGGAAGTGCGCCTTGGGGGCGCAATGATGACAACACAAACATGACACAAGGGGAAGAAGAACGACCACAAGGGCAAGGAGGTGCAGAATCAAGTGATTACAATGTTGAAACAAGGGCAGATAGGTGCAGTGTCAATTGATTTTAAAGTCTTTGCCTGGCGGTGTAAACCAGACTCTTCTTCGCTTAGGGTGAGTGTGTGGCGTGTGTTAATTTTAATTTTTAAACCCTTTTCGTTTTGAGAGCAAGAGAAAAAGTGTGCTGCGTAACTGAAAATAATGCTGCAAAAACAGTATATAATGTTGAAATAACAGAAAATTAATAGCTACTATTGCATCGATTCAACCCAAAAAGGCGGGTCTCTCAAAACTAATATAAAAGAGGGGAAAAATCTAGTCAAAACACACTAAAAAGAGGCCAATAGATCTAGGGTCAAAAGGGATAGGGATTTAAAGGAGAAAGCTGCTGAAAAGAGGTGCAGATCATAGCCAAGAGGCAGAGGCAAGGTGGCTGGAAAAAGGGAGGAAATTAGCAAAAAATAAGAAAGGACAGGGAGGAGGACCTAAAGGGAGGTCCAAAAAAAACTACAAGAGGTGATTTGAAAGGAAGAAGAGCTGATTTAAAGGGATCTGAGAATGAGGTATCAGATCTGAAAAAGGGAAGGTTGAAACTCTGAAAAAACAGACAGTTGAAACAGCTAAAAAACTCTTCCACAAAAAGTGGAGGGTGCTGAAGCCCTAGGGGCCTAGGTTCCCACTTAGATGAGAAAAACAGATCAAAAACAGGTCTAAACAGGTGGAGATAGAGGTCGAAAACCCGATTAAGCTTCAAGAAACCCAAAAAATTGCAAAAATGTACTGAATTTGCGGTGTCGCAAAATTCTCGACTGCTGGGCAAGTGTGTCATAGATAATTTGGGTTTAAAAGTGTGACTCGGAGGTCCAGGTCACAGGTTATGGGCTGTGTGCGTGACTGAAGCTCCTGGTGTCTCGGGCTGCGGCATTTTTAGAAAAGTTACCGTCTCATTTGCGGCTGGATGCTCAGCCACCCGCGCAACAAAGGCGTAAACACGCGCAGTGGGTTAGAAATTTAATGTTTTAGGGTTTTATGTGAGAAAAACAACATAAAAATAGGAAAAATAAACAGCTGAAAAGAAACCCTAGGGTCTGAAGTAGCTGGATATGCAGGAATATGAAAAACGACAGCGGTCGTAATTTAAAACCCGTGTGGAGTCTCCATTTGTTAGTATGAATCCTTTGTCGAAGTGTACGAAAAAGGACCACTTTAGCTACGCATAACTAATAGCCCTAACAACAAAAGTGGCTACCAATATCTTCAGATCTGCAGTTAGTTGATCAAGAAAAGAGCTGCAAAAAACCAGATCTATGCATAGAAAGACATTAAGCAGTAAAAAGAAGGGTTTGCTCCATATATCCAATAGACAAGACAAGAACAATTTTTTGAAAGAATTTTTGTATTAAGGGTACCTGGGAGGAAAACAAGAAGGCGTATCCAATTCTCCTCAATGGGATGGGTTCTTGGAAGTCCTCAGCACTTCAGATCTAAAATCTCTCTCTCTTGTTGGTGTAGAAAACCCAGACAAAGATAGAACTCAAAGGGAGCTCACACAGCAAATGTAGAATGTGATCAAGTGTATAGATCCAGAGTGATCTAATAGGCAACAAAAGGTGAAGAATGGTAGGAAAAACCCTCCTATTTATAACAAAATATTGGGTCATTCTAGATCTTGGTGCATGATTAAAATAATGTTAACCAAATCTAGATCCACCTTTTATGGAATATTTTATTATATTTGTTGGAGGAAAAAAGTATTTGACTTGGGTCAAATCCCTTTATTTGTCAATAATAAATAAATAAATGATTTATTTATCTTTTTAAGGAAGTGGTTGAAGGATAATCAAATAAATAATGATTTATTTAATTATTTGTGGGTGATTTGGTCATATTTAACAAGGAATATTATCTAAATAATATTTAAATAATTATTCCTACAAAATAATAAGATAAATAAAGGATTATCTAATTAATTTCTTTGTTTTGGGTTAAACATGACTAGGAATAATAATTAAATTATGGTTTAATTAATTATTCCATGAGGAAAATCAAACAAAATAGGTTTGTTTAATATTTCCTTTTGGGGTTTCCTGTTTAGACCATAAACAACCTAATAAATGTGGTTTATTAAGTTATTTTACATAGTGAAAGCAATTTTACTTAGGGTAGAATTGGTCTTACATGGTGTACTTGGGTCCATCTAATGATAATAGGTTAGATGACCAAAAAATGGTGTAACAACGTGAATCGATATTACATCTTTATCATTTGTTTTCATACATTCTTTCAGTCTTCCATTCCATATTTCTTCAAAATATGCTTAAGGTACTTAGTTTTTGAGATAAATATACCATTCTTTGCTTGTTGAAATTGAAGACCAAGAAAGTATGTTAGTTCACCAAGTAATGAAATTTCAAATTCTTATTGTGTAACAGAAGCAAATCCTTGACTTATAGATACTTCATTTCTTCCAAATATGATGTCATCTACAAATTGAAACCCTATCAACAATTTATACTTGTCCATATTTATAAATATATTGCTATCAGGAGACCCCTTAATTAAGCCTTGTTGTTGAATATACCTATCAAGAATATAATACCATGCACGCAGAGTTTATTTTAGCCATATAGCGCTTTATTAAGTTTACAAACAATATTCTTATCATTTCCTAGCTTGAACCCTTCAGGTTGTTCAATATAAACTTCTTCTTCTAGGTCTCCATTTGATATAATTTAAAGTTATGAAAACTTGAAAATGCAAGGAACATTATTATAGATTCAAGTCTAGCTATGGGTGCAAATGTTTCTTCAAATTCTATTACTTCTTGTTGAGCATAGGATTTTCATATGAGTCTTGTTTTATTTCTAATTACCTCTCCATTTTCATTCAGTTCGTTTTTGAATTCCTAATTTTTCCTAATAACATTTTTACCATGAGGTATTGGTACTAGTTGATATGTATGGTTATTTTCTATTTGATAAAGTTATTCATCCATTTAATTAATGAAAAATTATTCTTTTCTTTCTTGATTTACATTATGTGGTTCAATTGTGGATAATAAGGGTAGATATCTGGAAGTTCCAACAACGGTTCTTCTAGTTTGTACTAATGCTTCCTTTTCCTCTAGAATTTGAGATTCCAGATGATTTTTTTGAACATACCTTGAAGGAGTATTTTCTAATTCTTCTATGCTTTCAATTCCTTTTTTGAAGCTTCATTAATTCCCTCAACCTGTTGGCTTGTTGTAGGAACAAGTTTTTCATCTGCTGGTGCTGCCCTTTTGGTACCTCTGGATGCTTCATCAATCACAACATCAATGCATTCAACAATATTTATAAGCAGTTTATTATAAAATTTATATCGTTTTCTTCTAGAGGAGTACCCAAGGAGAATTCCTTCATTAACTCTAGATTCAAAATTTCCAAGCTTATCATCATTATTATTTATGTAATATTTATTCCCAAAACTCTAAAGTGTTTCACAATTGCAAGCTTACCAAACCATAGTTCATGAAGCGTTTCATCACTATTTACTTGAATATGAGGTTTGATTAGGATATTCATGACTGTATGTGATTCTTCCCCGCAGAAGATATGAGGTGATCTAGATTCATCAAGCACGCCACACACCATTTGTTGGATTGTTCTATTCATTATTTTTGCCACTCCATTTTGTTGAGGAGTTTTGGCTATAGAAAATTTCCTCTTGATACCATGTTGTTCACAAAATTCAAAAAAATAATCAGATATAAATTCTCCTCCTCTATTAGACCTAAGACATTTTATTTTCAATTCTAACTCATTCTCTACTAGATATTTGAAGACTCAAAATTTATCAAATGCTTCATATTTATATTTCGATAAGCCAATCCAACACATTTGAGTAAAATCATCAATGAATAATATGAAGTATTATTCATGCCAAGGAGAGTTTTTTTCATAGCACCACACAAATCAGTATGAATAAGTTCAAGTGACTTACTTGAAGTACCTTCTTTGGTATTAAACTGCACCATGGTTGCTTATGGAATTGTCATGATTTTCATATGGTACTTTATGGTAGAGATATGTTAGTCAAGTTGTGAACTACTCCCATTTTTCTTGAATTATGTAATTTACTAAATCTTATGTCCCAATATTTTGTGCCAAGGCCAAATTTATTTTGATTTGTTCAAGTAATAATGTTCTAGACTGTATTATAATACATAGACATTACTTGGAGTTCTTGTTCCCTTTATTATTATCTTACCTATATTGAGCTTCTGTACAACACAATTATTTGATATGAAAGAAACCTCCTGCCCTTGCTCACACATTTGAATAACACTCAATAAGTTATTTTTTAATCCATCAACAAACAAGAAATTTCCAGCGTTAACCTTTTCTTTTAGAAAAACAATTCATTTTCCTTTGATAGCAGCAGGTGAATTATTTCCAAAGGTTAAATTCTTTTCTTTATTTATTTCATTAAATGGAATAAACTTATATTTATCACTTGTCATATTATTTGAGCATCCATATTTTCTTGATATATGGTATAGAAAGCTAAAGCACAATTCTCATATTCTATGGTTTTCTTTTTCCATACCTTGGATGTTGTTGCTATTTGTTCATTCTAAGGATTTGATCTCATTGTGCTTCTGCAATCAGTTTCTATATGCCCAAATTTATTCCAAAAGGAACATTTTGTTTCATCTTGAAAAGGTAAGAATGTATTGTAAGAGTATTTATTTAACCCGATCTCATTCTTTTGTTTTCTTGCTTCTCTAGTCTTGATAGTTTTATAAGAAACACAATTAGCAACCTTATGAAAAACATTATGGCAAGTGAAGCATCTCCCATTGAAGTAGAATTTTATGGGAGAATAGTACTTTTTTTTATTTTTCCTCTTGATTATGGTAAGGATGATTTACCTGAGAAACATTTGATCCCTTATTCTTTTGCTGAGAGTTGGAATTTTTTTTATTGCTTCTTTTTACTATATTGAGATAGCTTCTTGTACCTATTTCATTATATTTTATAGTATTTTTTGATTCCCCATTATATCCAAGACATATTTTTATAAGAGGAGAGAGTTGTAATTTTGATGATTTATTCTAAGGTATCATATACTTTAGAAAATATCAGGTTTATACCTTTTATTTTATCGAGTTCCTTAGACATGCTAGTTCTAGTTTCAAATTTTCATTATGCCTCTCCTTTTATAGAATTTGTTTCTTCAGAGATTGCTATGCTAATTTAGATTCATCTAACCGAGTTTTAAGTTGAGTTATTTCTTCAATGAGATTATACTTTTCTTCTAGGTAATCCATAAAAACATCATCAAACTCATCAATATATTTATCTTCAAATGTCATAAGTAATTGATATTCCTGATTAGACTCACCGTCTTCGGCATTTGAACGACCATCACTATCTTCGTGTGTGTAGAAGCCGATTTTATTTTCAAACCTTCCTCTAAAATTTACTTTTGTATAAGTCTTCCTTTTCTCATGGTTTTATTTGTAAGGGAATTTAGAAGCATAATCACCAACTCTTCCAAAAACAAAACATTTGAAAGGAGGCTTACCTCTAAATATTCCAGTTCCAACTTGGAGTTTCTTTACGAAGCTTAACTCTTCTTTATTTGATACATAAATGTATTCCTTAGTCTCTTAATTTTCCTTTCCTTTAGAAGTAGATTTGAATGCGACTTCTTTGATATCTACAGGACCCCCGTTTCTCATTTCATACGTTGTTAAAATCCCATGAAGTTGTTCAATAGTAAGGTTCTTCAAATATTTCATTTCTTAAATGGAATATACTTTTGAATCAAATTTTGGAATTAGAGATCTTAAGATTTTCTCAACAAGTAATGATTATTTTACTTCATCACCAAGATTTATCATTGAATTAACAATCTCATCTACCCTAAGAAAGGAACTTGCAGTACTTTCATCATTATGCAATTATGAGAGTTTCATACTGAATTCTAAATGTTTGAAGTTTAGCACTCTTTACCTTAGTGTCACCTTCATAACTTTCGATGATATTGTCCCATATAGCCTTTGTGGTATTCAACTGCATGAATTTTACAAATTATGATTATTCTCAGCTACGTAACAAAGTGCTAACTACCTTTGCATTAGTCTCATATTTTTTATTTTTTGCTTCATCCATGGGAATGAAAGATGAATATTGATAGCCTCCTTCAAATATTCCCCAAACATCATCTTCAAGTGAATGTAGATAAGATATTATTCTGACTTTCTAGAAAAATAGATTGGATCCTTAAAAAATGGTGGCCTGATATATGCTATTCCCTCTTGATTTCTCATCTTGAAATATATTCCTTCAAGCAATCAAGATTTTTTTGAAGGACCTGCTTTGATACCAATTATTAGGAAAAATACTCAAAGAGGGGGTGAATCAATATTTTAAATACTTCAAAATTATATTCTTATTCGCAGCTCTATACATGGTTGTTATTCAATAAACTCACATATGTACGTTATTATGATGAAAGAAATATGATTATTTCTAGAGAACTTAAATTTACATACAATTCATCATATGTTGTTCTTTAATCAGTGCACCATTACTTCAGTAAACATGCGTTAATAAAAAACTAGGAGAAGAAAGGAGAAAATAGATCATGAAGCAAACTAATCTTCTATTTTGTATTTATTATTTGTTTGATTTGAAAAATATTAGAGAACTCTAGATTTTATGGAGACTTCTAGAATTTGTTAGTGTTGAAAAGTCAACAAGAAACGTGTGTCTAATTTAATTTTCCCTTAACTAAATTGGACAATAAAATGTAATCTTATCTCAAAATCACTTGTAATAGTTAACTGAATGTGATAAAATCATTTAGCTCATGGATTTTGAGTTGAGGGTGGTTGGTGAGGCATGTAGAGTGATTTTATTAGTTATGGAGTCCAATTTGTAGTTAGTGCATTAGTTTAATGCATGAGAAATCATTTAACTCAATTAATTGAGTTAAAAACAATTTAATTAGTTGTAATTGTTTGTTGCACTAGTGAGAGGTCGACTGAATTAAATCATATTTAATTCACATGTTGTGATCTATCATGTAACTGATGATTTACTATTAATAGCTGCATGCATGTTAGTTTTGATGGAGACCCAATTGAGACAAAGGTTAAAGGGATGTTAACTATCGGTTGTATTATTAGTAGGCTGCCCACATGTAGTAAAACAACCATAGGATTTCCCATAAGCATTGCGCATTTTTGGAAGGCCAAAATTCCTAAAGACTAGGGATTTCATTCCAAATGAATTGTGTAAGTAAGGCAGGCTCAGAAGAGGTTGGAAATTGGCAAGTGTTGGTCGAATTGTCCGAATCGGTGTGAGATAGTTGTGAGAGTGTAGGAGACTCTTGTGAGAAGAGTGCATTGTAATTGTTTCATGATTTCTTGGTGAATACACAACAAAAGATAGAGCAGTTTTGAGCAGTAAGATTTCCCCGAGAAAGTATTTGTGTTGTGGTTTGATATTCTTATTTCTTTACTTGTTCTGATTGGTGATTGTGTTTATTTTCCGCAATTGATGTACATATTTCTTGTACGATTTATACATGGTATCAGAGCACAAGAAATTGAGTTTGTGCTGATAACATTCGAAATTGCAGAAATATTATTTTGTGTGATAGATGGATCAACATGGCTTTCAATGGATTGAGATTGGAATATGCACTCAAGGGAAATTATAATTATATTGCACGGAATGACGGGATGGAGGTAGCTCTAGAGGACAAAATGTTGAAAGAATTCATTGATAATGACATTCCAAAACCTGCAATAGCAGATGCCACTCTTCTTGATGCTTGGAAAAATAAGGTTGCAAAGACAAGGAGGATCTTATTAGAGGGAGTACGAGACCACATTGTCTTAAGTTCCCATGGAAAAGAAACTCAATATTAAATGTGGACGGCTTTGAGAGATTTGTTTCAGAGTAGTAGGGATCATAGAAAATTGGCACTGAAGTACAAGCTCAGGAAAATCAAAATGGATAAAGGCAACACTATTCCGAAATATTTGAACAATTTTTTCCAATTTCGAGTTGAGCTTGGGAGTGTCAGAATCACTGTAGCGAATGATGACTTGGTGAAACTACCTCTTCTAGGCCTTCCCAAGAGTTAGCATAGTTATCAGGACTCTCTCAATGGGAGGGATAAGTTACCAGATTGGGAGTGACATTGGTTGGTTTTGGTACATGAATAATTTATTCGGAATACTAGGGATGGATTCTCATCTAAGAAATGATAAGGAAAATTGTGCCTTGCCTAGTAATGAAAAGAAGGGGAAGGGAAAGAAATATTATTCCAAATCTGAGACCATAAAATAAGGCAAGAAGCATGATATGTCCAGAGTGAAATGTTTTCACTGTCACGAGTATGGACATTATGCCACTAATTGTCCACAGAAGAAGAATAACAAGAAGGCTTCGAGATATGTAGCTGGTGAGGCTTTGGCCTTGAAATTTGAGTTGGAAATCTCGCTCATTGCAAGTATGGTGTCTAGAGCGATGGGATCAGTGTGGTACTTTGATAGTGGTGCATCTTTCCACATGACAGGAGACAAAGAAATTTTCAGTAGCTTGGAGGATAAGGATCTCCAGATGCATATCGAAATGGGTGATGATGGGAGGTATAACGCTACCAGGATTGGTACAGTTACTTTCCAGAGACAATCAGGTAAACCCTTATTATTAAAATATTTCATGCATGTACCAGGCTTGAAAAATAATCTATTTTCAGTTGCTATATTTGAGGATATAGGATATGATTTGGTTTTTAGTGAAGGGAAATCATTCCTTCATCACAAAGCCATAGGACAAGGCAAGAATATTGGGATTTGTGTAAATAATATCTACACACTTCATGTAGATGGCTACGCAGCATTGATGGGTAAAGCAAACAAAGTGGTGAGCCGAGATGAGGGTGATTTATGGCACAGGAGATTGGGCCATCTACACCATGAAGCTTTGAAGGTCATGCATGAGATTTATACGGGGCTTCCATAGGGTACCATTGCGCAGATACACACATGCAAGGGATGTACCATGGGGAAGTATAGAAAGGCCACTTTTTACGAGAAGGAGAGCGAGCATCGGGAATCCTTGAGAGAGTTCACTCAAACGTGTGTGGACCATTCTCTATAGGGTCGACAGAAAAGAACATGTATTGTGTGATTTTTCTCGAAATGGTTGGATAAAATTCATGTAGAAGAAAGATCAAACATTCTAAAAATTTTATGAGTTCAAAGAACTGGTGGAGAAAGATACAAGGAAGCATGTGACGGCTCTGAGGAGAAACAATGGTGGTGAGTACATCTCTAATGAATTGAAGAACTTATGCAGCAAAGAAGGAATTCTAAGAAAGTTGATTGCGCCTCATATGCCACAACAAAATGGGGTTTCAGAAAGAAATAATAGAATAATTGTGGGTGCGGCACGAGTGATGTTGCATGATCAGGGCCTACCATTGCATATGTGGGCAGAGGCATGCAACACAACGGTATTTGTGTAGAATCATAGTCCTCATTGAATAATTGGCATGAGTACAATAGAGGAGGATTTTTCTGGTAAGAAACCTGATGTTTCATAGTCTAAAATTTTTGGTTCATCTGTCTATTTCCATGTGACCAAAGATTCCAAGAAGAATCTAGAAATAATAGTTGAGATTGGGATATTTATATGGTACACTGATACTACCCACAACTATCGAGTGTATTTTCCAAACAATAGGATGACTGTTGTGAGACGGGCTATAAAATTTGATGAGGAGAAAGCCATGTGATTGTCCCATGAGAGGGAGCTTGATTTGCATGCAGATGTGGAACTCTTGGTTCCAAAGGATGAACCTCAAGATGTGGATCAGGCACATGTAGAGGATCATGGAATGGCAGAAAAAACTCATGTAGAGCCATTCACCAGACATGGTATAAGGTGCACCACGGAAGCTGATAGATTGAGATTTGATGCGGCAGAACATGTAGGAGCACCTACATCACTACGTAGACAGAGACAATCTCTAGACATGTTTACTGGATAGATGTCTATTTTGTGCAAGTGTATTGTGATAGAACCATCCTCTTTTAAGGAAGCAGTGCATAAACAAATTTTGTTTGATGCCATGGTTGAGGAGTATGACTCCATCGTCAAGAACAATGCATGGGAAGTTGTCCCAAGACCAGTCTGAAAATCAGTGGTTGGATCTAAAAGGATCTATAAGGTGAAACAAGAAGTAGATGGGAGTGTGGAGAAGTACAAGGCTATATTTGTAGCCCGGGGATTCTCACAAGTGGAGGGGATTGACTATGAGGATACTTTTTCATTGGTTGCAAGGTACTCATTGATTAGATAAATTCTTTCACTCTCAACACAGATGGGATGGAAAATACATCAGATGGATGTGAAAACTGCGTTTCTCAATGGATTTATTAAGGAAGAAGTGTACATAGAGCAGCCATAAGGTTTTGAGACCTTTGACAGTGATTTTCATGTGTGTAAACTCAATAGAGCATTGTATGGGCTGAAGAAAGCACCTCATGCTTGGTACACCAAGATTGATAGCTATTTCACCGGGTTGGGCTTCACTAAAAGTGAATCGGAAGAAAACCTGTACCATCTTGTGGTTGATGATAAGATCTAGATTATCATACTTTATGTTGATGATAAAAATTTGACAAGTGATGAGCAGATCATAACTTCTTGCAAAGAGGATCTTGCAAGAGTGTTTGAGATGAAGGACATGGGACTCCTTCACTATTTCCTTGGTTTGGAGATATGGCAGCGGGATGGGGAGCTATTTGTTTCTCAAGGAAATATGCCAAAGAGATTCTGAGAAAGTTTCACTTAGGGAGTTTTAAACCCATGGAGACTCCTCTCGCAAGAAACTAGAGGAAGGAGGATGCTACTTCAGGTGAGGTAGTGGATGCTACTATTTATAGGCAACTTGTGGGTTCAATCATATACTTGGTGAACACCAGACCAGGCATTTTCTACGTAGTTAACCAAATGAATGAAGCTATGGTTAAGACGAACAAGTTATTTTGGAAGGTGGGGATGGATGTCCTAAGATATCTCAGGGGAACTACAGAGTATGTATTATGGTAGAGATGGACAAAGAGGCTGAAGCTTCAAGGCTTCACTGATGCAGATTGGGTAGGAAGTACATTAGACAGAAAGAGCACATTATGGGGGATCTTCAATAGAGGATCGATAGCAGTTTATTGGTGCAACAGAAAGGAGATATCTGTGGCACTCAGTTCATCTGATGTAGAGTACATGGTAGCTAGTTAGGCTACATGTGAGGCCATCTGGATAAGGAATATTTTGGTTGGCTTTTCTGGTCATGAGATGGATCCAACGGTGATACATTGTGATAATTAGAGTTGCATAAAACTTTTGGTTAATATGGTATTCCATGATAGGTCCAAGCATACATACAATTGGTACCACCATCTCAGAGATTGTGTTCAGAGACACATTATGTTACTTCAGTACATTCCAACCTAGGATCAAGATGCAAATATTCTAATGAAGGTGCTTGCCAGGAGAAAATTTGAATACCATATAGGCAGGATCAGGGTAGATGATAACCCCTTTCTTGTTGAGAGGGAGTGTTGAAAATTCAACAAGAAATGTGTGTCTAATTTAATTTTCCCTTAATTAAATTGGACAATAAAATGTAATCTTATCTCAAAATCACTTGTAATAGTTAACTCAGTGTGATAAAATCGGTTAGCTCTCGAATTCGAGTTGAGGGTGATTGGTGAGGCATGCAGAGTGATTAAATTATTTATTGAGTCCAAGTTACAGTTAGTGCATTAGTTTAATTCATGAGAATTCAGTTAACTTAATTAATTGAGTTAAAATCAGTTTAACAAGTTGTTACTATTTGTTGCACTAGTGAGAGGTCAAGTGAATTAAATCAGATTTAATTCACATGCAGTGATCTATCATGTAACTGATGATTTACTATGAATAGCTTCATGCATGTCATTTCCAATGGAGACCCAGTTGAGATAGAGGTTAAAGGGATGTTAAATATCAGTTGTATTATTAGTAGGCTGCCCGCATGCAATAAAAAAACCATAGTATTTCCCATGAGCATTGCACAGTTTTGGAAGGCTGAAATTCCTAAAGAATACGGATTGCATTCCACATGAATTGCGCAAGGCATGCAGGTTGAGAAGAGGCTAGAAATTGGATAAGTGTTGGTCAATTTTTTCCGGATCAATGTGAGACAGTTGTGAGAGTGCATGAGACTCTTGTGAGAAGAGTGCATTGCAATTGTTTCATGATTCCTTGGTGAATATAAAATAGAAGATAGAGAGGGCTTGAGCAGTAAGCTTTCCTCGGGAAAATATCTTTGTTGTGGTTTGATTTGCTTCTTTCTTTACTTGTTGTGATTAGCGATCGTGTTTATTTTCCACAATTGATTTTTAGAAGGATTCAGTATGTTGCTTTAGCATATCGCATTATAGGATTGAATCCATTGATATACACATTTTTGGTATAATTTCTATAGTTAGAGATAAGTAGTTAAGATAGATTCCTATAATTGAGAGGATTTATCTCATCTTCCTCCAAATATATAGGAATGAGTTCTCTCTTTGAGTAAATTGAGATTTTCCTCCTCCAGAATAAATATCCAGGTAATTAATTTCTAAAGACAAGTTTTGGAGAAAAATTAAGTTAAATTTTTTTTTTTATGTTCAATTATTCCTCGTGGCTCTGCATCATATTTTGGTATCAAAGCTGAAAGTAAGAGCGTGTGGGATCAATGTTGTTTCTAGATCATCTTAATGCTCTCTGTTGGATAGAGGAGTTGCACCATCAAATATGAGAGAGAAGTTGTGTCTCCCGAAAAATAATGTTGAAGCCTCCTTTTCCAATCACGTTCATTGCTACAAAATTCGTAGTGTCATCTTTGATTTCAGGCATGCTGAAACTCAAAACGGCTAGTCTCATGCTTGGACTCAATAGTTATTATGTTAAAATCACTAATAATATAGATCCTTCATTTAGAGAGAACCAGACTATTGGAATGTTTTTTTAAATAGTGGTGATATCGACAATGTTTCGCTGAAATATTTGTGCAGGAAGACATTATAGTCCACAGTGACTCCTGATATGTGTATAAGAGGGGGGGGTCATGGATGAGGTTGAGTATGTTATCACTCCATAATTCCAAAGGCTGAAGAAAAAACCATAGAGGGAAACATCAAACCGCTTTGGAATCCAGGACCTAGCCTTCCTAGATTCAGAGAGGGCTCTCTCTGTTAGACATAGCTTTGTTTATAGGTGCATTTTAGGCTAACTATTAGTGCATAGGGGTTGGTTTAAATATTTATGGTTTGAGGGAGTAGATGAGGGACATTGGGCTATGGAGTCAAATAGGTGAAAACAAATTCAAATGGATGAATATTGAGGATAGGTGTAACCAGACAAGCTAGCCATGTCAATGGATCTTTACATCTTGGGAAATGGAAAATAGGAGGAGCTTAAGGTTCAATGGGAATGATGAGTATATTGTTTCTAAATTCTACATTCCGGTCTCAGAGGAAAACATAATGTACTATTTCAAGACTGAGCAGGGTACCCCATGGTAAATCCTACATGAGAATTTCTATCTGTAGTAAAGAAAATAAAACAGTATGTGAAACAGGAGAATAACAAATTACATGGGAGAAGCACTTCACCACAAATTATAACACAAGAATTTTTAAAACATCATAATCCTTTATTCATCCAAAAGAGAGTGCTTATAAATGGTTGAGTCTATTACAATGGTTTTTCCCTTCTGGGCCTCCTTCGTACTGCTAATGTATGTAGTATTTATATAAAAATTAAGTCGATTAATCTATCTACTGCAGTGATTAAATTCAAGAAGAAACTAGACAAGTGGAAACATGGAGGTGGTGATAAGACGAAATTGGCCTCCGACATTGGCTTTAACAGTCTGTTATTAATTGTGCAATGATCAGGATTTGGCTGGTGTGATGCCGAACAGGCGAGGAAAGCTCTGACATCTTGGCTCTTAATTTTCGAAAAACCAATGTGGGATTATTAAATTGATGAGGTGCTTGGATGAATAGCTGTGCTGAGGTGTTCACTACCCTTTTTGCTGTTGTAGTTACAACATGATCATATTTGCGCAAACACCTTTGCTCGACTTGACCCTTTCATTCTATCTCATCACTATCGTGAATTTTTGCATTACTATGCCCTTTCGATCCTTGTCGCGTTCTACCCGAGTCCTCCTGCCATTTGGAAAAATAGCGCATAAACCCATAAGCCCATATGTGAAGGGACGATGGTTGACATGGCGCAGCAACAATGGTAATGGTCAAAACACTGTGGCAGCGGTTCAGAGGATAGCGGAAAAAGATTTTCGGAGGGGGTTTCAGGTGGTAAGCGGTAATAGAAAGGGGAGGGGTGAAATTTTGAGGGTGCGACAGGTCGAGGAGTGGGCGGTAATTACTACCACCCATTTCGGACCCCCTCCCCCATGGTTGAAGATCGAGGGGGGTGCGAAAGGCATTAAGGACCGTTAGATTTGGATAAGAGGAGAAAAGGAGGAAAAGTGGAGGGAAATTAGAGGTGGAGTGACGTGGCACATAGGTGGGACCCGGCCCACATTGCAAATCGCAAGTCGAAATCTTTAACTTATAAAAGGCGAAGGTAAACTATAAAACTTGCGAAGTGCGAAGTGCGGGGACAGGGAGGTGACCTCGCAAGGAAGGTGGTACCCGACCCGAATCACAATCGTAAGTTGGAAGGTTTTGTTATGGGCGACAGAGGCAAGTGCTGAACCTCGTGAAGTACGACGTGCAGTGAGAATGGAGGTGACGTGGAAAAGAGATGCGGGCCCACCCGCAGTCTACAAATCACGTACTTTACCATATTTCTTAGCGCTAACCCCTTAAACTTGTGAAGTGAAATATGCGATTGGGTCCCACCTGTATCGCACATCACAGAGTTTAGAGTTTATCGCATACCGTATATTTTTGGGTTTATCGCATACCGCAACATTTAAAATTTATCGCACATCGACGATCGCAGGATTTAACAATGGGTGGAAATGATGCATGCTATTTTATTTGTGATGTGATGCAAGGAAAATGGTGACGTGGTTGGAGGGGTCCCACTATATCGTATTGGTAGAGTTGAAAGGTGGCAAACTTGGCTATGAAATGATAAAGAGTGTGAATGCGAAAAGGTAAGGAGGGGGTAAGGTTTATGGTGTAATGTTATAAGCAACAACTATTTGATGGGGGGGGCGGAGCTGCTAATGAAGTACTGAAAGGTTATGTATGTGGGTCTTGGGGTTTTAAATGGGATTTAGAGTGTTGGAGTTCAGAACTAGGAAAAATGAAGGGTAGGAAGAGGGTAGGTGGCATGAATGGGGGCAATATGGAGTTTTCTCACCGTCACACTTAATTAGTAACACTTTCCCATTTCAACTAAACTAAAAGGTAGATATATTCATTTGATACTCTTGGCAGCCAGGATCTCCCTTTCATTTCCTGAAAACAGATGATAGCCATGGAATATTGTTTTTAGTATGAAAAATCTAAGCAATAATCAGTCACCTGGTGATACTTTGAAATACAAGAGTCTAAAAGTGGCTCCAGCTAGGGATGGCAGCTCCTTCAAGAGGTGTCAAGAACATCATAGACTAGTGGCCTGATCCATTGGGGTGATCCTAAACCTGCAACTTGATTCGCTACAAAACCTCTGTGGTTGACAGTCTTCAAGCTGAAATTAACACTCTCTGCAAAACTGAAGTTTGGAAAAAACTTGAACTGAAAACTAGAAAGAAGTCTAAAATTAAAGCTGGAAAGATGCTCAGAGTACAAAGCTTATTTGCACACCTACCTATCCTAATCTAAATTGGAGATTATATATACGCTAAGTGAACTCCATTTTCCAACGTAACCAATCAAGTAAATGACTACATGATTGATTCTTGTTCACTTTTTTGGGTAGGCTGAGAAATCAAAAGGGCCACTCCCATTTTACTTGCCATTGAACAACAATGTTCAAATTTTCCCTTAAAATCTGCAGAAAACCATTCATGGCATAGAATAATCCTTCCTTAGATGATTCTAAAAGGCTAGCAAAAGGATCTTGGAACAATACCTGGTCCTAAGGATTCAAATAACAAGCTTCATCTAGGGCTGCTCTTTGTTCCAATTTGTCATGGTCAGGATCCTTCTGATAGAGAATTTCTACACATTATTCATGGTCATTTGACATGGAATCCTCATTATGTATGACTATGTTGTCCTCAAGAAAACCTGATATGTCTTAACTGAGTTGGATGACTTATGTTTGAAGGCCATCATTTTGATGAATAGGAGCACTTTCTGACAATAGGCCTTTTTGAGAAGGTAGGACAACATTAGTATCAATCTGTTCTTCTGTTTATTCATGAGGTAATTCTTCAGCACATAAACCAATAGTAGAACAAATAGAAATAATCTCTTGATTACATAAAAATTTAGAGGTTGGCTGCATGCTTAGAATCTGATTGATTTCTTCTTTAGTTAAAGGAGGATGGAGTCTTTGTTTTCTTTGGATTAAACAACAATTGTTTTATTTTTCTTCTGAAGACTGATCATGAGGTTGAATGTCTTCTTTAGCCTCACACAAAAGAGCATATTAATTATCATTTTTCTCCACAGAGAGATCCTGTGGATCTATTTTCATTTCTTGATGGCTTTCATTTTCAACTAACTTCTCTTGGCTATCATGACAATTAACCTGAGAATGAAATTCATGAATTTATTCTAAGATATCCTCAGGATGCCAATTTCTTAGATCTCCATCAATATTTACAAGGTATTGTATGAGATGCTTAGACTAATCACAACAATTTTTAGCTAATGATAAAGATGGAGAATTTTTTTTTATAATTCTTGTAAAACACCTTCTGGAAATATTTTAAATAAAACAAACTACTAGGGTTCATATCTTCATACTATTTCCTCGCTTTCCCTTCTAATGTTAAAATGAAAATCTTCATGAGGTAATCCTCATGCCATTCGAATTTCAACCTCCATGAATGTATATGAAATTTAATGAGATGTAACAAAGCATCATCAACATTCTCATCTTTAAAAATAGGAAGATTCATTTCCCAATATACCTAAGGAATTTTGTGTGGGAATCCATGAATGTGGTCTCTCTTCATTGGAGCATACCTACGTTGTATTCTTGTATTCATCTTGTCAATCAATCATAGAGTGGAGTCATCGCATGTCCGCAACAAATCTGGATTTTTCTACCAGTGGAGCCTTTAGGTCAACTGAAAACTATGGAGTCGCCAATAAATATTTGTTTCTCGATTTTGCTGCCAATGGAGTTGCCATGTGAATGGAACAAACTTCTGGTGTTTGACTTCTAATCACAATCAAAGTAAAAACTGAACTTGATAAGTGTTACTGAGGAATATGAAACTCGTTTCCTAGTATGGTCTCCATTATGTTATCACTCCGTCATTCCAAAGGCTGAAGACAGAACCACAAAGGGAAACATCAAATAGCTTTGGAATCTAGGACCTAGCCTTCCTAGATTTGGGGAGGGATCTCTTTGTTAGATATAGATTTTTTTATAGGGGAATTTTAGGCTAGCTATTAGTGCATAGCGGTTGGTTTGAATATTTATGGTTTGTGGCAATAGAAGAGGGCCATTGGGATATGGAGTCAAATAGGTGAAAAAATATTCAAATGGATGAATAATTGAGGAAAGGTGCAACCAAGCAAGCTAGCCATGTCAATGGATATTTACAGCTTGTGAAATGGAAAAGAGGAGGAGCTTAAGGTTCAACGGGAATGAAGAGCAGTCCGTCTCTGAATTCTACATTCCGGTCTTAGAGGAGAACATAATGTACCGTTTCAAGACTGAGTAGGGTACCCCATGGTAAATCCTACACAAGAATTTCTATCCGTAGTAAAGAAAAAAAACTAGTATGTGAAATAGGAGAATAAAAAATTACATGGGAGAAGCACTTCACCCCAGATCATAACACAAGAACCTGGAAAGCAACATAATCCTTTAATCATCGAAAAGAGAGTGCTTACAAATAGCTGAGTCTACTACAATGGCTTTTCCCTTTTGGGCCTCCTTCGTACTGGTAATGTATGTAGTATTTATATAAACCTTAAGTCAGTTAATCTATATACTGTAGTGATTACATTCAAGAAGAAAATGGACAAGTGGAAACATGCAGGCGGTGATAAGAAAAAACTGGCCTCCAACAGTGGCTTTAGCATTTCGTTATTAATTTTGCAATGATTAGGATCTGGATGGTGTGATGCCGAAGAGGCGAGGAAAGCTCTGACACCTTGGATCTTCATATTCAGAAAACCATTGTGGGATTATTAAATTGATGAGGTGCTTGGATAAATAGTTGTGCTGAGGTGTTTTCTTCCCTTTCTACTCTTGTAGTTACAACATGATCATCTTTGCACAAATGATTTTTCTCGACTTGGCCTTTCCAGTCTATCTCATCACTACCGTGATGTTTTGCATTACTCTTCCCTTTTTCTCCTTGTCGGGTTCTACTCGAGTCCTCCTGTGATGTGGAAAAATAGTGGACAAACCCAGAAGCCCAGACGTGAAGGGATGACGGTGGACGTGGCGCAACAACAATGGTAATGGTCAAACGAAAGGGGGGGGGGGGGGTTGGTTCAGAGGACAACGTAAACAACTTTTCGATGAGGGTTTCAGGTGATAAGTGGTAATAGAGAAGGGGGGGGTGTGAAATTGTGAGGGTGCGACACGTGGAGGAGTGGGAGGTAATGACTACCACCCATTTCAGACTCCCTCCCGCATGGTTGAAGACTGAAGGGGGTGCGAAAAGCATTAAGGACCGTCGGATGCAGAGAAGAGGAGAGGAGAAGGAGGAAAAGTGGAGGGTGATTAGAGGTGGAATGATGTGGCACACAGGTGGGACCCGACCCACATCAAAAATCGCAAGTCGGAAGATTTAGCTTATAAATGACGGAGGTAAACTAGAAAACTTGCAAGGTGCGAAGTGTGGGGAGAAGGAGGTGACATGGAATGGAAGGTGGGACCCAGCCTGCATCACAATCACAAGTCGGAAGGTTTTGTTATGGGTGGCGGAGGCAAGTGCTAAACCTCGCAAAGTATGATGTGCAGTGAGAATGGAGGTGACGTGGAAAAGAGAGGTGGGCATGCCCGCAACCCGCAAATCATAGAATTTACCATATTTCTTAGTGCTAACCCTTTAAACTTGCAAAGTGTAATATGCGATCGGGTCCCACCCATATCACACATTGCAGAGTTTAGATTTTGTTGCATACCAAAAATTTTGGGGTTTATTGCATACCACAACATTGAAAGTTTATCGCACATCAATGATCACATGATTTAACAGAGGATAGAATTGCAGTAATTTATTTTATTTGTGATGTGATGCGGGGAAAAGGGTGGCGTGGTTGGAGGTGTCCCACTATATCGCGTCGGTAGAGTTGAAAGGTGGAAAACTTGGCTACTAAATGATAAAGAGTGCGAATGTGAAAAGGTAAAGAAGGGGTAAGGTTTATGGTGTAATGCTATATGCCGCAGATGTTTGATGGGGGGGTAGAGCTGCTAATGAGGTCCCAAAAGGTTATGTATGTGGGCCTTGGGGGTTTAAATGGGATTTAGAGTGTTGGAGTTCATAATTAGGAAAAATGAAGGGTAGGAAGAGGGTAGGTGGCATGAATGGGCACAGTATGGAGTTTCTCACCATCACACTTAATCAGTAACACTGTCCCCTTTAAACTGAACTAAAAGGAAGGTATATTCATTTGATTCTCTTGGCAGCTAGGATCTCCCTTTCTTTTCCTGAAAATAAATGATACCCATGGAATATTATTTCCAGTATGAAAAATCTAAGAAATAATCAGTCACTTGGTGATACTGTGAAATATAGGAGTCTAGCAGAGTAGAGCAAGGAGTTTACTCTGCACATCATTTTTTTATAAAAGAGGAGTATCCCATAGTTTCTGTAGATGAGAATGAATTGTTGCGTCATAATTCTTGTTGTTGGAGATTTACTAAGAGAGGTGAAATAATACAAGGAAAAGGCCCTCTAGCGGCGGTTATAAAGGAGGTTTTTAATGTTATAAAATTGGCCAAAATTGTCAAAAAAACATTTGCTACAACATCCATTTATGGTTACGGATGTTTTGGCGGAGATTTTAATAGAAATTCAACACAAATAAAAAAAAAATGGGCGGACAGAGGTTATTATGATTTTTTTTTTCATTGGTGCGCTACTCTGGCTTGAACGCACCGATGCGTACATATAGAAGGCGCCCTGGGGTGGTCGAAGGAAAATGCACTGGGCTATTAAGGTATAAAACTGCATCAGTTGTAGTGTTGGTGATACAACACATGGGGCCGTTCTAATTGGCCTTGGGATTTTTGTGGTGCCCATACGTCGTATCAATGCACTAGTGCATAGATGTATAGAAATGCACCAGTGCTCAGTATCACAGAAAGGCACCGACATTTATAATTGGTATCGGTATTCATGCGGTGTCCATAGGTCGTACAAATTCACTGGTGCTTACAGACATATAAACGCCCCTGTGCTTATAGACACATAAATACTCTAGTGCGCAGTATCACACAAACGCACCGAGATTTATAATTGGTATCGGTATTCATGCGGTGCCCATAGATCGTACAACAATGCCGGTGCATATAAACACATAAACGCATCGGCGCGTCATACTGCACAAATGCACCGATATTTTTAATTCGTTTTCGTGCTTTTTTGGTGCTCATAGGTCGTAGAAATGCACTGGTGCACTTATTAATACAAACACATCGGTGTATAGTTACTGACACGCACCGGTTTTCATTTTGTACTTTTTAGAAACATTGACTTGTGACAATGCAATTATTAATGCATTTGAATGTGATGTTTAGATTAATTTGTTATATCACATCATAATTATTGTGGTTTTTTAAAATTCATTATTCATCAAAAGTCGACACATATATATCTCATAACAATATTCATATGAATTAAATTTTTATTAGTGCATTTGAGAACGACAATGGAGAATGCAATAGAATAAATTAAAACATATTTTATGATATATAATATATATGAATAAGACAGTCTTTATCATACAAAATGGGATAGTTATTGGTATCCCTTTGTCTTTCAGTTGGGACATAATGTCCATTACATTAAACAAAATGTCTGATTTCACAAAAATATTTAAAAAAATACAATGCCTTGCTTTGATATCCAAACATAGTGATCATCATTCCTCGCTTGAACTGTTGTCACTGCTAGAGATACTTCAATGACTTGGGTTATTTTGAGGAATGTTTTGGTCATGGTGTTGATTGTCTTTTTCTTCTTCACCTTCCATCTATAAACATTAAAATAAACTAAAATGAGTGTATATACATTGGTGTGAGTAATGAAAATTGCAATATTAAATAATATACATCAATGTAAATCGAAAATAAAAATGACGTACCATAGAAATAATTGACTCATAAACTATACACATTCTTTCAAAACCATGTACCATGCCATATTTTAAAATTTCATCTGTTGGTGCAGTTCCATACTTTATTTCATGCATCTTTTATACCCTATAACAAATCATATATTTAATATAAAGGATTTTTTTTTTCTATTAATTATAGACAGAGCTAAGTAAAACAAGATCGATAGATGCTTACAAATTCCACAATTAATTTATGATATGCCAACATATCCTCACAACCCATATTTAACCCAATTTCAATCAATTTGTCTGATGGTTCTTCTTTGTATGTTAGCATTTGTTTGAAGACATTCAATGATGATTTTTGTAAAACAACTTAAAAAATACAAAAATGAAATCTAGTTAAGTTGTTATAAGGAGGTAACAATTACTCACAAACTTAGATATCAACCCTTTTCTTCCTTGTCGTCCTGTTTTATGTGCTAAATGGGTTCCATTTTCTTTTCTTTTCTGTAAGAAAATACTTGAAAATTAATATTTAATGCTAAATTGTTTATTTATTATAACTAATGATCGAACATTTCAATGATTACATATTACAATTGAAGCACGTTGTTGTTGAGATGGCTCCCCCTGCGATACAATTTTTTCCATTTCTTTGACCATCTCCATATACACCTTTTTGGACTTTCCTACTGGCATATTTTTGATATAAATTCGTTCATCTTTTGATATTTTCATAATATTCCTGAAAATGTAACATGACAATAAACTATTTAATTTTTATAATGATATATGAAAAGTAAATATAACAAAAGTGATATTTATACATAATTCTAGACAAACATTTAAAGGAATGTACTTTTTCATTCCTTCTTTTTTGTTCATTGTATTTTACACATTTTTGCTATTAAAATACAACTATGTCTCATTGACAATTCTGCATAAATTCTTCCCATAGTTTCAGTCAAAATTTGGTTCTTGGAATCATTGGATTGTTTTGTATTGTAAGTGAAAGAAACGATCTATAAGTTTGTTCCACAGTTCTCAGACTTACTCAAAGTTCCTGAATTCCATTCAACTTCCATTTTATAAAACTGAAAGGTAATTGTTTTTCATTTGCATGTTCTATTTTTTTTTTTTCTTAGAACAACATTCCGTTTCTGAGTTTTTGGTCCTTGTAGAACATTAAAAATATGTGAATTAATAGAGTGTTTGACACATGTTATCTAAAATTTTTAAGTAAATTATTAATGATAATTAAAAATAGAAACTCATATTGGATCGATAGTATTTTTTCATTCACCTGATTCATCCTTTTGCAATTTTTCCATCGAGATTTTACGCTCATCTGGTCCTAGATTAGAAATAAACTTATCGAGCTTCATCATTTTGTGGCTCTGCATGATACACAGTAAACAATACATATTAGTTAGACATACATATAGGTAAAAAATGATATTTTTTATAAAGAATTTACAAAGAACTTGCCTTTTTTTATTTTCTTGATGTGTTATCAGTATTTTTGTTACTTGATCTCTTGTCAATCATTTCTTTATCAATCTGAAACCTGCACCATATCATTCATTAATATATTTATAAATAAATTGTCAAATTTTCGGGTAAAAATTAAATCTCAGGACACCAGTGCATTGTTCTTGATGTACGCAACGCCACTAGTGCATGGGGGTATTACCAACGCACTGTAAAACAATATAATAGACCGTACAGTGCGTGGGGTATTATAAACGCACTGCAAAAATAATGTAATAGACCGTACGATGCTATCCTCGTAACATAAATCACCGGTGCCCTATTTCAGATATGGTGCACTGAATTAAAAAAAAATTATTTTCAATTTTTTTATTACACAGTACTTGCGCAATGCGCTTTATTATAAAGCGCATTGGTGCGCTAGGTTATGGCTGGTGCACTGATAAAAAAAAACCATTTTTTCCAAAAATTCACGTAATGGCTGAATGGCTTGGGATCCTACTATGCAAGTCGTCCCGCAGGTTGGATGTAAATCTAAAATGAAAAGCCCTAATTCTGAAATCATAGAAACAGGGAGAAGAAAGGGAAAAAATAAAAAAATGAAGGGTTTAGGGTAAAAAGGGATAAAACTGGAGAAAAAGTAAAAAAAAAAAAAATCAAATTTAATCACAAGATGGTTTGAAATTCTATGATACACGGTCTGAATCACCATAGGTTTGATTTCTGATTGTCTGAATACTTCTGTTTGAACGTATTTCGCTACTCCACAGTGCCCTCGTGCTCTCTTGCTCCAAGTATGTCTCATGCAAATATATGGCCGAAACTTTTAGCAAAAATAGTGAAATAATAAAAAGTGTTTAGTATTTAAAGAATTATTTTATGAAATTAGATTTTCAAAAATATTTTGTTTCCCATTTTTCAATTTGCCGCTTTTTTTTCACTTAAAGAAAATAGAGTTGCTCTTTTTTTATTTGTGTTTATTCGTCACCAGTGCGTCACTTAATAGCACCGCACCAGTGCGTCGTTTTGTAACACCAGAACCGGTGCAATTATATGTACAATAGCACCGATTTGTGGTTAAGGCACCGAAATTACTTTAAGGTGTGTACACCAAAATTTAGTGAACTCCAACCATAGAAATTGAGAATTATAATTTTTTTTATTCTTGAGAATTAGAATTAGAATTAAAATTGAGAATTGGAATTGGATAAATTCTTGATGGAAATAACTATTCTTCCAATGCATTTTGTTTATTGCAAGAGGTCCCCACTGATTATGTGGAGATAATGCAATGTGGGGCATGTGAAGATGCAATACTACAGGGCCCAAGTGGGCAATTGTGGCATGTGAACTTGTTATAATTGGCACTTAAGTATTTGCAACCAATATATTTTAGAATTATATAATCTGTAGATAGACGGATGACCTGCCAACAATTAGTACATATAATTTGTAGAAGAGCAATGTTCTGGGAGCAATGACAGCGAGTCCTTCATTCTACATTTGTTAGTAGAAGAAGACCGATTTTCGAATAGACGATGCAGTTATTACATGTGGAGGCAATGGTTTCTCGTAGAAAATGAGTATAGGGTTGAGCAGAGGAAACACATTGCAAAATAGGTTATTACATTAGTTTTTCCAATGGGAAACTGATTTGCAGGTGGAAATATGGTAGCTGCAGGTATATATGCTTTTATACCCATAGAAATAGTCACTGGATTTCCATTTATAATACAAGCAAACTTTTCACTGGTTTCATCCATAGGACCACAACTCAGATAAGTTAGAGATGCCATTCAGGTTCAATTGAAAGCTGAAGATGTGATTTTATGCGACGCCAACTTTGCTGGTAAAAGTTTATGTAAGCCAACCGAAGCTTGGACAATACTCCCAGCTGCTTTTAAACACATTTTGGAGAATATATTTTTTCAAACCCTCATCTTTTCGAACTCTTGTCTTTTGAAAACCTCATCTCCTCAGAAAAATTCTTGCTCGTGATTCGAACCCTCCATTGCTCCAATACTGCACTTTACAGAATAACCTTGTTTCGGTGTGCGTTTTTTTATAGGCGCATCGGGGCGGTTTGTAAGATCGAGGTTTTTGTTTTGGAACGGTGTTTTATGATGCATCGATGCGGAAGCATTCTGAAGCACCAGTGCGTTGGAGTAATAAGATGCACTGGTGCATGTTATGATGATAAGCGCACTAGACTGGATAAAGTTTTTTTTTTGTATGTAAGATCATAATAAAATAATGATAATTCTAAAGTACATGAATTTATTTATAATATTATCTAAAATTTATTATGTTACAAAAATTCATATTATTCTAGATTTATTATTTTACAATTATTTACAAATTTACAAATTTAAATATTTTAATAAAATCATTTCACATTAATACAATTAAAATTTTACAAATATTTTACATACAATTAGAATTAGAATTACAATTACAATTAGAATTACAATTTTACAATTTCACATACAATTACGATTAGAATTACAATTACAATTTTAATTTTACATACAATTACATTTAGAATTTTACATACAATTAGAATTAGAATTAGAATTTTACAATTTTTCATATATACAATTACAATTAAAATTACAAATACAATCATTTCACAATAAATTAAATATTACAATTACAATTAAAAATTTACATTAAAATTTTTACATACAATTATAGTTAAAATTAGAATTAGAATAAGAATGACAATTACAATTACAATTACATTTACAATTAAAATTTTACAATTAAAATCATTTCATAGTAATACAATTAAAATTTTACAAATATTTTACAGTATACAATTATAATTAGAATTACATTTACAATTACAATTACAATTTTAGAAATATTTTACATAGAATTACAATTAAAATTACAATTACAATTAAAATTACAAATACAATTACAATTTTAGAATTTTACATACAATTAGAATTACAATCACAATATTTCAATTTGTCATATATACAATTACAATTACAATCATTTCACAATAAATTAAATATTACAATTACAATTAAAATTTTACATTATATATTTTACATACTACAGTTAAAATTACAATTACATATACAAATACAATTTTACAATTTTACATACAATTAAATTTTAAATTTCAATTACAATCACGACATAATATTTAATAAATATCATGGTCATTTAATATTAAATTAATTAATAAACATCATGATCATGATAACCATCGTACAAACATCATTTTCGTCTAAAAAACACATTCAAACATCAAATTAACATTATATATTAACATCATCACAACACAAACATCAAATATACATCTCATGTCAAATAACTCACATCTATCTACAAGCTAAACATTAAATGAACATATCTAACATGACCTAACAATATACACTTCATGATGATCACGAACATGTAAATTAAGTACAACTACAACATGAACATAAAATACATGGACCATATATACATATATAACTGAATAATGTTAAAAATATATAACTGTAATATAAATGTCATGGATCAGCTACTGGTAGTACAACATGAATAGGCGCAGTACTAGTGGAGGCCTGCTCAGTGAATGGTGCAGCCTCGACAGTCGACGGTCGAGCTTGCTCATGATCATTACTAGTATTGATGGATGGATCAACTGGTGGTAGTACAACATAAATAGGCACAATACTGGTGGAGACATGCTCATCCAATGGTGTTGCCTCGATGCTTGATGGTCCAGCCTACTCATGATCATGACTAGTAGTGATAGATGCTGCAGGCTGCTGATGGCTAGATGTGGCCGATGGTCCAGCCTGATCTCCATGATGACTTCTAGATGCTAGTGGAGCCTCATGCTCATCAGGTGCAGCACGAGTTGAAAGACCATGAGATGAGTCGCTGCTTGCAGACTGTCCATCACATGCTACAGCTTAACCACACCTATAACGTGCAACAATCCTCCTCAGGCGCGTAATAGTTGTCGTAGCTCTTACGATATGCTGCATAGTGATGTACATGTCATGCAGAATGCCTCTCCACATCCGTATTAGCCTATCATCGGCTTGTATGTCTTTGTAATGAGAGAGCCTGATGCCCGCCTCAACAATTAATGTAATGTGTTGGTCACCCAACTCCATCCTGTATCAAGTATCAAGTCGACCGTGCCTAGCAAAAGGCGGTACCGATGCACCAACATGAGGAGCATGTCTCTCTCCACTAGCCTCCTGATCATGATCCTCGTCATCTACCATGTCCTGATCGTTATTAGGATCCACACCTAGATCATGTGGTGGTTCAAGCATATCCTCGCCATCAAAAGAGCCAATGTCTACAAAATATATATGAGTAGGAAACAATAATTAGAAATTACACAATTTAATAAAAAAAAGTTAAAGAACATATCTGGCGGCTCATCATCTGTGAAGAGGACATTGGCACACCCTCACCAATCCAATCTAGCATAAGGAAAAGGGACCATAATGAAGGGATGCAGCTCGTCAACACTGGCTAGTAAGTCCAGTGCATCATGCGATATCCTGGCTGGAAACATAGTCTCTCCCATCTTGGGTATCATCTACCCCCACATGTGCATCCGGGCCTCCAACATCAGCTTATGAGGTTTCTAAACAAAAGTAGGCATCATCTTTGGAAACCCCTCAAAAAATAAACAAAAAATCTCTAAAAAAAAAGGGAAGTTGACCCTCCCTTGTGCATGAGCACGACATCTATCTAAGGTCGTACAAAACTGCTGCAAAAAAATGGCAGACCACCTGACAAGTCATGGATTTTGTACTAAAGAACCAAAATATTATAGAAGAGGGAAACTAATGTGTTGCCTGTCACTGGTGTTGTGTGAAATGGTCAAAATGAGAAGTGAGAGAACTGCACGTCCTATCTACCAAATGCACAAATACGTAGCTGACCTCCAGAGACCTAAAACATTGAAGGAGATAGTACATCTGCTCCAATGTATCTCTGGGAGTAAACTAACTGATTCCCTACTACAGAACCAGCAGTAACCTCTGGGAACGAGGGAAAATACACCCCTCTCCTCGATAGCCCTATAATGAAATAAATATCCTCCTCATTGGGTGTTACCACTGGTCAGGACCAACCTGGAAAGCCTATCAGTGGGCATTCCACCTGTGGATAAGATGTCTCAAAAAGACACTATGGGCCTTTAGGGAAGTAGCTTCCTCATAGACCTTGAGGAGGCCTACCTGCCTTAGGAGCCCTTGTGTATCTGTTGTAATAGGGTGAGGGTACACATCTCTCTTCCTTTCTTGTGCCTCCCACTAGCGAAGCATGTCATACTACTTCGCCTATTGTTGCTGCTATTCCTCCTCTTCTCTCTGAATCATTGACATATTAAATAAAAAAGAAATATTAAATCATACATGTACTTAGGAATATAGATATATAATTTTTTTTGGAAACAAAAAATAGACTAGTCGGTGGACCACAAAAACAGTCATGCACGGGTTCTGGTGTGGCTATTTTTTATAGAGCACCAGAGGCAATGCCTCAGATGACAAAAAACGCATTGTATGCAGTGCACCTGAAATTTTTTCAAGCCCCGTTGACTATATATGGTGTTAGTAGAGCAGTATGCTAACTAAAATATACGCCCCGGCGTGTATAGTCGTGTTAGCGCATCGACTTCCTAACAAATTATATCATCAATGGTGTGGTCTTTTACCTGGTTGCACCATTAACCCTATCGGAATGCCAAATGTGGTGCACTGATAGATACCGGGGCGGATATATCCGTCAACACAACGCGTTGCTATTCCCATGGTCAACGGTGTGCCCAGCTAAGTGACTGCACCGCCAAATTTTTTTAAATTTTAAAATAATGCGGGGTGCCTTTCGGTACTGCGCCAAAAATGGTGTGTGGCCTGTAAATTTTACAGGTAGCACCACTTACTGGTGCGAGCTAAACGGCTCATGCGCACCGCATGAAAATTTTTTTATTTTTAATTTTTTAATGGTTAATTTTAAGGTTATTTCAAATTCTAATCCTCTAGAAAGCTTAGTTATGGAAAAACTAGAAAAATACGTGTACATTTCATTGTCGAGGAGGCATATTGGTTGTAGAATTTGCAAAGGAAAATTTTCCCGCCGTTTTGCGAAATGCAAGCAGGAGATTGGTGGCCAATGCATAGCAACAGTGCGTGCAATGGGTGCAATGGGAGCACCAATGTCAGGGTGGCTCAAAGAAGGAGAAATTGCACCAGTGCTTGAGAGCTCTGGAGTACTGAGAAAAGTGAAAAATGCGGTTTTTTGGCCGTAATGTTTTTTAATCTAACCCTGTTCTGGTGCACTGGGTTTTATAGGCGCACCGGTGCAGTTTCTTAAGAATGCACCGAGCAGTTTTAGATTTGGCGTGTTGTTTTCTGATGCTCCAAGGTGGTTAATTAACACTGCACCCAGCTGTTTCAGTTTTGGCATGGTGTTTTATGATGCATCGGGGCAAAATAGTCTTGAAGCACCAGTGCTTTATAGTAATAGGATGCACTAGGCATGTGTGTACGAAGCGCATGATGCCCGGTGTGCCAATGTTTTGTGTGAATGATGCTTTCTCTTGTAGAGTGCACCAGTGATTAAGAGCAGAAAAGTGAAAAATGTGGTTTTTTTGCCGTAATTTGTTTTTATTTAACCCTTTTTCGGTGCGCGTGTTTTATAGGCACATTGGTGCTGTTTTATACGAACGCCCCGCTCTGCTTCTGTTTTGGCGTGGTGTTTTATGATGCACCGACGCGGAAGAGTTTGTGCGCACCGGTGCCTTCTCTTGTAGAGCACACTGGTAATTGAGAGCTCTAGAGCACTGAAGAAGTTGTAATTTTTTTTAACCATTTTCTGGTGCACGTGTTTTATAGGTGCACCAGTGCTTCTTCTTGTGAACACACTGCTCATTTTGTGTTTTGGCGCGTTGTTTTATGATGCACCGGTGTGGGTTCTTAATACCGCACTGGGCATTTTCATTTTTGGTGCGGTGTTTTATGATGCACTAGCACAGAAGATTTGTGATGCTTCAGTGCTCTACAGTAATATGACGCACTAGGTGGGTGTGTACGAAGCGCACAGTGTCCAGTGTGCCAATGTTTTATGCACACCGATGCTTTCTCTTGTAAGGAGCACCGGTGCAATGTTGAATGATAAGTGCACTGAGCGGAAAACATTCACCAAAACCTCTGCCCACCAAGCTCCTCTAGTAACCTCCGCTAGAAATGAGTGTATGGGGTATTTTTATAAGGGGTTCCTCAAAAACATCCGCTAGAGGGTCTTTTCCTTGTAGTGAAAGGATCTCATGTGAAAGGTAGAGAAAGTCAATGTTGTGTATTTATTTTTGTTTGATTGTTGAATAGTCAACAGGTGAGGGGACAAAAAAATCCTTTTGAAATTAACAAAGGTACATTGCATGTGGCTCAATAAATCTGAGCACCAAATTTATATAAAATTGGATAATCAAAATTTATGTAAGTGAGCCTGCAGATTTATATTGTAGTATTTTATTACAACCAACTTTGTTATTCAATGTTACATTTGGTGTATATTAATACTCAATATCAATTCTTTTGAAAGTAAATAGTAAAGGTAAAGGTGTTGTATTGAAGGTGAAAGTAAATAGTAAAGGTAAAAGTGAAAGTAAATGGTAAACATAATTTGGTGTTGTACCAAAGTGTTATAAAGAAAAAATAAATTGTAATGGGTCATGGTGGTTTTTATGAAGATAGAGGATAAGTGGTTAAGGAATGAGAAAATAACCTGGTTAATTAATTTATGAATGAGCTTGTATAAGTTTTATTTTGTTTGGAAAATATCTAATTGGTAATTAGAAATTCCCGGGAATTATTTTTCATATGCGTGGAGAGAAATCATATGGTTAGAATAAATGTAGAATGATAAATGGTGAGTTGTTGCACACGGTTTTGAGTGGGTGATATATAGTTTCATAAAACCATGTATGGGTTCGAGAATGAATAGCTTTATTTATTCACATATTGTAATGATGGTAATTTATGAAATGGTATATGTACATTGTTTATAAAAAAATCATGAGTAGTATATATATATATATATATATATATATATATATATATATATATATATATATATATATATATACCATCAACAAATTTTAAGGTACCTTAATTTTCATATGGATTGAAATATCTCTTTAATTAAATGAATAGTGTATGTGATGGTGAATATTATGGAGAAGATGAAGATGAAAAAATATAGTGATTTCAAAGATTTGGGGAAAAATCACATAGGTTCCATAATAGTTGGCGTAAATAATGAAGAGTTTGAGAAAGAGATTTTTGAGTTAATGGCATGACTTAATGTTTTGATGGAGCTATTACAGAATCAGAAACATGGATGGGTAATGAAGAAGACAATTATATGGCCTATCAAGTAGTTGAATGCAAGGGTACAAAAACACAAGTTGAAAGTTTTGTTAAGGAAAGAAGAAGAACTCCAGATAATCAAGATGAATGTATGCATTTGCGAACTAGAGAAATGACCAATGTTTGGCAAAGATGATGAGGAAGAAGTTTTCATTTGTGAGCCTAAACAAGGGTCAATATTCAAGGAATAAAATGACAAGAATAAATATTGTTTGGAATATAAACAAAAAGACTTGAAGGGAGAACCATCTGTTGAGGATATAAAGCCTTATGTTTTTGAAACTTAAAATTAGAGTGTGAATGCAGAATTTTTTTATAGATGATGGAAGAGACACTAATTTTATTTCATGCATGGATGAAGATGATTCTATTGAAATATTTTCTGAAAATGACCGTAAAATTTTGATGAAATGTGAAGAAGAATTACAATTGATAGAGAAGATATTGATGGAACTTGAATCTAATAAAGTTGGAGATAAGGAAAAGAAATATTCAAGTATTAAAAATGTGGAACCCAAGATAAAATTTAATTTTCAATTTAATGTTAAAAATGATGAATTGATATTCCAAGATAGTAATATTAAATTTCACTGAGAAACTACATTTTATATTAGCATTGAAGAATTAAGAAAACTGGTGGAAAAAACACATAAACCAAGATATTGCAAGAAGAAGCAGAGACACAAAAAAATGATACATTTGACTATTTGAGTATACATCAACAAAGAAGGAGGAGAATAGCAAAAATAAATTTGGAAACTTGACGAATTAAAAGTCACAACCATTGATTCAGAACAACAAAGAATGGATGATAAAAAATAAACTAAAGTTTGGAATCCATGAGGAGCTTAATAAATTTATGAATACATATGATAGGGAGACCAGGAATTTCTCTTACCTGGGGAGAATTAATTTATGAATACATATGGTTGGGACACTAGGAACTTCTTTTACCCATGAAGTCTAATGCACGAGCATATTATATTTTGTATTTATTATTTGTTTAATTTGCAAAATCTAGAGAACTCTAGATTTATGGAGACTTATAACATTTGTTAGAGATTAAGTAATTAGGATAGATTCCTATAATTTAGAGTATTTCTCTCAACTTCCTCCAAATATCTAGGAAGGAATTCTCTCTTTGAGGAATTCGAGAGTTTTCCTCCTCCATAATAAATATCTATGTAATTAATTTGTAAAGCCAAGTTTTGGAGAAAAATTAAGTTAATAAAATTTTATGTTAAATTATTCCTCTTGGCTCTGCATCGGATCATCAACACATAAGAGACACATCAACACACATGAACACTAGGAATTTTAGGTGGAAACCCAATGTGGGAGAAAACTAGCATTGTTGTCGTCTCTATCTTCTTTTATTAAAGAAAAGTAATCTTATTACAATCTTGTACTGGAAGAAACTTTACCAAGTATGCAAGCTACTACATGCCGAAGGATACAACCTTCTCTCATTTTCCAGCACCCACTAGAAGGGAGCTAAAACCCCCTTTCTAAAGGCTATTATCCTCAGCTCTTAGTGGATTACTTATTAGAATATTTAAAACTAGACCCATTCCTAATAACCCTGAAATCAACTACTCACATATCAAATCATCAAATCTTCTAATGTAATCAATGCAACAGACCAAATTAGATTAGTATGCATCAAACTGATGCTAAGTTAGTCATCAATATATCAAAACACTATTACCCAACACAAAAACCAACTGCTTCCACTTCAACCCTATTCAAACATGCATAAAATTGTATACATGACTGTTCTTACCCAGTTGTGTATTTACACGTTTCCCGTAAAGAATTCCTATGTACATATCTCATAATATTGATAATTGAATATGAATAATTGTACCATTGAATCAATCACCCAAAAAGATACTAAAACCAACATAAATAACTGAACCAAATACATATTATCACATAGTAGCATCACTACAAGTCAATAATTACTTCATAATCAATTCAGCACAAACAATACTGTTAAACATAGATTATTATAAGAGAGACTTCATCGACAGATAACAACAAACATAATAGAATAAATCAACCATTATCATTAGCTCATGCTACAAAACCATAGCATATGTACATGACCCTTATAAAGAATTTATGCGTATGTATGTGTCTTTCATATTTGAAACCTGCATACAGATTTGTCCATGTTGCGGAATTTATACATGAATAGTTAGAAGAAGATCCGTGTATACACACAATCTCTGAGTGGAAAACCAACGTATAGATTTAAAATAACTAATTCATGCTTTTATTGCAACCACAGAATATACTTCGCAACCCTTATTGTCTCATACTCATATCAGAGTATCATTAATACAATAAATCTATCACAGTTAGATATTTTCAACAAGTAAACCAAACAAGTACATGTGGTACCATACTTCAGATGTTTCGGGTCTCTGTCTTTGCCTTGCTCATTGGTGCACATCTATTTCAGATCAAATCAACCATAGAAAACACAAAACATGCATACCTAGCACTTTGATCTCCATCTCCTTATATAGCTTAGGATTTAGCCAATACCTTAGGCCAATCCCTTAGTAATTTCAGTGGTATTCTTTGACGAGATCAAATATTCATTGTTGCACTCATTACTATGGGCCAATACCATGGTAAAGAACCTGGTATTGAGAAAACCATGTCGTGGAAATTGTGCGCTACTTTTATTCACCATAACTGTGTATGTACGTGACCTTTGTTCACGGGACCCGCGTATAATTTCCAAAACATCATCTTTATCATTTCTCTATCTCTAAACTAATATTCATTTTTCCAATCTCTTTGTCACATCTATACTAACCATAATACTCATTTTTCTACCATCATGTTGACATATTTATCAAGTAAGTTTCCATCAAGGAAAACACATATATCATAATTCCAACACAAAAAAATGTCGTTTAGGGTCTCAAAACAACTATGAAAGTTCAGGACCCCAAAAAATGCCAAAAAGAGTAAATTGTGCTACACTTATGGAAACTGAAAGAAATAATGGTACAATGGTGGGGCTCCAAGTGGAATAGGTGAGTGGCCACCAATATTTTCTTATATCAATTCATTTGTAAGGAAAAGGTAACATAGTTACTGATCAAACGATAAAATTACCAATTACCTATTTTTTTTGAGGTAGCAAAAAAAGCATCCGATTTTGAAAAGTGGTTATTCAGAATACACCTTTTTTTTGGAGCATATTTTTGGTGCTTTAAATTTTCTTTTGAACATTTTTTTAGATGTGAGTGATTTTCATTTTGATTTTGAAAAGTGTTGATGGAACATCAACCCCCTTTTTTAAGAGGGCTTATTTTTGATACTTTACACTTTCTAATGTCTTCTTCTTCCATGAGATATTTATTTTTAAGTGTATTTATGTATTTTTGTTGTTTTGTAATGAAATCTTCATTTTTTGACATAGTTTAAAAAACAAAAAAGGTCAATACTTTAAAGTTAGGATTTTCTATAGGTTTATTTATTGTTAATTAATATTTCAATGCACATCAAATAATGGTCTCTAAAAAAATAATATTTTTAAACATTTGACAAAAGAATAAAAATTTTCAATATAAATACAATGAAACAAATACTCATTTTGAGACTTTTTGTTTAAAATGACATGTTAAATAATATTTTTTTTAATGGGAAAATCTTAACAATAAAACTTTAAAAAATAACATTTTTTATAAGTTTTATGTCAAAAATTTATAGTAATCAAAATGTTTTTGCAGAAAATAATGATTCACACAAAAATTAAAGTGAAAATCAGATAATACAAATTTTAAACATATAACAACAATAATGAAATTCTCATTCTTCTCATACAATATCAAAGTCTAAAAATTACAAGTAAAACTGATGAATTACTCTCAAAATAGATAATCCATGTTCAACATCTTCTAGACCTTCATTAATTTTTTCTTCCACAATATTATCTTCTTTAGTTTGGTCATTGTCCTCTTCTAATGGATCCTTGATGTTTGCAAATATTCCAAAGTTTCCTTTTCCAATCATTCCATATAACGGTGGTTGAGGTTCTTTTGCCTTTTTTGCCACACGTGATTCATTAAAATCCCCTTTCCTCAAGCAAAGTTCTTGCATTGCATCTGGAATAAATTTAAGAACATTAATTATTTGTTGAATAAAATTGCATTGTAGTGGGTCCTATTCAATGAGAATACAATTTCTTCCTTTTTGTAGGAAACATGTTAGTGTTGTACTTAATCATCAACCAAAAAAGAAATAATGAAGTAAATTATTATCAACACATAAAAACTAAAAAAGAAAATATTAAATTCAATTTTATATAATAAAACTTACCTAAATCTGAGAATAAATCGAAAACCCAATCTCCTTCATTTGAACATAAGTCTATAAGATAGTTAATCAATGCTTGTCATTTTTTATAAATGTTAATTATCTCTCCTTTTGCATATTTATCTTTATATGTTAGTTTTCTTATGACATCATCATGAACCGGTACTTGGCTATGCCTCTTTCTATCTACTTGATTCAGAAGGAATGACTTATTGTTTTCATCTTTTGTCCAACATTCAACATGGATGAACTCACAATCATTTACAATTGACCGATATTCAGAAGAAACAAGATTTGTATTTTGCATGAAACATGACATAGTAAAAGTTAAATTAACTTGTACATAAATACATTTTTTTAACATTAATAAAACATACAATTTCAATGTCCTATCATGTAAGATACATCCTTGAGTTTTCTTTTCCCTTGAAGCTTGTTAATAACATTTCCAATTATGTGTCTGAATGAATTGTCCCAAATCTCCAAAGTTCCGATGTTGTGATTTCTTGAAACCTTGTAACCAATTTAATAAAATATTGATAAGTATAAGGTTCACTATCATATCCATTGTCTAGGAAATTGAAACCGTGAGGAATATATGCAATAAATAGGGAGTATTCCCTTTTAGGTATGAGTTTTGCAACGTCTTCACAATCACGTTGTATAAGTTGATATTGGATAGTTCCCAACCCATTCCAAATTAAATGAGTAATATTAGGATCAAGTTGAAAATTCTTAAGACGATGATTTCTCAGCCTTTCCAGCTTATTTTTTTCAATAAAGATTTAGAAAGTATTTGGTACTCCATTTTCATCCTTCTTTGACATCTTTAATGAAATACAAATTTATATGTATAAGTAATAAAATAAAAATAGTTTACATATGAATAAAATGAATGTATAAATCCACATAACATATTTATTGCAAGATAAAAATGTTTAAGTGTTGTTGTACAACTTGATTCTATGTTGTTGCGCAAAACATCATCCCAACTCCCTTCATTCAACATTTTAACCATATGTTCTTATAAATCTTCTGACTAAATGAATAAAATAATTCTTTTTTAATATAATGATATGTATAAAATGTACTACAAAAAAAAATTCATATTTAAAAGAAAATTATAATCCAAGAAAAAGAAAAAATAATTCAACAAACTTACCTTTGAAATTCTGAGCACATTTCATCCATTGATAATTCACCTGAGTTTACATGACATAGTATTGATTTGAATATTTTCTCATGTATATCATGGATTCAATCCAATCTAACAATGTACTAAAGCTAGATACTGAATCGCTTCTACAAATCAGTTGCAGAAATTAAACACAATCGCCAAACACATGAAGCATATGTAATATTCCCAAATGGGAAAACCATTAATATAACTCACAATAATGGAAATAGCAGCAAGTATTAACACATTACATGTGAACCAAATAATATATCCATGTATTATGTATAACAACAATAAATAAGTACAAGGTCTTGGGGATCAAGTCCCTCAAGATAGGAAAAAGAAGCCTCCAATGCCAAAAAGCACCCAAAACATGCAATATACTACTACACAAAGTACTGAATCAAGCACATTGTAGTTTTAATGTCTAATAATGCAGCTGGAAGACATATATAAATGGATATGATAACGTAATGCTCATACAAGGCCAAAAATGGAGATCTATGCTCCCATACACTTTTCCAAGATAACCGAGGAAGGTTTTCCAGAAATACACAAAATAAAAATGGTGAAACTAAAGCCCTAGGGTTGAAGATTCACTGCAACTGAAGCACATAGAAGGAAGTGGCTGAATCTCATGTAGATCTGAAAGAAATACTCCAAAACACTCTCTCAATGAAGGGTTGATCCCTTCAATGGAAAGCAAATACTCTAGTTGAAGCACTTGACTTACCCCTGCAATAAATCACCAAAATAACACATTCATGGATTGGAACTGCACTGTAGAGGATGTTACTACCTTGGCCTGATGCCAAAATATGATATGAAGCATAGGGATCTTATTTACTAATCTCCCAATGGGAATAAATATTCCTCCAATGCAGACAAAATTAGAAATGGCCCAAAGAAATCCTCCATTGTTGCACCCTGCAACTCAACACATATCTAAATAGAATATGCACTGTAGAATAAAGTTGAAGCTTGGCCAAATGCTATAATGTGGAAATGTAGTGTAAATACTCTTCCTTAGAGGCTTCTGAAGGATAGAGGTGGGATTCCAGCTCGGGAACACCCTTGTGCTAAACAACACTGCAATCTTAGCTAAACAGCTGGAGAGATCTCAAAGTATTAATAGGCCACATCAAATAATAATCTAAAACATGATCACAATGGCTACCATCTTCTTCCTTATGTTCTTGGTGAGCTTGCTCACCCTAGGCCCCACTCATTAAAGGCGCTACTTCCATGAAAAGGATCTCCCTCCAAAACTATGTTGTCCCTCATTGAATGTCCACTACTTCCATACCAAAACTATTGATTTGGTAAACGTTGACCCAATACACATGTTTTTTCCCTCGTTCACACATAGGGGAGATTTATACAGCTCTTTTGATGCCCTCCATTCACATTTGGATTGGTTTTATTCCTACTAAGGAGATTATGGGTCTCCCTACCCTCTTATTCTTCTAACTAAGAAGAAAAATTAGATTTTAATTTTCAAATTAGCTGCATGCTAATTTAGGAATATTACAATCCTCCCCTCCGAAATGTTGCTTGTCCTCAAGCAACTTCAAGGATATATATGAAAAATGTAGGGAATATTGATTCCCATGTGAAGCTCCATCCTCCAAGATATCATCCATATAAAATGAATCACCCTCCATGGTGGTAATTCATAGAAAAAATCCTCCCATATGAAAGGCTCCTCCCAAAGACATAAGTCAATCATGTGGCCCCCTTCATAAGGAAACAAGTTATATAATGTAGCAGCCATATAATGTCCCATGCTCCCCTTGAAGCATGAAGAAGTGTGGGAAGTTTCATCCCCAATCGACACATCCACCTAATGTGTCATCCCTCCAATCATGTCCCCAACAATAATAAGAACATCATCGACATATGGGATCACAATCAAAGTCACGCTAGCTGCCATGTGTAGTAATGGAGAAGGACAATGCTCCCTCAAGTGCAACCAGTGTAGTTTTACTCCTAACTGCATCATAATATGGCATGATGAGTGGTTTTCCAACCACTTGTTTGCTGCCCCAATCTCCTCACAAGCTTGGAGAAGGTGTATGGTATATGGTGCAAATTGAGCATACCCTGCATAAGATATCATCTCCCCAAGATCTCCTAGGGAGTGGCCATCATCAATGTTGCTTATGGCCTCAAGTAGTGATTAGGAGATCATGTCCAAGTTGTACAACTTGCTCAAAAATGAAAGTGTTCAAAATTGGTTTTATTCTGAACATCCGAAAAGATCTCTTCGTTGCGATTTTGGCATCGTGAATGGTTCTCAAAACCGAGGTCGTATGCAAAAGTTATTAAGGTTTGAAATCGCCAGTAAACTCCAAAATTCATTTGATCAAATTTGACTTTTATGAATTTGGAAAAATTTAAAAAAGAATATTCTAAGGAATATTATGGGAATATTCCTCAAAATATTCCCCAAAATATTCCATACAATATTCCACATGGGCAAATGATATTCCAACAAGTGTCAGAGGCTCATTGGAGGATATTTTGACTTATTGTATTTTGGGCGAATCATGAGCTGCCACATGGCAGGCCCAGAGGCTGCCACGTGGCCCCAGGCAGTGGAGAAATTGGTCTATCATTTTTTTTGTAGTCGGCAGGTTTTGAATCACGGTCTCCCCGGTACCAGCCAGGTGACCCGAACAACCCGGCTCCAACGTATTTCTTATTATGTTGTGGGCACGTTAATTATTTAAATGTTGAAAATGCAATCAGTGGAAAAAAAAAGGGGCTAGCCCCTTAGGGCTAGTCTGACCCTCCATGCGACCAAGTGCTAATGCAATTGGCATATTTTTGTTTATGACAATTAATTAACCATTAAACGTGGTTTATCCAGTTAACCCGTCATTAGTGCCTGAAAACACGGTTAGTTAATAAATGTGTTTAAACTGCACTAAACCATGTTTAATTTAAACTAATCTGGATTTAATACTTGGAGGCAGTTATGGCAGGTCCAAGAATTTTGGAGGTTTTCCAACTTTGGCGCTCCTAACTGGAGTTCCTCTAGTTTTGGAGGAGTTTGTTTAGGGATATTGGGCAAAATTTGGTTTTTTCCATAACTCCCTCAATATTGAACCAAATTGGGGGAAATGTTAGCCAATTTTGGGTCTCTTCGACCTTCTGAATAGTTTGGAATAGGTTTCAGGTCGAGCAGAGGTGATCTACAACATATTTTTCTTTGAGGAAGATGACGAAGCTGTTAGGGCCATCATGGAGAAGGCACTGTATTAGGTAATATTTCATTGTTTAGTGTGAAACAAAAGCCATTTCTAGATATTTTCTATCTTTTGAAGCTAAATTTACAGCTGGTTCTACCTATTGAGGCATATTTTTACCTCTGTAACCATTTTGATAAAATTAATAGAGCAATGACATGCCATTGGGGAGCCTTGGACCAGCAGATGTAGCCCAGGAGGGGTGAACTACCTCAACAATTTGCTGTGTTATGTGATGGTGAATTTTATTTACTGTGTGTTTATGTTGTGATATGTTAAACAATAAATTTACTTAACTAATCATCACACATAAAACTCAGAAACATACCCAAAACTACTTTGTTTAACCTGCAACTCATGGAGAACACTTTGCACACTTTATTATATCATAATGGATACTTTGCATAGTGTAGCAAACACAATCCATTTAGATCAGGTTGGTATCAGAGCTAGTGTTTTGGAGCATTAGGAGAGCTAGTGTTTCTCTTTGTATTATTCTTATGCAAAAGGATTTGTTTAAAATTCAGCATTATAACCCTTGCAAGCAGTGCAGAGCCATTTTGGGGCAGCATTTGTTGTAGGTTTTTGAGGCTTACTAGGCTGATTTTTCTATAGGGTGAAGGAATAGATATTCATAGCTAAGTCTTCGAGAGGACAAAAAGGAAGAAAAGGCATGAAGGTGTCTTCCTTACCCCAAGGGACCTCAAGGTCACTTTTGAAACAAACCCTCTTGGCGATTGTTTGTTAAGAAGCTCTTGGAGTTTGTTTGTTGTTTGGCTGCTTGAATAAGAGTTTGTCTTTACAACCATTTGGTTAAAAAAGGATTTGTCATTTGTTTTGAAAGATTTGAGAACTTTTTTGAAGTTACTTTTTTTCATTGAGAACATAATGACAAATTCTACAAATGAAGTTTCCCCCTTCACAAGATTCTTCGATGATGATATGAAGCATGACTTTATTATATTGAAGGACATGGTGCAGATTTTGTTTAAGGATAAAGGAGAGAGCATTGAACTTCGTGAAATTTTTTTTTCCATGAAGGAAGAGAAGGAAGAAATTCTTCAAAAACTGCATTATATGGAGATATCGCTCCATCAAGCCCAAGAGGCTTTGAGCAAGAACATGCGTGAGGAAGAGGTAATCCATTCTAATTTTTCTTTAGTTTCCTCATTAGAAATATGTGTTGGTTCTTTTGAAAAACATAAAAGAGGTATAGCATCCAAATTAATGATTAAAATTTGATATGAAGGCAAAGGGCTAGGCAAGCATGCACAAGGCATGGTTGAACCTGTTTCGATTGAGGAACGACCCAAGAACCTCGGTCTTGGTTATGTGCAATCTAATGGCAAAGACTCCAAATCCATGAAGGAATGTGAGGTTATTTCAAAGAGAACATTTATTCCAAGTTCTAAGATGCAAATATGTCAAATTTGTTTCAAATATGATTTCCATTTCTTTAAGCCTTTGTTGCAGCAAGAAGATGTTAGACATGCAGCTTATGGTGAGCATGCAAGTTCATACAGTTTTCAAGACAAAAACGGTGATGTTAGTCCGAAAATGAAAGCTGTAGCCTCTACTAGTTCATCTTCTTCTGAAGACAAAAAGGATGAACATTCAAAGCAACACAAGAGGTATAAATCTTCTCATGATCAATTTGATTGTGTTTCTGAAAAGCATGATAATTTTACATGCTTAAATGGAAGAAAGATTTGTTGTACATATTGTGGTGGATTTAACCATGATTTTTTGAGATGTTGGATGAGGAAGAAAGCATGTAGGAAGCAGATGAGGAAAAGGCAACTTTCAAAGAAGGTGTATAAGATTTGCACATTTTTCCAAAAGAGGGGACATGTTGTCTCCCATTGTTGGAATTTGCATCCAACTAGTCATCCCAAGCACATGCAACAAAAGGATAGAAATATTGGCGAAGAGGGAACCAAGGATTCCATTATTGATGTGAAACCAGAAGTTTCACATGACGAAGAGTTGCAACAGCAAAAGTCACCATGGAAGTGGCTTGGTAAGAAGTGGATAGACTTCTTAGCACAGTAAGATGTACTCATTTTGTACATATGAAAAATTCATTTATATGAATGTATTTTATGTTGTAATATCTTTTTTGTTTGAGCCACCTTGGATCGTTGATCAAGGCAGTGATGTACAGTTTCCTTCTACAAGTTTCTCACCAGAAATTCTCTTAATGAGTGCAAGAAAGACAGTTCTTGAAAGGAGGACAAGGGCATCAAGGAAAGGAAGTGTGAATTGATTTCTAGTTGTTGTTTAAAGTCACTAGCCATGCAAGGCAAGCATTTGGAGGATGAAGAGAAGAGGGTGCAGTATTCTTATTTGTTGTACAGATCAATTTCAGTATTATAGAGAGCTTTTGGGGTCCAAAAGCTTCTCAATGGGGAGGTGTGATCAGGAGATCATGTCCAAGTTGTGCAAATTGCTAAAAAAATGAAAGTTATCAAAAGTGGTTTCCTTTTGAACGACCGGAAAGGTCTCATCGCTATGATTCTAGCACTATGAACGATTCTCAAAACCGATTTCGTATGCAAAAGCTATTCAGGATTGAAATCGTGAGTAAACTCCAAAATTCATTTTGACCAAATTTGACTTTTATGAATTTGGAAAAATTAAAAAAAGAATATTATAGGAATATTCCTCATAATATTCCCTAAAATATTCCCTGGAATATTCCACAGGGGCGAATGATATTTGAACAAGTGTTAGAGGCTCATTGGAGGATATTTTGACTTATTTTATTTTGGGCCAATCACGGGCTGCCACGTGGCGGCCCACGTGGCCCCAAGTCATGGAGAAATTGGTCCATTAATTTTTTTTATAGTTGGTAGGTTTTGAACTGCGGTCTCCCCACTGCCAGCCTAGTGACCCGACCAACTAGGCTACAATGGATTTCTTATTATGTTGTGGGCACATTAATTATTTAAAGGTTGAAAATGGAATCGGAGGAAAACAAAAGGGGCTAGCCCCTTAAGTCTAACCCGACCCTCCATGCAACTAGGCTCAGCGACCACGCACTAATGCAATCGGCAGATTTTTGTTAATGACGATTAATTAACCATTAAACATGTTTTATCTAGTTAACCCTTCATTAGCGCATAAAAACACGATTAGTTAATAAACGTGTTTAAACTGCACTAAACCATGTTTAATTTAAGCTAATTAGGATTTAATACTTGGCAGCAGCTATGGCGGTTCCGAAATTTTCGAAGGTCGCCCAACTTTGGTGCTCCTAACTAGAGTTCCTCTAGTTTTGGAGGAGTTTGTTTAGGGATATTGGGAAAAATTTGGTTTTTCCATAACTCCCACAATATTGAACCAAATTAGGGGAAATTTTAGTCAATTTTGGGTCTCTTCGACCTTTTGAACAGTTTGGAGTAGGTTTCAGGTCGAGAAGAGGTGATCTACAATAGCGTTTTCTTCGAGGAAGATGAAGAAGCCATTAGGGTCATCATGGAGAAGGCACTGTATTGGGTAATGTTTCACTATTTAGTGTGAACCAAAATCCATTTCTAGCTATTTTCTATCTTTTGAAGCTGATTTTACAGCTATGTTTTCCTATTGAGGCATATTTTTACCTATGTAACCATTTTGAGCAAATTAATAGAGCAAGGACATGCCATTGGGGAGACTTGGACTGATAGATGTATTCCAGGAGGGGTGAACTGCCTCAAAAATTTGTTGTGTTATGTGATGGTGAATTTTATTTGCTGTGTATTTATTTTGTGATATTTAAAACAGTAAATTTACTTAGCTAATCCTCACACATAAAACTCAGAAACATAACCAAAACTACCTTGTTTAACCCACAAGTCATGGAGAACACTTTGCACACTTTATTACATCAGAATGGATACTTTGCATAGCATAAAAAATAAAATCCAATTCGAATCAGGTAGACCGTGAAGTCTAGAAGAAAGAGTGCCCCCTCTTGGAGAAATTCCCTACACATGAATGGTAAGGAAATAAAAATACATAGTAAATTAATCATGATGTATAGAAATAGAATCTTTACCATGTACTTGGTTCAAGCTAGTAAGGTGGCTCATAGATGGGCCTCCTCTCACTCCCAATGAGAAAGGAAGTGGCTATGATAACTCTGCCAAAGAGTCATGTCACTCCTCATCCTCCAAATAATCCATTCATCTCTTATGATGGTGCATCTCCTCTTTGAAGCCTTCCCAAAATGACTCGCTCTAGGATAGTACGATATGCTCTTATAAAACCAGTGGGTTTGGAGAGAAACCCTGCATATGCTGCATCTATTAGCTTCTCCTTGAGCTTAGAGGCTCTAGTCAAGAAGAATATACTTTGAAAATAGATGACCACATCTACCCCTGCATAGCTCCCATCAGATAACTGGCCATCAAGAATCCTGCATGTAAAGAGATCCTTAGAGTCAATACTCAATAATGATAGTGTTGTTGATCTATCATGTGAAGCACTTGTCATGTTGCTTCTCTCTTCTTTGAAATCTCCCATGCCAAAGTCATACACCGGGATGCCGCAATATTTCCTCTATTGCTCCTCCAGCAGCTAATCATGCTCTAGAGAAGGTGGAAGTTTTTGGAGGCTAGTCTTCCATGAGAAGCTATCACCCATCAAAAATTTTCTAAGTTTCGCCAATGTAAGTATGTGTGGCCACCAAATTCTACCAAATAAGGAAGATTCCTTCCAATGTAGAAGTATCTTCTGATTCTCCAAATCCATGGAGTAGTCTCCTTGCACCATGATGGTGCCATCCATCCCTAAAACATCTTCACTTAGCACAAGATGTTTTGTGAGAGTTGGTAACACTGATATTGGGAGAATGTCTCCCTCCTCCTTGAGCCTACCCCAGGCTCTTTGCACTGTGTTAAGTCCTCGCAAGGTTCTCACCCCTCTATAATCAATGAGTGGTGCAACGAGATGTGAAGCATCTCCCATCATCTCATGATTTGGTGGTCTCCCAGGTGGGATGTCTCCATTTAATTAGAAATCAACATCAAGAGTAGATTACATATATGGGTGGACTGCTTCATCCTTTCTCTCACTGTGCAAATCATTATGTTTCTTCCGTGCATCAACCTTCTGAAATAGATAGAGGTGTGTGCTCCTAATCATGTGATGTTGGCCATCCTCCCTATATTCTTCTTCCATCTTCAAGATCTCACAATATATCAATGGTGGCACATGTTGCTCATGGATTGTGCCCTGATCTCTACATGTGATATTCTTTGGAACTTCTTGCAAGGGTACAAGAATTCCTCTCATTGGAGAAATTTCCGCACCTTCCTCTTCATGAGGTACTGGATTCGCTCCTGATGTGACAACATTGTTACCTCATGCCTTCTCTTCCTACTTATCATCAATTGATGTTACCTCATCATCATTATGATGCTCTTTTGTAAAAGAGATCTCCATGTCTTCCTTTTGCGAAGAGAGATCTTCCTGAAGTGGGAATATTTCCTCTAGCAAGGTATTTTGCAAGTTTTTAACCCCCTCAATAGCATTCCTAGAATGGAGTTGGGTTTATAGATCCTTCCAACTCATGTAAAATTTTTGTTTTTCTAGGCTTGGCTAGCTCAACCAATGATGTTTCATAATGTTTTGCATAAAATATTTTCACTAACCTCCTAGTGAAATTTGCATAAGTAGATACATTTACATTATTCAAGGAAGGAGTTTCATAAAACCACAAGGCATAAGCCTTACCTTAAAGATGTAGCATTTCTACTCTAATGGATTCATCTTCTGAAACTTGGTGCTACTACAAATACGTGTCTAGCTCCTTCACCCAAGCCCTAGTTGTGCATCTAGGTGACCCATCAAAAGTAGATAGAAAGAATCTACCCAAATCATGTTGCTTGCACCTCTTGCTTCTATTGTAATTTCTAGGTCTTCTATTCTCCTTGATCTTGTAAAACCCTTGGAAGTTTAGATGATCTCTGAACCTCTCTGATTGAGATTCATACTCTTGAAGATAGTCACCAAGGGTCTCTTGCTTTGGTACATCTGCTTCCTCCATCTCTCTTGCTATGAACATAGGCATGGTAGAGCGTTGTAGATCTGATTGTGTGGTTGAATGCTCACACCCATCATATGAAGAACTGGAGCTTTCTTCATGTGAAAATATTCTTGAGGGATTTTAATGTCTTTCCCTCAGCATTCCCTTGATTTCTCTATTAATCTCATGCATATTTTGGAGAAGAATTTTTGAAAAATTCTTTCCTTCCATTTCTCCAAATAATGGAGACTTTCTTTTGTCTCTTCTATGAGTCTTCTCTTTTCTGTGATAAGCTTCTTCTTCTTTTGATAAAATATATTCAATGTCTTCACACGCTGAGCCAAGATTATGCTCTGATACCACTGTAATATTCCCAAATGGGAAAAGTAACAATATAGCTCATAATAATGGAAATAACAGCAAGTATTAACACATTACATGTGAGCCAAAAGATAGATCCATGGTATTATGTATAATAGTAATAAATAAGTACAAGATATTGGGGATCAATTCGCTCAAGATAGGCAAAAGAAGCCTCTAATGCAAAAAAGAACCCAAAACATGTAATACACTACTAAAAAAAGTACTTAAGTAAGCAAAACATAGTTTTAATGTCTAATACTATAGCTGGGAAACGTATATATGTGGATATGATAATTTAATGCTCATACAAGGAAAAACAATGGAGATCTATGCTCCCATACCCTTTTCCAAGATAACCTAGGAAGGGTTTCTGGAGATACACAAAATAGAAATGGTGAAACTAAATCCCTAGGGCTGAAGATTCACTACAATGGAAGCACATAGAATGAGGTGGCTTAATATTATGTAGATCTAAAAGAACTCCTCCAAAATACTATCTCAATGAAGGGCTAATCCCTACAATGGAAAGAAAATACTCCAATTGGAGCACTGAACGTACCCCTGCAACAACTCACCAAAATAACGCAGTCGTGGATTGGAACTGTGTTGTAGGGGATGTTACTACCTTGGCCTGATGCCAAAATCTAATATGAAGAACAAGGTCCTTCTTTACTGATCTCCCAATGGGAAGAAAGCTTCCCCCATTGAAGACAAGCTTAGAAATGGCCCAAAGAAATACTTCACTGTTGCACCCTTCCACTCAGCACATATCTAAATAGAATATGAAATGTAGAAGCAAGATAAAGCTTGGCCAAATGCTAGAATGTAGAAATGTAGTGAAAAAACTCTGCCTTAGAGACTTCTCAAGGATAGAGGTGAGATTCATGGTAGGGAAAACCCTTGTGATAAAAATCACAACAATCTTATCTAAACAGATGAAGAGAGCTCAAAGTATTAACAGACCACATCAAATAATAATCTAAAACATGATCACAATGGATATCAACCTCTTCCTTATATTCTTGGTGAGCTTCCTCACCCCCGACCCCACTCATTATAGGCACTACTTCCATGCAAAGGATCTCCCTCCAAAACTGCATTGTCCCTAATTGAATGTCCACTACTTCCATACCAACGCTGTTGATTTGGTCAAAGTTGACCCAGTCCACATGCTTCTTCCCTTGTTCATACATAGGGGAGCTTTATCCAAATTTTTTGATGCCCTCCATTCACATTTGGAGTGGCTTTATTCCTACTAAGGAGATTTATGGGTCTCCCTACCCTCTTATTCTTCTAACTAAGAAGCAAAATTAGATTTTAATATTCCAATTAGCTGCATGCTAATTTAGGAATATTACAACGTAGAAGAATCAATAAAACCATAACATAGATAATTTCATGGGGAAATCTTGCTTTTGTCTTTTGCAATATGCATATCATCTCACACTGATCCACACAAAATTGGGCCAACATTTAGCCATTTCTTAGCTTGCCTTCAACCTGCCTTCCTCACGCAATTCATGATGAATGCAAGCCATATTATTTAGGAATTTCAGACTTCCTCAATTGCGCAATACATCATGGGCATCCTATAGTGTATATAATTGCGCCCAGGCAATTAGCTACAAATACAACTGATAGTTAGCTTCCCTTTAACCTTTTTCCCAACTGGGTCTCCACTGGAATTGACATGCATGGAGCTAATAATAGTAAATCATTAGTTGCATGTTAGATCACTGATTGTGAATTAAATCATATTTAATTCACTTGATCTCTCACTAGTGCAATAAACAGTTACAACTAGCAAAACTGAATTTCAGTCACTTAACTGAGTTAACTAATTACACATGCATTAAACTAATGCACCAACTGCACTTCGAACTCTATTCCAACTAGAATTACTCTACATGCCTCACCAACTACCCTCAACTCGGAATTCATGAGCTAACTGAGTTTATCACACTCAGTTAAGTATTACAAGTGATTATGAGATAATATTACATTTTATTGTCCAATTTAATTAAGGGATAATTAAAATAGACACTGCACCAAATTTATCCCACACTAGTGTAGGTGCTGCTAAGACCTGTTGGTCCCACACTTAGTGTAGGTGTTGTCATGTTGCTTCTGGATGTCAATTTAATTGTTTCTTATTGGAAACTTCAGCATTCCCTCTCAATAAGAAAGAAATGTCCTTGCATGCAACATGCAACTCTTGCATGCAACACTTCTCAAGTTTTTCTCACACATGAAACACTTCTGAAACTGAATAGCCTCAAAACAACTGAATCAGTATAACACATCTGTCATCAGAGTCTTCTGGCTGCTGGTACCTACTGCACATGTCTACTGGATTCTCTGCATTGTTGACATTTGCATCCATGCACTCTGCACTGCTGCAAACTCTGATCTGCACTCTAGTATCTGACACCTGTTACTTTGATTTATGTCTTACTAACATCTAACTGCATCAATCTAACCGATCCTTCCTGCTACTTCTCTACCGTGGGCTCCTCGTAGCTAGGTTCAATCCATGAGACACACCATCTCTAGGACCCTGCCCAAATTTCTTCTTGGGATTAATTTTTCACATCGCCCCACCTCAGACCTGGAGGTATAGGTGCATGTACTCCCTCTGCCCTTCTAGCTCGAAATTTCCCCCTCTTGGAGGTCTCTTCTTGAGTGGACTCCTCCACTCGGTATCCTCTCCTCCTCTGCAATTGTGGCTTCTTCACAACCTTCTGAGACTACTTTCGAGGTTGCATGTTGAGAGATAATTGCTCCCTCTCAACCACAAAGTCACTAGCCACTTCTTTTCTCCTCAAAGCCTTGCATGCATCCTCAAACTAAAGAGAATATAGGTTCTTGAATATTGACCAGATCTACTTCACGTGTCCCGTGACAGTGAAAACATCTGATCTTGGACAAGTCTCTCTTGCCCTCTTTACCTTGGGACTTATTTCCCTTGGCTTTCTTTCCTTTTCTAACTTGCAGACATTGTAAATGTCCTGATGTCACAAAATTTTCTAAAAAAAAGAGTTGATTTTAAATCAACGATATCTCCCTCATCTAAGCTCCAATTCAACTGATTTTTTTTTAATTTGGGAATCTTTTGCAAGGAATTCAAATTTGCTATTTGTTTTTTAAAATTTTGCATCAAAATTTTCAGATATTCTCTACAAACCCGCATGCCCAAATAATTCCTTCTCTCATACCATGTAGAAAATATATAACACAACACTCATACCATTTAGAAATTATACAAAGATTATGTATATCATGGATTCAATCCGATCTAACAATGTACTAAAGCTAGACACTCAATCACTTCTACTAATAAATTGTGGAAACTAAACACAATCACCAATCACATGAAGCAAAGAAGAATCAATCAAACCACAAAATAGATAATTTCTCGGGGAAAGCTTGCTGCTCAAAACCCCTGTATCGTATATTGTATATTCCACAAGGAATCATGAAACAATTAAAATGCACTCTTATCACAAGAGTCTCCTACAATCTGCCTATATTCTCACACTGAACCACACAAAATGGGGCCAACACTTAGCCAATTCTCAGCTTCTCTTCAACTCACCTTTCTCATGCAATTCCTGATGAATGCAATCCCTGATGAATGAAATCCCTATTCTTTAGGAATTTCTGCCTTCCTAAACTACGCAATACATCATGGGAATCCTATGGTGTATATAATTGCACCTGTGCAATTTTCTACAAATACAACTGATAGTTAACTTCCCTTTAACCTTTGTCTCAACTGGGTCTCCACTGTAACTGACATACATGCAGCTAATAATATTAAATCATCAATTTCATGCTAGATCACTGATTGTGAATTAAATAATATTTAATTCACTTGATCTCTCACTAGTGCAACAAACAATTACAACTAACACAACTAACATTAACTCACTTAACTGAGTTAACTAATTACACATGTAGTAAACTAATGCACTAACCGCACTTCGAGCTCTGTTACAAATATAATTACTCTGCATGCCTCACAACTACCCTCAACTCGAAATTCATGAGCTAACTAAGTTTATCACACTTAGTTAACTATTACAAGTGATTATGAGAAAATATTACATTTTATTGTCCAGTTTAATGAAGGGATAATTAAAATAGAGAGTGCACCAAATTTATCCCACACCTATGCAGGTGCTGCTAAGACTAGCTGGTCCCACACTAGTGTAGGTGCTGCTTGGACCTATTGGTTCTACACTCAGTGTAGGTGTTGTCATGTTTCTTCTGGATGCCACTTTCACTGTTTCTTGTTGCAAACTTCAACATCTCATGCTTTGCTCCTTGCATTCTTCTCCAAGGTGTGATAATCGTATCATCTGGAATTTGCTTCATTTTAGGACCCGTCTTACAGCTGGTACATATTATGGGTTTACACTTTTTAAAATTCTGGTTTTCTATTGAAATATTCTCCCACTTGTCGAAAATCTCATCAATCAATTCCATATCTCCCCTGTTCTAAATGCCAACTGAAAAATGTTATCCATGCCTATGAAAAATGTGAATTTACTTTGCCACATTTTGAATTGATTTTATCCTCAATTTGATAACCTCTTTCCATTAAGCATTCCTTATAAAATCTTAGATTGAATTTTGTCTTATCCCCACCACATATTTCTACAAATTCATTATGAATAAATCTGACCCTTTGGATGAAATTCATAGAAATTCTATACTCATTGTCTGCATTATGATATGATGCCAATAAATTTGGTTATGTTTCTATTAAACTAACGTAAATGATGCATCTGACCATTGAAAAAAGAGAGTTATTGAGATATTCCTCGATCAATTGTCTTTTAGGCTCTGCTGAATGGTTCCCACCAATTACATAATATTTGTATTCAAAACATCAAGACCTCTCAAATGCTTGTATGTTGGGACCTTTATTTGGATCAACAAGAACCACATAATCCACCACATGCACATATGGATTGAACCTGAACAATATCTTCAAATAATGTACATGTATGTGACGTGCCTTTCTAATTTGATATTGAGATTGTCCTTCATTTTTCTTATAGAATTGGATGACATTAAGCTGAAATGTTTGGCCACCATTACTTAATTTATTCTTCCTCAAGTGATCTTGAATGGATTTTTTTATTTTTTGTTAATAATTCCATACTCTAACTCAGCACATGGTGTTATGATTTCTCTGCCGCCTTTAGAGCTTTATTTGTTCTTCACCGTTTCCCATGATTTTTACATATTGAACGACATTTGATCTTTTCTTCTTACCAGTTAACATATCTTCTTCTAGATAAACAAGATCTTCATCATCAGCTACAAGAGAGATATTCATGGTCATTTTTCTTTTTGATGTTTTATTTCTTTTCTCCTTTTCAACAACAGTTCTAATATCCTCCTCACTAATCATAACATATTTTTCAGCTTCAACTTCCACATCTTCAAAAGCAACACGTCTAGCTTTACTATATTGACCCACCTTAGTGATTATTTGTTGATCCCCTGTATGTACTATTGCAGTGTCACGAGTTATTTCTCTTTCCTTCCTTATCCTTTCTTTTGCATCTCTGTCTGGAAACTGCCAATCTCAATCATAGTATTTCACTCTAGATAATAAATACCCTCCAACATGATTGAAAGACTCTAAAAAAAATCTTATGAAAAAAAAATACAATATATCAATGATCAATAATTTATAAAATTTTTAATGATCCTTACAATAATGCATAACACATAAATATAAATAAGCATACTTACAATGTTATTTGCAATGTTTCTTGTGAATTCTTCACACAACTGTGTATATTTTTCATATGTGTCATACTGGACCTTTGAGAGACAATATCTAACCTTTTCATGTGTATTGGCCAATCTTACAAGAACATAAATAATGTATGTATTCGGTACCAAGCATATGTCTTGTACACTGCCCATCACCTCATATGATTCACCAAAGTTAATCATACCACAATATAGATAGATATGTACACCATCATCAATTTCAATGTCTTTAAGATGCCATGAAAAAAATATTTTATTTGTTGCTTGTGCATTCTTCCATTCTGAAATAATCTTGAATGTACTTGATGGTCCACTTGCTTGACTTTTATGATGTTTCTCAGTTCGGGTGTGTTCAATAGTATCCATAGTGTGTCCAGCTACAACTTTAGATAATGCACTTGTTTCCCTTGGTCCAGAAACATTCACAAATATATTATTTGATGTTGTCTTCCATATGGGCTTGTCAGGTCAGAGGCCGACATGTGGGCTTGTCAGGTCGCCAGCCTTCAGCCCTTGGCTAGGCCAAGGGGTCGATTCTTAATTCTGGGAATCGACCCCTTGGCCCAGTTAGGGTTGCGAGGCCGAAAAACCTTCTCACCAATGTCATGCCCATATATATATATATATATATATATATATATATATAGAATGAAATATATTTAAAAGAAAATTAAAACAATATATATTGTTTTGAAAAAAAAAATTATTTATTTATTCCTTTTTTACATTTTTTTTTTGTATTTTTGAGAAAAATAAAATGACAAAATTGTAACTGTTTTTTTAATGGGAATGATATTTATTTTTTATTTTTTTGTTGTGGAGGAACTCAACAACCTTAAAAAAATTAATTTTTCTTATTTTTTCTCATAAAAATCCTACAAATTTGATTTTTTTTTTTTTTTTGTCTTCTTCGCTATAAAAATGTAGGGGTTTTTATGTGGTTTTTCTTGTACAATATGATATTGCAAAAAAAAAAATTAGAAAAAGAAGAAAATAATAAAAAAATAAGTTTTGGAGCATAAAAATCATAAAAGAATATAGTTTCCCAAAATTCATCTTTAAATCGTCAAAATAGTCTAAGTAAAACTAACCTTTGAAATCTGAAAAATTCCCGTTCAATGTGTTATAGATGCCAATGTAGCTCCTCTGGAAAATTTCTTCAGACGTTTTAACAAAACCCAAGAGACTTGATGTGATGTGACAAATAGAAACAATGAATGTCATTATATAATGAAGATTATGGGGTTTTTTTAGCATTTCTCAAATGTGGGATTAAAATTAAAATTAAGAAAACTAATATGTGGTTAATATTATAAGTTTAGATTAACTTTTATTCAATGCCAACTAAAAAATAAAATATAAATTAAAAAAATTAGTTTGCGTATGTAGTCAATGTTAGATAATTTAAATAAAGAATTTATCTTAGTTTCAAAGGAATGCATTAAGGGAATATTTTTGTGGATATTTTTAATATAAAATAGGGTGAAATGTTTCAAGAAAAAAAGTTTAGTAAAATGTTTTCAAATATATTTTAGATGAAAATTGTGGAGGGAAATATTTCAAACAAAATTTTTGGAAGGAAAATTTCCGGCAAAAAGTTTTGGGGGAAACTTTGGAGGAAATATTTCAAACGAAATTTTTGGAAGGAAAATTTTTGGAAAAATGTTTTGGGGGGAAACTTTGGAGGAAATATTTTTGGAAATTTTTCTTTTCAGCTGGGGGGGGGGGAGTTTAGAAGGAAAATTTAAATCTTTAAGATATATTTTTTCATTGGGAGAGAGTGCATTTGTATCATTCAACATCTTTTGTTTGAAATTCATGGATTCTTCTAATAGTGAAGATTTTATTTCTACAACATCAACATCTTCATCACACAACAACTCTATTCATATTAATGAATATAACAAGAATTCGTTCACTATGAATAGAGAGTCAAATTTTCCAATTCATTCTAATCCTAAGGATGATGAGAGGAACATTGATCAACGACAGTAAAAAGATTTTTTTATAAATCGATAGTCAATTATTCCACTTAGTCCTAATCCTAAGGATTATGAGAGCACAATGATGAAAGACATGATGAAGAATTTCCAGAGTCAAAATTTCCACTTAATCCTAATCCTAAGAATTATGAAAACACTCGTGATGAAGGGGGGGATGAAGAATTTCCAGAGTCAAAATTTCCACTTCATCTTATTCTTAAGGATTATGAGAGCACCACTGATGAAGGGGAGGTGAATAATTTCCAGTAAATAGATATTCAAAGCTTCCACTTAGTCCTAATCCTTAGGATTCTAAGAGAAACAATGAGGAAGAGGAAAGAGAAATCTATATCGGTTCTATAGGATCAAATTCTCAACTTGAGCTATGGAATACCTTTACAGAGGTTCTGTGCAGGATGCTAAGGAGGGTTTCATGATAGGAGTGTTAGTAGATGGAGATCCACTTGGCTATCCATTCTAGGTTGCAAAGGTTATAAAGGTCATTAAAGAAAATGAATATATTACAATTGTTGAAGTACATTGGTATGCCAAAAATACCTACCCATTCAATGGTGTGTACATGCCAAAGATGGAAGTTGATAAAAAAAATAGGAAAAAAGAGAAAAAGAAAGGGTACAAATATAAATCGTCGCAACAAAAACCTTTTAAAATTGGAGGATGTTGACATAATTGTGTATGAATTCAATTTAACAAAAAGAGGAACACTTTGCTTCAAGACCATAGAGATTTCAATGAAGAAATTTCTACCAGAAGAAACAATGTTGGGATGGGAGTGTGTTGAACCTAGTCATAGATCTAGAAGCCTTTTGAAACCTGAAATAGTGGGCATGCATGTTGCTTCAGATGGGGCACTAGTTGATGAAAGAGAATAGTATGGATCATATTCATCTCATCCATTCATTCATATAATGATGTAGATTCCTATGGTGTGCTAGAACCTATGAGTGATTTTGAATAAATGTCTAAGACATTTTATGTAAATGATGTTTGCATGGTAATCTGAAATACATATTTTGACTGCCATATGATCTTGCATGAAGTTATGCGTCATTTATATGTTTGTTAGATTATATGTTTTAATTATGAAGAATTCTTATCTTTATAATATCCACAATGCAACAATGAATTAAAAAAATAATCTATGTTATATTCAATTTGTTGAAATGACACCCCAAGGGGGCTTCTAATTTAGTTTTCCCTTAATTAAATTGGAAGAGAAATTGTAATTTCATCTCATGACAACTTGCATTAGTTAACTAAGTTAGAGTGACTAAATTAGCTTAGAGAATTCGAGTTGAGGGTTAGAGAGTAGGCATGTAGAGTCGTCCCATGATTTAAGGGGGTCTAGTTGTAGTTATTTGTGAGTTGTAATTAGTTAACTCAAGAAATTGAGATAGAATCAATTTAACTAGCTCTAATTGAGAGATGAGCTAGTGAGAGGTCCACTGAATTAAATCTGATTTAATTCACATGTAGTGATCAATCAGTTAACTCATTCGTTATAAAAAATTGTTGCGTGTTAGTTCTAAGGAAGGCCCAGTTGAGATTGAGGTTAAAGAGATAATACCTATTAGTTGTATAATTAGAAAACTGTACAAGTTATTTATAGAGTCATGTGGAGGCCAAGGATGCATTACGAAATCAATTAAAGGGAATTTACTATGTAATAGGGTGATAATTCCTCCAAGAATGAGTGAGAAAGGCATGTTGAGCATAGGTTGAGGATTGGTTAAGTAATTGATTGATTTTTCCTAGATTAGAGTGAGACATTTGGAAGAGTGCAAGAGTTTCCCAGTGAGAAAAGAATTGTATTGTTTCACGGTCTTGACTTTATACAATATACATATAGTGGGGTTTTAGGCAGTGTGCTTTCCTTTGATACATCTTGTGTTATGCAATTGATTGTCTCTTTCTCTTACTTGTTATTGATGAGCACCATCATTAGGTACATTTTAGGGTGTTAATTGTCAGCTTTTTAGCCTTATTACTCTCTCTTTCTCACATTTAATTTCATTATGGTCATATCTTACTTAGTGTAGATGGTGTATTAAGGGTGTCATACTTCAAAGCGCTAATGTGGTTTAAATGCAGGAAAATCAAGAGAATATGCCATTTTTGTTGAAGATTGCATAATAAAGGCTTAGAGTAGACAGTAAGGAGTGATTTTAGGGGTTGAAGACCTCCTTAATTCCTAAAGAAAACTAAGGGATCCTCTAGATTCTCCTCCAACAGCTCGAAATCAGAGGCAGCCAAGAAAGTGGAATATCAAGTGGAGCCAAGCTCCACTTCACTCGAGTTCCAAGGAGACAAATCCCATACTTTTTAGGGAGTTGTTGGTAGCTACCCTTTAGGATAAATAGGGAGGAGAAAGAGCTCATTAGGATTAGATTTTTAGAGATAGCTAGAGCACTCTTAGCTCTTCTAATAAACATTTGTGACTTTCATATGCTATGTAACAAGATTAGTTATGAAATAAAATGAGTATTCAGTTTGTTCTTCACTGAGTTAGTTTTAGGGAGCTGAGCTTGTGGATAAGAGATAAATACTTTTACCTAACCACAATAGAGGATTGTGTTAGGAACCCTATGAAACATGTGATATAATGCCTCAATTATATGGAAAAATTTTATGTTAATCTTTTGCAACGATTGGTAATAGGTTGATTTGCAAAGTGGGTAGAAGAAATAAATTCTAGATAGAGATTGATCCTTAGATAGGTAGTGAAGCACAACATAGGAGGCTTAGTTAGGTGACATAGGAACTTCAAGGAAAATGGATTTTTTGAGTAACAAATATTGTGTGCTAGGAGAAACATACATATTGGTAACAAAAATACCTCACTTGGGAGGAAATTGGTTTGGCATAGGATCTTGAAAAAGTTTTGAATTCATATACAAGTGCCCTAAAAAAAACTACGCCAGATTAGGGAAGATGCATTAGGTTAATTTTTAGGTCTAAAATGGGTCTCCAAAGGAAATTGTGAAATAATAGTGGAAATAATAACGTAATATTATATTGCATCATCAAATTTTAGAGGGAAAAACTAAAAAAACTATTTTTTCAACTGGTATTTTCAACTTATCTCCCTATGATTTTACTCATATTTTGAGCAGGAACACTCATTGGATGGAGAATTCGATTCCTCATCCAAGGAGTACCCATGTTGCATACTTTCTATGGACCCTGCTACATGAAAAATGAAAAATACATGAAAAATATGATTGCAATCACATTTTTCATGTATTTCTGATTTTTCATGTAGCAAGGTCCATCAAAAGTATGCAACATCGGTGCTCCTTAGATGATGAATTGAATTTTTCATCCAACGAGTATTCGTGCTCAAAATTTGAGTGAACCCTTAGGGAGATAAGTTTAAAATACATGTTGAAAAAGTAGTTTATTATTTTATTATTTTTTAATCTTTTTAATTTTTACCCCAAAAATGGCAAATCACCCCCCATGGTTGACATCATCATCTTGAATCCTATTAGTTCTTATAAAGTTTCTTTTTGGTGTACATTTCTCTTAGGGTGCCCATTTTAGATCTCAAAAATTCTCTAATGAATACTAGTTATCAAGGTATCTTAAGCCTTGCAAAACTTATGTTATAAAAATGGGATATAGATCCCTTATTAAGGAAGGGCTGTTGGGACAAATACTTTGGTATTAGAGAATAATATGAAAGTTAATTTGTTTGTCCAATAATAAAATTAAAATTTAGCTAGAATTAAACACAGGGCTATTACATGGCAGGTTTTATTAGGAAAAGAATGTGTTTGGCCCAAGATGGTGTAACTCAAGATAATACAATTTTAGCCAACAAGAAGACAAATTTTTAAATCACTTACTACTTGTTGGTTTTACAAAAGGTTTGGAAAGACTATGGAAGAATGACTAAACAATGCAATGAAAGGAGGAAGTAGTAAAGAAGCCTTCAAAATTTGATTTAAAAATATGGACACAAAGAAGATGAGAGTGTTGTTCCTCAATATAGAGCGGGGAATATGGCTTGCTAGGAACCTAAATTTTTTGGAGGACAATAGAACTTTCGTCTTAGTTGTGCAATTTTCTCCAAATATATTGAATACTAATCCATAGATTGAGGAAAAGAATGGGTAGAGTAGAAAAGAGGAAGTTGTCAATTTGGACATTCCTTGATCATATTTTCATGGCGTCTCTCAAGGGACTAGGGAGAAATATTGTATCTAACATAACTTTCAAAGCTAGCATTGGGTAGGGAACTCATAAATATTGCAAATTGGTGTCTCCCAAATTAACCATCTATTTGGCTCAAGGATGTGGTGATATACAACTGCAAGTTTTTGGATATTCTTTACTATTTATCAAATGGATTCAAAAGGAAACATCTCTAAGAAATTTTATATGACATGCACATTTTGATGATATACAACATCAACCTTTTTCACACATTTCTCTGTATCATGCATACAAGGATAGGAAGAAGGTAGTAAATGGACTTCAAAAGAGGGGATGGAGTGTGATACTTGAACCACTTCCATTTTTCAAAATGGGAAAAATATTTTCCCTCATGCACCATAGATATAATTTCATTTTTTTTTAATTATGTTGATAGCCTTATCTATATAGAAATATGACGTCATGTATTTTAATTTAATTATCCATATTATTAAGTGGATTAGGTGGATAATAGGCATTTGAGGTATAATTTTTGGAGAGAGTTCATATGTACATAGATATTACATCAATATTTCTCATCATCATGTGAGTCTTAAGAGATTGAACTATTTTGAGTCCAACCACCTAAAGTTATCCTAATTGAAAAAATAAAATTATAATTTTATGATTAATTTTTATGACACTTTTTAATCATAATAATATGAAATGCATCATAAATTAAATATTTTGATTTTTATTTTAACTTAATACCCATGAACTTTTAAGTTTTTTCTGGTAAGAGAAAAGATTTCTTTTATAGTATCATAAAAATACATATTATAAAATGTGTCCCCACTTCACTCTTGCTAAAAAAATCTCCTGCTAAAAAAGACAAAATATGTATAAGATGTTTCCATTTTACTTTTATTTCCAAGTCTTATTAGCCGTACATGCCCCAATAACTAAAAAAACAACAAAAATAAAGAATTGAGGTGGTTGAGAAGAGTGCAAAAGAAATATTGCAAATAAATCCCATCTCTCATACATGTGAAAATCAACGTGTCCGATAATGTAAAATATTATTCATAAGACGTTGACTCCAAAGAATATTATCCACCTTCTCCAGAATTTCATCCATTCCTATTTCATATCTACCAGCGAGTTATATTATAAAACCAATTACAAATTTGCCTTTTGAAATATAGTTTCCACCTTTCAAAACAACCCTCCTTTTCTCCACACTTTTGGAAACCCTATCTTTAATCACCCTTCCACATGTCAATCACGATTCACGCAACACACATGAAGTACCAAATTGCAACGCGTCATGCCTTCAACGTTTATGGTAACAGGAAGCGCTTATGTAACAGCGAGTTGGTAACAGCTTTATGTAAAGGCCAGTTTGCCCCTCTCTGTTCTAAATATATTTTTATGGAAAGGCATGTTTGCCCCTCTCTGTTCAAAAGATATTTTAAGGATTGGGATTTTCAAGGTATCGTCATGTGACTGCGCCTTTGTCAGATGTCAAATCTCCAAACTTTATTGTTGTTGAAATTATCACATTGCAGATATTGATTTGGTATCTGTATGGAAGATATTCATTGCGGAGGTAAAGTTAGATGTCACGGGCTCACTGAATTATATCAAATTGTCACCCGAAAAAAAATATACATATATAGCCTGAGACTGACACAAAATCAATATCTACAATATGATAGTACCGTTATCCTAAAATGTCTGCAATCCATACCTCGGAAGCAAACACCAAATCAATACCCGCAATACGATGGTATTGATATCCTGAGATGTGAGCTACTGACTTAATTATATATATATGTATGTGTATATGAGCTACTGACTTAATTATATCTATATCTATATATCTATCTATATATATAATTTGATTATATACTTTAATGGTATATATAAAATTCATATATATTGATCATATTAAAATAAAATTATATATTTAATTTAATTTTTAAATATAAATTTTATTTTAATAGTTTAATTATTTATTTATTTACAAAATAATTATAAAATAATTTATTTTGTAATATCGTAATTTTTATATTAATATTATTAAATAAATTTGTATTATACTTATTTTATTTTTAAATATAAAAATTATATTGGTTTTAATTAATTTATATAATATTATTTTTGTTAAAATAAAAAATAAAAACTTGATTACTTATAAAATTTTATATAAGCAAATCACCTTAACCTAATTTAATATAAATGATCATAATTTTACTCAAACAAATTATTTAAATTAATATATTACAATCATAAGATTCAATTTTAACAAATAACTCAATTTACAACCCAATATAAAATATTATAACTCTATTAAAATAAATTACTTCATCTCAATTTCAATATACCAACACTAAAATAAGTTTAAACAAATTACATAAGCCACTTAATATCAATTTAATATACCATATACCAACTTTATAAATTTTGTTTACACAAATTACATAAATTTATTGACATTTCGTAAGATATTAATTATCATGATTTTATCAAAATAAATTGTTTAATTTAAATTTAATATCTTAACATTATAAGATTTGTGTGTACAAATTACATAAACTATATAATATTTCATAAGATATTAATTACAAAATATGAATTATGTAATATCAAAATATGAACTTTCCAATCTACAATTTATATGTTAAGAAGATATAAGCTTTCATATGATAATCTAGGTGATTCCCCTACTAAATAGTTATAGTTGATGGTAGTTGACAACACTATGGTTTTCATTATTTTAATGATAAATTTGATAGAATAGGCTCTCAAGCATTCATGATAGTTTATAATATGTTTAGTAGGTACTATATAATAGATATTTTTATTAATTTTAGCTTATAATACAATGCTTTTCGTTTGGTTTCCAGTCTTGTAAATAAGTATAGTAAAATTATCCCATATTATTCATTTTTATATAATCTTACATAAGTTTCTTAAGTAACAATCACCTTTAATATACAATACAATAAAACTTTCTTTTTTTAAACCAAGCTTTTAAAACATAAGATTAGATTTATTTTACATAAATTATGTAGGTTTTATTTATAAAAAATAAATATACTTATTATATAGTAAATCATTTTTACTATCGGAGGACATGCCAAGAATCTCAACTGGGATGATGGTTCGAAATTGAGAAAGACCTAGATCCCAGCTCTTCTAAGGTGATTTTTCTTACTTATCTAAAAAATTTATTTTTGTATATTAATTTTTCTAGTTTTCTAACTATTTAATTATTTAATTTATATTTTTTAATTTTTTAATTTTTTTTGGTATTCCTCTCCCCTAGGTAATTATGTTTATTTTTATATTTATTGATATATTTATACCTTATTTTATTTTCAATTTCTAACTAACTAACTAAATAAATAAATAATTTTTACTTTTATTTAATCTTATTAATCTATAAACTAGTTGAGTCCCCTTTTCACAATACTTGGGTTTGCGGTGATTTTTCTCGATTAATACTTGGGTCTGCAGTGAACTTGGTTCTGCAGTGATTTTTTTCTCGATAAATTTTCGGACCTGGGCACTTAAAGTCTGTTGTCTGATTTGCTGATATTCAGTGCACACATTTCTTATATTTTTCTAATACATATCTGCTCATATATTCTTAAGTATGAATAATTCACCACATCTACCAAAGATTACCAAAGGTAGACCTAGCACAGTTACTCTACAGAGCCTTTATGAGTATATAGAGTCTTTAGAGAAATGTAGAGAAGAAAGAAAAGTCAAGCTACAAACCTAGTTAGAAGCCATGCTCGAAAACAAATTCACATCTCTTGAAGACAAGATCCAAAAGAAAATAGAAAATAAAATAGAACTATTGGAGAATAAAATGGAGGCAATGGAGACTAGGTTGCAGGTCATAGAAAAACAAAACCAAGATATGAACCAAACATCCCTGCAAGGAGATGCTGATAATATAGAGAGTCTTAAAATGAAGGACATGATTAAAGGACTAGAAGAAAAAGTTAACAATAGTCTCACCCTAAATAGTGGGGTAGGTAAATTAGATATCAAACCAATTAAAGATTGAATGAAAAAATTGATCAAATTAGACCATGAGTGTAACAAAAGGGCCTTGAACCTTATAATCTTTGGTTTGAAAGAGGAGGTAGATGAGGATACTTTAGCCATAGCCAAGATAGAATTACATAATAGATTACAAATTGAGACCACGTGTCTCATAGAAGCAACAAGGTTAGGGAAATTAACTGAGAATAAAGGAAGACTAATCTGAATAAATGTGAGCTCTACTGACCATTAGTATGACACACTTAGTAAAACCTAACTCTAAAAGGAATGGGAATATTTATAATTTTTTTTAATCTCATTCCAAAAGATGAAGTAGAATTAAGGAAGGAGGTTCAAAAGGTAAAAGAAGCTAGGAAGGAAGGAAAATGGGCAATAATCAGAAATAGAAAATCAGTTATTGGAGGTAGAAACCAAAAAGATAGTAATAAATAGCAATTCAACATGCTCTGAATTCTTTCTTGGAACTATTGGGGCTTTCCGTGGAACAAAGGCCCCAGGCTAAGTTGGATCTCAAATGATGTTGATATTATATTTCTTGTTGAAACTTGGGAGCACGAAGAATCTAAGGTCCCTAACATAGATGGATTTGCACTATGGTCTACCTAGAACAAGCGATTCTCCCGTAGAGGCATTGGGGGCATAACTTGCTACATTAAGAATAACATCTCCCCCCATGCTAGGATTTATAAAAATGACCCTTACAACCAATATTGTTGGATTGAGATTACTGACATTAATGATAAAAATAACTACATAGAAATCTGTTATTTCCCCGCCATTAATTCTAACTTCTATAAGAAAAATAATCTAGATAAAAATAGTCCTTACAATGGTTTAGAGAATGATATTTCTAGCCTAAGGAATGAAGGTAATATCCTTTTAATAGGTAACTTTAATGCTCGAACTTCAAGCAACCAAGCTATTCTTCTAAGCAATCATTCCAACCCCAATCCTCTTTGGTTAGACGAAGACCTTACTCTAGCTAGCCAATACAAAAGGAGCTTTGAAGACCTCGGGCATAATTTGTTTGGGTCGGAGCTAGTCAAGCTTTGTAGTGCTCAAGATCTCATAATTTGCAATGGTCTAAAGAAGTGGCCCAATTCTAGCTAGATGACTTGCATCCATGGGCTTGGTAGCAGCGTGGTAGACTATGTTATTTTTTATCTCCCTTTATACAACGAAATAATAAATTTTGACATCTTAGATGACCATGAGCCTGACTCTGATCATAGGCCTTTACTCATAACTCTTAATTTTGTCATGCATAGAGATCCCATTGAAGATAATCCTTATAGTCAAAATAACTTAATCATTGATAGAAATAAAAACAATCTCTTTCTAAATGAATTAAAAACTAATTTTCTTCCTTTATCTAGTATTAACAACATAGATGACCTCTATCATAATTTTACTGCAACCCTCTCATATTCTATTAACAATTTCTCAATTGAAGTCTCAAGTAATAAAAGAAATAGCAAAACCAACCCATGGTATGACAAAGATTGTAAAAGTGCGGAGAGAGCAATTAAGGAAGTTGTTGATGAATCTCTCAAAATTAATAAGATAAAAATCTACAAAGCCCTAACTAAAAGGAAAAAAAGAAATATATTAGTAAAATACAAGAGAATCTCTTACACCTATCTAAGGTGGCTCCTAAGAAATTCCGAAGGCAGATTATAACTAAGAAAAATAAAAATAATAATAAAATTGCTTTACACGACTAAAATTCCTACCTTAAAAAGCTTTATGAATCTCCAAATGCCAGGGATAACTTTGAAACCCTTCTCACAATGGAATAAGTTTTCTCATTAGAAATCATTGATTTTAGGGTTAAACGCTTGAAAAATGGGAAAGCTAAAGACATTGAAGGTTACTAGGTGGAAATCTTAAAAATTAGAGGTCTTGTCCTCATCCCCCACATCCACAAGCTTTTCAACCAAGCGGTCAAGTAAGGGTTCCCTAAAACTTGGACTCAGAGCCTCATTATCCCTATTTTTAAAAGTGGGGATACAAATAACCCCACTAATTATTGGACAACTATGATCGTCCCTCTCTTAGCCAAGTTATATCGTATTATTTTGGAAAAGAAGTTGAGCATTTGGCTTGAACGTGAAGGTAAGCGGGCTAAAGGCCAAGCGGGTTTTAGAAGGTAGCACTCAACAAAGGACCACCTCGTTACGCTTAGGATCATTGTGGAGTAATGTTGCAATGATAAATCCAATCTCTTCTATTGCTTTGTGGACTTTAGAAAGGATTTCGATACGGTTCCTACAAACAACCTATGGAATAGATTAGAAGAGCTAAATGTTCCTTTTGAGCTAAGAGCGGCCACTATAAGGTTATACGAGAATGTAATTGCCAAGTTAAAGAGCAATGAGGGGTGGTTGAAAGATATTAAGTGTAATATCGGAGTTAAACAAGGTTTCCCCCTCTCCCCTACCCTATTTGGTATTTACATCGACAAGCTAGAAGGTTGTTTAGAGGAAGGAGCATGTGCTGGCATGATCTTAACTGCGATAGTCATCATCCTTCTTCTCTATGCTGGTGATATTGTTCTTCTCACAAGGTTCCCATCTGATCTTGATAAGCAACTTAGACTTCTTAAGGATTTCTTCTCTACAATGGGTATGTTTGTTAACACTAACAAAAAAAAGTTATGATTATCAAATCCAAGAAGGACACTTACGCTAATTTTATGTATGACAATAGTAACTTGGAGGAAGTGTCTTCTTACAAGTACTTAGGAATTGATATTCATCACAAGCTCAATTGGAACTATAGCATTCAACAAAGGATTAATGGGGGGTGGAAAGCTTATTTTGGTCTTGAAAATAATTTTAAAACGACAAATCTCATAATGTGGGATAGAAAGAAGTTCCTCTTTGAAACTTTAGTCACTCTTGTTATCTTATATGGATGTGAGGTTTGGGGTTGCAACATCTCTAGAGAATCCTGGAGAAATATTGAGCAAATCAAGAAGCGTTTTATAACATATAACCTTAAAATTAAAAGCAATACACCCTATCCTATTCTCCTTATAGAAGTGGGTCTTTCTCCTATCGAGAGACTAGCTATCACTAGGCTTCTGTTGTACGAGCACAAGCTCAATAGCATAGGAGACCATAAACTTCCTAAGCCAAAACCACCTAAGGCTTAAAAGAGGTTGGTATAAAGACACCAAGGCGTGGTTAAAACATTGGGAGATCAACGAGAATGTTGCATTACAAAACATTTATAACATTAAAAAAATAGTTACTTCTAAGTTCAAATAAAAAATGTGGTGTGGGAAATATCTAGCAGCTAAAAGAAAATTAAGATATTATAACGAGGTCATCAACCCCACCGTAGAAGATCAAAAGTATCTCTCTGTTTTAACTAGCTCAAAGAAGAAAATTAATATAGCCAATATTAGAACGAACTCTCATGAGTTCCATAGTTAAACAGGTCATTGGACAATTCCTAAAACACCATGGATGAAAAGGATCTTCCATCTCTGTGAGAATATGAACACCGAGGATGAAAATCACTTCCTCTTAGAGTGCCCCATGTACAACCACATTAGAGCTCAATTTCATAATCTTTGTTGCAATACTGACCTTTCTAGCCTTTTAAGATGTCAAAATTATAGTGAGCTTGGGAGGCTTCTCTCCAAGATTTTCGAGCATAGGAATAAATCTTAAATCAAAATAAATAAATCTTTTCTTTAGGTCCAATAGACCAAAGAGGTCTCAATGGACGTTAACCACCACCATCATCATCAACATCATTTATTAAATTATAATTCCTAACCATCCCTATTTATTTATATATTAACCCATTTTTAAAAATTATTATTAATTTATCATTTTACCCACCCTAATCTTTGTTGCATTTTATTATTAAAAATCATTAATTTAATTAGTTAGTTTATTATTTTTAATAAAATAATTAATTAATTAATTATTTTTAATAAAATTTTGAATTTAATTAATTAACTAATTATTGTATTTTAGTTTCTAACTAACTTTCTAATGGCTTTTAACAACTAGTTCTTAACCACCTTTTCCAGATATTGATGTATTTATACTACTTATTCATCAGGATATATTTGTTTCCCCACCTTGTCCTGAGGATGAACTATGGTTCGAAACATCGACCAAATCCTTACTATGTGATTAATCCGAAAGACTAGTTTCTACATTATGGATCACAAAAGTCTTAGATTTAACATGGAAAAATATAATTAGCAAATGAGTTTAATATTAAAAAAATTCGATTGTATAGTCTTTCAAACAAAATATAAATATATTTAAATATAAAAGATTTAGTTAAAATTAATTATAATATGTTTGAAAGTAAAATGTATTTCTTTAATAAAATTTGTAATTATAAATTTGGATGATTATGATACATTTTACATATAAAATGATTTTACAATTCATATTATATTAAATATTAATTATTATATCAAATTATATCAAATACATACAAAACCACATTAATAATCAAACACTATTGATAACATACTCCATCCCATTAATTTGAATACTAGCTGAATTATATATATATATATATATATATATGACATGACAATAGAATATGTGTGCATATTCATGAGATAATGAAAGAAAATGATTTCAAAGAGATTTTTCAATCCCTAAGATTTAATTTTATATGACTCATAGAGGTAAGCAGGTACCTCAAAAACTGTACTTTAATAAGTTCATGGCTATGGCTGGGACCTTGCCTTTGATTTTCCACGCTAACTGATGGGAAGGCTAGTTGATGAAAGATGGGGATGTCCAGAAATTATATCTAATTTTATATGACTCATAGAGGTAAGCAGGTACCTCAAAAACTGTACTTTAATAAGTTCATGGCTATGGCTGGGACCTTGCCTTTGATTTTCCACGCTAACTGATGGGAAGGCTAGTTGATGAAAGATGGGGATGTCCAGAAATTATATCTTGATAATGTTTAGGTGATAAGTCTTAATGAAATCATAACTATCCATCATATCATATCATTAGATAAAGAATATTGGGCTAAAATCAAATATAATTGATAAATTGAATAAAATATGAGAAATTTGTAATTCAAATAAATATATCTATAAGCCTAATTATATTTGTCCATCACTTGGAGAAAATATGACTAACAAAAAATAAGTCAAACAAACTACATCTTATAAATATATTTATCCTTAATTGTGTTTTTTCATTTGAAAATTGTTTTGTTAAAAAATATAACCTAAACAATGCATACATATATTTACTTTTGTTCATCAAATTTCTGGAACATCATTGAGATAAAGATGATTTACTTTCTTAATATATATATATATATATATATATATTTAAATTATAATTTTAATTAAAAAAATCTGTTGTAAACATAATTTTTATTTGAAAAAAAATAAACATATATATTTAAAATGAATAATATATATATAATTGAATTATAATATACATATAATTGAATTATATACAGAGTATGAATAATATATATATATATATATATATATATATATATATATATATATATATATATATATATATATATATATAGTCTGAGCCTCACAATTTGACATAATCAAGCGAGACTGTGACTGGCATGTGAGGAAATCAATACCATCATATTGCAGATATTGATTTTGTGTCTGTCTCATTCATTTATATATATTTTGGGTAACAATTTGAAGTGAACTCACAACTCACATGTCATTCTGCAATGAATACCTCGATACAGACACCACAAGTTTATCAAAAAGCCAAAGTTCTGAGTAAGGCGCAGTCACATTACAGTACCGTGAAATTCCGAAACTTTGAAAGATCTCGAGAGAAAACGCTGGCAAATCTGCTATTCCATAAAGATGCAACCAGGCAGTTGAATTGATTTTCATACAATTAACAAAAAAAATGCTTCCTTTACGTTGACCATTGATAACATATTTTGCATGGATATGGTGACGTGAAGGCATGACGCGTTTCAATTGGTACTTCACGTGTGGTGCGTTGTTGAATGACGCAAGAGATTGAAGAAGAACTAATTTTTCCTTCTTTGCTCATCTTGAAATTAGAAATAGTCTAAAGTATCACACTCCGTGGCCAATACCAATTTTTTCGTTGAAAATCTATCCACTATTTATTTCATATTCATGTATATATATAATCTATTCACTATTTATTTCATATTCATATATATATATATATATATATAATTTATTCACTATTTATTTCATATTCATATATATTTAGAAAAAAGTGCGAAGGTGGTTATATGTTATTGCATATCACTAGAAAATGGTTGTAATATTTTTTTATTTTTATTTTTTCAATTTATTAGATAAAAGTAAAGAATTCTCAAAAATTTGTAGTTGCATAATAACATATTTTCTAGTCAAAGTCTAGAAACTTAATATGATAGACATTCATTTCTAATAATTATGAGGGACATATTTAATGCTAGCTTTGAAAGTTATGCTATGATTTGAGGAAAGAGACAAGATTCCTCGTCAGCTTCATGAGCCTTTTTACTAGATGATTTCTATGGAAGTATTTAGTATATTAAGAGACTAGATTACAATGCTAGTAGCTTCTTTGTCCTTCTTATATATCAAGATTTGAATACTTCTTCAATTTTTTCTCCTCCCCATGTATTACTTATCCTTGTCACGATTCTAGATTCTTTCCATACCTCTTTGGAAAATAAGTAAGGAGTAAGAGATCTACAGTTCCCTCTACATGCTAGTAAGAACTACACCAACCTAGGTAGAAAAAGTTTTTTTTCCCTATAAAACCTCCAAAGTAGGATCCTTTCCATTTGATTCTAGCAACAGGAAGATTTTATTCTTGGAGGGACGCCTTATGTGTTATGCAAGCAACTCACAAAACAGAAGAAATGATAGATCAACAACTTAAAAATTATCCTCTTCAAGGGGGAAACCTCCTTTACATTACATAAATGAACAATTCTTGGATGATTCAAATGAAAAACCTCCTTTATATATTTAGGAGTCTAAGGGGTCACAATATAATCAAATCCTACATAAAAATAATAATGTAATAACACAAAAATAACAATAGTGGGCTTCTATGGGGCATAATAATAATAATATGGAGACAACAAGCACACAACAATGACAATAAGGGGGATACACTAACAATAACAATAAGGGGCTACACTAGTATTATAGGGACCTAATGTTCCCCTCTCCTTCAAAAAAGTGTTGTTCTCAACGCTTGAGTAGTTATAAAGGCTTATGTATAAAATTCTCATCCTCCCATGTGGAATCTTCAATGGGTAAGTTCTTCCACTTGACGAGATTCTCTAAAATTGATTGATTTCATAGTTTTTGAGTTATTATTCCGATGAATTATTCATGTTACAATATGATTTTTTCTTCATCGTCAAGTTCTGGCAATATTGTTTGAACTGGAAGTTTGTCACCTATAACCTTCTGTAAGCACGAAACATGGAAAACTGGGTGCACTTTGGAAGATGCATGAAGTTCCAATTTGTATGCCATAGTACCAATATTTTGCAACACCTTGTAAGGACCATAGTACTTTTGTGATAATTTATTATCCTTCTTAGCTTGCTTGAGGCGAATTTTTTTTGTATAGTTGTAGCCATAAAAATACCCAGTCCCCTAAATCAAAACTTATTTCACTGCAATGTTGATCTGCCTATTGTTTCATTCGATTATGTGCCAAAGTGAGGTTATACTTTAAGAGTTGGAGAAATTGTTTTGATGCTTGATGTGATCTTTCACTGCTTGAACCTTAGAATTTTCTCTTAAAGATGATGTGATGGATTGTGGATGATATCCATAAAGTGCCATAAATTGGGTCATTTTTGCACCAGTATGGAAGGAAATGTTATACCACCATTTAGCTAGAGGTAACAACTTGACCCTGTTAGACTCCTATACCAATAGGTGTCATATTTCATGATTGACTTAATGAACTATGCAATATGCTCATACCTTTTTCTTGTTCCAAAGGTTTCCATATTTTCAAAAAAATCAAAAAAGCAAAAAATTTAAAAATTGTAAAGAGGGTATACCCTTAAAGAAAAATCAAAGGGTGAAAAAATAAAAATGGCCAAAAAAGTGAAAGAAAATGAACCCCAAACAAGAAAAGGCCAAGGAAAGTGTGCAAGTCTAAATGCCACTTCTTGTTGCTCTGATTTAATAAACAAATTGGGTGCAACTTGTATTTTATGCCACAATTCATGAATAGTCAAACTGTTTAAGCTTGGCTAGTTCATTTTTCAATTTCATGTTTTAGAGATAGAGAATAAAATGCGGCCAAGCTAGTTTAATCTTGGCAGGATAAGTAGATAGGTAAAGTGAATAAAAGGAACTCAACGGCTTAATTTGAACCCTTGGATGTAATAAGGTTAGAATTAGATAGATTTTCATATGTAAAGAAAAAGTGTGATAAGGGTTTGCCGGTCTAAGTGCACCCTAATAAAGAATAAAAAATGGTAGAGTAAAGGTAGGTAGGGTAGGTAGATGGTGTTGCGAGAATTACATGTGATGGATAATGGCTTTAGATGGTTAAATTTTAACTTTCATCACAAGTGCAAAGGCAAATAATACACTGGAAGAATTGCAAGCAAGGCAAAGTCAGATTATTAACTTCCCCTTTCATTTTTCCCTAAAATTTCACTAATTTCCCCTTAGTATTAAGGTATTTGTAAATTAGAGGGGCTCAAGGCATTTCTTGACTTTTGGAGGGACCGGACCCTTGGCCCAATAATTGGAAAAAACCTAAGTAATAAAAATCATTCATTATCACACTCATTCACTTCTAAAAAATCTTTTCCTAAGTAAAATCCCATTTTACTTAGGAAAGTCATGCAATATTCAATAAAAACCCTTTCATGCAAGCATAAGTTAAATACATTGTTCTGATGTTTTATACTTAGCGCTTTAACTCATTTGTCATATTAACTTCTAATCTATTATTTAAATCCCTATTGAAATAACCTTTTCCTATAGTATATAACTCCTTTTATATAGTAACCCAAAAACCCACTTATTATAATTTTAGTCAAAGTATTTAATCCCACACGTTTAAATAAAAACCCCCGTTATATACCCTTTGACTAAAATATATCTTTAAAATTACTCCACCCCTATGGTAAGCAAATCGCGTTGGTTTAATTACCATATAATAAAAAATATATGAAAAAACGTTTAAACATATGTTATATGTGTTTAAAACAAAAAATAAACCCGAAGTTTAATTCAAACCAAACTTCAAAATAAACCATCCCTTGCGTATTTTTCCTCCTTGACCCTCGTCGTACGAATGGAATTAATTAATCCTCATGATTAATTAACAGCCTAACCTCGCCAATCAAATTCCCCCCGATGAGATTAATTAACGTTTAATTACGTCGGGCCCGCACTATTAAAACCCTGTCATCTCCTTGTTCCGTCAACCGTTCGATCAACCCGTTCAAGATCTACGGCTATTATCCATATCGCTAGCCATCCGCGTATGAACGATAACGTGCGATGGACTGGCAGTTTTCCAAACAGTACCATGCCACGCGTCGATCATTGTATGGAATCACTGCCCCTCCACCCAAAACCACCCTTCACCAAAAGCGGTGCGATGGAAACTGCTTACCGCTTGCCTTTTGTGACACATCCTCTGTACCTGCTAATGTCATTAATCGAAATCCGCCACCCTTTTGAATTTGTAAATAAAACAAATACACCCGCATCTTTTTCATTATTTCGTGCGCCAACCAGTCTCCCATGCAATGAAATTTCAAAAATCAACCATTGAAGATTGTTGACCGTTAGTTTGCTGTAGAAAATTGAATCCGAATACTCCAGAATTCATTCGCCATAGTCGGTACCTGTCTAACCACTATTAATTTCCCATAAACAAGTATTTACTCCAATTTCCCGCTGAATTCTATTTAAAAATCCTGGTTCTGGTTCTAATTTCGTACTAAGGTCTGAAAAGAAATCCAATTTGGTCTTTTTAATTTCCAGAACTGCAATTATAGTCCCAAAACTGGTAATTGTGCCCCTTTTTCAAAAAAACCTCGAATTTCCATTTCTGAATCCACAAGAACCAGAAATGGAAGTTCCTGTAGCTCTGAATCTCGTGCCCCTCAATGCCCCTCACAAGAACTTGGATTATTTACCTTTAGCCGATATGGATTTTAAAATTAAAGACCTTCTGCTTAGTGAGAATCCTCTTCGAATTTTTTGCTGCTGCAGAGACAATTATTTGAATGCTTCTGACATCTTTGGACTTTAGGAATCAAATCTTCCCATGTACCTTCTCCCCTCAGTCCATATTTTTCCTGAGTTAATCCATTTCTGCCATGCAAACTATGATCCCAACCAACGAGCAGTTTTATCCCCAAGTCAAAATGTCCTTTTCCCAATAATTTCTCAGTCCATAAATGAAATGCTACAATTCCAACCTGGTCAAGACCTCACTCCCCTGTCCATGGTTGAATTACTTGAGAAATCTACTAAGTTATCCCATGAAGAGTTAAACCGCCTGTGCTATACTTTCATGTTACCAGAGCATCAGCCTAAAAACCCTCCCCCTTATGGTTATACTTTCTTTACTGATGAGGGTAGACTTATTTTAAACATGATATCTTCCATAATGGGTTTCAATACTAGTGAGTATGTTGATCAATTAACTCTAGTATTGTTATCTATTTTTACCCTTGAACAGCCTCCTGCTATCAAGTACGATTTTGCATCTTATATTGCTGACAAAATCCATGATCTGTTCATGAGATTTGGGAATGAGAGAGTGTTCAAGTATTCTTCTATAATATATCACCTCATGATTTACTTTCAGTCAGAGAATTTCCCTTTTTATGTTAAGAAACTTGATGCCAAAGGCAATCCTAGGCCAGTCATCTTTTGGCCTGCCATTAATCACAATTCCCCTGATTCTCCTTATTCCTATAATGAGTTTTTTGACCATTTTGTTCATCTTGCAACTACCTTGTTGGCAGGAGTCTCTCCTCCTAGGATTAACAATGAAATCAAGAAAATCCTTCAGCTTTCAAAGCAGTACAAGATAGGTGACTGGTACCTATATCAAAACCACACAGAGATCAGAATATATGGATGTGAGTTATGCCCATTTAAGTTGCCCAAATATGTCCCAATGAGACTCTTTGCATTAGAGTATTTTAGGTAGATGAATAATTTAGATATAGTTCATTTCTGCAATGCAAAGAAAAAGGCTCAACTCAGGATCAAGAATCAATTAGGTCCCTTTATTTGTAACTCTAGGGAAGCTGGAAAGGAAGCCAAAAGAATTTTAGAAGACTATCTCAGACTACAAAAGAGCTTTTACTAGGTGCCTTATGATCCAAACAACCTTATCTGTGATAGAAGAATGAAAAACAAACTTTGACCATACATCCATCAGAGAATCCCAGAAATAGAACAATATGCCAATATGGATGAATGGGTGGAAGGCACATTGGTTGAAAAAGATAGTGAGCAGGTCAATGTAGAAAATGTGATGAAAGATCTTGAAAATATACTTGACCTAGACTCTTTTGGATAGGTGAAGATACTAGAACCTTATTCAGCTGGAACTTCACAACAAAATTTGCAGGAGATTAACACAGTGGCAGTAGAATCCAAAGGAAAAGAAAAGGAGCTTGATACACAAGTAATTGAAAAATTTACAATGAAAAAGAAACCAGAGACTTCTAAAGAACAGAGCCAAGTACAAATTCCTCCTACTCAGATCAATGAGCCAAAAATTGTAAATTTACAAACTCCTCTTAATGTGGAAAAAGGAAAGAAGAGAGAGGCTGAGACAGCTACTCCTATTGGTGGCTCTTCCGAACAGCAAGGTGTTAAAAGGCATAAATTAACTCCTCTTCCAGAAATTGAATCAAGTCAGGAAATCCCTGATAGTCAGGGAAGAGAAGATAGTCAGCAAACAGGTGCAGGTAGTGGGACATCCGCTAATTTTTAGAGAAAGGAAATATAGAGGCAACAAAGTGCAGAGATATATTCTTTCAAGCCTCCAGTAAAAGAGGCCTGGGACATCAAAAGAACATTCATCGATATAAAGGCCAGGAACGATCCACTTAGATTTCAAGTGTACAACTAATATTTGAAGATGGCTCCAAAAAATCAAGAAAGATTGATGTCAGCTTATGACATCCAACAAGGTAAGATGATTATGAGCCACTTCAAGCCTAATGTGCAGCAGCCTCAGACAGCTGCAGATTACATTAGAACCAATTTTGAAGTCTTATCAAAGGATATCCATCCTTTAGATCAAATTGAGCTACACAAGCAAACAGGTGAGATGATTTATTCTACTCTGACGGATAAATCAATGATGGCCCATAAGTTGGAGGATTCTTTGGATAACACTAATACACAGTTGCAGTTTGAAAAAGCTTCCTCCCAGGCTAAGGATAATAGAATCAAAACTTTGGAGGAAATAATCCTTGGTTTGGGTCATAATCCTAGAGATGTGAAAGGTATTGAAGCATTAATCAAGAAAAAAGATGATGATATGGCATCTCTGAGAAAACAACTGAAATTACCAGCATCAAGACAGCCACAGACTGTAGAAATCATCAAGAAAATTTTTTAGGAAGAACTAATGGATTTTCTCTTGAAATTGAATGAGAAACTCAATGCAACTGAAAAAGAGCTTGAGAATGCATTGAAAGATAAACAGAAAAATATTCCAGTATTTACAACAGAAGCAGTGACAGGTACAACAACAACAGGTCAGCCAACAGAGTTGTCACAAGGAAACACTTCAAATTTGAACACTGAAGAGTTAACAAAGTCAATGGAAGAAATGAAACTTCAGGCCATGGAGCTCTACAAAACAAAGGAACAATTAGACACTTTAGAATACAAATACAATATTTCAAAAATGAATGTTGCTGATAAAACAAGAGAAGTGAACCAATTAGAAAAAATAGTCAGAGCATTGGAAAATGACCTCACATTGGAGAAACCTTTAAGAGAAATAAATAAAATTCTTTGGGATAACATTATTCAATCAATAAAGGACGTATGGTCCTCAATGCAAATAATGTATGAACAGAATGACTTAGTTAAATTGGCTCTAGAAGAGATTGAGAGAGCAAAAGAAGAATTGGGAAACATGCCTGATGAAGCCAATAGACTTATTCATTTTTTGAATACTTAGAGTAAACATGAACTTGAAGAAATTGGTATTTAGGACAGAACATGAGAAATCTTGGAAATAAAGAGATTTTTTACCAAGAGAACTCTGGTACCGAATTTAGAACGAAGGTGCTCAGATATGAAAGAAGAAATCATTGCCTTCAAAGAAAGATTGAATATTTTATTAAATAGAGGATTTCCCAGCCTTGTAGTTGCAGAAGATAAGCTAATGGAACTTGATAGTTATGTTGAAAAATTGGACAAATATGCTGACAATCAGGCCAGTTCTTCAACCAGTTCGTCAACATCAGCATTGCCTACAGGAAAAAACCTTCATGGTAGATTAGAAAATCTATTTTATCTTGAACACGAAGTAAAGCATCTATTCCCAGTTCAACCTACTTTCTACAGATATTCTGAGGCTGATGAAACTCTCAGAAAATTTCAAAGGACCAGAATACCCGAGCCTCAATGGTGGGAGGAAATTTTGGAACTTTTGTGAAAATTATTCTTACTTGGATTTTTGATCATGTACCATAGTTAGTCATGATAAAGAAGGATAAAATGATGAAAAAGGGTCAAAGTGTATCAGAGCAGTCAAAGAGTATCAGTTAAACGGACCAGCCAGCATAGAATTAGTGAAGAGGACAACAATGAGCCAAAGCATAGGGCCTGCCTCCAGCACATTCTCAAAAGAAGGAAATAGCACAACATTAGTTATCATTCTTTCTTATCTATGAGACCATCTGTCTCTATTTTGTTGTAATTTACTTGTGAGTCATCCTAGATAATATCTCAAGTTGTTATGAGATATTTTTTGTAACTTTTTATATAAATACTCCCTCAATCGGAGTATTGAGGGTGGATTTTTTAGACTCTGCTGTAACATTGAATATTTTGGAATAAAAGTGCTCTTGGATAATTTTTTTGTGGCTATGCTAGATGATGAATTGAAGTGGAAGACTTTTTACAGGATTCATGTGTCAGACCACAGATCAATAAGTCATCCTTCCCTTGTGTTTAAATTTTTTATATATGTTTATTATATCATTATGTTTCATTTCTGAATGAATAATGAAAAGGAATAAATCAGAAGGTACTTAAGTGTAATCTGATTTCAATCATTGTTATTTTAAATGTTTTCTTTTAAACTCGTTTTAAACAGTGAATTCTTAATTGCTCCTATTTTTCTAGTTTAAGCATTTTGATTATTTAATAAAGAATTCTTAATTTCTCTTTTTTAATAATCACTCAATTTTCCTTCTTATGAATATGCTAAAAGATTCTTAATTACCTTTCATCCATTTCAAATCCATTCCATTCACTTTAAATCTAAAATTTTTCTCTGTTTGACTATCTTGCCCTGTGAAACCATCTTTTGTTGATAAACTTAATCCAGTAAAGCCAACTTTTTGACTCCATAGCCCAATGGCCTGAAACTACTCAATCTTGCCCTCAGCTATCAAATTCCACCACCCAAATTCAAACAAACCCCTAAACTTTATAACTAGCCTAATATCTTCTGAAAACAATGTTAAATTTTATAGAGAGAGCCCTCTCTGGGTACATATTGGCTAGATTATGTACCTAAAATATTGGTTTGTGGTTACCTCGGACTCCTTTCCTCTTTCCAACGACTTCAAGGAAAATCTGAGTGATAACATAGTGGCGACTCCACTAGGGACCTTAATAGTTTTATTGTTACTGTTGTTTAATTTATAAGATACAGAGGGAGCCTGAAAGTTAGCTAGGTAGCCTTTGAACTGCTTTTGCTCTGCAATTGCATAGTAAATAAATTTTGCTTCAGTCTATCTCTGGTCTAGTTTATAAACTGAACGTTTGTCTCAAACATTGGATCAATTCCTCTAGTTAAATAATCCTTTAAGAAAATTTTGAATCCAATATCTGAAACTTCTTAAAGAGATTATTGAAGTTGTATTACCTATTTCATTCAAAATCAAAAACCAAAAACATCACTTAAGAAAGCTGGCTTCAGAAAGGATTCGTTATACCAGGGCTAATCCTGATCCAAATCCTCCGCTTGTATTCGAAAATCCGAATCTGATTCCCAGAATTCTTAGAACACAAGATAGTCAAGAAAGCTCTGGAAGTTCTCGACCTCTATATAGATCTATTTCCTGTCCTGTGAAGTGGATCTATCTTGAGGAGGAACCTTTTGATGAGAAGTTTGAAACATCTTTATTTGTAAATTTTTCTGAATCTGAGTTATCCAATTTGGTTCCAGACCCATTATTTCTTGAAGATTTACAATTTGAATTTGTTACATCACATCTTGACAAACATTTACGAGATTATATAAAATCTTAGATTACCTCTGAAGGAACATCAAATATTTCTGTCATTACTTCAGCTTCTCCAAGCTCATCCACTTTTCCTCAAGCCTCTCAACCACAAACTACCCCTTCCACTCCTTCACCTACCACTCATAGACCAACCTCACCTGTTATCCCATTACCTCTTCCAATGGCAAAAAAATATTCTCCCTTAAGGTTACCAGCTAATCTAGGGGATATGCCTCAAGATTATCAATCTAAAATCACTCCTTTTGATGGTTCTGGCACTTATACTACTCAACAGCATACCAAAAGAATGACCGATTATTTTGAATTTTATGAAATAGATGCCGATGATGTAAGAATGAGAATCTTGGTCCAAATTCTCACTGGAGAAGTTAGAACTTGGTTCAGAGCTCTTCCTGTAGACAGTGTTGTTGACTTACCAGCCATTTATAGAACATTTTTAAAAATATGGGAAAAGAAGAAAGACCCTCTTCAAATCCTATCAGACTTTGGAAAATTAAGAAGATGACCAAACGAGACTGTGCAAGATTATGTTACCAGATTTAATGCAGCTTATAATGATGTTCCCCAAAATCTTAGACCTCCTCCAGATTCAGTATCAATCAAATTCCCTGATGGATTTGATTCTGATATAGCATATCAGCTTAGAGAAAGAGTTCCTCAAACTCTAGAAGAAATGAAAAGCATAATTGTTAGTGTTGAAGCTACCCTGATAGAAAAACGAGCTAGAGCTAGAGCTGAAAGAATAATGCCTGTAAACGAAGAACCCTCAGCTTTTGAGAAGAAACTAGATGCTATAATCAAAGGAATGGAAAGACTAGGAAACAGAGTAGAAACTATTGAAAAGAATAAAGCTCCTTGGGATGGTCAACCTAGTAATACTGTGAGAAATCCAAACTTCAGAAGAAACCAAAATCAAAATACTGGAAAAACTGGTCCTGATCAAAATATTAGGCCCCCATTCCAGGAAAATTATGTTGAAGGCTCAAATTCTGAAGAACCTAATGATGATGTTCAAATAAACAAATTTACTGAAGATGAAAATGAACCATAAATTTTCTTGACCCAAGATGATCAAGAAGCTCACACTATTAAGCAATTTCAAACCCAATCAGGAGAATCATTTGATTTTAAGGAAGGATATGACACAACCATCTATGAAGTTCATAAGCAATACAATTTGAGGAGTAGAAGAGTTGATGTTCCGGAAGCAAGTAAACAGAAAACCACAAAGCAACCCATCAAAGGTAAGACCAACTCTACCCCTGTAAATATTCTCACTAGATCAGATCCCAATCCCGCCCATCCAATAATAGAAGATGTATCTGAAACTCAACTGAATAACAGACAACTTTCCAATACTTTTCCTCCCAAAGGAAATGTATAGGAACCTCTAGAGGTTGACTCAGAAACATCTTCAGCATCCAACCACACTCCTGAAAACACAGAAGAAAAATAAAATCCAACTGTTCGAAATACAAAGAATCAAACTGAGAAATCTTTTAATTTGGAATCTGAAATAGGAAAACTAATGATAGCTATTCCACTGTCCGAATTAGCTAAACATGATGTCTATAGAAACCAAATTTATAAATCACTCAATATTCCTAGAAATGATGACACAGTTAATGTTTTTGATGACCAACCCAAATTACTCTTTGGCCCTGAAGTAAATGGAAAACCTGAAAGCGGAGGAACTCCTCCATTTTATATAAGTTTGAATATACATGATAAAATACTTCATAATGCCATGCTTGATTCTGGAGCGTCTCACAATCTAATGCCCAAGGCTGTAATGGAAAGATTAAATCTAGACATCACCATACCATACAAAGATCTCTTTTCTTTTGATTCAAGTCAGGTAAGATGTTTAGGAATAATCAAATATTTGTGTGTTACATTGGTTTAATACCCTGCTAAATCAATTTTGATGGATATAGTAGTAGCAGATATTCCTCAAAAATATGGTATGATGTTGTCTAGATCCTGGGGTGAAAAACTTGGAGGATCTCTTCAATTAGATATGTCATATCCTACTATTTCAGTATTCGACCAACCTAAGAGACTATACAGAGAAACCTTGATGAAATATGTTGTCAGTAGTCAAGAGAAACCTGAAAATTTCCCTATTTACTCAGTACACTCTGATATGGACTCATTTATTCTCTATAATGCTAAAACTGATCTTCCCACTGAGCCAGAAGCACCAGTATCTGAACCAAAAGAAATTGTAAGTCATAAATCTAGAGTTCAAATCCAAGAAATCTCTGAAGAAAAAGAAACATCAGAAACCCAAGAAAAGCAAGAAGAAAATAAAAAACTAGATCTTCTTGTTAAGAAAGTTACTAAAACACCTGATGAAGATTATGAACATGAAATTCTATGGCATTTAGAATTTGATGGTTCAGTTAATAATTTAGGATCAGGAGCTAGAATTTGGATACACAACATTGAAAACGATCATGCTGAAGGTCATGCTTACAGATTGAACTTTAAATGCACTAATAATATGGCAGAGTATGAAGCTCTTTTGTTAGGGCTTAAACTTGTAAAAAATTTAGGGGAAATTAGAGTATCTTTCATAGGAGATTCTAATTTAATTATTCAACAGATCAATGGTGAATGTTCGACAAAAGATCCCAGACTAAGATAATATAGAGGAACAGTTGTGGAAATTCTCAATACTTTTCTACAGGCTCAGCTTGCAAAAATCCCAAGAAAACAAAACTTGGATGCTCATAGCCTTGCAATGTTTGCTAGCACTTGTAAATTACCATTTGAACCTAATCATCAGTTCACAGCTGAGATTAGACATAGACCTGCTATACCAAACAATCTTATGAATTGGCAAGTGTTTGCAAATGACAATCAGATTAATAATTTTTTAACTTTAGAGGATGAGTTTTCTAATAGTAATATAGATGACTATGTAGTCATTGAATATAATCAAATAACTGAACAAGAAATAAACATTTATGAAGAGAGTGCCATTCAAATACTCCATCCAACGAAATTCACCAAAAAAGACATGCAATACCTCAAACAAATGGAAGTTGATGTGATTATAGAAGATGAATTCGAAATCATTAATCTAAAAGATAATTATTTACCTAAATGATTGACTCCTCTAGAAGATCTTTTTGACTCTAATGACATTCCACTGAAACCTAAAATGGAACCATTGAAAGCTGATATTGAAGAATACAATCTGGGGAAAGAAGAAAAACCTAAAGTTATAAAGCTATCAAAATCTTTACCTCCCGATCAGAAACAAAAATATGTTGAGTTATTAACAAAATTCCAAGATGTTTTTGCCTGGAGTTATGAAGACTTGAAATCTTACGATACATCTATAATTCAACATACAATACCTTTAAAATCAGACCAGAAACCATTTAAACAAAAATTGAGAAGAATCAACCCTGTATTGTTACCTTCAATTGAAAAAGAAATTAAATGAATGTACGAAGCAGGGATAATTGCTCCAATTAGATTTTCAAAATGGGTGTCCAACTTGGTCCCTACTAGGAAGAAAACTGGAGAAATTAGACTGTGTGTTGATTTAAGAAATCTAAATAAGGTTTCTTTGAAGGAAAATTATCCTTTGCCCAAAATGGATCACATTTTGCAAAGGGTAGTAGGTGCTTCAAGGATTTCTCTTTTGGATGGGTTTTCAGGATATAACCAGATTCTGGTTCATCCTGATGACCAGGGTAAAATGGCTTTTACAACACCATGGGGTACTTTCAAATATATTAAAATTCCTTTTGGACTCAAAAATTCAGGAGCAACCTTCCAAAGAGCAATGGACATTGCATTTGAAAAAGAAATTCATGACTTTATTGTTATATATCTGGATGATTTAATTGTTTTCTCTAAATCAGATCAGCAATATTTAGACCATCTCAGACAAGTATTCATAAAATGCAGAAAGTATGGTATTTACTTGAATCCCAAAAAGTCATTGTTTGGTCTCGAAGAAGGAAAACTCTTGGGCCATATCATCTCAAAAGATGGCATTAGAATTGATCCTGAAAGAATAAAAGCTATCTTGCAGATACCTCATCCAAGAAATGTTAAAGAACTTCAAGCTTTCATACGAAAAATCAATTTTTTGAGAAGATTCATTTCTAGTTTAGCTGAATTAATTAGATTTCTTAATAACATGTTAAGAAAGGAATTGAGTATTAAATGGATAGTAGAAGCCAAGCAATCATTTGAAGATATTAAAATGGCTTTGACAATAACACCAGTTCTTACCAGTCCACAATTCGATAGAGACTTTATTATTTTTTCATTTGCATCAGAACATACTGTAGCAGCTGTTTTATTACAAAAGGATGATCAAGGATGTGAAAACCTATAGCCTTTTTTAGTAAATCACTAAGAGACGCATCATTAAAATACAATATCATGGAAAAACAAGCTTTTTCACTTGTAAAAGCTATTAAAGATTTCAGAATCTATATATTGTATTCTCATGTGATAGCTTATGTACCAAATGTTGTTGTCAAAAAAATCTTAACTCAAGATGGAATTGAGGGCAAAAGAGGTAAATGGATTGCTACCATATTAGAATATGATATTGAGATAAAACCTACAAAATTGATAAAAGGACATGGATTAGCTCAACTTATAACAGAAAAAAATTGCCAAGCCCTGGATATTAATGAACTGGATAACGAACAGGAGATGGCGACTCCACAAATCAGCCAGGCCTTTTTAGACTCACCTTGGTATGTTGATATCATTTATGTTTTGTTAAACCTAAAAACTCCTCCAAGGTTATCCAGAACAAAACAAATGTTTTTGAAAATGACATCCTTAAAGTATCGTATTTTAGATAATGCTCTATTTTGGAAGAATCATGATGGTATTCTATTAAATTTTTTATTAAAAGATGAAGCTGAAAAGACTATCAATGAATTCCATGCAAGAGACTGTGGTGGACACCTTTACTGGAAGTCAACAGTAGATAATATCTTAAGGGCTGGGTTCTACTACCCAACCTTGTTTTCTGATGTAAATAAATTCGTAACTTCTTGCCATAAATGTCAAATCTTTGAAGGCAAGAGAAAATTATTACCTTTACCATTGAAATCATTTTCCACCGAAAAACCATTCCAACAATGGGGCCTGGATTTCATTGGAGAAATCCATCCTCCTTCTTCTAGCCAACATAGATGGATCCTTACTGCCACAGATTATTTTACTAAATGGATTGAAGCAATCCCATCCAGACAAGCCAATGATTCTGTAATTATAGGATTTTTAGAAACCAATATACTATCAAGATTTGGCTGTCCTGAGAAAATTAAAACTGATAATGATGCTGCTTTCAAATCAAAAAAGGTGATAAGTTTTTGTAATAAGTATCATATCACTTTGAGCCATTCAACAGCCTATTACCCTCAGGGTAATGGACTGGATGAATCTTCCAATAAAAGTCTCATTAATATCATTAAGAAATTATTGGAAGAAAATAAGAAAAATTGGCATAAGAAACTTATTAATGCACTGTGGGCAGACAGACTCACTACTAAGAAATCAATTGGGACCAGTACTTATGAGTTATTTTATGGTATTGAGGCATTTTTTCCATCATCCTTAGGATTTCCTGTAATGAAGTTACTGCAAGAAGCTCAAGTTGAACCAAATAATATTCAGAGAAGAATAAATCAAACAATCAATTTGCAACAAACCAGAGAAGAAGTTTATCAAAGATCCCAAGTATTGTAGGAAAAACTAAAGAATATTTTTGACAGAAGGACTAAGGCAGAGGATTTCCAATTGGGAGATAAATTTTTGAGATGGGATTCCAGAAGAGAGGATAAGGGAAAACATGGGAAGTTTGACTTCTTATGGAAAGGACCTTACATCATTCATGCTTTACAGTGAAATAATACATATTTTCTGAAGAATTTGGATGGTTTAGAAACTGAGGAAGTACCAGTAAATGGTCGAATGTTAAAGTATTAATTTGATCCTATTTATTAGGATATTCTTATTTCTGACATGTACATACTATATCCTTTGTAATGTATCAGTTTTGATTGGATAGTAACTTGTTGGAGTTGAAGCCCGAAGAGAAGGCCCTAAGCTTTAGAAGTTTCACTATCATACATACAAATAAAACAAACAAGAAGAAGAAGAAGATTTTATGGTTCAGGTAAAGCCAATTTTGAGGCATCTGACCTACTCTTCTTGACTTTTCACCAGGAAAAGCCATCCCCAAGTGGAGCCAGTGTTAGAATCCTATACCAATAGGTGTCATATTTCATGATTGACTTGATGAACTATACAATATGTTCATACATTTTTCTTACTGCAAAGGTTTCCCATATTCTCAAAAATCAAAAATATCAAAAAATTTAAAAAATGTAAAGAGGGTATACCCTAAAAGAAAAATTAAAGGGTGAAAAAATAAAAAAGGCCAAAAAAGTGAAAGAAAATGAACCCAACCAAAAGAAAGGCCAAGGAAAGTGTGCAAATCTAAATGCCACTAATTTTTGCTCTGATGTAATAAGTAAAATTGTGTGCAACTTGTATTTTATGCCACAATTCATGAATAGTCAAACAGTTTAAACTTGGCTAATTCATCTTTCAATTTCATGTTTTAGAGATAGAGAATAAAATCTGACAAAACTGTTTAAACTTGGAAGATAAGTAGATAGGTAGAGTAAATAAAAGGAGCTCAACAGTTTAATCTGAGCCCTCAGATGTAATAAGGTTAGGATTAGATAGATTTCCATATGTAAAATAAAAGTGTGATAAGGGTTCTCCAGTCTAAGTGCACCCTAATAAAGAAGAAAAATGGTAGAGTAAAGTAGGTAGGGTAGGTAGATGGTGTTGCAGAATTACATGTGATGAATGATAGCTTTAGATGTGTTAAATATTTTACTTTCATCACAAGTGCAAAGGCAGATAATACACTGGAAAAATTGCAAGCAAGGCAAAGTCAAATTATTAACTTCCCTCCTCATTTTTTTCCCTATAAATTTGACTAATTTCCCCTAAGTGCTAAGGTATTTGAAAATTAAACGGGCTCAAGGCATTTCCTTGACTTTTGGAGGGACCGGACCCTCGGCCCAATAATTGGAAAAAAACCTAAGTACTAAAAATCATTCATCATCACACTCATTCACTTCTAAAAAATCTTTTCCTAAGTAAAATCCCATTTTACTTAGGAGAGTCATGCAATATTCAATAAAAACCCTTTTCATGCAAGCATAAGTTAAATACATTGTTCTGATGTTTTATACTTAGCGCTTTAACTCATTTGTCATATTAACTTCTAATTTATTATTTAAATCCCTATTGAAATAACCTTTTCCTACAGTATATAACTCCTTTTATATAGTAGCCCCAAAAACCCATATATTATAATTTTGGCCAAAGTTAATTAATCCCACATGTTTAAATAAGATACCCACTTTACAACCCCTTTGGTTAAATATATCTTTATATAAATACTCTGCCCCCTATGGTAAATAAATCACTTTGATTTGATTACCATATAATAAAAAATATATATAAAAAAGCGTTTAAACATATCTTATATGTGTTTAAAACAAAAAAATAAACTCGGAGTTTAATTTAAAACAAACTTCGAGATAACCCATCCCTTGCGTATTTTTCCTCCCCGACCCTTGTCATACAAAGGGATTAATTAGTCCTCACAATTAATAAATAACCTGACCCACCAATAAAAACGCCCCCGATCAGATTAGTTAATGATTAATTGACGTTGGGCTTGCCTATTAAATTCCCGTCATCTCCATGCCCCGACCACTGTTCGATCAACCCATCTGAGATCAATGACTATTAACGATATCGCTAGCCATCCACGTCCGAATGATAACGCGCGATGGCCAAGCGGTTTTCCAAACCGTACAGAGCCACGCGTTGTTTGTTGTATGGAATCACTGCCCCTCTACCCAAAACCGCCCTGTCCCAAAAGCGGTGCAATGGAAACCGCTTACCGCCCGCCCTCTGTGACACATCCTCCGTACCTGCTAATGTCATCAATCCAAATCCGCCACCCTTTTGAATTTGTAAATAAAACAAATACACCCGTGTCTTTTTCATTATTTCATGTGCCAACCAGTCTCCCATCCAATGACATTTCAAAAATCAACCATTGAAGATTGCTCACCATTACTTTGCTGAAGAAAATTGAATCCGAATACTCCAGAATTCATTCGCCATAGCCGGTACCTGTTTAACCACTGTTAATTTCCCATAAATAGGTATTTACTCCAATTTCCCGCTGAATTCTGTTTAAAAATCCTGGTTCTGGTTCTAATTTCGTACTAAGGTCTGAAAAGAAATCCAATTTGGTATTTTTAATTCCCAGAACTGCAATTATATTCCCAAAACTGGTAATTGTGCCCCTTTTTCACAAAAACCCCGAATTTCCATTTCTGAATCCACAAGAACCAGAAATGGAAGTTCCTATAGCTCTGAATGTCATGCCCCTCAATGCCCCGCACAAGGACTTGGATTATTTACCTTTAGCCAATATGGATTTTCAAATTAAAGACCTTCTGCTTAGTGAGAATCCTCTTCGAATTTTTTGCCACTACAGAGACAATTATTTGAATGGTTCTGACATCTTCGGAATTTGGGAATCAAATCTTCCCATGTACCTTCTCCCCTTAGTCCATATTTTTCCTGAGTTAATCCATTTCTTCCATGCAAACTATGATCCCAACCAACAAGCAGTTTTATCCCCAAGTCAAAATGTCCTTTTCCCGATAACTGCTCAGTCCATAAATGAAATGCTACAATTCCAACCTGGTCAGGACCTCACTCCCCTGTCCATGGCTGAATTACTTGAGAAATCTACTAAGTTATCCCATGAAAAGTTAAACCACCTGTGCCATACTTTCATGTTACGAGAGCATCAGCCTAAAATACCTCCCCCTTATGGTTATACTTTCTTTACTGATGACGGTAGACTTATTTTAAACATGATATCTTCCATAATGGGTTTCAATACTAGTGAGTATGTTGATCAATTAACTCTAGTATTGTTATCTATTTTCACCCCTGGACAACCTCCTGCTGTCAAGTACGATTTTGCATCTTATATTGCTAACAAAATCCATGATTAGTTCATGAGATTTGGGAATGAGAGAGTGTTAAAGTATTCTTATGTCATATATCACCTCATGATTTACTTTCAGTCAGATAATTTCCCTTTTTATGTTAAGAAACTTGATGCCAAAGGGAATCCTAGGTCAATCATCTTTTGGTCTTCCATTACTCACAATTCCCCTGATTCTCCTTATTCCTATAATGAGTTTGTTGACATTTTTGTTCCTCCTGCAACTACCTTGTTGGCAGGAGTCTCTCCTCCTAGGATTAACAATGAAATCAAGAAAATCCTTCAGCTTTCAAAGAAGTACAAGATAGGTGACTGGTACCTATATCAAAACCACACAGAGATCAGAATATATGGATGTGAGTTATGCCCATTTAAGTTGCCCAAATATGTCCCAATGAGACTCTTTGCATTAGAGTATTTTAGGCAGATGAATAATTCAGATATAGTTCATTTTTGCAATGCAAAGAAAAAGGCTCAACTCAGGATCAACAATCAATTAGGTCCCTTTATTTGTAACTCTAGGGAAGCTGGAAAAGAAGCCAAAAGAATTTTAGAAGACTATCTCAGATTACAAAAGAGCTTCTACTGGGTGCCTTGTGATCCAAACAACTTTATCTGTGATAGAAGAATGAAAAATAAACTTTGACCATACATCCATCAGAGAATCCCAGAAATAGAACAATATGCCAATATGGATGAATGGGTGGAAGGAACATTGATTGAAAAAGATAGTGAGCAGGTCAATGTTAAAAAAGTGATGAAAGATCTTGAAAAGATACTTGACTTAGACTCTTTTGGGCAGGTGCAGATACTAGGATCTTCTTCAGCAGGAACTTCAAAAAGGAATTTGTAAGAGATTAGTACATTGGCAGTAGAGTCTAAAGGAAAAGAAAAAGAGCCTGATATACAAGTAATTGAAAAATTCACAATGACAGAACAACCTGAGACTTCTAAAGGATAGGAGCAAGTACAAATTCCTCCTACTCAGGTTAATGAACCAGAAATTTCGATTTTACAAACTCCCCTGAATGTAGAAAAGGGAAAAAAGAGAGAGGCTGAAGCAGTTACTCCTATTGGTGGCTCCTTTGAACAACAAGGTGTTAAAAGGAAGAAATTAACTCCTCTTCCAGAAGTTGAATTAGTTCAGGAAATCCCTGATAGCCAGAGAAGAGAAGATAGTCAGCAAACAGGTACAGCTAGTGCGACATCCGCTAATTTTCAGAGAAAGGAAATATAGAGGCAAAAAAGTGCAGAGATATCTTCTTCCAAACCTCCAGTAAAAGAGGCCTGGGACATCAAAAGAACATTCATCAATATAAAGGCTAGGAACGATCCACTTAGACTTCAAGTGTACAACCAATATTTGAAGATGGCTCCAAAAAATCAAGAAAGATTGATGTCATCTTATGACATCCAACAAGGTAAGATGATTATGAGCCACTTCAAGCCTAAAATGCAGTAGTCTCAGACAGCTGCAGATTACATTAGAACCAATTTTAAAGTCTTATCGAAGGATATCCATCCTTTAGATCAAATTGAGCTACACAAGAAAACAGGTGAGATGATTTATTCTTCTCTAACGGATAAATCAATGATGGCCCATAAGTTGGAGGATTATTTGGATAACACTAATACACAGTTGCAGTTTGAAAAAGCTTCCTCCCAGGCTAAGGATAATAGAATCAAAACTTTGGAGGAAATAATCATTGGTTTGGGTCATAATCCTAAATATGTGAAAGGTATTGAAGCACTAATCAAGAAAAAATATGATGATATTGCAGCTCTGAGAAAACAACTGAAATTACCAGCATCAAGACATCCACAGACTGTAGAAATCATCAAGAAAAATTTTGAGGAAGAAATAATGGATTTTCTCTTGAAATTGAATGAGAAACTCAATGCAACTGAAAAAGAGCTAGAGAATGCATTGAAAGATAAACAGAAAAATATTCCAGTATTTACAACAGAAGCAGTGACAGGTACAACAACAACAGGTCAGCCAACAGAGTTGTCACAAGGAAACACTTCAAATTTGAACACTGAAGAGTTAACAAAGTCAATGGAAGAAATGAAACTTCAGGCCATGGAGCTCTACAAAACAAAGGAACAATTAGACACTTTAGAATACAAATACAATATTTCAAAAATGAATGTTGCTGATAAAACAAGAGAAGTGAACCAATTAGAAAAAATAGTCAGAGCATTGGAAAATGATCTCACATTGGAGAAACCTTTAAGAGAAATAAATAAAATTCTTTGGGATAACATTATTCAATCAATAAAGGACGTATGGTCCTCAATGCAAATAATGTATGAACAGAATGACTTAGTTAAATTAGCTCTAGAAGAGATTGAGAGAGCAAAAGAAGAATTGGGAAACATGCCTGATGAAGCCAATAGACTTATTCATTTTTTGAATACTTAGAGTAAACATGAACTTGAAGAAATTGGTATTTAGGACAGAACATGAGAAATCTTGGAAATAAAGAGAGTTTTTACCAAGAGAACTCTGGTACCGAATTTAGAACGAAGGTGCTCAGATATGCAAGAAGAAATCATTGCCTTCAAAGAAAGATTGAATATTTTATTAAATAGAGGATTTCCCAGCCTTGTAGTTGCAGAAGATAAGCTAATGGAACTTGATAGTTATGTTGAAAAATTGGACAAATATGCTGACAATCAGGCCAGTTCTTCAACCAGTTCGTCAACATCAGCATTGCCTACAGGAAAAAACCTTCATGACAGATTAGAAAATCTATTTTAACTTGAACATGAAGTAAAGCATCTATTCCCAGTGCAGCCTGCTTTCTACAGATATACTGAGGTTGATGAAACTCTCAGAAAAATTCAAAGGACAAGAATACCCGAGCCTCAATGGTGGGAGGAAATGTTGGAACTTTTGTGAAAATTATTCTTACCTGGATTTTTGATCATGTACCAAAGTTAGTCATGATAAAGAAGGATAAAAGGATGAAAAAGGGTCAAAGTGTATCAGAGCAGTCAAAGAGTATCAGTTAAACGGACCAGCCAGCACATAATTACTGAAGAGGACAGCAATGAGCCAAAGCATAGGGCCTGCCTCCAGCACATTCTCAAAAGAAGGAAATAGCACAACATCAGTTATCATTCTTTCTTATCTACAAGACCATCTGTCTCTATTTTATTGTAATTTACTTGTGAGTCATCCTAGATAATATCTCAAGTTGTTATGAGATATTTTTTGTAACATTTTGTATAAATACTTCCTCAATCGGAGTATTGAGGGTGGATTTTTTAGACTCTGCTGTAACATTGAATATTTTGGAATAAAAGTGCTCTTGGAGAAATTTTTTGTGGCTAAGCTGGATGATGAATTGAAGTGGAAGACCTTTTATAGGATTCATGTGTCAGACCACAGATCAATAAGTCATCCTTCCCTTGTGTTTAAAGTTTTTAAATATGTTTATTATATCATTATGTTTCATTTCTGAATGATTAATGAAAAGGAATAAATCAGAAGGTACTTAAGTGTAATCTGATTTCAATCATTTTTATTTTAAATGTTTTCTTCTAAATTGGTTTTAAACAATGAATTCTTAATTTCTCCTGTTTTTATAGTTTAAGCATTTTGATTATTTAATAAAGAATTCTTAATTGCTTTTTGTTAATAATCACTCAATTTTCCTTCTTATGAATATGCTGAAATATTCTTAATTTCCTTTCATCCATTTCAAATCCATTCCATTCACTTTAAATCTAAAATTTTTCTCTGTTTGACTATCTTGCCCCGCGAAACCATCTTTTGTTGATAAACTTAATCCAGTAAAGCCAACTTTTTGACTCCATAGCCCAATGGCCTGAAACTACTCAATCTTGCCCTCAGCTATCAAATTCCACCACCCAAATTCAAACAAAACCCCTGAACTTTATAACTAGCCTAATATCTTCTGAAAAAAAAGTTAAATTTTACAGAGAGAGCCCTCTCTGGGTACATATTGGCTAGATTCTGTACCTAAAATATTGGTTTGTGGTTACCTCAGACTCCTTTCCTCTTTCCAACAACTTCAAGGAAAATCTGAGTGATAACACCTAGGTCTGTTCCTGACTAAGTAAGATAGTGAAGGTGTGAAGAAGATGTAGAAAAAGAACTAAGAAAAAGGAAAAACAAAGGGAATACATTATTCCTTAGTATGGTCTTCACCTTATATGTAGAATCTATGATAGCAGACATAAGTATCTTCCCTAAACTTGATGGCCTAGTATACAAAAATAGAAGTGAAAGGAAGTTAATGTTTCCCTTGAAGTAAATGGACAATGGGATGAATCTTATATGAAATTTTGCATATGCTTCACTCATTTATTGTGTTGTACGCTCCAATACTAGCTCCGATCGCTATAATTACAACATGCATAATCAAACAACACAAGGAAACGATCTAGGAAATCTACATATCATCATATAATTAATTTATTCAATGGATCAACATGCCATAAAAATACATCCAATCATAAAATCAAATATAGGAAAATAAATAACTCTTTGCATTAATAGAAATGGAGATAATTAAAACCAAATGTAGGAGTTGATATTGTAGAAAACCTCATCCAAGTTGACTTTTCCTTCCTTTCCAAAATGTGTACCTCTGACCAGGAGATCATGTGTTTTGCTCAAAATTGAAAGTGCTTGAAACTATACCAAACCTGAGCAACCATAAAGGTCTCGTCGTTGTGATTTCAATGCCGTAAACGGTTCGAAAAATTGATTTCGTATGAGGAAGATATCATGTTCTTCTCGTTTTCCCAAATAGCTAAAATTTTATGACCGGGATGCCCAGACAACATACAGGTAGAGTGATCAGATGGCATATTTTGTGTAATATTCCCTTTTCTCACAGCTAATTAGAATTGGACATGTGGCTTAATCTGGGCCGTTGATTTTTGTGGTACAAGATTCATTTCTGATTCTTGATGGGATGTATAGGTTTTTGAATGGTCTATTGGATGGCCGACACATGGCAAACCTAGAGGCTTCCATGTGTCCCTAGGAGGCTGTGGTAAAATTATGGTGGATTCTGGGGGGCTCAACCCTGCAACCTTCGGTCTCCATGCCAAGTCCTCTGACAACCTCACCTACCGCATGATTCTTAACCGTATAGTCCTCCGCTTTAATTTAAGGTTTAAAGGTTTCATGTTTGAGGGGGGGGGGGGGGGGGGGGGGAACCACCAAAGAACCTAACCCTCGACAAAGAAGCCCCAAAGCCGTTTTCACATTTAAACCGTGATAGGAAATGTTGTTCGATGGTTAAGAATCATCGCTACCACCAACACTAAAATTCACTACATGACCCTTCACATGAAATAACTTCTTCGACAGTGATATAATTCAGTGACATTAAAACTGATCCCAACAATTTTTGATGGTTGCGGTCACATGTCGTTGTGACATAAAAACTACAGTTCGATGTTTTTACAAACCGTAACTTCTGACAGGGAATGATGTGTTCACATGGGCACAATCTCATGGATTTTATTGCCATAGTTTGTGGAACCGTTTAGAATCTGATTTCCAATGCTAGATGTGGAGTTTTTCAAAGAGTTAAGTGGAGTTAAAGGCAGGGGTTCGGCATGTGACCATGCCACCCAAACCTTGGAATTAATCCTAACAGTATTTCTGGAAGGAACTGTAGTGACGCCCTAAAATTTAGGGCTTTTACCAAATTTAGGCATAGTTAAGTGCAGTCTCCACTTTTGGTGGAGATTTTCTAGTTGACACTGGGAAAAATCCATTGGGAGGTCAATTTTCGACCAAGTTGGGTGAAACAAGAGTCTACCTAGAATAATTTGAGCATTCTGGAGTCATTGGGGAAGAGAAAACAACCATTAGAGTTCTATAAGCAGATGTAATTTGAAATTTTCAGCATAATGACAAAGAGGGACATGCCATTTGGAGATGGACCGGTAGATGTAGCCTAGGAGGGGTGAACTGCTTCATCGTGCTGTTGGCTTGAGGGGTCCTGACCGAGGTTCGGAGGTTAAGGTTTTCCAACAAAACCCTATACTACTAACCCTTTCGGCAGTGACTTGCTTGTGCAGGGAAAAGTCTCTCCTGAAGCAGTATGGGAGGGTACTGGAACCAGGTTTCCACACCCTGAAAGAGAGCAAGTAAGTCAAGCAGGTCTACATTCCCAGCTTATCAAGCTCGTCCTTAACAGATCTATTCACGGGCTTATATAACAGAGCACAAATCTAGTAATTACCTTCGCATCCATGTAAGTAATACCAATTTATGAACACAACAACTATAATCGCAGCAATTAACAAGTCATAGATTCATATAATAGAAAAAAAGATACTTTTGTAACTTTAACCATACAACGCAAGTTCACATCAATCATAAAAAAACAGATCTAGATAACATCAGATATCCAACAATACTTCACATATATATTAATACCAAAATCCTCTTACAATCCCAAAATACCTCTTGCGCACACAACCAGTAGGGTCTGCACACAATAGGACTAAGGATCTCTACGCACACATCCACCAAGAGTCCTTACCCAAACAACCAATCAAAAGATCTAACAATTCGTGCTTAACATAAATCTCAATTCTTTCCTACCTATGACTCAAAAAGGTTCATCTATTTATACCGATTTAGCCTATGCATCTAATGGTATGCAAACTATGGTTTGCGGAATCATGGTCTACCCTTGACCCGTTACAATGCATTAGGAGCTTTGACCCACACCAAAAACCCTGTGTTAGACTAAATATTACAAAAAATATACAAAAATGGAAAAAATTCGCAGCTTTAGGGGACCCTATTCCAACAGTCCCCCAACACAATCTTGTGACTCATCCCGAGTCACTGTTATGGTGGGGTCTCCACCTACAGCTACAAAAATCTGATCGCCTTGGCTAATGGGAATGCCTTAACTTTGAGCAACAACATTCTGCGCAATTTCAACCAACTTTTGTGAAATCAGGCCTTCCGTCACAGTGGTGACACTCTCTAGAGTTTGGTTTAGCTGCTTAACTGTGACATCAACATCTTGTGAAAGCTTGAGGGCCTCGGTAGCCCAAGGCTTCAGGTTGTTACCAAGGACCTTCTTCTCTTGCCAAAGTTCATCAATATCAACTTGGAGGTCATGATTGGTGCGTAGCCGTGTCAAATGATGAGCAGGAAATAAAGTGGGCAGTCTGGCCTCTAACGTCTCAAACTCTTCCTCTTTCTGCCACAGGTCCTGGTTGATGCCTCGCAGGATCAGGTCGCTCTAGACCTTGGTCCATAGCTACATGGATGTTTCTAGTAATTGGGCACCCTACGCAATTTTCCCTATAATGATGTTCATAGCCGCAACGACTAGCATAGTTTGATGGGGTCGGACCTCCGAAGGTGTTTCGGGTTGAAACTTAGCCTGCAGATCAAAGGTTTGCTACTCCATCTGTGCCTTTATCACCTGAACTTCCACCCTGGAGGCCCTCAGTGTTGTGACCAACCTTTCAACCTTTTCCTGAGGGGTGGCTGTGGCTAGGATCTCTTCGGTAACATCTGCATAGAGTTGGTGAATCATGTTTTCGAGCTTTGTTTGATTCGTGGTGGTGAGGCACACTTCAACATTATTTGCATCAATTATTTGTTCAACCACTTCGAGTTGTTGGTGCACTTTTTGGTCCTGATGGTAAATTTCCTGAAATAAAGAGGTGTGGAGACCCTATAAGGCCTCATGAGGTATCCTGGCTAAATTTAGCTAGACTTATATATTGTCTTGGACTTGCAAACATAGGTCAGTTGGACTGATCACAAGCGCTATGTCAGGTAGAGAACAGAGGAAGCTTTCGTATGTAACTAGTGTTGCACTGGTGGTTCTCGAGGGTGTTTGTACCTGAGTCACACTGGTTTGTAGCATGTTTGTCTTCATTTGTATGTTGGAAATATTGTCATTGATGGCAAAGGAGGCAGCACTCAGGCAAAGGAGGCAGTGCTGAAGCAGAGGAAGGGAAAAGAAGCACAGTGAAAGCAATAGAGGCAGCAAGAAGAATGTCAAAATGTAACAGTCATAGAAGCACAGTGAAGAACCGTTATCGGAAGATAGAGACAGAGGCAGAGTGACAGAAGCAGCAGAGGTAGAGACAGAGGCAAAGAGCCGTTATAAAATTCCAGGAATCGCACTCTCCAACCGGCGCAGCAAAGGCAGAGACAGAGTCAGAGACAGAGGCAGAGAGCTGTTATAAAATTTCGGGAATCGCACTCTCCAACCGGCATTATACATATAACTTATACAAGCATTGTTCTAGGAATCGCTTCACTCCAGCGGAAAAATATATATATAAACATATATATCAGTTATATGCAAGCGGAGCACATATAACATATACAAAAATAATTCCGGGAATCGCTTCACTCCAGCGGAAAAATATATATATATAAACATATATATCAGTTATATACAAGCAGA